>CM046796.1:26729267-27329267 GCA_025617405.1 Perca schrenkii
GTAAGTGAGGTGTAGAGTAAAGTGTCCATGGCCTCAGGTCTTGAATTAAGGATTTAATGACACCCGTAGCTAACCAGCAAAAGACAATCAAAACAAGCGGATCTCAAAATCTTTTCCTGGCAGTTATTAAATTATCCAATTAAAAAGAGAGATTATCCTCAGAGATAATCTGAGTCTACGTTTTGCTCTGCATAGCTCTCATCATATTTGTTCAACAGGGAGAACGCAAAGTGACGGTTCTCTCAGATTCTGTATGGTCATCCTGGAATTGACTTACTTAGTGCAGCTGTAAGCCTCCTGTCCTGAAATCAAAGAGGGTCCAAAATGCTTCTGTGAAATGAAGACTTTTATATGTTGGTGATCATACCTGATTGCACTGTATCCCCTGATGTCCAGGTGATGATCATTTAAAAAAACAACTTTTTTATTTACCACTTGGATTTCATTTTGTCAGCTCTGGCCATCAGTTCAATCGTTTCTCATAACACTGTATCGCTACTAATGCCGACCTTACACAAAACAATTTTTGTTTGGGGTTACCCGTCATCTCAATAGTTTGGTGTAAGGTGGCCATAAAACTCAGTCCCAGTCAGTCTTTTTCCCGTCTGGACGTCAAGACAAAATCAAACGTGTCTGATATTATCCTAAGTTTTAAGTCATGGTAGTGAAGTTAAATCATGTGAACATTGTCAACAACCAATGGGTGTGCTCCCTCCAGCACCAAACAGGAAGCAACCGGCTAGAGACAGTGTTGTTTATGGTTGTTATGGCGCCGCGCTAAGGTAAACGCTAAAGAGGCAAAGTTGCCGATTTTCAACTTCCTCTGGGTACTGGAGACATTCATCTGCATATACGGCAAAACAGAAAATCATCAAACTTTCCTTTAGGTTACTAGCTCCAGCTAGCGCTAGCTAGCTAGCTTGGTTAATTTTTTTCAAAATGTTCCCCTGCTTTATGCCCCTGGCCTGATTTGGGATCACCGTTTGTGTGATCCCATCGCTTGATGGTCTCTAGTTGTAAAATAGTTATTGATTGGTAACATGTTAGCATGTTAACAGTTACTGATTGAGCTTATCTAGCAGTTACAGAGCAACATTAGCATTCATCTGGAGTCGTGTTTGTGTCCACCTGATGACCGCAAGTCCAATATTCATTCTCCTTTTAGCTCTGGTTTGGTCTCCACCAACTCCTGAGAAAACTGCCTGTCTCTTTAGCTGCTAAATGCTTCACTGTGTTCACTGATGTAATTCTTTGACCCATTGTTCATATACAAATGCTGATTAATGCCGCTTTAAGAGGACTGCTTGGGATAATTTATCAGAATTCTTTACGGAAATGAGTGCATAACATTGTAAAATATCATATTTGTTGGACAGCAATAAGACAACTTTACAAAAGAGCGTTCACTACATCCCTCATGGTTGGATCCATTCATTGTGAATTTTAAAACATGATGGCACTTTTTCGACAAGGCATCAAATTCATGCCAATAAAGTGAAGTGTTTTTTTTAATTTTGATGTTTGCAGGAAGGATCACAGGAACAACAACAGTGTTTTGTGGGAATTTAGCTGAGTCAGAGAGAAGACTGAGAGAAGGAGGTATAGATTAGATAGGGCTGGGTATCGTTCAAAGATTTTCAATATCGGTATCCAGGGTGCAATTTGCCAGGTGGGGGGTGCATGGGATTTCCCCCTTTCTGGTCTACATATCCCTGCCTCTGCTGAATTATTTTTTATCCCCGGTGGAGACAAAATGTATCCCCCCCTCAAAGTGATCAATGCTACTTCACCAATAGACCATATATTAATGATATACCTAAAATAGGAGTAGCCTATTTTAAACCAAATGAAGCGATGTAACGTGAACAGTCTATAGTGTGATAGAACGATAATATCAGAGCAGCAGCTGCTGGTTGTATTTAGCTGCTACAGGCACCGCCAGATGACGCTCCTTTCAGGGGCCATGGTAGTGGAGTTTAAAAGTGAAAAAAAGTGAGCGTCTAGTGCGACTAGTTAAGTTTAGGGAAAAAGATTGTGGTTTGGATTAAAACACTCCAGAGGAACGAACGGGCATTCCCTGGATGAAAGTATTTTGTTTTCACTGCATAGTAAACTCCGCCCTCTGGCTTGAAAGTGCTGTGTTGACATCACGTTGTGCTTTGGCATGCCTGGCCGAGTGGTACTATCTCCATGGTATTGAAAGGGGGGATTTAATTCTTGCATATTTTTTTTATGTTGTGCATGATCAAAAAACATCCCCTCCTCCGCTTTCTTTACAAATCGCACCGTGCCGGTACCGATACCAACACCATGACTTCGATACCGGTTCCAAAACAATACTTTTTTTCGAAACCTATTTTCGAAAACAAAATAAATTATAATATTACGGCACAAATCTTATTATTTAGTTTTCAGCTCCTACGACGTGAGCCCCATCTCTGTGTAACGTTGAGTTCCCTGCCTGCCTCTACGACGTGTAACGCTAGACAGCCAATCATCAAAATTGTTAGATCTTGGTAGAAGCATGCTGCGTGCTTATTGGCTCACTGACGCTGATGAGATTTACTCCTTAGGTATTGAAATTGGATATTGAATGACGAGACATTTTTCGATCCTCCATACTTTAGAGGTAATTCAGTATTGAATTCGGTACCCAGCCCTATAGCGTGCTGGTGTCTGTTTGCTGGCTGCTTTCCAGTGGACCAAGCCAAGCAGATAATAAAGCAGCAGCACCTCGCTGACCAGTGGCTCAGAAAACTCTTATCTCTACAGTAGATGCTCAGTGTGTGTGTGTGTGTGTGTGTGTGTGTGTGTGTGTGTTTTGCTAAGCAGGCCGTGATATTAGCACTTGTTGTGAGGGGGGTCAGGGGAGAAGCTTGAATGGAAAGAGACAATATTGATTTTTCTCTTGCAAAGGCTAACTTGGGAAACTCCTCAAAAGGCAGCTAAACATTATGGAGATAATGATAGATGCAAAACTAAACAAACAGGCAATTTACCACCGGACTTTTCGACATCTCTTCAAAGACATTGTACCCTCTCAGAGGAAAATAGTTTAGTAGTTCTTTGGTGCTGTCAACCAATGTGTGATGAAAATATTTCCTTCCAATAGGTAATGTCATTGCTCTTATTTTCTCCTTTTACTGATAATACATCTCCAGGATACTGCATAGACCTGGGAATGGGGCAACATTAGTCACCCATTGCCAGACCTTCCTCCACGGCGCTGCAGAGAAGGGTCGGGCTAGTCCACACAGCATTCTGGGATGGGAGAAAAACGTGCTGTGGTTAATTGGCATTTCTTTAAACCAATCGCAATCGTCATGGGCACTAAGCGTCCGACGGAGCTACGGTGCCTCTGCAAAATAGCCTCGGGAAGGAACTTGTTTTGGTGGAACATGTGTACGTTCAAAAGTTGTTTTAGTCGTGCAACAGAAAACTCAGATTGGACAGATAGTCTAGCTAGCTGTCTGGATTTACCCTGCAGAGATCTGAGGAGCAGTTAACAATAGTCAAGTTTAAAATTTCAACACAAAGAAAGTGGAAGGTAACGGACATCTGGCCGAAAACAATGAAATCCAGCGGCACCGGAGCAATCCTGGAATTGGAACTTCAAGGATATAGACTTAGAGGGTAATAAATAACCATTATACCAAAGAATATGAATGTGGTACCAGTCCTTTCCCCAGTCAAAGTAGTCCTTAATAGACTTTCATACAGCAAGTCTCCCTGCCTGGCCAACAGCTCATGAGCATGTTCGTTAACACATCCTAACTCAGAGAACTGACTCAGTAATGTCAGCTACTGAGCAATATGTATCTATCTATTTACCATTATAAGCTAACATTAGCCACCATAAGTTACTGGTCATACCAAACCAAAAAAAGGTTGTATTGGCAAACCCTCTGAGTGATTTGAAATGAGCAATGGTGTGTTTTATTTAGAGATGTTCCAATACCATTTTTTCATTCCCGATGTGATTCCTATATCTGAACTTGCATATCGTCCAGTACCGATTAACGATCCAATACCATTGTGTAAAATATATATATATTTTTTTATTATTATTATTATTATTATTATTATTATTATTACTAATATTTAACACCTATAAACTACTAAACCTGAATGATTGTGATATTATTGCTATCATTGTTATATATCCTGGCTCAGGTTTTTGTAAAAAATTTAAAAAATACTGTATATAAAGACAATAAATGCCAAATAACATTCTTTGATTATTATTATTATTATATTATGTATTTTGAAAGTCAGTCGTAATGGAAAAAGAACATAGATGAACTACTTTAAAGTAGAGTTTTTTGGGGGAATAAAATAAATGGTATAAGATGGGTTAGACTTGTATACTCGTCGATACTGATACCAGCATTTTAAGCCGTATCATTGGTATTGCCGATACTGGTTCGGGCATCAGAACAGTTCTAGTTTTATTGATCAACAAGATTAAGCTGCAGTAGTCTCATTTTAAATGTTTTAATTTTTAGGTTTTTCGGGTGGTTTTACTCTTCCAAAAAATAGTTGCGCTCCACACTATGAGTAACCAGCAGTGCACCAGAGCCCATAGCATCACTTGAGCTATTTCTCAGTGCTTGTGGGCTAATACTCCTCCATAGCTATCATCTGCCAGACCCCAAACAGCCCCCCCTCCACCCACAAGTCCCTGAAGTGCTTACACAGGCTGACTAGCCTTGGCAGGATATGACACGACATTAACCGGCCGCCATGTCATAATGCTTATTTAGAGACATCTGGAGCTGAAAATATTTTCATGACTTCTCCCAGAATCTCCATGGATTAAAATAAGAGGGCCTGGCTAGTTTAAATACAGAGACGGAGAGAGCGAGATAGGGGAGCAGTGGAGGGAGAGAGAGGACCCTGTAGAGGAGTCCAATGGTGACAGTACAGCCATAGCTAATGTGATTCCCCTGCCGTGACTCATAGAAGAGGTATATAAATACCCACACAAGCCCCTGTCACTGACACGCAAACCCTCCCAGACTTTTGTATAAACCCATGAGACAGAGAGAGACAGAATTTAAAAGGGCAGACATTTTTCTTTCCCCCCTCCGAACTGTGAACTTGTGTTTATCTTGCAGTGGGGAAGGTGTATGTGTGTCTCCCACGCAGCTGTGCAATAAAAAAGAAAAGAACATTAGGAATACTGAGATGGATCATCAGGGGTTTCCTGGAGCCTCAAATGAGCAGAAAAGGAGAAGAGGAGTAAATGAGAAATCCAAGATGGGCTGAGGGGAGGGGGGGTTCCAAATTCCTCCTTTTAGACCTCGGTGTGAGATGAGTCTCCACCGCGCAGCTGTTAACACACTGGGCTTCTTGCTGATGGAGATGAGCGGAGTAATATGAAGATGATGCTGCTAGCCATTTGCAGCTGCTATGTAAAGGCGAGCTCGGTAATAAAGAGGGATCTGTTTGTCCTTCAAGCGTTAGTAGAAGGAACATCACCTGTTGTCTTCTTTGAGTTCAAATTTCACTCATAAATCACGAGATTATCTCAAGGCACATTCACACCTCCACTTTCAAGTCTTTCCCCTGTCCGCGCTGCGTGCCGGGCTAGAAGGGGGGCATGGGGTTAAACCTAACCCTAAGCGCCGGACAGAGCAATGGTGCCACTGCAAAATAGCCTCGGCAAGGAACTTGTGCTCTTTCAAAAGTTGTTTTAGAAAACTCAGATTGGACAGATAGTCTAGCTAGCTGTCTGGATTTACCCTGCAGAGATCCAAGGAGCAGTTAACCATAGTCCTCAGAAATCCACCAGAGTTTAGACCGCCAACACAAAGAAAGAGGAAGGTAACGGACATCTGGCCGAATTTCCAGCAGCAACGGAGCAATCTTGGAAGTGGAAGGTCGTGGATTTAGATTAGGCTACCTTTAGCGTCTTTCCCCCTTAATATCTAAGTGTATTTTTCGTGCTTCCTAAAAATTGTATGTTTTATAAATGTATGTTTTATGTTGTGACAACGCCGTGGTTGAGGTCTGGTTCGGTGTCGGCACAAAAAACACTTGGTTAGGGTTAGAGAAAGATCATGGGTTTGGATACAATGATGACTTGATCATTAACTATATTCAGGGGGAAAAACCTTAGGGGGAGTGTGTATTTTTCAGAGCAACATGCCTTTGGAACAGCGGACTTTTGTTTTTGGGATAATGGACCGTCGGACTAATGGGCTTTCAGTTTAATGGGATATTTTTCAGACTATTGCCTTTTCGGAACAATGGGCCTTTGGGACTAATGGCATGGCACTTCTCTATGAGCTTAAAACAAAGAAGACTGAGGAAGCCTAAACATTTTTCTCTTAATACATTCATGGGTTCACCACAGAGGGCTGGTAAATGTGCAGCTAAATGTTGGTACATACTGCAGTTTAACATTATAATCACAATCATATTAGTGGTGGTAGTTTGAATTGAGAAGAAAATGTTGAGAAAGATGCATTACAGGGAAAAGAGAGCAGTAATACAGCGCTCACTTCTTCGACTCTCTTAGGAAGCCATACTTGAACCTTTTTAAGACACAATGATTTAGTGTGTACATAAATATCTTTTGTTGTCACACGCATTTTTGGCCAAGTGGCTTTGTGATAATAATCATTAGCCTCGGAGTCATTATCCTGGAAGTCAATGGCTTTACATGTGTTCTCTTGTAAAAGATAATATCCAAGCTCGAGGTTATGGATTAGTGGCTGTTCTTGAGTGGGAACTGTATGACGTACACCCACTGATTTCCTTCTTTTTCTTTTGGAGAAACATTACTAAGAGACAACCTAATGAACTGAACTATTTGAACAGTTCAGAAATTCTAACATTTCTACCAATAAGGTTGTGACACTGAAATCATGTAGAAGGGGCTCTCACAGCAAAAAAAAAAAAAGAAAAAGTCAAGATCTTTACTGTATAACTAAGGTGAAATGGGGCACGGTATTAACTCCCAAACAAACGATACTTTGACTGTGTGTGAGTATGTGGAGGGGTGCTTGTGGATCTGGCTGTCTGTTTTTGCCTGTCAGTCTTTCTCGCTCTCCCTCTCAGATCCTCTCGACTCATGAATATTCATGCTCGGCATGATTATACCCGCTCTAATCCAGGAAGTGAGTGGGATGGCAAAAAGCCCCCCGAGCGCCGCGGCCGCTCCTCCAACACTGAAATAAACAAATAATCTACCGCATCTCAAACTCGCCTGCACAAACACAAAAGCACAAATTCAAAAGAGACCTCGCTGCTCATTCCTGACAATGTGGCATGATGAAGGGTGATTGAGTTTGACGTGCGGCGCACAGAAAAGCCAAACGTCAAGGCTGGTAAGACGGTAAGTGTGTTTGAAAGAAGAGAAGCAGGGGTAGAATGAGTGCTCTGTGATTTCATGACCTCGGTCCGGGGCTGAAACTAACGTGAGTCTCATGAGAAGAAAAAAGCTCTCTTTCTTGTAATTGCATCAGCACTTCGTTAACAATAATGCAATTAAACAGAGGGCCGCTGGAAGAATTTTTTTTTTTTCTCCTTCTGTGTTTTCCCATATGAGGCATGAGGTATTTTAATGTCAATTGGATTCTGCTTGTTATCTCTCCAGCCGTCCTAATCTGATCCCTGGGAAAGTAAGGGAACAAGATGTCGAGTCAGTTGAAAAACTTCCCGGCTGATAAGAGAGAGCGTGAATGTCTCTTCCCACAATGATGCACTGCAATTTAAAGGAATGAAAATAATGCCAAATGTCACAGGCATAAAGGGCAGGGCAGAAGGGAAGAGAATGAATGTGTCTTGATATACTTGCCACATTATTACAGTAGGTACACCTGTGCAGTTCTAACACAACAGCCGTGCAATACATCGTATGCCTACCATACCATAAAGCGTCTTTGAGTTCCATATAAAGCGCTATATAAAACTTGATGTATTATTGTATTATTATTATTATTATTATTATTATTATTATTATTATTATTATGTACACGAGAAGACTTTGAACAGACTTTAAAATTACTAAAATCAGACATCTCACATCTAACGTTAAATATGTGAAGAAGGTACTAAGGCATTGGAAAACTAAACACATCATCCCTTTCAATGAATGGTGTGGAAAAATGACCAAAATGGCCAGCTATGAACAATTAATTTTTAATATGAATAACAGACAGGAGGTATTTTGGAAAATATGGGGCCCCTATATGAATGCGATATTGCATGCTTAATGGGGGAGAATTTGACTGAATGATTACAATATATGTACAAGTCACTGCTAAAATGTCTAAGAGAGGACTGGTATTGTATGAGATTGATAGAATACTCATGTGGGCTACTGGTGTGATGATATGTGTTAGGTATAGAGATGAATTAGACCAATATTTACCCTGTGTATGTGTATTTCATGTTTTTTTTGTTTCTTTTTTGTTTGTTTTTCTCGCTCATTGTTATCTTTCTCGTTCTTGCTTAGAGAGAGAGATCACTATTGTTCTTGTTTCTGAAAAAAGGCAATAAAAATGTGAATGACAAAAAAAAATATGTAAAGACTGGGGATCTTGCAGGGTCACAAATTGCAAGACTACAACTAGATTTGTTTAAAAAAATGTAACCAATCTGGCAAGCTAGAGGCACGGGCCGACCCCTAAAAGCTGTTTCATGCTTCTTGAGTTCAGCTCGGTGCGGACGGCAATATGACGCAAACGCGGCCTAGGTCTGCGAAGGGTCTGATCGCCGAGCCGAGCAACTCCAAGATATTGCAGCAATGCGGACGCAGTCGCATAGACTGCGTAGCAGTGACTGGCTAAGAAGTCCGTTCTTTGAGCCGCTCTGGCCGCAATCAGTATGAAAGACCAGACGGTTTGTGGTGACCTTGCGCAGCGCCGGCAGTGCCCCGACAGTGCTGAACGCAAGAAGCATGAAACCTCTTTAAGGCCCCTGGCCCTATGCTGTATGCCAGTTTGGTAATCTTTCCATGTGTTCTAGAAAAGTTGTAGGAATGCAGAATTTAAACCAGGGATGTCAAACTCAATTTCACTAAGGGCCACACTGGAAAATAAAAATCACATTAAGGGCCAGACATGTGTAGTTTGACATTTTTTATATTTTTTATTTAACCTTGTATTTATCCAGGTAAGTCGATTGAGAACTAATTTTCATTTGCAACGGCGACCTTTCACATTCACACAGTTCCACATTCATACCTGGAAGCTGCCCAGTACAACAACAGGCTGATCCTGCTGGCCACTGAGCAGCTCCACTGGAGGTTGGGGTTAAGGGCCTTAGGGTTAGGGTGGCTCAAGGGCACCTTAGTGGTGGTAATGAGGGAGGGGACAAGCGCTGCTCTTTCACTTTCCCCACCCAGATTTGATCCTGTCAGTCTGGGGATTGAACCGGCGACCTCCCGGTCACAAGCTTGTTTCTTTTACCTTTAGGCCACCACTGTCACCACATGCAGTTATTTAATCGAAAAACTCAAATACATTTCACTGTTATTGCATGTCTCATATAGCCTATATGCTTGACATAAAGTTCTAAAAAAGTCAGCCCAAAAGGTCCTTAGCCATCATAGAATTTGGCAAATCAAGCAACACAATGATTCCATTTTTAAAAGCAGGCTACCACAGCAACCTGTTTCCCAGCCTGAATATGCAAACCATCTGCTTCTGGGGGAATTTCGAAGTATTCTGCTTTGAGTCTCGCATAATTGCAGTTTGAAAAATGTCTTGTCTTTTTGATTTGGCGCACAACTAGGCGGGCCAAAATTTATTGTGAACCTAAATTGATACGTGGACCTGATCAAAATTTGTGAGGGGCTGGATTTGGCCCGTGGGCCTTGAGTTTGACACTTGAATTAAACGGACGATTGGACCCACCCTGAACACGAGGCAGGTCAATATGGGTCAAAGAGACATGGACAGCCCTTTAACGCTGACGCGTGACATGTGTCCCATGCTGACTTGTCAGCTCATTGTAAAAGCTACAGTCAGTCTTACTAATTGTCAGGACGTCAGTTAACTTGTACTTTAACTATGTCACCATCTTTTTATAGAGCTGTGTAGATTGAATTATTACTTTATGTTATCACTATTATTATTACTTCAACTTCTGTGTAGGTAGATAGAAGACTCCAAAGTGAATAAAAAATAAAAAGGCAATGGTCCAAAATAAACATATCGATTAGGGTAAAAGAGAAAGAAATGACAGAGAAAGTCTTCATGCAATCAAGTGGACACCCTTCATTAAATACAAGCAATCCACTCGAATAAATACAATGCTCCATCTAAGAAGGAATTACATTTAAAACTCAATAAAGCTAACTTTTATCCTGTACTGAGACTTTTAATATTGTGTCAAGATCTCCATCATGAGTGATGTATTTCATTTCATTTTTGCTTATTACTGCTTTGTATAGTTGCATGGTGCAGGAAGATGGCTCTGATTGGTGTTGCTTGGCTGTGTTTTGTTGCTTGCATGGCTTCCTGTGTACTGTATGTGAATACTGTTGATATATTTACTGCACTAATGTCTTGCTGCTTTCTGTCGCTCTGCATGGCTCCTTGAGAAAGCTTATGTGTTGCTCTAGCTGTCTTCATGGTGTCTCGTTGACGTCTGTCTGTACATTTTAACCTTTACTAATGTCTCACTGGTTCCTGTTGCTCCGGTCTCAAAACATCTGGCCAAAGGATTACAGCTGAAAATTAGCCAGCTGGCTAACAGTGGCACATTTACAGAAATGTTGATTAATGTGCGTTGTCCTTTATAAATAAAATGATATGAAATGAAATGAAAAATAACCCTACTGCTTGAGTTACGGTACGTGTCCACCGTCAGCGTCATTTCCACGCTTCCCATTCATTTCTGTGGGAGCAATGCTTTCTGGTAGACTTTGGAGAAGCAGGGCGTCGAGTCGCCCGTGCCTCATTTGCATAAAGTTGAATCCAGGCAACTTTATGCAAATGAGAAGCGGCCGGCTTGGCTCAAGGCCTCTCAAAAGCTGACGAAAAGCTTTTAATCTTTTCAGATGGATCTTGTCCATCTGAAATTAAGACAGATTTAGCAACTGCATGGCCTATTTATCGGTTAAAATGTTTGTTATGGTGGGTTTCGAAATCCGGGAGCAGACAGACCCACGTGCCGCGTTCGTCCAATCAGATGCAGCCATCGCGGTTGTAGGAGGGTGTAACCTGTTCTCTTTGCTTGTCAGTGGACAGTGAAGATAAACTAATAAGTGCTGGTGGGTGAGTGCACTGGCATGCAATGCTGGGAAGAAGCGGGGGGGATCCCTGCCGTGAAAACAACGCTTATATGGACACGTACTATCAGGATGCTTTGTCATCACTAGTACAATACGTTGGTCAGACTGAGCAACTAGTAAATCCTAGAACTGAGAGAAGATCTTAGATCTCAGCTGATTTTCTCAAAAGACTATCTATATTTGATAATAGCCCAATTACCCAACAGAGTCTTCACAGAGCTTTGAAACTCATTATTCAAGGTTAAAAATATGAACCGTAAACTGAGACTAATTTGGGGAACCGGTGGCTCCTCTGGGAAGCTAACACCAAATAGGAGAATGAAGTCAAAAATGTAAATGAAATAGAGAATTAACAAACAGAAATGAATCAAAAGTGATTATGTATGTGCAGGGTTTACTTCAACAATGAAATAAGGTATATATATATATATATATATATATATATATATATATATATATATATAATAAAGAGTGGAAACAAGCTCCCTAAAAAAAGCGGTGTTCGTCATCTATCATCTCTTTTTCTCGTATGCAAAGCATGCCCTGGCTACGCCCTAGAAGGACATTTATTCATCCATGTTAATGTTTTAGTGGGAAATAAAAAAAAAGAGTGGGTGGAGAAACAAAAGGACAGACAGTCGCCCGCTCTGTCTTCCAAGGAGGCAGACGTTTGACCTAATTAGTATGCAAACGTCTGCACGGGCGCGGGAAGGCGTTCGGTCGGAGGTTGTTGGTGATTTAAGGCAGGAGAGGAGAAAACTCTTCCTGCCCTCCATTCATCCGTCCACCTCTGCTGCTCTTTGTACCCAGTATAGCCCTGCATCTCCCTGGCCTACATTCGCTCCCAGACATCTTTGTGTTTGGGTGGCTGAAAGGACAAGGCCAAGCGGGTAAGACCCAACATCCATAAATTAAGATGCGGGAAAGTAGAGAAAGCAGGGCACAAGGCTTTCTTGTATTGTTTTTTTTCCCCCTGTGATAAGAGGAACAACAGTTGGTAAAGGATCTTTGTTTGTGGGTTGTGTTCCTTGCATTGTCTCAGACAAAGATGCATTTAGTCGAACACTCAGATGATCCTCAGGCTGAGAAAAGACAATGGACAGAATACCTCACTCCGGCTGAATACATCATTCCCTCTGTAGGAGCCAGACAAAGCTGCGGTGATGATGATGTAAATCTGAAAACAAAAGGCAGAAAGAAAAGAGGCGAAAGGAGAAATTGAATGAGCATGTTGGCATTTGGTAAGAAGGGCACTCGGAGACCCCCGCTGTTTCATCGCATCACGCATCCCAGACACACTTCTCCTCGTCTCCTCCGTGGCCTTTGGCGTGAAAAAACATTGCCGCTAATTGTCTGTGATGGTTTCGGTCCCGGGAATACGACAAGGAGTCGGAGCGATTGAGGAGGACGGAGACCAGACGAAGAGCGGACGGGATGGAGACGGGACGGAGCGGAAGAGGGGAGGGAGGGGTACTGGGGAAGGAAATAAAGCCAAATGGAAGCGAGCGCGGGAGGAAAAGGGCAAAGAAGATGTGGACAGACTGATAGAGGGCGAAGAAGGAGACAAAGGCAAAAGGGACGAACAGGAGACGGGAAACAAAGTAGGCTGTAATAAATGTCTCACAGAGGCAACACATCATCACAGACTGGGTTATATATGCAAGAGGTGACCAGGTTCAATATCAACCCAAACAGGCACCGAGGGGTTATGCATTAAGATATCTCACTTCCTAAATCACTCAACTCTTCTTAACCCAGAGGTTCAGTCGTTGAGACTGTCAGGAACGCATATATATCAAAATGGGGTTGTGAGGACAAAATCCAAAAGGACGGGGAGAGGAGAGGACAATCGAAGGAGGAGTAAAGTGTCATAGAAGAGAGGAGAAAGAAGAGATGACAGGAGAGGAGGGAAAGGAAGATGGAGAGAAGAGAAATGAGAATAAGCAAGGAGTAAAGCGAGGAGAGGAGAAATGGGAAAAAAGGAGGCAAGGAAATGAAAGAAGACGAAAGAGAGGAGTAAAGTAGTCTATTTTGACGACATTCCACTTTCGGGATTGTTCAGGTCCCTCCGGACTATGGTTAGCTGCTCCTCAGATCTCTGCAGGGTAAATCCAGACAGCTAGCTAGACTATCTGTCCTGACTAGAACAACTTTTGAACGTACACATGTTCCACCAAAACAAGTTCCTTCCCGAGGCTATTTTGCAGAGGCACCGTTGCGCCGTCCGCCGCTTAGCACCGCCCAAGACGATTGTGATTGGTTTAAAGAAATGCCAATAATCCAGAGCATGTTTTTCTCCCATCTCGGGATTGTTGGATTGTGGACTAGCCAGACCCTCCTCCGCAGCGCTGTGGAGGAGGGTCTGGCAATGCGAGACTAGGAGTATAATAATAGCGCGAAAAGGAGACAGATGGAAAAGGAGAGGAGAGAGAAAGAGAGGAAGGAAAAGAGTGGAGAGGACAGAAGAAGGAAATTAAAGATAGAGAAGAAAAGACAGGAGAGAACAGGACAGGAGAAGGGGGAGAGGAAAGGATAAGACAAAGAAGGAAAGAGAGGTGAAATGGGGAGAGGAAAAGAGAGGGGGAGAGAGAGTAGGTGATAGATGAGAAAAAGAGAGGGAAGGGGAGGATATCAGAGGATAGGACGAGAGTAAACAAAAGGCAAGGAGAGGAGAAAGAATGAAAATGAAGGAGATAGGAGGAGGGAAGGGGAAAGAAGGAAAGGAACAAAGGAGGTGAGAGGACAAATGGAACGATGACAGGAGAATAGAAAAGGAGAGGAACAAAGTAGTAGAGGAGTAGAGAGAAGAGAGCAAGACAAGGCAGGAAAGGAAATCTAAGGAAGGAGTGAGAAAAGGAGGAGGAGATGAAAGGACAAGACAGGAGAGAAGAGAAGCACAGAGGAGAGGAGAAATCAAAAAAAATATAAAAAAGAAAGGAAGGGAGGAGATGACAAGGATTGGAGGAGGGGAGCAGTGGTGGAAGAAGTATTCAGATCCTTTACTAAAGTAAAAGTAATAATACCACACTGTGAAAATACTCATCTTACAAGTGAAAGTCCTGCATTGAAAATGTTACTTAAGTAAAAGTGTGTAAGTAGCATCAGGAAAATGTACTTGAAGTATAAAAAGTAAAGAAAAATCCTCCCATTTTAGAAAGTGGAAAGGATCCAAACAGTTTTGTGTTTACAGCTGGACTTATAGGCCGTTACATTGTTGGCTATTTTTTTATTTATAATAAATCAAAATCTTAATGTGTAAAGTAACTAGTAACTAAAGCTGTCAGATTGAATGTGGTGGAGTAAAAAAGTACAATATTTCTCTCTGAAATGTAGCGGAGTAGAAGTAGAAAGTGGCATGAAAAGAAAAAGACTCTATTAAAGTTCAAGTACCTCAACATTTGTACATAAGTACAGCACTGGAGTAAATGTACTTAGTTACATTCCACCACTGGAGTAGAGGAACAAGGAGCAGAGAGAACAAGACAGGACAGGAGAGGACAGGATGGGAGGAAAGTCTTAAATATCACGTCATTTCAAAATCCACCAGTCCAGCCAAATCATTTTCACCTGCTTGTTTTACAGAAGAGAATGTGAAAGCACCAAGACATGCCTGTGCAGGAGAGTCGCAACAAAGGATACTAACTATTCAGTGTTCAAACAGTGTTCATATAACTGATCTCCACTCGTCTCTGGCAGCGTCGATTTACCTCTGCTCTACATCTTAAACCGACCGGTCCTCAATCCGGCGGCTGTGTTTCAGTGGTAGAGTGGTCACCTGCCAATCGGAAGGTTGGTGGTTCAATCCCTGGCCCTGCAGTCCCATGTCGAAGTGTCCTTGGGCAAGACACTGAACCCCGAGTTGCCCCCGATGCCGCGCATTGGGGTGTAAATGTGTGTGAATGTTTATCTGATGAGCAGGTGGCACCTTGTACGGCAGCCTCAGCCACAGTGTATGAATCATTGACATATATATAATGGACCAATAGACCCCGTTGCTCTGGACGGAGACCAGTGAAGGCTATTAAAAGCACTTTTCCGGTGATCTCTTGCTTTACTGCGCAGCCTCCAACTGACAGAGACAACGTAAATGTGACGTGAGCAACGTGTCTGAAAGTTGTAAGTCTTCTGGTAGCTGTGCCAAGAGAAATCTCAATCATTCCCAGACTTACAGAGACGGAGAGTATATGTAAGGAGATAACATAAGCACAGGCTAATTATTGCTAACTAACATGCTAGTTAACATTAGTAATTAAAACTAAACAGCTAATGTAAGTCGAAACTGCCTGCGAGCTTCTCCTGTACTATACGGTAATTCCTCTACTGTGCGACAGTAAGTCACTTGGTTATGACACAATCGTTAGCCTATTTTTACAAAAACGTCTGCTACGGAGCCATAACGTGAGGTACAAGGTAATGGAGCCTTTTATACATTGTTGTGTTTCTTTAGAAATAAACAACGGACAAATATAGTCTTTAAACGCTTCAGATGTAAAGTTATTCGCTGTCAAGTGACGTAAAAAAAAATGGCGGTCAGTGGAATGCTAACAGGAGGTGATCGCTTTGTAGCAACAAAATGGCGCCATCGGAGGTTCGCGTTCTGAAGCGAAGCTTACCCCCTTGGTATGAATGTGTGTGAATGGTGAATGGTTCCTGTACTATGTAAAAGCGCTTTGAGTCGTTAAGACTAGAAAAGCGCTATATAAAAACAGTCCATTTACATTTACTCCCAACTCGTCAGATACCGACGCAAAAATCCCCCTTTGGCGTCTGTATGGAACGCACCGGGCAGTATTAAGAGAGACAACGGTAGAGAGTAGTATGAAAGACGGAAAATCGGTTCGTTGGGGTGGTGGATGGGTCAAACAACACAGGACTGTGGCCGGTTAGCTCAGTTGGCAGAGTAGGCACTAGAGCTGGGCAATATATTAATATTATATCGATATCGTGATATGAGACTAGATATCGTCTTACATTTTGGATATCGTAATATCGTGATATGACATAAGTGTTGTCTTTTACTGGTTTTAAAGGCTGCATTACAGTAAAGTGATGTACTTTTCTGAACTTACCAGACTGTTGTAGCTGTTCTATTATTTGCCTTTACCCACTTAGTCATTATATCCACATTACTGATGATTATTTATCAAAAATCTCATTGAGTAAATATTTTGTGAAAGCACCAATAGTCAACACTACAATATCGTTGCGGTATCGATATCGAGGTATTTGGTCAAAAATATCGTGATATTTGATTTTCTCCATATCGCCCAGCCCTAGTAGGCACACATATATAGAGGGTTATTCCTCGATGCAGAAGGTGCCGGTTCGACTCCGACCTGTGACGGTTCCCTGCATGTCTTCCCCCTCTCTCTTTGAGTGGGAAAAAAAGGCGTAAATGGCCATAAAAAACAAAACAAAAACACAGGACTTTCACCCAGGAGACCGCAGTTTGTGTCCTGTTCTTGTCCCGTCACTAAAACGTACATTTTGTAATCTCACCCGCGAGCTTTTCCTAAACCTAACTGTCCCGTTCTCGTGCCGCGTGTCAGTTAAACGTACGTCCCGACCAAGCGCATCTAAATATGACGCTAAAGGAGACTTACACTAGATGGCGCTCTCTGTTCAACGAGGATTAAAAGCACACTGAATTGCCATTCCTTGAGCCTTTTTACTTAAACCAAGAGCGCCATTTAGTGGGCTCAGAAAATAAAGAAAATGGTTCACAAAGCTTCATGAAGCTTCATTTGGCCATCACTGATTTAAAATCGTACCGTGTTCCCGCCGTTGATGAAAAGAAAAAGATTGGGAATGTGAAGTAATTCATATGTGTGGTCTTTTTAGTTCTAAAACACGGCAGGGACCATAGAGTGAATTGGGAAAGACTGAACTCTGAGCAGCTGGCCGACCAATCATTGAGTAATTGATATTGAGTAACAGCCCAATCAACCCCCTGCAGATAAATTATTGCCATTCTGTGCAATGGGACAATAAAAATGTCAATTATTTCTTCTTTTTTTGCAGGGTCGCAGGCGCAGACAGGGAGAAGTTTGGAAGGGAGCAACGGTGGTGACAAGGATGGAGGGATGCGGAGGGTGGATGGGTGGATGGATGGATAGAGGGATAAAATAGGAGAGTTCCAGTGGGCTATTGGAAAGGCACTCTTCTGCTGTCCTTGGGGGTGCAGGCATAAAAGCATCAACACCATTATAAAACAAGAGGAGAAGAAAGAGAAGAGAAAAGACATGAAGAGATGGAAAATGACGTGGCCCTTTTATTACTCCAAGAGCCGTGCTATCACCTCTCTTTTTTTCTGGATGTAAGCTGTCTTCTATTCTCTCTCTTCCTCCATCAGTCCACCCAGCTCTGTTTGTGTAGTCTGATAACGCTGCTGTGTGAACGACAGCACAAACCAGAGAGAAGAGAAAGAACAGCAGAAAGATGAAAACACACATGTAAGAGGTGATCATGATATCCTAACATGCACACGTTACTGCCTAAAACTCATAAATTACTCATCATGCATTCCAGCTGTAATCTGTGGCATCACTCTATGCAACGTTTCCATAACATTAAAAATCTTCTCTTCCAGGATTCTAGGTCAGCTAGTTTACTCGTCTGTTAATGATCACAACGCCAAACGGTGTCCAGTGTTGGGGAAATATCCCTTTTCATTATCAAGGACACGCACATAAGCGTAAAGTTAAGGCCTGGAAGGTACACCATACAAGTAGGCCACATGAACACTTGAGCTAGGCTAAGTCATTGACAATGGTAACATTCTGAATACTCTGCAAACCTGAAGCAGAGGATATAATGTTATAGCAGAAAAACACAAAATAAAGCCATCCTTTGGTTATGCTACCACTCGGTCTGTCTGCCTAGTTTGACCAGTCTCTTGTTGTATAGTGATAGTATTGTAGTACCGGCATGTTTTATTTCAACAGGGACATATTGTAGCATATCAAAGTGTTACATTACTGTTACATTGCAAAAACAATTGTACAGCAGATGCTAGCTTTCAGTAAATCAACCTGACTATCTGGCAAGCTAACAATGTAGGTATAAAGGTAGCAACATGACTATCTAGCAAGCTAACAATCAAGGTATAACATTAGCAACAGGACTTTCTGGCAAGCTATCAATGTAGGTATAAAGTTAGCAACATGACTATCTAGCAAACCATCAATGTAGGTATGAAGTTAGCTAACGTCCTGAGTCAGAGACACTTTTTTGCTAACCTTTAATTAAAATTTCACTTTAACTACTAATATGAGTGTGTTCTTGTAATTTTTCCAGATTAATGTAATGTTTTAAAACTAAAGTCGAACTTCTTACCTTACTAAACAAATATAAATGTATTCATTTTTGTTTTAACCAGAGTCGGCAAAAGGACAATATTTCTGGTGATTTAGCCGTGTCTGGCCTGAATCCATCACCCTTATCCCCTCACTGTTAACACTGAGTGCTGGCTTTGCCAGGTATCAGGTTGTTCCTGAGTCAGCCAAATCAACATCAGAGCTGTCCTGACATCACCTGGGAAAGTACTTTTGTCCGTCACGTTAACATAACATGCTTTAAAAGTTACAAATTATGCAGCCAACACCTTCTGGATGGCCTGTTAAACTTGCAGTTGCGGAATGCCAGCTGATGCATTTAATTTAGTAATTATGCACAGATACAATAACTATTAATACACACAGACCACGTAGCTATAAATATAAGCATTCACGATTGAAATGGTAACTTTTTTAAATCAAAGTCAAAGACTAGAGTAAACATAATGGAAGATATTTATTCAGTGATAACAATATTTTTTAAATAAGACAAGACAAAAAATGAACAAAGAAAATGAAACATCAAGACACCAATGACACCAAATGTCATCAGAGTGCAGCTCCGGCTGGGAGCTTAAAATGTGCTCTTAGATGAGGTTGTGCTCTGCTGCTACAATGCTTAGTAATAATAACACACTGCCTTAGCAACGCAATTATTTTAAACTTTTATTTTTTATATTGTAAAGTATGTGTTATAGGAAAATATGGGTGATCGGGGCCCGTGTATAAACCTGAGGCCGTCGTGATTAAGCATTACGCTGCTGCTCTTGGACATGACGATGTTGGAGGCCTGTCTTGGTTATTCATTTTATCCTGAAGAAACCCTGATCTCCAGAACATGCATGGAAAGTTGTGAGAGGGCAGCGTTCCACTACTGTCTTTCCCAACCGACTACAATCCATGTCTCAGCCTGGTAGGACTGCATAGGATAAGTGAACAAAGGGGCATTGCAACTGGTAAAATGAGCAAAGTTGCATTTCAGATCTTATTTACCCATGATTCACAGGGACTCTATACAAATTAATACAATTTAATGGAAAATCTTGTCATATATTCTAGAGTGACTAAACCCTATGGATGTGAAGACAGACTGTGGTGGTGGGGGTGATTATACATGTAAAATAGTTAAGGCCAGTGTTGTAGTACTTGAGTTTGGGATTGGTCTCTTATTGATGGTCTCGGTCTCGTCTCAGAATCAACCATATTTATACTCTGTCTTGTCTCAGATAAAGAGGACTCAGGATTTTATTTTAAGACAGGTTAAGACCACAACTGCGCAGTGATATCACTAAATTACCTGTGCATTGTCTGCTTTATGGGTTAATATCATAACTGCGATTGGATGTAAAATCCCCTGCTTTAAATGCAACCAATAAGTTGACTCATTTTTTATTTACTGTTAACCCACTCTCCCTGCCCCCTTAACACACACTCCCAAGAAAGTGAATGTGGGAGACAGGAAAAGCTGGGAGATGTCAGCCAAATCGTCAGTAATAAAATCTGGCTACCTAAACTATAAGGAGTTTATTTGTTTTATGTGGGTGTTTTTTTATGGGAATGTGGACCTTTCAGATTAATTTAAGGAGTGCCTGTGGTTAGCATTTTCCACATTTTGTCGTGTCATACAGTGTGGGACTCGCACTGGTCTTGGTCTTGACTAGGTCTCGTTCTGCCTTGGTCTTGGTCTTGACTCGCTATCAACCCCTCAAAGTCTTGGTCTTGTCTCGCTCTCGATACACTCTGGTCTTTGTGATGACTTGGTCTCGGTTTAGGTGGTCTTGACTACAACACTAGTTTAAGGCATTGCTTTTTAAATTAACACAAGATCTTGGCTTTCCTAAAAGAAGCTCAGGCAATTTATGTATGTGACTGAATAAATGTGGCCTAGATTAAACCTGCAACTCTCCACTTAAAAAGGACATGCTCTCTCCTGTTAGCCGACGAATGCTGCAGGTATGTTTTATCTTCTCCACCCTGTAATGGCAGTGAGTTTCCTTACTTCAGATTCCAGTTGTTGTTTCCTCTTTGGTCACAGTATCCTGAGGGAAAGGCCCACTTGCAGAAATATGCTAATGACAATATTATTGTGCCGCATTTGTGTTATTCCATATTCATCCTTTTTTATTTTTATTCCTTTAATGTGCAAATGAATGCAACACAACACAAATCTGTCTCACCTACAGCACACCCATCAGCAGTAGTGCTGCAGATGCTGCATGTCACAGGGTTATGGGACTTTCTGTCTTCAGTGAAAGCATACAACTGTTAGTTTGTTAGGTAGTACCCATAGACAGTATATAAGTACCATAGTAGCCTACCTATTTTTTGTATACAGTATGGTTACCTAGCAACCGAGGTTTGAAGACAACAAGTGGTAAACAGTTGTATGACATCCAGTAAGAACTTGTAGTTGAGTGGTGAGAATGTTGAGCTTTGGTCTGGGAGTCTGGAGTTTGATTCCCTGGTGAGGTGATCTTTTTTTTCATTTTGGATTAGATAATTTGCATGCAATTGCGCAAGTCAGGGCCCGCAAACGCGAAATTGTTTTTGCAGGGTGGTAGGGGAAGACTCATGAATATGCCTGCTCTGGTTGGGTTGCTTAGGTTTAGGCAAGAGGAGTGGGATTGGTTATGGTTAGGGTAAGAATGTCAGGGTGATAATATTCCAAAAAGGTGTAATACATGAGTAGTATGGATAACTGTGTGTAAATATATGCCAAGGTACTGTAAATGCACAGGGGTGCAAATAGCATACATTGATATTTGTACCAGATAGGGTATTAATAGAACACATTGCTGTGTGCACCGGCGGGGTGCGAATAGCATTCATTTCTAATTTCACCAGGGTACAAATAGCATACACTGCTAATTGTACCAGGGGTACAAATAGCCCTCACCCTTTTTTTAATTACCTGCTTCATCTAGTTCTACTGGAACATTGGGTCAGTTTCAGCAAAAATGACAGAAAGTTAGTTTTATAAGTCTTACCTACTGCACCTTTAAGTACAGTAATGAAGTATTTGTATTTTACGGATAATATGTCAGATTGCATCATGTCTAACCCTTTCTTAGACCTAACATAAATAGGTCACAATCAATTTTAGGTCATAACACATAGTTTGAAAGACTATTGTTATTTTGAACAAGTGTGTGTGTGTGTGTGTGTGTGTGTGTGTGTGTGTGTGTGTGTGTGTGTGTGTGTGTGTGTGTGTGTGTGTGTGTGTGTGTGTGTGTGTGTGTCGCTCCAAATTACAGTATACTGATACCCACTTTTTGACCCATTTGGCTTCTTGTTGTGCCAGCCTGTTACCCGTCTGTTTGGACACGTCTGCCACCCAGCTGCTTTATCTTAACCATATTACCACTGATTCCCACCACAAAAGACACATACACACGGCCTCCTACACATTTGTCAACACATTAAGCATGTGCCATTGGAGGCCTTTTGTCCCATGTGCAGACAGGGTTTTGGACAACTTGGCCTTTTGTTTGCAGGCCCCTGCTGCAGAGCCACATAACCAGACAATGGGGGCCATTGAAAGTGAATTTGCCCTGACACACTTGGCTGTGTTGGGGGTCGGGGCGTGTGGGGGGTGGACTGGCACAAGGAGCACTAGGGAAGTAGTACTGAAAGATGTTAAGGCAGGAACGTGTGTGTGTGTGTGTGTGTGTGTGTGTGTGTGTGTGTGCATGTTTGTGTTTGTTTGTGTGTGTGTGTGTGTGTGTGTGTGTGTGCTCATTTGTGTGCATGCATGTGTGTGTGTTTGTGTGTGCATGCAGGTGTGTGTTTGTTTGTGTGTGTGTGTTTGTTTGTGTGTGCATGCATGTTTGTGTGTGTGTGCGCATGTGTGTGTGTGTGTGTGTGTGTGTGTGTGTGTGCGTGCACGTTGACTGATATTGTGATATCCAATATTATCATCAGTTAATCCTATGACTCTGCAAAAATCAATTATTTATATATTAAAAAATAATTGATTCTACCAATAAGTATTGTGTTTATATACTGTATGTTATTTTACTGTTATAGAATATAGTAGAGTTAGTAGTAATACATAACTACTAATAACCTTACCAAGTAAAGACTGTAATTCTTATTTTATTCCTGGATTTCCACCATCTGTGACAGTCAGGAGAAATTAAACAACGCAGGCGAGAGTTGTGTTTTTATTCATCTGGATATCTCTGAAAAGATATGAAATAAGTTGCCTTCTACTTTGCAAGAACAACACAATGTTGCAGGACACATTTCTACACGTCTTTTGTCTAAAAGGTAGAATTGCTGTGATTGCAACACTTAGAAATGACTGTGTATCATCATGTATGAACTCCAAACAGTGGAGTTTTCTTGTACACAAAGGACCTTTCTGTTTACAGTCAGTGTTTCTCATCAGTACTCATTGTGTGTATTCTTGAGGTCAACATGTTGAATGCATTTTCTTCATCATAAAACATTTGCAAAGCCAATTTTTGTAACATTTTGAAACCTGCATTGCTTACATCTATGTTTACTTTAACAGTCTCCTTCTTCCTTTCTTTCTGGCTGTGTTACTCCCAGTGTGAAACTGTTGCCAAGAATGTACTGTTGTGCTGCCCGTTTGCACGTGTATGTGCACCTTCTTGCACTGGACTTGCTTCTCTTGGGTTTGATTGTGCGTAATACACTTCAAAGATATCCTTAAGGAAAAGAACATTTTAAAGAGCAACTTTTACAGCAATTCAGCTTGAAAATCCCCACTTCACAAAGGAAAAAGGGATAAAAACAAAAATCCATTCAACCTAAGACACACACCCCCGCGACTATACTTGACACTCCCACCCCCTCAGGGCTCAGATTGTCGCTCTGGTGTGCTTCTGTTTCCCCATCTACACTGACGCGATTCAGCAGTTTTTAGCTGTGTTAATTCCGCGCATTGCCTTGCACTTTGGAGGCGTGGAGTACAAGCCAATGCCATAGATTTTTCTAAATCGTTAGTGATTTTTCTGCCCAACAAAGTCATAGATCACATTAAGTGCTGCAAGCAGGATGAACAATTTCCACAATCCTAAGCCTGTGTCTGTATTTTTGGACAGACATGGCTTATTAGAAAACAAATTTTAATACTTCAGGACGATAGTGAGTAGATTGTGTTTTTTTTTTCAGTTGCAAAAGAGTGAGTCTGTCTGATAGCTGATGGTGTACATTGTTTTCCAGCCTAGCCTTACAAGGAATTGTTAACATTTATGGCAAATGCATCATCCAATCTCAATGTTAAGTCTAGCGATATGGTTGCATTTTTAGGCACAGTTACAGTAGGAGTCAAGTACTGACAGATAACTTACGCTCGCAAATAAACAACTGTTTAAAGGATACATCAGAACTCCGGACAATTTCAGACTTCAGTAACACTATTACTGTGCAACCCACAGACATCATTTATCGCGTTTCCATGTAGTTACATAGTCACTGATATGATCATAACCACTACAGTGCTCAATTACTTATTTTTGAGGGGGAAATAAACTACAATTTTTCACCGCGAAGGCATGACCTGTCCTCTGGAGGACAGCCACCAGACCAGCGGCGCTCGTTGTATTGTTGTCGGCCGCGGCAGGCGAGGAAGGGGTGGAGGAAGCAGAGGCAAGGACGCCGGTCGGGCCTGCTAGCCCGGCTAAGGAAACTACCACACAAATCGCCACTGCCAAGACTCCTACTCACCAACGCCAGATCAATGTCACAGACAGTAGAGAATGAGCAACAAATACACACGGAACTGCTGTGTGATGATTACCATCGAAGCCTGGCTGAATACACTCAACCCAGACGGCAGCTAGCAGCTAGCAGGGCGAGCTAGCAGCAGGATGTCTGAGTTGAAAACGCATCTTGTTGTCACATAGGAGCCCTGTTCATGTTGCACAGACATTATAATTGCATTTTGTGTCTGTTTGTGGCACAAACGCACTCTTTAGAATATGCCCCCAAAACTGCTGTTTTAGCTAACTGGGAGCTATGGGCATTAGCTGCAGGAACTCCAGTTTGCTAGGACCGATTCTGTTCAGGTTTTTTTGCTGTTGCTATCAACAGTAATCATAACTTTATAGCGATCAAGATTAACGGAAAGCTCATCCTTCTGCACTATAAGTTAGTGAGATGTATAATTTTAGATGTAGTCAGATATTCAGGCTACATTCAGACTGCAGGCAAAAGTGGCTCAAGTCAAATTTGTTTTGCTCAGACAGTATGGGACTCAGATCTGTTTGTTTTTATCATAACAGTGTGAACAGCACATGGAATCTGATCTTTTCCATTCTTGAGCCACTTTCATGTGTGTTCCTAATTCATATACAGGTCAGCATTTTTGCCATGTGACCTCAGTCTGAACAGTCACACCGGAATTAATGTGATTTTTCCATTAGCTTTAACAGAGTGTCTTGCCGTGAGAGTCTTGTGGAGACGGATGAAGTTAAAAGTAGCCCTCGACATCCAGATTTTTTTTGATGGAAGCTGTTTCAGTGAAGCCAATCAGGTCACGAACCTACCACTCCTGCCTCCACATTCACACCACATCTCCCAGTGCAGAAGTAGCAGCCAATTAAAGATTTGGCTCTCTTTCGCCTCGTCCTCGTTATTATCTGCACATTAACTTATAAATGAATCCGTAAACCCTGCCTCCATGGGTACTTCCGTACGACAGCTTGCTGCATGTGACCTCTTTGTTTTTGTTCTTTTTGTGCATGTGGGTCAGTTCAGAACAGTGACATGTTCACACTGGAATCTGCTATTGGCCACATAAATAAAAAAAAAGTGAACAGCCCAAAAAAAACACAGATCTAAACATTAAGGCTTGCAGTGGGAATGTAGCCTGAGCTCTAAAAGGTACAACACGTAGTGCATTCCTCAAAAAATGTATGTATGTATAAACTAATACAAAAGCAATCCCTCTCAATCATCACTTGTGACCCACCAGAAGTGTGTGGTGGTGTCTATATCCGCAGAGACCTCGCACACCTGGATTTCTTTTCTTTTTATTTTGCTGTGTCAGGACGTTTCTGGGCGTGGTCACATGTGGGTGTCTAAGGCACAAGTTTAACTGACACAGACACTGAAACATACAAGATGAAGCTCTGCATTCACTCATAATCCAGCAATGTGGCAGTTTCCCACAGTGGTGTTTGTGTGTGTGTGTGTGTGTGTGTGTGTGTGTGTGTGTGTGTGTGTGTGTGTGTGTGTTTGTGTTTGTGTGTATTTGTGCTATGGAACATAACCGCTGTGAAACAATCAGGAAAGAGACTTTTTTCCCTCTGATTACTGCGTTGTTCGGCGCTCCTTCTCTACACTCACTTTCTAGCTCACTCGACCACTTCCGGCTCTCTCTCTCTCTGGCCGTTGAGCCGGGGAAGAGGGGCCAACTTTGAACACTGTGTGCTTATAAACAGTAAGCCAAACTCATTACATATTCTATCTTTAAGTTTCAGTCCCGACTTACTAGCAGTTTGTCAATATTACAAGTGGATTGTAGCATCCATGTAGCAGCCATACAATCTTTATTTTACAAGTCATTTTAAGAATACCAGTTGTTTATTTGTCCCCTTGGATATAGAGCAGTGAGCAACTTAAAAGCCCATTTGACCTCCAATCCTGGCTTCAAAGATTTTTACTATTAATTATGTGTAAAGATTGATTGATAACTGGATTTGGTAAAATGAGGTGTCCTGACATGGATGAGGGGGGGAATGAGTATAATTATGAGTGTACAAGTTTGTTTGTGTGTTAAGAAAACATATAAAAGATTGGCTCTTCATCAGTTGATGCAGCTAGAGTGGAAGAAGAGACACAATTCTAATTTCTCAGTGGTGTTCACGGAAAGCAGTCATATATTGTGCATCTCGTGCTCACATCTGCTCTCTCCATCCTCCTCTCAGTCTCGTCAGTCTGCCCACATCAGGACACCAACACCTGCTGGCGTGTCTCTAAAAGGTAACACCTCTCTTCATCATAGATCAGAGAATTACAATGACTTCTAAACTTCTAATCTAATCTGAGGTTATTATTTTCCTATGCCCAAAGGCAATTTTTTTCACTCTGGGCATACATTAGAATTAAACCTAACACAATGCCTGTGGCATTATATAAGAAGAGGCTGTAAGCTCTGTACAGGAGCTATAAATAATGTAGTCTCACAGGCGACTGAGCACATATCCTTTCTGCTGAGTTTTGCATTATTGCTTAGCTTTTGAGGAATTTACACAACACAGTGTACCACAGTGCACCATGAGGTGAAACAGCTATTACTGAACCGAGGATGGGTGTCAACTGGCTCCTAAGTTTAGTAGGTAGTGTGGATTTCAGCCACTTAATACGTCACTGAATGAACATCAGGACACTGATGAGTTAATTGATAGTGTTACCAACATAATGCATTCCCCTTCAGTTGGGAAGGCTGAAATATCAAGAAGCATGGGTGTTACAAACTGTATAAAGGGTAAGTTTGTTTGTTTTTTCAACCTGGACCTTTTTTTAACCATATTAACGTTATTGGGCAATTGCGCACCTTCGATTTACATCCACTAAAAGAGCTGTTTTTGTCACTTAGGGGCTCAGATTATTATTCTAAGTGTCTGACAATATTATGGAAAGGATCCCCAGATAGTCCTTTTTTGTTAAAGAGTAAAATATGTGGGTGCCTGGGTAGCTCACCTAGTAGAGCATGCACCCATATATAGAGGTTTACTCCTCGACGCAGCGGCCGTGGGATCGACTCCGACCCGCGGCCCTTTTCTGCATGTCATTGCCCCCCTCTCTCTCTCCCCTTTCATGTCTTCATCTGTCCTATAAAAATAAAGGCCTAAAATGCTCAAAAAATAATCTTAAAAAGGTGCCCCTGCCACACAAAACCGTTTTTACTTGCATTTTTTGAAATATGTTAGGTCCATATATGTTTGTGTTATGTTGTGAATGTGAAAATGAACTGCTACCTCCTCTGTCAGCTCTAGCCACTGAAAAGAAATAAGCGGAGAAATCAGGCCAATTACAAAAGCTGGTCAGTCTGACGTGGTGTTGCCTGAGCTTATTACTATTCATGAGCTCGCCCAGTTGGGCTGGGTAAAGGATGCTGATAGCCAGGCTCTCATTGGCTAGCTGTTAGCCAATCAGTGGCAAGCAGCCTAGCTCGTTGAATATTAATGAGAACTGGCAGAAATCGAGCTGAGTCTTCCTGCAGGCTTTTTATACCACGCTAGAATGGCTTGAAACAAGGTAACCAAGGCTTTTTTTCCACAAAATAATTTTACAGAGTCCACGGTAGATCTTCAGACATTACCACAAAGTAATGAAATATGTGCGGCAGGGCACCTTTAAAAAAAAAAAATGAAATCATGAAATAGCCCTGAAATCACCATTACCAAACTCACAACTAATTTAATCATCGTAAAATACTTCATTCAAGGGCTGTTTCTGGTTATACAAAAATGATTTTACTCTTTAACAAAAAGGTCTATCTCTGTTGGGATCCTTTTCATTATGCTGTCAGACACTTAGAATATTAATCTGAGCCGGCAAAAACAGCTCTTTTAGTAGACGGAAATACATTATTACATTGCAGCATGGTTGCAGTGTTCTCGCTCAATATTGAACCAATTTCAAAGATGTTTGTTCACATTAGCCATTTAGACACCAATGCAGATGAAAAATAGGGTCCAGGTTGAAAAAAAAAGAAATACCCCTTAACATATGGAGCTGTGACAATGCTCATGTTTGCCTTTTTCCATAAAAACACAGTTTCAGTTACTGGATATGAAAATGGATATGTTTAATTCAAGTAAAATGATGAGCAAGCATCTGCTACCATTAGTATTTCCATCAGTGCTGGCTAACTGGTACACCTGAATCAAATGATACCACTAACAATGAGCTGCAGCTGTGACTCTGAAAAAGGGTCACTTTGACATGTAGAGAGAGAAAAACAGCAATGACATCACTTCCACTCACAGCAAGGATGCTTTAAAGAGCCCCTATTATGCTTTACACCCCCCCCATAATTTAGTGTGTTATATAGTTTTTTTGTGTATGTAATATATGTATAAAGTGAAAAAAAAAAAAAACACATTTCACTCCGAATGGAGCTTTCTCTCCAACAGACAACTGCCTGAAAACGGCTCGCCCACATTCCTGTTAAAAAAAAATCCTCAATTTCTGAGGTCAGTGATTGAGAAAGCCCAGTTTTCACATGTGCTGCCCTTAGGTGCTGCCCATAGGTGCTGCAAGCACAGCCCTCCCAGTGGCTAGTTTGAATTTGGTTGACCAATCACAACAGAGTGGGCCAGCTGACCAATCAGAGCAAACTGGGCTTTTCAGGAAGGCGGACCAAGAGCTCAGACCGAGTGGCCGTTTTACAATCTATGTTCTTCTCTATGGACTTGTTTTCTTGTGTCCCTGTAAAACCTCATCTTCTGCAAGTTCACATTTCACCAAGAATAGACACACGCACACACACACACACACACACACAGAGAGCAGCAGGCAGAGGCCCGGCTCTCTATGAGAGGCTTGTAAATACATTATGTCCACCAAAACAAGTTCCTTCCAAAAGCTATTTTTGCAGAGGCGCCGCCAAGACGATAGTGATTGGTTTAAAGAAATGGCAATAAACCAGAGCACGTTTTTTTCTCCCATCCTGGCGTGCTGTGTGGACTAGCCAGACCTTCCTTCGCAGCCCTGTGGAGGAAAATGTGAGACTAATAACGAGTTAAATGAAATTTGCTCACACGCACGTTCTCTGACTTCGCTCCGTAGCTTGGGAAATCAGGAAGCTGCAGCTTCAACGTTGTGGACAGCGTTGCCAACTTGGTGACTTTCTTGCCAGATTTAGCGACTTTTCAGACCCTCTTAGCGACTTTATATATATATATATATATATATATATATATATATATATCTCCTCGGTTAAACACTAAAGAGCGCAGCTCTCTGTCCTGTGTCCTACTGCACAGAAATGGATAAATAAAAGACTCTTTTGAGTTTGGTTCTCTCCACAAGACTATAGTTAATTTTTTTTTCTGTGTGTATGTAGCCTATGTGTACATTTTTTAGCTTTTATTTGTATTTTTTTTACGTGTATTTATTGTCTGTAATGGCAGCTACTACTATGCACGACGCACTCTTGAGTCCATGACAAATTTCCCGTAGGGGACAATAAAGTATATTCTATTGTATTTTATTCTTCTATCTACTGTCCATGTGAACTGAGTACGCCAAGTCTCAAATAACACCTGAGCATTAAAAACTTGAAGAAATGTCCCTTTTAAAGTACATTTAGAACAGATTACAAATGTCTGTGCTTAATTTAAGATTGATCGCGAGTTAACTCGGACACTCATGTGATTAATCGCAATTAAAAATTTGGATCGATTGACAGCCCTGGTAAAGATGTATCTCATATTCAGGCAAAATTGTCATTGCTATCTCTTCTCATCTACCAGCAGCAGCTTGTTGGTAGGTTTGCAAGCTGCAAAACCTACAACCCATGCTAGTAAAAGTACATCACAGAACAGGTTGAGACAAGGAGCGTTGGATTTTTTTGCAATATTCTGTTGAGTTAGCCAATAAAGGCTTTTATTTATTTTGTTATTTTTTTTTCCTGAAGACTGTCACTGGAACTCTTTCCTTTTGTGAAAGACTTGAGCCAATGAGGCCAAAGAGTGATGACGGCGCTCTAGACCCACAGGCGCTCCATCCAGCTACATTCAGCACCTTGACTATTTCCTGTTTCCTCTGTTCTGTGCTCTGAGATGTTTTTATCAGCCATTATATTTTTACTGTGAAAAAAAAAAAGCCATCTCCCTGTCTGACTTGTTTTATTTCACACAGCTAAAACGGGAGGGAAGAGACAGAGTTAGTGTTAGAGAAATGGCTCTGGAGAAAAGAGGCGAACAAACACAAGATAACAATGAGACAGAGAGCGACAGTGAGACGCTTCTGGGGAAGAAAGAATGAGGGAAAACAAGAGAAGGAGGAGGAGGAGGGAGAAGAGGCGAAAGAATAGAAGAAAGAGAGTTAAGCCAGATTGAGAGTGTCTGCCTCGGGTGGTACTAGTCACCCTGAATTATAAATGGTCTCTCACTTTCCAAGCCAAAACACACAACCACAATATAATACCCATGATGCATTTCCACTGGCAGGCCACTCCGCTGTCCCCTGGGTTAGCCCTCGCCACTAATCTCTGTCCTCTGCTTTCCTTCGCCTCCATCCCTCTCGCTCTGTCTTTGCAGTCCCCGGAGTGAAGGATTTAGCAAACCCTCCTCTGCTCTCTCCATCTTCCTCGCTCTGGCCAGAGAGCGCTTGCACTCTGTCACAGTGAGCTGCAATCGCCACAGAAATAGCCCCCCTTTCCCTTCTTTCCACCCCTCCCTCTATCTCTTTCTCTGGCTTTGTGAAAAGAAAATATTACATCCACCATTCCCTGAACTCTTTCCATGCTTGGCTGTCCCAGTTTCTTTTGCGGCTAGCTTTTCACATGTTGTTCTCTTCCACATTATGCTGCTGGAGCTTTCATCCTTGCTATCTGTTTTATCCAGCGTGCTTGCTCTTTTTTTTTTTCGTACCGTGAGCTCTCCTGACCTCACATACTGGCCCAGTTGATCAGCAGCTTTCATCTCTTTCTGCATAGTCAGAAACCTGGATGCTTCCAAATAAACCAGCTGTCTTCATCTGAAATCACAAAGTGGGTTGCCAATTGGGCTACTTTTTAAGTGTTGCCGCGCGTCGAATTTCTTGTCTGCTGGTTGGGTAGCCCAGACACACACACACACACACACACACACACACACACACACACACACACACAATGCCCAGAACCTGCCTCTCTAGCGAAGGCAGCAAATAGACTGGTACACGGTTTACAACAGTACAGGTTAGTTTGTGCATCAGGGAGTAAGTGAACATATTCGCAGAGATACATTTATTAATAATTATTATATAATGTATCTAATTGCTCATGGCAAATGTAGGACCTAGGTGAAGGTTACTAGCAGCTGCTGCCGTGGTCCTGCTACAGCTATTATTTCTAGTCATAGTTCTATTATCTTTATTGTTACTATTAGTGCCACGGCACATCATGCCAGCTGCTATAATTACGTGAATCATTTTTCTGTGTCCCAACGGGCAACGCTGTCCACCAAGAGCCTGGGTCTGTCCGATGTTTTTGCCTGTTAAAAGGAAGTTTTTCCTGGTCACTTGACATGGGGAATTGTTGGGTCTCTGTAAATTATAGAGTGTGGTCTATAACTACTCTGTAACGTGTCCTGAGACAACTCCTGCTGTGATTTGACACAATAAATAAAATTGAATTGAAAGACTTTAGGGAAAACAGCTTTGAATGCTGGCACACTGGCAGGGAAATATTTTGAGTTCTGGTGTTGGGAAGGTTTTATTGGCTGTTGGGCTGGTTTTGATTGCCCATTGGGTTGGTTTTTGTCATACAGACCTGGCAACCCTGGCTGCAACATGGGAGAGCATTACTGGATCTCCAATTACCGGGGAGAATGACTCATCCTCTTAGAGCGAATTAAATTCTGGTGTTGGTGTGGAAAAATCTCCAAACAAGCTGAATCAAAACATAACAAATACTCCTAAAGAGTAAAGATTAAGTACTCTGATCCAAAAAAAAGTGTGTAAAATTATTGATTATAACCACTGGCTTAAATATCCCTTTGTATTGGATAAAAGTTACTTCAACACTATTAAAGAGATTATTACAAGTATTTAACCCTTGTGTTGTCCTTCGGGTCACTGGGACCCGAAGAACAACACAAGGGTTATTTACTTTCATTTACATTGTTGAGAATTGCTCTCTAAACCCTGTAAAGTTTATTTCTAGAGCACATTTAAACACAGTTTAAGCTGACCAAAATGCTGTAAAAAAAAGCACTAAGGTGCTGTATTAACCCTCAAGGGTTATGGTTGGTCAGTAGTGGGCATCGTTTAGATTTTTTTAGATACCGGTGCTAAAAAACATCTAGATGGGAAATGGGTAATGTACAATAAATAACTTTGAATGCACCACATGGCTTAACCAGTTTCAAGTAAATGACAAACAACAGCAGCAGTGGCCATATAGTGCAGCTAGTTTGTGTCTTTAGCTGCAGACTGTTGTACGTCCCGCTGTTGGAATCCTCACCAGCGAAATACAGTCACACTTTACACCGTTTAGCGGTCAGCATTTTATCCGTGTTCAAGCCAGTTTCTATCCAACGGTGGGCTAACGTTAACTTTACCTGCTGTCAAGTGTGACATTGGTGTTAACTAGCGTCACATGCAGCAATATTTTTGTTGGCTCTTCAGGCAATTAAGTGGCATTGAAATCCGCGATGCTATTCAGTCCAGTAGATGCCGGTTGTTAAAGCACAGGTGCCATATTAGCAACGGGTCTCGGTACCCAACCCTAGTCAGTGGTCCAGAGACACCCAATGGAGAGGATATAATAAGAGAAAGATGATTTCCAAGGAAGGCATTTTCCAGTTTTTGAACCACAGCAGTCGATTACTTTAAGAGGTGATAACCACTAATAAGCTGCCAATCAGCAAGGTCTCTCTGGGGATGTATAGCAATTTAAAATAAAAAAAAATCACAACTAGAATTTGCCCACCCAGATGGTACCGATAAGTTCAATTTTGAGTCTTGGCCCATGGACTAATAATGAAAAAACATGAATTTGAGATTGTTTTTTCTTTTTCATGTGTACTATCAGTGAAGTGCCCTTTGTGATGTGAGGACTTTTTACATGCTGTTGATTCGGCTTTCAGTGAATAGCCTTCTTGTATCCCACAACAGAAATGTTGCTTTGGGCTACGTTTCAATTGTACAATTTCACACACATCAAATATGTTTGCTGATTTCCTAAATCTACTTCTTTGCATACATTCCACATATCCCCAGCACTGCATGTGTCCCTGTGGGGGTCTCAGTAATGCAGTTACTGCTTCCATAATGGAAACATATTACAAGAAATGGCCCTTATTCCTCCTGCCTTCTCTTCTTCCTGAAACTTAGCCTCGACCAACATTACAGAATCTTGTCAAAATCATAGGGAATGAAAAAAAAAAAATGAAATACTCATCATCATCTCCCCAAACACACACACTTGCCCTCCCCTCTCCTTCTCTCGTTCATCATGTTGCGAGAGAGGAAAATCTAATCATGTGAGTCCCGCGATTGATTGCCAATGAGCTCCCCTTCGAAATATTCACTTCTGACAAGACCTCATCTGTTTCCTATTTTCAGAGTGTGGAAATACTTCTATCCATGCTTTTCACTTGTACACTAATGTGTTTCCATCACCGCACTGGGCTCACACATCTGTCTGTTCCACTGTAAACTAATGTGCGTCAGTGCAAGAATAAGGAGAAATCTGGCAGGAGCCATTCCTTGATTTAGTTGTGTGAAGTGCTTAATGCGGAAAATACATTAGAAAAAAAACGCACCTCTTGTGTCATGAAATAATATTTGCATAATTATGTAAAAATGGAGCCACACTGTGCGTTGCATAATGAGGAGGATTTTTCAGGGGAAGAATGGGCCACACAGCCTCGTTGATGTGTACACGCACCCATGCACTGTGCTTAGGACGGCTTTGGTTTACGCACACCCATACCCACACACACACAATTTTTTGTTGTTTGCGTGTGTGAGTGTCTTGCTTCACATTTGCACTCCGAGCTTTAAAAGGAAAGCAGCCTTGGAGTGGCCCGGCACACCTCCAGGCTCACCACAACAAGGCGGCACTTCCTGTTTGATCTCTGCGTCTGAGATCAGTTTATCATAACATCTCCTCCCTCTTCCTGCAGGGTGAACTGACTCCATAACAGACTTAATGATCAGCAGTATTGTGCAGAACTACAACTGCTATAAAAATGGCTCCATGATTTCAGTGTCACGACAACCATGTTTACAGCGTTTCTACTAGTGGCAATAGCTCGACATTTTGGGAAAAGCTCAGCATGAAGACTAGAAGCAGGGCTAGTCCGGCTCTGTCCATATATTTAACATAAATAACATATTTACGAACTTTGTGTGGGAAAATAAGCACCTTCATCTAAATAAAGTCATGCTTTCTGGATCCAACGCTGAGGGTGGCTGTGGGTAATTGGACTTCATGGGCTTGAATAACACCTTATACTGTAAAATGTTTAAAAGAATGTTTTAAAGCAACAAACACATTATTTTATTCCACAAAACATATTTAACCCTCTGTTGTCTGCAAAAGTATCATTATGAAAATGAAATTTCTCTAATAATAATAATAACAACAATAGTACATAAACTGTCACCACAGTCAAAATATTTTTAACCTTCAATAATAATTGCATGTGTTGTTTTGCATAGTATGTAACTAGGGCTGAGCAATATATCAATATTATATCGATATCGTGATATGAGACTAGATATCGTCTTAGATTTTGGATATCATAATATTGTGATATGACACAAGTGTTGTCTTTTACTGGTTTTAAAGAGCTGCATTAAAACTACAGGAAAGTGATGTCATTTTCTGAACTTACCAGACTGTTGTAGCTGTTCTATTATTTGCCTTTACCCACTCAGTCATTACATCCACATTACTGATGATTATTTATCAAAAATCTCATTGTGTAAATATTTTGTGAAAGCACCAATAGTCAACACTACAATATTGTTGCGGTATCAATAGAGATATTTGGTCAAAAGAATCATGATATTTGATTTTCTCCATATCGCCTACCCATATATGTAACTCATACATTGACATTGGCAAAGCTCGTAGATCTTGCCTACGGAACACGGAAGGGCCCATCATGGGGGGGCTTCAAGGGAGTACGGTGCCCTTCATCGAGGGATGAAGACGTATCTGGCCGACAATAGATCCTTGGGGGACGTAGGGACAGAGGAAAGCAGTGGTAAGATGTAGGGATTGGAGTGAAGGGGCTGGCGTCGTCCAGGGCCAAAGTCCGATGTGATTCAACTGATCAGGGAGCAGCGGCGTCCCAGGAGGATCTCCCCGGGACTATATATATATATATATATATATATATATATATATATATATATATATATATATAAACATAAACATTTAGCTGTATGGTGCTAATTGAGGTTGCAGATGCAAGACTATCCTCACCAGAAACACTTAAATGTAATGTTAAATGTCTTTGTAGCATGATGTTCCTTTACTGCTACAAGAAATCCTATCATGGAGATGGGGGGGAAGGGGGAGTCGTTTGGGTGCAGTTCTGATCCTGTCTCCTATCAACAGTCAACATTAGTTTCTTTGAACCATGATCAATTTTTACTTAATTTCACACAAAAACTGCTGCTGCTGCTGCTGCTGCCGCTTGACCGGATCAGCAAAATGCTCATATGGGGCATTTTTTGCAAGGCAGTGATAAACAACCCCCTATTTGGTAATTTAGTTATGGAAATTTGTTGCCAATACAGTTGGGTGTGTACTGTAGTCTGCAAGTTAATTATCTGAGCAAAGTATTGGGACCGTGTGCATGCACATGTGATTTAGATTAGAATGTGATGTGCGTCACACGTTTGTAACGCGACAGATCGTTACTGTGCAGACGCAGCACGCAGACCTCGGGTGTCGACGGTGCACCTCAGAATGTCTGCATGTGTCTGGGTCTGCGGCGCACAGCGCGCCCGCTCAGCAGAGCCTACACTCCGTCCAAATGTCAGAAGCAACATTAAACCTCAGGGGTGTTCAGGAGAACATATTCACACACACACACACACACACAGACATGGACGGAGAGTGAGAGAGTGTCGCCAACTAGCCTCTAAATGTGTTGGTTTCATTGTGCAAAGGATGCTGGGAGCCAGGTCTCATTAGCATCCTTTCTTTGCCTTGTTGACAACAGCCTAAAGGTGGCGGGGCGCACTAGAGCGGCCTATGCGTTTGTTTAGTTTATCTGTGTGTGTGTGTATGTGTGTCTGTGTGTGTGTGTGTGTGTGTGTGTGAGAGTGTTTTTTTTTTGTGTCTGAGTGTTTGTTTCTTGAGCAGTGGGTGCTTAGCTCCTCATGGTCTTTGGGCAATATTCTGTTGTTCTCTATCATTCTCAAAAACAACATCTCATCCTGCCTCCCTCATCTCTGCTGCATCTTCAGTGTGTCTGATCTGTATAAGTAGCTCATATCATGATCTTAAAAGTACAAGGCTCTAGCTGTGGTGTAAGTAGTTCTTAGCTATTGAGCTTCAACGTTTTCACATCCTAAATATTCTTTGTCAAAATAACAGACTAGCTGAATATATAAAAGCTACATAGATCACACTTAAGTTTGTCTTTGTTGGCATTTTTCTTTTTCTTTGACAGAATACAGGTAGAGTGTAACTGGGGGAGAGAGAGAGGGGTATGACATGCAATGACAGTCCCAAGACTGGAATTGAACCAGAGCGTTGTGGTAATATGGCATGCACTGTAACCACTCAGCTAAGGCTCTCCTAAGTCCCAGTTTTAACAGTTTTTTTCTAGATCTGTGGCTTGTGATGGAACCTTGGGGTTTTCTAGAACTGGTAGATTGCAGATAGAACTTTGGATGTTTTCACAATTCATACTTTGCACGTGATGTCACAACTACTGGCTGGCGGGCAAGAACATCATTCTATAACGTATATTTGTTGTGTGAATTGAGTGAATTTGCTCAAGAATCAATTTGTTGGCTAAAAGCCTACTGTGAAATTTAACACCGGTGTCAGCAAAAGACTGGTTAAAACGAGACAGAGAAGAAGAGGCGTTGCAACAATGTTTATAAATAGACATCGTAACGCTGGCGGCACAGATTATGCAGACCGCTACGATTTACTCACACACACACAAAGTTAAAATCATATGCTGGACGCTTTATTAGTCTTTCTACATGGTTTAGTTAATGACAACCGGCCCAATTTCATATAGTGGTTGGTGTAAACCGGGATATTTTAGCGTCCCGACACAACTTTTGTCGGGACTCGGGACTCTCTCGGTCAAACCGGGACGTCTGGTCACCCTACATGATACATAGCCTAGTGTTGGCAGAAGGTTTAAAAAAAAAAAAACTACTTATCAAGCTGTCATTCGCCAGCAGGCAGGGTGTAGGCCTACGTATTCAGATGAAGACTTTATCACACGACGGAACAGATCAGCAAACGTTAGCTAGCTAACTAACTAACTAACTAGTAAGACTCACCTTTGCTTTGATTATGAAGATATTCCTGTTTTTCACCTCCCATATGACAACGTTGTTAACCCATCCACTCTTGAAAAAAAGATAGCTATCTGTACTTTTGTAGGCTTTCATTTTTTGTGCGGTGTAAAGTGACGGATTCTCTATAAGATAGATGTAAATATATCCAAACTCCAAGTCTGGTAGAGACTTGGCCAGCTTCAAAGGAATGAAAACATCAGCGGGTGCTGTGTATGGATCACAAGTTCCGAGTGACATATGGTCTAAATAGTTGATTGATTGTAGTATTGGAAATCTGCAAGGCTGCAATTCCCGTGACTGGCCGCTGTTCAGCACCATTCTATCGGCGTTTCTTGCCCGCCAGGTACCCATGGTAATGACGTCACTGCAAAGTATGAATTGGATGGCATATAGAACATTTGGATTTTTTTCTTAAACTGTGGATAATGAGACAACTGTGTTTTTTTTTCTAGAATCATGGATTGCAGATTGAACCTTGGGATTTTCTAGAACAGGAAGATTGCAGATCTTTTTTTTAGAACTCGGGATTGCCAACCCTTTCTCAGTCCCAACTTGTAAAATTTGGACGCTTGGGCAGTGCCTCTGAGCGTCAGATACGGCGCAAAAATCACCCTTTAGGGTGTGTATGGAACGCACCGGGCAGAGCAGCAGCTCCGCAGCACTTTAATATGAGGTGGTATTAAGAGCGACAATTGTAGCGAGTAGTATGAAAGCCCGAAATTCCACGTAGGAAGGCTGGTTGGGGTGGTGGATGGGTCAAACAACACAGGACATTCGGGGTTTGTGTCCCGTTTTTGTCCCGCGTGTCACTGAAACGTTCATTTTGTAACCCCACCCACAATCTTTTCCTAAACCTAACTGTCTCATTCTTGTGCCGCATGTCAGTTAAACGTACGTCCCGACCCAGAGCGTTCAACGTGACGTGAATAGTCCCGATCAAGCACGTTTAGATTAAGCGCGTTTAGATATAACGCCAAAGGAGATTTTAGCATCAATAACAACGCCAAAGGCACATGGCCAAGCATCCATATTTTTATGCGATGGGAGGTGTTGGGATTGTAGATACATCTTTGGGTTTTTCTAAAATTAGATAGATAGACCTTGTTTTTTTTAATAAACTGTAGACTGTGATAAAACTATGGAAGTAACCTTGGGGTTTTCTAGAACATCTGTATTGCAGTTAGGGCCTTGAGGTTTTCAAGAACTGTGGATTGTGATGGAATTTTTTTATTTTTTTAGAATCCTGCAGCCTTGTGTAAGTTCTCTCTTAAAGATGCAGTAGGTAAGACTTATTAAACTAACTTTCTGTCATATTTTCTGAAACTGTCCCTATGTTTGAGTAGAACTACATTAGGCAGGTAATAAAAAAATAAAAAAAATTCAGCTCCTCTGGCACCACCTACAGCCTGTAGTGCGATTTGCAAAAAATCCACTATGCTCCGCAAAAGCGAAGAGGCTAACGGCTAAAAATAGCTAATAATGTTAATAACCAAACAACAACAGCAAGGTACGCAACTCATTTGGCGATGGTTTAAATGTAACAGACGTTTATTAACAGAGACCTAGAATATTGTATACTAAGAAAAACGGCATCTCTTATTCACATTTTAATCATTTTGTAGCAATAATAGATAGAGACATACGGTCTTTTGCACCTAAAAGCTAACACTCCGGCCGTCACAGCGGTGTCTTTGGTGTATTGTAGCCCTTACAGGACGTTTTCTATCCAGCCTGGAACTTGTGCCTTTTTTCGGGATCGTTGAGCAATAAATCCAAACTCTTACATCCAAGATTTATCCACTTGATGTCCATCATTTTTCGATCATTGCTACCGCTAGCTTCGATGCTAGCGTCCACCTTGAAATTCCCCATGATGCTTTGCGAGAGTTTGTTGACATTTTGTCAACCAATGGAAGGCAGGTCCGTCACACATTAGGCCGATATAAGGCATCTTAGGAAGAACAAAGATTGTTCATTGTGAGGAGAGATCACTCACATGAGTCACAACAGTAACGTGTGCCAAAGATAGTCTATTACAATTCAAAACTATTCTATAGAGAAGAATGGCATCACTGTTCTGAGATTTGGCATAAATTTGGGCCTTTTTTGAAGAAATGTAAATAGTTTTTCCTTTATGAGTTCTTTATGTTTATTTTTGCACTGGATGACTCCAAATATATAGAACTGTTTAATACCCCGTTTACATGTACATGGTTATTTTGAAAAACAGACATTTCCCTTCGTTTACACGCAAACGGAGAATTTGCCTCTGAAAACGATTCTTTCTAAAAACTCCGGCCAGAGTGTAGATTTTGGAAAACTTTTTTGCACATTTGCATGTAAACTGAGACAAACGGAGGTTTAGGCAGCCGAGGAAGTGAGGAAGAGAACAGAGAGGAAGGGATTTGTTGCTGTTGTTGCTATTTTCAGGATTCTGATTGGCTAACGTGGGCTTGAGCTTCTCGGTACACTGCCACCTACAGGTTTGGCATGCTCTTGACGGCATATCATAGCACATATATGTATATCAATACATATCTGTGAGATTCATGTTCCGTTTTATTTATTTATTAATCTTTAAGGTCCTCACTGCAGCACAAATATTCTAGTAGCCCAGTTTTTCCTGAAAAAAATGGTGTTCATAGATTGACTGTGGACAACAGGGTTGATGTTTTACAAGCTTTTTAAGAAAATAAAACCAGACGGACCAGAGGTTGTCAAAAATCCTTTAAGGCTCTGAAAATATGAAAAAGTTACGCAATAAAGCTTTAAAAGCGCTGCAGAAGATGGCCGTTTCATGTTTTGCCTATGAGCATTGACTATTGTTACTGTATTCTAGTACACATACTTTCTTTATTTATATATTATGCAACAACTCATATAAAAGATGTACTTTGTGTTTTGATATAAAAGTCTTGTGCTCAGGAGTGCCTCCCCTGACTTCTGTTTTGTTGACGCTTTTGTCACATGCATTATAACTGAGCTGCAAGCTTAATTAACATGCTTATTGATGAACAAAAGTGGCTGCACAAATCAGTCACACTTTCACCTAGGGGGGGAATGTGACAATGTTAATACTTTTGAATTACCGCAAGTCATATTTCTTGTCTTTTTGCCTCCCCAAATAATCAAAACTTGACTTTTTCCGAAGTTTGTTGTTATGATTAGGGAAATGCCGGACCCCCAAAATGCAGAGAAAACAGGGCAGTGGTGAGCTTGAGGATTTAATAAAATAAAAAGGGATACAACAAAAGGAGTCCTGAAGAAAGCAGGCAAAAATGGTACCAAAAACCATTGAGGAACCAAAAGACCAGGCAGCCAAAAATAAACTGGAAACACTGAGACAAAGGGGATAGACATACACACACAATGATCTGACAACAGGAAAGGCAACACAGAGACTAAATACAAATAATACGGTAACGAGGGTGAAACAAGGAACAGGTGACACAAGGGCTCAGGAACAGGTGAAACACATCAGGGTGGGGCAGACAATCACAAAGGCGGGAAAACACACAAGGCAGGAAGTAAACAAAGACATGACATGGGAGAAAACAGACTACAAAATAAAACGGGAAACTGAAGCATAAAACATACACAAGGATGAAAACACAAGAGACAGTAAACAACAAGGAAACAGAGAATAAATTTACACAATAAAACAGGAAAAACTAGAACAGAAAATCGCAACCATGACATTTGTTTTGCTTTTTTTTTTTAACGTTTTTGTCACGTGTTCAATGTTTTTGTAGTTTTTTCCTAAATTTTTGCAGCTTTTTTAAAACGTTTTTGTTGCTTATTTTGTAGTTTTTCTCGCCTTACTGGAGTTTTGCACCATTTTCTTTGTGGTTTTTGTCACCTTTCTGGAGTTTTTTTTCGAATATATTTATTTTTATTAGCAACTATGTTAATGTAACTGTAAACAGTTGTTGACTCAACATCAGTTTTTAGTTTTGTCTTTTACTAATTAAATAAAGATGTTTGGACAGCACTCCAATTAATACTTTGTGGCAATAAAAGGTATTAATTAGGGTGCTGTCCAAATTACCTTTATAATTTATCATTATCCACATTAAAGCTATAGTGCGTAATTTCTGCCAGCCCCATGAGGATTTCTAAGTAATGACAACAACGCGCGTCCACATGATACAAGCCTTCTGTGATCGTGCACAGCCCCCCACCCCACCCCGTCCACGCAGTTACTAGTAGCCAAGGAGGACATGGAAGATTAAAAAACATGATGGACTCTTTAGAAGAGGTCATTATCTTCAATACAGAGAGAGTTGTGTGGAGCTGATAGTCTTAATTAGCTTTGTAGGAACTCATTTGGCAATGACTTGAAAGTAACATAGGCACTAAAGCTTTAAGGATTTAGCAACCAGTCTTTAAAGTCTCTTTTTTTATTAAGTAATTAAATTTCAGTTCTATTATTATTATTATTATTATTATTATTATTATTATTATTATTATTATTATTATACTAATAAACAACAAACTAGTTCAGTTAACACATGTTCAAGGCAGCCTCATATAGAATACAGTATATTGAAGCATTGTTCTGATTTTCTGGGCTTTTATCTTCTTTACATCACCTAAAGTCTGCAGCTTTTCATTCCTCAACACTACACTCAACCCTACAGCAGCTAATATTACGTAACAACTTGAAAAAATGAACAAATCTAGAAGACGCCACCGTGGTATTTAGATCAGCGGTGCATACTTTAGAAACACTATAACCTCCATCACTGCTTTCTCCGTGATCCCATCATTTCTTCCACATTAGCAGCTCTGCTTCATAAATTTCCTGTAATGCACAGCATATGACAATTATATGCAGAGGAGGTTATATCTGTGTTAGACTCTAACTCAATGAAAGCCAATCTGTGCCCCTATTTAACAACTTTACCATCCTCAGATTTCGTCATGTTGTCACAACGTGTGTGTTGTAATAGGGAGCTGATGCAACGCGGTAAAACAAGGGAAAGTGAGGAGCCGGCTGTCGTCTAGCAAGTTGTGGAAGGAGGGGAGGAAAACACTCAAAAGCACAAGTGTGTGTCGCAGTAGTGCGCGCACACACACACACACACACACACACACACACACACACACAGCAAGACTCTGTTTAATTATCTAGGAAGTTGGTATTAGAGAGCATGAAAGAGTGGTCGGTTATAGGAAAACAGAAGGAGAGCCGAGCAGTAATTCCTCCACTCATGAATCATTTATGAGCATTTGTGTGTGTGTGTGTGTGTGTGTGTGTGTGTGTGTGTGTGTGTGTGTGTGTGTGTGTGTGTGTGTGGCTGTGGCTCCTATGAACCACAACCGTGCCAGTTTGTCAAGTCAGCGGCCATTACTATCTCCTTCTATAAAACAAAATAAAGACAGTTGGGGCCCTTTTCACTGAGTTGACCATAACCCAGCACTAATCTTGCCTTACATCACACTATCGATTTCCATTATCTTCCCAAAGCATTGTGGGTAAGACAGACCGTATGAAGGCAATGCATCAGTGATGTGATTAACATTGTGTCTCGAGGGGAAAATTAGCATCTTCGTGCAATGTTGGAGTTTCGGGAAGGACAGGAGAGGAGCCAAATTTATAATCAAAGATTTATGAGACAGTACATTCATAACAGTCTCACAAGTCATCACATGACCCACATTTTTTGGTTACCATTTGTCCTACCAACATGATGAATGAAGAAGAAATAAGGGGCAATCCGTCTAAGTTCAGAGTCTCAATCCTGTAGCTCACCACCAAGCCAACTGGACTGGGAAGTCTGAGGAATTGATGTGGTTTGATATCCTTCTGTGGACTGGCCCTCCGCTGCATAGTGTTTCTCAAGTCTCTACCAAATACCTGACCACTCTTAACTCTGTGATGACCGTGGATTCAGGCACAGCTCTCTTTCGCTTGAGTGAATAACGGCAGCCTCCTTTCTGTTCCGATGCAGGCGCCCAAAGGAACGCGAGGAGACGTTAATCTAGCAATCTAACTTAGCCTAGATGATAGTTGATTGGTCACCTCACCGACTGATAAAGTTCCCCCATTGGCTGATTTGCAAGCCCACCAAAGACAACAAAAAATAAGTGAAAGTTAAATAATGTTCCACTATTTTATATCTTCTAACCACTACTTTTGACCACATTTTAACATAATAAAAGAAATATCTTAAAATAAAATAATATAGCAGTGTCATTATGCCTGGGCTACATAATCATTGGACTTTTTGACAAAATGTGAATCCTTACATCATATTTGATACATCAGGCTTTTATGGTAATTAATTGATCACAAAACATGTTTTTTTTTTTTAACAAACGTAACATTTTTTTGCAGTTTAAACACTTCAACTGGTTCATTTTCCCCCCAAACAGAAACCTTCTTATTTTTTATAGGACAGCTGAAGACATGAGAGGGGAGAGAGAGGGGGAATGACATGCAGCAAAGGGCTGCAGGTCGGAGTCGAACCCTGGGGCCGCTGCATCAAGGAGTAAACCTTTATATATAGGCACGCGTTCTACCAGGTGAGCTACACAGGTTCCCAAGTGGGTTCTGTCCTTGTTCAGGCAAAGATGCCTTGCACATTCTGTATATCTGTACTAACCCCATGACTACATACCGAGAACTTGCTCAATTTCTTTGTGTTTACTGACTGTCCCTGTTTCTGTACACTGTATAGGTTTGTATGTTATAATTTCCTGTAGCATTTGATCAGTAACAAACCATTTGAAATACACATGTGGTATCCAGTCAGACCTGAGGCCTCCTACTATACCATCTGAGCTTCCCTCGGTAGACATTGCATGAGGAGTCCATTCCTCATCATCATTTTCCTTACCTGCTCCATGTCACTTGCCATCCATAATCACTCTAATGAACATTGTACTTTCTTTGCCATCTGAAAATACACAAAATGCCCTCGGTCTGTGGTTTGTGGCTGTAAAGTTTTATGAGGCTGTAATAATCCTCGAGGTCACAAGAGGTCATGTTATACAGTGAGGTCAAGTTTAAAAAAAGAAATGGATTCCCTACAATGAAGTGACTGCTATGGGGACTAACATTATCACACATGAATACTATTAGGCTCATTGAATCCACGTGTTTCTGCTTTCCAGTAAGACCCAATTTATGCAACTCCAAGACAGTTTAGGGACCACAGTATTCAGAAATCGGTACGTTTAGAGTCATATTTAGACGCCCTTGGTCGGCACTCTTGGCATCACTTTTTGATGCTCTTGGTCAAAACTATTGGTGTCACTTTTTAACGCTCTCTGGACTCGGGTCTAGCCCTTTGCGTCATATTTAAATGCACTTGGTCGGAACTCTTGGCGTCACTTTTTGTACATGAACCCCGGTCTCCTGGGTGAAAGTCCTGTGTTGTTTGACCCATCCACCCCCCCCCAACCAATCTCCTTACGCAGATTTTCATTCTTTCATACTATTCTCTACTGTTGTCTCTCTTAATACTACGTCATCTTACAGTGAGAATGGGTTGGTGTGACAGAGACGAGAGGTACAAGTTGCAATTTCAGTAAGGATGTGGTCCGGGTGCCGTACTTTGGAGGTGACCTCGGCAAACTCTTTAAGGATTACATTTCCTGGGAGCACATGTGTTTCTGTTAGAAAGCTGCTGGCAAAAAGGACGTTTGAACTGCACCCATGCAACAACATTATTAAAAAAAAGATGAAATAAAGCAATCTGCAAGACAAAGATTCCTAGAGCCAGAGATTTTCCCGTGTGACTTCTCACTTGACAGTCGCATTAAGCGTCAGAATGAGCAGCCTGTTGTGTCAGAGAGGGGTGAAAAAGATCCTTTCAGTGTGTTCAAAGACTCAGCTAGTCACGCTCACAACGTGATTTGAAGATTATTTTTTCATAGTATTTTCACATAAGCATTCATTGCCAACAGGCTGTTGCTCTACATCTATATATAACATCTCTATCATCTTTCAGTGCCAGGGGAGATTCATCTGGAGGTAGTGGTGGCTGGAAGAGAGATAAAGGAAGAAGTGAATTTTATTTTCAATTAACCTACTTTGAACAGCCTCCATAGTGCTTTTTTTTTATTTTTGGGTGGGAGCAGATATGGAGTCATTCTGTGCGCTAACACTGCGTATCTTTTCCAATTTATTGTCCTGTTATCATGCAGGTTCATCGCACGCCCACTCCTCCTCACTGTGTTGGGATTAAGGCAGCAGATTCCTTGCCACCATCAGCCTACACAGTGGATTAAGACCAAAGAAAACCCCAGGTTGTTGCTCTCAATCTTTCCTCTCCTAATTTCCCTCGGTCTCCTTCTAAAGCAGCCTTCTTTCCTCCTAAATGAGCCTCTTCAAGAGGATGAGCCCAGCTTATAGCTGAAAATCTTCATTTTTGGCGATTAAGGCCACTTGATGGATATCACACCACAGTCATCAGCTTGTGACGTTTAGAGCCTCTGACCCTGAAATGCCAATTCGACTCGCATTTTTTGCTTTAGTCTGGATTTGAAGCAACCTCCTGAACTTGTGACTGAGACAAACATGTAGAAGTGATTGATTTCCTGCAGATCCTAAAACTGCAACAGAGTGGCTCATTTGTCATGTGCTTAAGACACTGTCGGCGTGATGCTTCATAATCAAATATCATTGTATGTTATCAGCGCACATGGGTGTTACTGTGTCAAACATGATTTGCCAGCACTTGGTTAACAGTCCAATACAATGCTTGATTTACAGAGGCCATCTGTACTTACTGCAAGTGGAATCAATACTAAGCACATCAGCGCTTCAAGCTGAGGAAGGAGGCAGCCAGAGCCAGCGGCTTTGACCATCAGGCTTACTTACAGTAAGGCCAGAGTAGACAATTACCTGGCTCCTGACCTTAATCAACTTTGGAGCCATTAAGGCCGACTGGTCGGGAGACGGAACAAATGATGGGTCAGAAAGCAAATTTGAAATGAGTGTGGTCAGGTGTAATGTAGGAGTGAATCAGTGCTGTCTGCTAATGATGAGACCAGAGTTGATATTTGTACTGGTCGATAGCAACTTTACACAGATTAACCGCAGGGCTGTGGATATAACTGCAATCTGCCTTTGTCGTTGGTCTGCCAGTTTGCCTTGCTCTTGGCTGTGTGTGCTGTATTTGACCTTCTGCATCTTCTGCAAATATGAACTACTGTATGAGAGCTGTGATGATGATTGTGTAAACCCCAGTCTATATCCACGACGTTCCACTTCCGTGATTGCTCCGTTGTCGACGGAAATTCCGCCGGATTTCACTCTTTTAGCCCGGATATCCGTTACCTTCCTCTTTCTTTGTGTTGGCATTCTAAACTCCGGTGGATTTATGAGGACTATGGTTAACTGCTCCTCAGATCTCTGCAGGGTAAATCCAGACAGCTAGCTAGACTATCTGTCCAATCTGAACTTTTGAACGTTCCACCAAAACAAGTTCCTTCCTGAGACCGCCCAAGATGGTTGTGATTGGTTTAAAGAAATGCCAATAAACCACAGCACAGTTTTCTCTTTGAATACTGTGTGGAATAGCCAGACCCTCCTCCGAAGCGCTGTGGAGGACGGTCCGGCAAAGCGGGACTACGCAAATGCGCGTGGGAACCTAGACATAAGCAGGTGGGTTTTGTGTAGACTGGGTAAACCCAGCCCGATCTGCCAGCGATTTGATTTCGCCCTGCAGCTCAGGCTGGAAACTTGTACGTTTATCTATCCTGCTTCCATTAAAATTTTGCGGGGACCAATCACAAACTGGCTTATCCACCTGGCTCGCTATCGTCGGGTTTAAGACGATGACGATAGAGAAGCGACCAAGAAGCTTCTTGTTTATATTTATATATTATATTATAGCGGCCACCAAATGGCACATCCTAAGGAAAGCTCATAGTGGGACTGGCTCTAGTGGCTGTAATTCTGCACCAAGGCTGCATTTCGGGAAAGAGACTTTAGATACAGTATTAGGGGACCACTAAGGTCTATATAAAAGAGACTTCAGATACAGTATTAGGGGACCACTAAGGTCTATATAAAAGAGACTTCAGATACAGTATTAGGGGACCACTAAGGTCTATATAAAAGCATCCAAAGAGCACCATGTCATGGCACCTTTAAAATTATCAGACATTGTTTCGCAAGAGACGTTACTACATCTGCTCTGGTCACGGAGACTTCGCTCTGCTCTGCCGGCACATTCTCACCACAAACGAACCACTCCAGAGTTGGATTGAAAGCGTACCGAGACCATCTCTTCAAGCAGGTCTCGGTACGCTTGTTTGGTTCGCTTTTGGTGCGCACCAGAGTTCGATTGCCGCGTTCTCTGCTGCCCAAGCGAACCACACCAGCGGGACAATCTAACTCTAGTTCGATTCCATCGAACTAAAGGCTGTCGGTGTGAAAACACCCTTAATCAGAACAACTGAGCACTTAAAAAGTAATGCCTGAAAACAATGCTGGTTACTGTTAACTCATTTTTAAGTGTCTGTACACCTGAAATTTCTGCCGCAACCCTCTGTTTTTTAAAATCAAAGCTGAAGACCTTTCTTTTTGATGCTGCCTTTCAAAAAATAATTGTCTTATACTGCACTGTAACTTTTATTCTTGTATTTCATACCTGTCTTATTCTATTTCTGTTTAATATTTTAAACTGTTTTAACTGCTCTTTAATGTTTTATGTAAAGCACTTTGAATTGCCTTGTTGCTGAAATGTGCTACACAAATAAAGCTGCCTTGTCTTGCAATTCAGTTTTTTTTTATTTACCACTAAAGAAGACATTAGCATCATCAATAAATAAGAAATCATGATAATCCGAAATACCTTAATTGATGTATTACAGTTTTTTTTGATTGCTAAACGACAGTGGGCACAACTGGAGTCACGTGTAAAACTCTAACTACAGTCTGCCCAGCAGCAGTTCACGTGGACCAAACTCTAGTTCGTTTTTCATTGCTTCAACACAGTTTTCAAAACTCTACACACTTATCCCATGACTTTAACCACAACCTGAACAACACTGTGGACTTACAGCACTTTGTTTAAATGCTAACACACTGCTGTCAAAACTGTTAACCACACATTCAAAACAGAATAGATTTCAGTCTGGTGCCTATCAAACACTACTGATTGGAATTTTTGCTGAAAGCCTAAGCAGGTGTCTTGTTTTAGACTAGTTAGTGAACATATATGGTATTTATATAGAGAAAGATTTTTGTATACAAACACCAAATAGGAATGAAACAATTCTACAATGTACTGTTTGAGAGAAACAGGTAAAAGAGCAAAGATACCAACATGTCCAGGTAAGATGTCTGAGGTTATGTACACAGCTATAAAAAAAGTGAAAAACATTATATCTTTACAATAGTAAAACTGTGTTCTTACTGTTTTTCAGAAAGTAATGGAGGTGAAAGCAATGGAAACAGCACATTTGTTAGTATTTAGAGATGATGCAGACATCCAATGTGATGAAGAAAACTTGCCACATGATGCTGGAGAGAGGCAGGATTAGTCACACTATTCTTTGTTACTGTTACGTATGTACCTTTAGTTTTTTTCCCAGTAATTCCATAAATTACTAGAGATAAAATTCTATATTGAAGAAAACTGATTTTCATTATTCTTGTTTACCTTAAGTAAAATTGGTATATTATACAATCTATATCTTTTCCTTAAATAAACTATTGAGTAGTGTAAAGTCACTCAAATTGTTCAAACTGTAAAGATAAGAAAGTTTGTAATTTGTGAATTGGTGTTTGATGCTAGTGTTTTTACTCTCAGTGTGTTCTGAGTGACAGTGTGTGTTATCTCAGTGAGTCTTGTGCAGAGTGTTTGGCTGCACTGATCCTGTTTTGCAGGTGATGTGAACTGTTTAGCTCAGGTGAATGTTGGTAGTGCAGACTGTAGTTTGAGTTTTGCACATGTGACTCCAGTTGTGCCCACTGTCGATTAGCAATCGAAAAAAACTGTAATAAACGTATTGTTCCTGCATTAAGTCATGCCTGAGATGCTATTAATCCTTGTACATTACTGATAGTTCATGAAGCACTACCTGAATGAATTCCTGCTTCTTCATGCATGAAGTCATGTGTGAATTCAATATAATTCATGTACCATTATGATAAAGTGTTACCCAAAACTTCGACTATTTATTTCCATATTTTGACTGAGCATATCGTATTTACTGTGAAAAGAGTTTTAAATTCATCTCATCATTTTGACTTTGTGAATTATACATCGAAATTGGTTCTTTTATCATGCCAAACTTGTCATGTTTCTTTCTCTTTCTTTTTAAATTTTTTTGGCAGAAATAGGCTTCCATAGTTTAGGATACACAGCAGTGGAATCTTTAGGCGTCTCGTTATCATCCCTTGACTTATGAACGGAAAGGCTTTTAGTAAAGTGCAACTTCCTCCCGACATAGTAAAGCCTTCGAGACTAACGGAGTCACCAGAGCTAATGTTGTGAAGCAGCCTCCACAGCTGTTCTCACTTCAAACAAGCTAAGCCATTTTATATGTATGATGCCGGTGGGTGTGCTCAAAGGCTTTCAGATTTATTATTAAGTGAATGAAGAGGTACCTGTGTGAATCAAAGCTTGTTCATATGTGCACTGGTGTCAGCTGGCGTCCGTGACTCTGCCTACAGTACATTATCCAAGTTTGATCTGCTGGGATTTCATAAGTATAAGAAAGCAAACATCCCACTCTGCATTAGAAGAGTTGAAAGTGGTGACGGTCCGATTCCGATTCAGACACCTGAACTTGCGTATCGCCCGATACCGAGTACCGATCTGATACTAATGTGTCGTATATTTTATTATATGTCAACCCTCTGAGGTCTAAGGGCATTTTCACATTTCTTTCCATATTCCACATTTTTTTCTAGAGCAATGTGTAAATAGATAATTTGGTGCTAAAGCTGAAACACTGATGTTGGCTTTTTGAAAGTCCTCAAAACTCTTTTGAAAACAAACCTTAATTTATGATGTGTTGTTACGAATTGTTTCGGTTCTTGAAGTGAGTTTACCAAAAGTCTTACTCCTATTTACCACCGGGTGTGTCTGCGTTGCGTTCCGAGCAATCGCTGCCATTCAAGTCAATGCTTGATGAAGCAGAAGCGTGCGTGAAGTGGCTCTCCAAGGCGCTAAAGATACGCGCTAGTTCTATTTTTGCACGAGCCGCGGGGCGTTCAGACAGTCGGGCAGGAAGTGAAATAGCGAGACTATCCTGTCAATTAGCTTACAGTTGACTAGTTCTTCCATCGTGGATTTGGTGTAGCCCGAGAAAGAACGAGAGGTGTGTGTGTATGCAGTTGGAGGTGACCGTGACATGACCGTGAGAAAGTCTGGCCAACCCCGGGACTGGAATTCTTTATTTCACAACATGGTGATTTTTTTGATTTTCATTCGACGATTATATATATATATTAACACCAACATTCCAGAATGGAGTTTACATGAGGAACTGAGAACTTGCAGCCCTGGGTCAACTGTGTGTGTGTGTGTGTGTGTGTGTGTGTGTGTGTGTGTGTGTGTGTGTGTGTGTGTGTGTGTGTGTGTGTGTGTGTGTGTGTGTGTGTGTGTGTGTGTGTGTGTGTGTGTGTGTGTGTGTGTGAGAATACCTCTTACACCACTGCAAACACAGCATTCATGTCATATCGGATTTATTGTTATTACTAGTTTTCGACGTGTAAATATAAAATATATTAACATCCTGGAACATTATTTTAAATAGCCTAAGTACAAGATTACAAATCTGACAAAAGTTCAATGGCAGCTTTCTGCACTTGACATTTGTTTTTTAGGTGGTGCTAAGGACACATTTATTTAGCCTAGTTTAAAACAGCCCTACTTTGTTTTTCAAATGCAAAAATTTAGCATAAATCGTTCACTATTTTAAGCAGCACGAACACAATTTTTTTTGGGGGGCTTTTCCCTTTATTAGATAGTGACAGTGGATATACAGGAAAGAGGGAGAGAGATAGGGGATAACACGCAGCAAAGGGCAGCAGGTCAGATTCGAACTGGTGCCGCTGCAGGACTCAGCCTACAATGGGTTTGCTCTTACTGGGTGAGCTAGAGGCCGCCCCACGAACAAGATTTTTTGGAAAAAGTGATAAGATGTGTTTTTCTTGTGATTTGGGTGAACCGATCTTTTAAGGACCAATGTTTCAGAGAATTTGGGGATCTGTATCTAATTATCACTTTGCTCAGCTGCTGAGTTTGGAAGCTCTTGTGCCAAACCGTTTTAAACGCAGCTCGACTCAGCTAGGACTTGTCTGAACTGACTCCAACATAAATGTGCATGCTTGCTGTATATGGTTTTTGCCTGTCAACACGGTTAAATCGAATGCCACTTGTGATCAGCACGGCTCAGTAAACACGCATTACACACTGTGTTTACCACCTCTCCGTATACCTCTGGGCTTCTCTCCCCTACCTCCACGTCTGTCTTTTTTTTTCTTCTTCTTCTCCACCTCTTCCCCAGCACTCCCCACCTATCACGAAGGCCCGGTGTCAGCCAATTAGGAGAGACGTTGACGCTAACCAACTCCCCCCATCCCCCCTCCGGCAGCAGAAATGAGGGCTCCTTGTTTTTTTGAAAGACAAGCCACAAAAGGCTCACTCTCAAACACGCTGCAGCACAAAAAGGATCATACTTCCATAATTGGCTGTCTCAGTTGACGTTCAAAAGGCGGCCTATTCTCCTCAGATCGGAGGCAATAAACAATACGGCATGAATAAAACATTCGTCACAATTATTCATGTCAGGGATATAAACAAATGATTGCCTTTTGTAAATATTTCAGCGGCGGTGTCTTGTCGCCACGTTTGCCTTGTGTGGCCCCCTCAGAGGGGTTGAAAGGGATCACAGGAGGTGGGGGAGATGATCTTTCCGCGCCCGGGCGTTTTGTTAAACATTAATGGGGCCAACGCTGTACGGAAGTGGCTTTAATCTTCCTGCCGGCGGAGCCGCTATCTCCTTCGCCCACATCCTTCTCCTCTCATCTTCCGACTGGATCCTCTCTCAGCTCACCTCTACAGCCTCGCCTCCCCTCTCATCTTGATCCCCTCTCCCTCCTCCTTTCATCTCTTTGCCCTGTTCCCTCCACTTTAACCCCCCTCCCCTCGATTGATGGATTGGGCTATCACCTCTCTATGCTCCGCAGTACATCATCTTAGAACTGGGTTATTCAAATTAGGTTTAAATCCAATTTTTTTTCTCCCTCCTCCCCTCGAAGCTGATTCCAGTTTAGATCAATTTGTCATTTTTCCTTTCCATTCCTTTTTTTTTTTTTTCCTCTGAGACAAAGAAGCCGGATTCACGCCCAAATGTCTTGATAGTGTTTTGATAGGATTCCAAATGAGGATCGCTTCCAAACTTGCGCCATTTTTTATACATGCATATTTAATGTGTTTGTGTGTGTGTGTGTGTGTGTGTGTGTGTGTGTGTGTGTGTGTGTGTGTATATATAAGGGCAGACCTCATTCAAAATCGCATTGGCGTTTGTAACAATACAAATAACTAAAAGTACAGCCGTGCACCATAACTTTACTCAACAGTATGTCGTGTTTCTTAATCTATATGTCAAGATAACGGTAGTAATTTATTCAAGAATCAATCTAATAATGTTTTTTATTCACTATTTCAGTTTTTAGTGGACTTTAAAGGGTAACTAACTACTGTTTTTATCAACCCCATTTTCCTATGTTTTTGTGTCTAAGTGACTGATGGGAACAACAATTATTGACATTGGTCCAGTATTAAGCGAGATCGCTGCAGTCGGCAGAGGCGAAACAAGCTACAATGTAAGTTAGTAGGGTATTTGTCCAGCTTGTATTTACCTTTACAAAAGTGCTAATTTTGGCGCTTACAGGCTCAGATTAATATTCTTATTGTCTGATGACATTATGGAAAGGATCCCTTCACATAGACCTTTAAAACCTCTTTGAGACCTTTCTGTTTAACCACAAACAGCTCTGTAGTCGCTAGCATTAAACCCACCAGACTCCATTTAAAAAAGCAATACTTTTAGCGTGTATAGAGCCAACATATTTTCACATGTAAATCAGAAAACTATGTGTTTATTTCAACCAAAACTAGAGTTGTGATGGTTGGAAAAGGGGAAAGACGACCCAATGACTTTGAATGAACTGTGTTTTACGATGCTAAACTTACTTACATTATTATTATCAGAATATTATAGAATTATCAGTCATAAAAAAAAAATGACCGGTTTCTTTAAATTATTCAGATATACACACTTGTACAGGGGGCGTTGTGCATGGGGGATAAGGCAGCTGGGAAGAAAAGAGAAACAGGTCAATCAAGGTTTTATGGAGATATAACGTCATTAATAATTAGTAATAATGATTTTATTCAAAGACAACTGGGCATACTGACTGACGACTGCATTAGTGTTTCTGAGCATAAGAAGCATCATGTTGAACACATTTTCACTCCCATCGCGTCACAAAGTGGCGTCACAGGTGCCTTTGCCGTTTTTTTATTGACGCAAAAAGTCTCCATTAGCATATTGGTCGGGACTCTTGGCGTCACACTTTGACGCTCTGGGTCAGAACTCTCGGGACACGCGTCTAGCCCTTTGGCATCATCTTTCGACGCGCTTGATCGGGACTCTTGGCGTCACTTTTTGACGCTCTGGGCCGGGATGTACGTTTAACTGACATGTAGCACATGAAGAGGACAGTTAGGTTTAGGAGAAGATGGTGGGTGGGGTTACAAAATTTGCGTTTCAGTGACACGAGGGACAAGAACGGGACATGAAAGTCCTGTGTTGTTTGACCCATCCACCACCCCAATCTGCCTCCTTATGCAGATTTTTGGTCTTTTATACTACTCTCTACCGTTGTCTCTCCTAATACTATGTCATCTTACAGCAGCAGAAGTTGCTGCTTTGCCCGGTGCGTTCCATACAGACGCTAAAGGGTAGGATTGAGCATCGAGAACTGGTTCAAACTTGTAATCGTTTCAAAAATCCCGATTACAATCGAATCGTTTCTTTATTGGAATCGTTTGGAAAGTTCGGTTTCGGATCCGATCATCGGTTCCAAATTTAACATGTGCAAGTTTGGGTTTCCGTAGCGGCCAGGCTCTTGTTGTGCTGCAGCCATGGAGCGCATTAAGCGGCGCTCTAAAGTGTGGCTGAAAAAGCCCGGTACGGGCTGGGAGTAAGAGCGGGTTGGCTTTTCACGTGCAAAAGTTACCAGGTTGAGCAGGACTAAGCTACGCCAGGTCAGCAGCTGAAAACAGCCGAGATTTGCTGTTCTTCATTCTGTTCAACCATTTCTCCCATGTCATCAGCAACATGTTCTACTTTCCCGTTTCCGCGTACACCGGATATGGGGCCCATGTTAACGGATTTGTCTACTCCCTCCTGGCAGCCCCCTGAAGCACCGTTTCTTTTTCCATCTTCCATCCACTCCACTTCGTCTTTCCCTCTCTCTTAAAGCGTCTGAAAATTGTGTTGCATATTTATTCCTGCAGAATTAGCATCACAAACACTTTTCCCAGGCTCTTTGTTATGCTTCAGGGTGAGGGAGAGCGAGGGAAAGTAGATTACACTTTTCGCTTCTCTGAGGCACACTCAAAGCAGGCTTTCTAGGCTTCCTCGTGTTTTTGAGCGCCGCTCGGGGCTTATCGAGACGCACTCCATCTACTTGAAGTAAAGACGACTATGACTTAAAATATTGTTGTTTCGCTGGCATTCCTGTTAACCACATAGTTTCCCCTCTCTCCCTCTCTCTCTTGCCCTCACTTCCCCTTTCCTTGAGTCTTAATATTCATCACCACATTTGACTTGAGTAAAGCTCCAGATTTTACTATACAGTTTATAGATTTTGTATGAAATGTGGCTTAACTTGTTGGTTGGAAATAATGTATGTCAGAAGACATGGAGGAGTTACAAATCAGAATACTGAACATTGAGTTACCCCTGCACAAATGTAAGTAAATGGACTGTATTTATCTAGCGCTTAAAGGTGCCCTGCCACACGTATTGCATTACTTTGTGGTAATGTCTGAAGTTCTACCATGGACTCTGTAACATTTTTTGTGGAAAAAATGCCTTGGTTACCTTGTTTCAAGCCATTCCAGCGTGGTATAGAAAGTCTGCAGGAAGACTCAGCTCGATTTCTGCCAGTTCTCATTAATATTAAACAAGCTAAGCTGTTTAAATCTGATTGGCTAACAGCTAGCCAATGAGAGCCTGGCTATCAGCATCCTTTACCCAGCCCAACTGGGCGAGCTAATGAATAGTAATGAGCTCAGGCAATATGATGTCAGACTGACCAGCTTTTGTAATTGGCCTGATTTCTCCGCTTATTTATTTTCAGTGGCTAGAGCTGACAGAGGAGGTAGCAGTTCATTTTCACATTCACGACATAACACAAACACATATGGACTAACATATTTCAAAAAATGCAAGTAAAAACGGTTTTGTATGGCAGGGCACCTTTAACAACTACTCAAAGTGCTTTTACATAGTACAGGAACCATTCACTGTTCACACACATTCATACACTGGTGGCCCGAGGAGCCATACAAGGTGCCACCTGCTCATCAGAATCACAATTTCTGGCGGCACCTGAACTATCCTGGAAGAGGAACGTTGTCGATATAGACTATTGAAGAACAGACTGGGAGATCCTCTATTAATGAATCATTAAGTAATGATTAGTTTGTGAATATCTGTGAAACGGTCACACTAATCACTTTCTTCATGAGTCGTTTCTGATTAACTCTGAACCAGCCGCTTAGCGCCACAAAAACGACTCATTAATTACTAATTACTTAAACATTAGTTACTGTTATTGTGTCCCCCAAGTAAAGTGATGCATAACACTGAGTATTCACTAAGTAGTCTCTCATTCCTTTATCATTATCTTACAATTACCCTTTTTGTTTCCCTTGTGCTGTTCTCTAATAACTCATTATCTACTGTATAGACCTACATTGGGAATTATTAGGGAAGTACTTATTAATAATTAATTCATAATTTATTTTTCATTAACTATAAATTAATGATGAAGTCGTTACAGATTCGTTCCTCACTCGTTTTCTCAGTTAACTAATCTACATTAGCTGCTCTGTAAAATTTGATTAGGAGTTACTAATTAACAGATGTCTCACTAGCCATTAGTTTTTCATCGGTCCTCATTTGTCCCCTAGTAACTGCTCAAAATGTTGTGTAGCTTATTGTAAAGCGTTACCAAAATATGTCTTCCATAGTTGCTAGAGTGCAGGACAAATAGACACACACAAGATATCTAGAGTTCCTTTGGAGCAAAGGATGTGTTTCACATCCAGCGTCTTTAAGTTTGGTTCTTGTGAATGAACAGCGTATTTTGCATTCAGCTTTGTCATGTTTGCTCATGAGCAAAAAGCATGTTGTGCTTTCAGCTACTTAGGGTTTGCTTATGAGCAAACAGTGTGTCTTGCATATAACTTCAGTTACGCTCATGAACTCATATGGCATTTTGCGTCCGGTTTCTTTAGGTATGTTCATGAGCAAACAACATGCTTTGCATTCAAGGAAAGGCTGGAGAGGAATGGCATAGGCATTATTAGTCTCGCATTGCCAGACCTTCCTCCACAGTGCTGCAGGGGAAGTTTAGGCTAGTAAACGTGCTCTGGTCTATGGCATTTCTTTCAACCAATCATAATCGTCTTGTGCACCAGACACAATAACGGTGCCGCTGCATAATAGCCTCGGGAAGGAACTTGTTTAGGCGGAACGTGCTCGTTCCAAAGTTGTTTTAGTCGTGCAACAGAAAACTCAGATTGGACAGATAGTCTAGCTAGCTGTCTGGATTTACCCTGCAGAGATCTGAGGAGCAGTTAACCATAGTCCTCGTAAATCCATAGAATACCAACACAAAAAGAAAAATGAGGGACATCCGGCGAATCATCCGGCAGCACCGGAGCAATCCCCTAAATGAATTGTTGTCGATGTAGACTATTTCATGAGCAAACAACATGTTTTGCATTCAAGGAAAGGCTGGAAGGCAAGGACATACGCATCATTGACAATCTGGCCGGTAATGAGTGGAAATGGGCCGGTTACATATTGAAGGGCTGACTGAAGTGCAAACAGATAAACAGGTCAGGCATGGGCAGGTGCTAAAGTCTGAGGGCATCTGATGGATGTAGGAAAATGACAAAGCAGGGGGCTGGGGATGTGATAAGCTGCTGGAGACAGGGACCAAGGGTAGTAAAGTAGAGTCAAATAAAACAACATTGTGACACTAATGATGCATTTTGCACAAATGTGTTATTCACTTGCATTGGTTTTTATGAAATTCCAAGGACTTTGTTCAAGTATGACTTCTTAACATAACATAACAACCAACTACTTCATGTTTGCTCGCACAGTTTGCATCTATCTACAGCATGTACCCTTGTAAACAGATGGAGCATATAGCAGCCAGTTTCTTCATGTTTGCTTATGAGGGCCACAGGTTATGCAGCCACAGAATTCCAACGACACCTCTGCAGATTTTCCGCAGATTTTAAATAAAAAAATAAAATAAAAACTAAGAACGTTAACACATTTCCACCCCAAGCAAAAAAGAAAAAGTCCACTAAATTCCACAGATTTTCATTCTGGATCCCCGCTGAAAACTGTAAGGCTACATTTACCTTGCTATGTTTTGGTTTAAAAACGAATAATCTTTTGCTAGGTTTCCCCCTCTTATTCCCCCTGCTCCGGTGTTTCCGAGCCCCTAAACCGGAGACATTTGGAAACGCTTCTGACCCGTTTTGGTTTGGAATCTGCGGGGTTGTGTTGCAGTCTCAACGGACGCAAATGGAGACCTTTGGCAACACCGACACCGGCGCCAACGTTTCTCCGCCTGATTGCTTCTTATCGGTCACGACTTCTCGTTCTCTGAGACTAAGCTACTAATGTTACCATGGCAACTACCAGCAACAGGTGGAGTATACATGCTTCCTGTTTATGTCCAGTGTATGAGAATGTTGATGAGATAGGAGGTTTGGGGCGTGTTAGTTTAAACGGAGATTAGTTCTTCAACTGGAGCTAAAAACACTTGAGTGCACGGAGATGGCTTTTGGCTCCTGAGTGAACAACACCTTCTGCATCCAGCTACCTAATGTTTGCTGATGAACAAATGTGTTTCCGGTTCACACTAAGTAAGGTCACAAAGAAACAAAAAATTACTTAAATATCACCTCTTTTCTCCAGGGAGCCCCTGTGTCATTTCACAATATCTGTGAACACAATTTGTAGTGTTCTCACTTTTACTGGACTGTGGTTTCATGGGGATTGGTAAAGGGAATTCAAAACAGAAAGTTAATATTCTTGTACAGAAAACATTGCAGGACATTGCATTAAATCTGAACTTTATTATTTTGGTGTTTAAAAACGCTGCACAGCTGCTTTGCAGAAGAACGAATTAATGAATAACTTTTTTCTTACTGTATGATTTGGCAGAAATACAATGACAACATTCAGTATTCAGCTGTTAGACACTGTGATGCATTACCAGAAGATTATAAAATCATTAGAAGATGTACTTTCCTCACAATGTGGTCACGAGACAAATAGCTTCCAATTAAATAAATTGTCATCAACTGGACAGCTGCCCTATAAATGCACAGTGTGTATTATATCATTCCAGTTACCATGTGCTGACAGGGGGCTTCAAATGCGCCCATATTCAGTTATGTAGTGAAAAGCTGGGTAAACCACGAAGAACAGTAAGTCATCTTGCATCTGTCAATTCATTCATCTGTCGGTCCACACACTTTAGTTCTCACTGATCCAACACACTGTCACTCCCATCGCGTCAAAAAGCAATGCTTGGTCAGGTGCCTTTGGCGTTTGTAATTGACGCAAAAAGTCTCCTTTAGCATCATATTTAGATGTGCCTGGCCAGGACTCTTGGTATCGCTTTTTGCCACTCTTGGTACTCACGTCTAGCCCTTTGGCATCATATTTTGAGGCGCTTGGTCGGGACTCTTGGCATCGCTTTTTGAAGCTCTGGGTCAGGATGTACGTTGAATTGACACTCAGCACAAGAACAGGACAGTTAGGTTTAGGAAAAGATCGTGGTTGGGGTTACAAAATGACAAGGACAAGAATGGGACATGAACCCCGGTCTCCTGGGTGAAAGTCCTGTGTTGTTTAACCCATCCACCACCCCAACCAACGTGGATTTTCTTTCATACTACTCTCTACCGTTGTCTATGTCATCTTACAGAGCTGCTGCTCCGCCCAATGTGTTCCATACAGAGTCTAAAGGGGGGTTTTTGCGTCCTTATCTGACGCTGAGAGACACTGAACAAGCATCAATATTTTTTCACTGGGAGTGAGAACCATGTTGAGGGTCATACTTGGGCTGGTGACATTGGCCCAACTGACCTAACTCCACACAGAAACAACCCACTTCACTTATGTTAGGACGCGACACCGGATCTAGACTGCTTTGAAAGGGAGGCCCGGTAGGAGATGTTGGTTGGGCACCAATGACTAGTGTTAATTCACGTTTTTCAAGGGGCCTTTTTTTTTGGGGGGGGGAATTTAGTAGGAGTCTGCAAGTCCTCCCCCAGGAAATTTTCTCTGCATCCTGATACATTTTTATGCACTTTAAGTTGCTGAATCTGTCTTCATTTTACGGTCAGTTTCTAAGATTTTCTGATGTTTTCGAGAGGCGGCGGGTCGAGCTGAACCCCCTGATTGGCATAAAGTAGCCTGGATTCAACTTTATGCAAATGAGAAGCGAGCAACTCGATGCCTCATCTTTCGACAGTTGCCGAAACGCTACCGCAGCAATTTATGGTGAAAACATCTTTATTTATGTGGAGTAAAAAAATACAATTCAAAATGTAAAAATATAATGGAATATTATTCAGTTCCGGATTCGAGTGCAGTGTTCCCCAAAGTCCAGTTCATTTGATTAGTGTGAACACGATCTGTGCCCAAGTACACTAAAAGAGTTGGTCTCGTGGCCAGGATAGCTCAGTTGGTAGAGCGGGCGCACATATACAGAGGTTCATACCTTGATGCAGAGGGTCCAGGGTTCAAGTCCGACCTGGGACGATTTCCTGCATGTCTTCCCCCTCTCTCTGTCCCCTTTCATTGCTTTCCTATCATTAAAAGGCGAAAATGCCAAAAAAAATAATCTAAAAAAAAAAAACAGTTAGTCTTGAGTACTTTGGTAAATGTGTACATCCATACGGTTCACATCAGGTGTAAAAAACAACTGTACCAAAACATGGAAGTGGACTACTATTTAACGCTCCTACAAGACGTTTTTAACCAGTTATGAAACTGTCTCAAATTGAGTATCTCAATTTAATACTGATACCTCATCAGACGGCACTGCTAGCCACCCTCGATCTGATGTTGGAGAACACTATATCACTGTCATTAGATGTACCGAAACAGAAACATGAATCTAGCTTTGTAGATTGAGTACTCCAGACCTTTTTGTTAAAGAATAAGATAGTTATAGCATAATTGTGTTCAACCAGAAACATCCTTGAAATTGCAAAAAGCATGTTTAAACTGTATTACTATTTATTAACTGCTCATGTAATTGCACCATCCTCTCCATTCTAAAGCCGTGACTAGTTGCCACATACAGTACTTCAGCAAATCATTCTGTAAGTAGCGTTCTCATTACTTATTATAGCAATGATAGCCCAAACTATAACATAGCTATAGTAACAAACCCAGTTTGTAGATTAGACGGATCCAGAATCTCTCTGTAGGAATGATGTTGTTGTGTCAGCAGGTGTGCTGTCAGTTCTGTCCCACAGAAGCCCGTCCCGTGACTCGGATGAAAACCCCAGGGGAGAGCTGCAGCCAATCCGGGCTAAACACTCCTGACAGCACAGAGGCCCGGGGGTCAATGGGGTCTGTCTCAAGACACCGCCCCCCCATTTAATCGAAGCGCCCCGGGCAAACTCTCATCCTCGGCTCCTTCCGTACCTTCATCCTTCCTCATCATTTTATTTACCTCGTGCTGCTGGAACAGTGTGCAGCAGTGGCAGCTGGGTCACATTCCCCTTTTCTTTCCACTCCATTTAACTGTCTTCAGGTGGACAGTGAGGATGATTGGGATGATGTGATTGGACTTCTTTTTTTGATTTTTTCTTTTTTTTTCGGTCTATGGAATAATGTTTTAAAAATGTTTACAGTATTAATCATTACCCTTTTTATTTACATCTGTTCAATTGAAATAAGCTATACACTTTAACTGAATGCAGGAGTTGAGGGACAGCAATGGTGCTTTAATTTGTTGAGCCCATGAGCTACAAATGATTTGTTCTTTATTTCTGTCCATTTCCACACATTTGACACCAGTTTGTTAGCTTTCAGGCGACCATTGATTTTACATCTTTTTGGTTGCTACACAGTGAAATATCTAAATTGCCATTTTCATGGCCTTAGATTTATTCTTTCTTTGTTTTTGTGAACGTTAAATTATTGATGCATTGTAAATTTCATCTCATTGATGCCTGAATAATCATGGTTTCTGCAAGTTTTACCAAGTCAAATTTAAGACATTTTAAGACCTTTTTAAGACATTTATGCATGAAATGTAAGACCTATATCACGACATAAAAGTAAAATGAAATGCAGAGTCACAAAAGTATTTGCAAAGTAAATAAATTTATTAAAATTGAATAAAAGTGATACGGAGTATTAATAACCTGTAAATATACAGCAAATTAAATTTGGATGAGCGAAAGAAAGAAAGAACTACCACACCACGGGATAAAAAAAATAAAATGTATACATTCATGTGACATCCCTGCAGCATGCATATCCTAATAGCCCAGGTTCTCCTGAAAGAAATGATGTCTATAACTTGGTTGTGCAACAGGGGTTGAGGTTATATAAGCATTATTACACAAGAAAACCAGGCAAACCAGAGATGGGGAAAAATGGCTTAGACCTTAGAGGACCTCAGAGACCTAAAAGGCTGTTAGATACAGTGGTAACACAAAAAATGTATACACGCATATAACAATTCTATCCTGGGTTTAATCTTATTAATAATCCAAAGGAAAAATTGAAAAAAGGTCATGATTCAGATTTAGCAATTTGATGATGCATCCACCTAGAGTTTTATACGATCGCTATGACAATTTTTTCAATTCTTTTAACAGCTTTTCTTAACTCTTAACGCACCAACAAACCTACAACACACCAAGTGGCCAAACAGTTCATTTCATTCACAAAATCACACATTGTAAATTAAACTCCAACACTGATTTTCAAAATACAATAATACACTAACACAATGTACTATGTTTACCAAAACAATGCAATCATGTCTCAAAATCAAATAATTCTTCCAAAACACTAATACATATTCTCTTCCAACAGGAACATTTAGTCAATCACTGCACAATGTCATACAAAACACTAACATCACATGGAATTACAGAAACTACATTATTTGATATGTGTCAGGTCTGCCCTTATACAATAATAATAGACAATAGTATATTGTATTGACCATAGATTGTGTTTTGCACTGCAGTTTCTCTTGAAGCCTTTCTACATTTTTGTTTTGTTGGGTTGCATGCATTTTGCTTCTTTTGCTGCAGAAATTCAATACCGAAAATGAATGACCCATCTCAGAGTAGCTTTATAGAATGTACGGTTTATGAAAAACAGAAGACAGAGACAGAATTGTCCAAGTACTCGTCTTCCTCTCCCTCGTGCAGGCATTTTCCTCCTTTCTTTGTGTTCATCTATATTGTTCAAATAGGTCCTCTTTTACTGTACTACCGTATGGTCATGCGATTGAAAGAACCTCAACACCTGAGTGTGTTTCCTAGAAGGGAATCAGCTGTGATTGATCTATTTGCATAACTTCAATCAGCTGTTTTTCAGTAGCAATGGAACAAAATGCAGGGGATATATTTGAGTTTTAGTTTACAATATGAACCGCTGTTCACTTTGACTTTAGCCTATAAGTTAGGTTTAGAACATGATGTTGTCTGTTCTGACATACAGTGTGAAAGCATTTGTAAATTTGGCAGTAAAGATCCATTGTTTTGGTCTTGGTTGAGCTTGTGTGTAAAAGAAGTTCAAGCGTTTTAAATTTGGGTTTACTGTATGCATTTTGTGTCAAAGCTACAAGAAATGTGTTAATTGTATAGCCTACACAGACGGATGTTGTGCTAACTGTGTTAAGATTTTAGGAAAGTTGTTACAAGTTTTGAAAAAATTGTCATAGCAATCGTAAAAAACTGTAATAAAAAATATCGGTATCTGTTGTCTATATCTTCGACGTTTCACTTCCAGGATTGCTCCGTTGCCGACACGATTTCACTCATTTAGGCCGGATATCCGTTGCCTTAGGCTTTCTTTGTGTTGGCCTTCTAAACTCCGGTGTATTTCTGAGGACTACGGTTAACTGCTCCTCAGATCTCTGCAGGGTGAATCCAGACAGCTAGCTAGACTATCTGTCCAATCTGAGTTTTCTGTTGCAAGACTAAAACAACTTTTGAACGTACACATGTTCCACCAAAACAAGTTCCTTCAAGAAGCTATTTTGCAGAGGCACCGTGGCTCCGTCCAGTGCTTTGCACCGCCCAAGACGATTGTGATTGGTTTAAAGAAATGCCAATATACCAGAGCACGTTTTTCTCCCACCCAGGAATGGTGTGTGGACTAGCCAGACCTTCCTCTGCAGCGCTGCGGAGGAAGGTCTGGCAAAGCGAGGCTACGGTCCTATATTTACTTGGTATTGGATCGATACCAAATATTGCAGCACCACTACCTGATACTTTTCTGACATGGTAAACTTGGTAAAGCTACAGTGACAAGTACTTTTACTTCAGTGCGAAATTATGAAAATGATCACTCTCAATACTCAGCTACATATTCAATAATTAGACACATTGACTCATGTACCCTCTGTCAGTTTTCAAACAGAGAAACTAATTAACTTAAACATAATGATTTGGTTCATGCCAGCAAGCATATGTTTCAACATTGAAATGCTTTGATTTCTCTCCCTGTTTTAAAGCTACAGTTATTCTGATAAATCAGTTGATAACTTTCAATTGAATTTATTTGGGTTTACATCCAGTGGTGAGCAGCATGTAAACATAGTCTGTCTCCTGCTCAGAGGATATTGTTTTTTTTCAGTAGGAGAGTTTCAGTCTACATTGTCTGCATTTGCCTGTGCATTTGCCTGGACAGAACATATCACTGGAAGCTCATGCAAACGTTAAGAAAAGCAGCAGCCGAGATGGCTCCAAGATCAAAGGATTGTTAGCTGTGTCTCAAAGACCAACGTGGAAGATTGTGTTGTCTTCCCGTCAACCTTGAAAAAAACACTAATTTTTTTCGATGTTTTCGACGCCTTTTTTTTCACAATTTGTTTTTTGCTGTTTCCAACGTTTTGAAATGTTAAATTTTTCTTCTTTCTTCTTCAGCGCTTATTTCTACGTCCCGTATTTTCTCATATCAAAACAAAAATTGAAAACGGGTCAATGTGACCCGAAGTCAACACAAGGGTTATCAACCTACCTTGCAACAGTAAAAGAACAGTATATTACACTAACCTCAAAGGGTAGATGTAGAGTAAAAAAAAATGTCCAAATCTAGTTCTAGCATTATTCCTAGTGATTACTCTGACCTTAGCTTGTTTATCCCTCCACGTCTTTTGCCTTGTGTTTTTGGATACCTTCACCTGTGATTGTACTCTGTACAATAAACTCCTTTAGGTCTACCACAGCAGCTGAGTTGTGTTTTTTGAGTCCTCTGAACTTTGTGTCACTATTGGCGTCCCTTTTTGACTGGGTCTGGACGTACCTTTAACTGATATGTGGCACAAGAACGGGACAATTAGGTTTAGGAAAAGATGGTGGGTGGAGTTACAAGATGTGCATTACAGTGACACCAGCCACCACCCCAACCAACCTCCTTATGGGGATTTTCAGTCTTTCATACTACTCTCTACCGTTGTCTCTCTTAAGGCCCGGACACATAGAGCCGATAATCGGCCGTTGGACAGGTCAGTGACTCAAGTTCGGTGTGTCCGAGGGGCCGTCTTCCTTCCTTTTGGCCAATTTGACATGTATAATCGGCGGGGCAAGCACTGCCGGCAGTCGGACTCAAATGACCCATCTGATTGGTAGAGTGCTAACCCGGAAATGGCGAGCGGAATGAGCATGACTAGAGTCTCTCAAAATCTGACGAAAATCTTTTAAACTGACCTTTGTCGATCTGAAATGAAGACAGATTCAGCAACTGCACGGCCTATTTCTCTCTTAAAATGTTTTCAGAAACACGTTTCGGTGAACTATTTTAGTACAATATGAGATTGTATTCTGAACAAGCCGCCATGACAGTCTGGCTTTGAATTTCCGGAGAAACAAGACCCACATGACGCGTTCGTCCAATCAGTTGCCGGTTTTCATTTTTGGGCGACAATACAGAGTAGCGCCACCTGCTGTTATGGAGACGTATTACGTCTCGTCACTTCGTCACTTCACTTTTTTGACCAACTCGGGGTGAATGATCAGTTCAACTGCCTTTTCTAGCGAGGGTTGGCCGTCTGGTCGATGTGTCTGTAGCTTTAATACTACGTCATCTTACAGCGCCGCGATCGAGCTGCTGCTACAGACGATAAAGGGTGATTTTTGCGTCAGTATTTTACGAGTTGGGAGTGAGAACAGGTTGGTCTTAATCAGTGCTCTGATGGCCTTCATTACATTTACACAATCAAAATGCAGTATGCCTAGTGTAATCTTTCCATTTAATCCGGCTCTGCACCCAGTACACACACACACACACACACACACACACACAAACACACAGTGTTGTGAATGTCAGCAGGTACCTCACTACCTGCTGACATTATTTAATTGTTTGACTTGCATTGCCACGTGCACACTGTGAGCTCTCTAAACAAACTCCGGTCTATGCAAACACGGCGAGACGGGAATCTTAATGTAGCAGAAAGCCTCGCAACTCACCATCACTGAGGTCACCAAACAGCAAAAAAAGCTATTTCCTTGGTGTGTTGGCCATCTCGTATTCAAATAACCCATTCAGAAACATTATGCAAATAAACACTCACAACACTGTGTGTGTGTGTGTGCTGGGTGCAGAGCCGGATTAAATGGAAAGATTACACTAGGCATACTGCATTTTTGGGCCCCCTCCAAAAAGATACTATGTTATTTGGTGATTGAACAAAATGACTTTTAACTGCCACATGATTACCATGCTAATTCATTTATGTAGGTATTTTAAAGTGATCATATTATGCTTATTTTCAGTTTCATAATTGTATTTAGAGGTTGTACCAGAATAGGTTTCTATGGTTTAAGTTTCAAAAAACACCATATTTTTGTTATACTGCACATTGCTGCAGCTCCTCTTTTCACCCTGTGTGTTGAGCTCTCTGTTTTAACTACCGAGTGAGGCATCTCACTTCTATCCCATCTTTGTTGTTAGATTAGAATCTAAATTAGGCTTATTTGAAGGGAGAGAGAAATATTGTGTAAAGCCCCTCTTTGTTGTGTTCTTTCCTCTTTTTCAATTTTAATTTTTTTTCACTTTGCTCCACCTCAAAGCATCCCAGAAAAGTGGTAGTGTAACCGCTATGGCTAGCTGAGAGACGGACCGGAAACACAATTTCCCACAATTGGAGTTTTTTACTTTAATTTTTATTAAAACGATATAATAATATATACACTACTGTAAAAAAAATACAAGTTTACATTTAGATTGGAAATTTACATTTAAAATTATTTTCTTTTACTTTTCCCTCTTACTGGGCCCCCTAGTGGCACATGGGCCCTAGGCACGTTACTAAAATGCCTCTGCCTAGATCGGGGCCTGACTGGGTGTGTAAATTGTTGGGTCTTTGTAAATTATAGAGTGTGGTCTAGACCTACGCTATCTGTAAAGTGTCTTGAGATAACTCTTGTTATGATTTGATACTATCAATAAAATTGAATTGAATTAGCGGCTGGACAGCAGGTTCTTAAATACATTTGTGGGGAGTTAATAAACAAGTCATCACAACATTACCGCAGTTTTAAATAAAAAAATAATAATAAAAAAAACACTTTGCTACCATCAGTTACATTGTTCCATGTTCATTCAGTGTCAGATCATCATTTCCCCTAAAAATGTGTTTCCTTGATTCCTCCCTCCCTCCTTGCATCCCTCATCACGTTGTCAGTGGGAGGGACTGAGATGCAAGTGAGGGATGGATGCAAACAAAAAAAAGTTTATTAAGCGAATTGACAAGTACATTATCGTCTTCATCTGTCTCTATATGTCTCTTACATTAACTCACATCTCTGGGACTATCTCTCTGTACACATCTTTTTATACTTAATACTGTAACACTTTGTGTATCACTTAGACAATTTTGCACAAAACTACCACTTCTAACAAGTGCCCAGCGTTTCTATCTCTTGGTTTTTGCATTACCTTGCTTTTATTGTTAATGATCACTTTACTCCAAACATGTACATCAGTGGTGTAATCTAATGTATTGTAGTGGGTATACGTATGGGCCTATACTGTATATATTGGCCAGAATCGGCCTTTTGGGGGGGTGTGGCATTTCATAGTGGGGGGTCTGGGTGTCCTCCCCCAGGGAAGTTTTGAGCATCTACAATTTAATTTCCTGTATTCCTACACACTTTTATGCACCAACTTGCAGTGGAAATACCTTTTTTTTTAGCCTATGTACACAGATGACAATTCAAAATATATCAAAATTACAATGCAAAGTATGTTGTTAAGTGTCATTGGGCATTTTTAAGTAGGTATATGGAAACTCACCAGTGTCCGTCCAGAGAGTATCTCGTAGCTTGCATCCCTTGGCAACGAGTAAAAAAGTCTGTCTTTCTAAGTCATCCGTTTTTTACAGAAGCGGATTACTGTAATTCTCCACACTTCTTCCGTGATTCCACCAGGAAACCACTCTTTCAAGCCGTTGTTCCCTGGAGACATCGGTAAACAAGAGAAGAAAATCAAAGATTGACTATCAAGTGCAAGAGGCTTCACTAAGTGTAGTTTTCATTGGGGTTGTTTATTCTGGTTGGGGGTTTGCGGGGATCCTGAAAGAATGGTGTTGAGTGTTATGGTGTTGAGAGAAAAGACTCACTTGCTGCACTATGTATTAAGCTTAAGACATGTTTTAGTTACTTTGTTATTTTTTTCAACAAAAAAACTGAGCCGCTGTATTATCTGAGCAAATACGAGTATCGGATCGGGACTCGATATGGGCAGATATTCAATATTTAAAAGATCGGATCAGGGGGTCAAAAAAGCTGATGGGGAAATCCCTAGTTGTGTATGAAAACTTGGCAATAAACCAGATTGTGGTTCTGAGACTGATCTTAGGATTCACAGAGAGTTTAACTGCTCCCAGGTTGTGTTGTACCAGAGCGGAGACAGCAGGCAAAGCTCTCTCTTCTCCAGTTGATCTCCATTTCAACCCTCACCGTTAATCATCCATTTTTGCGTAGCGATCAAAAGAATAAGATCATGGGTGTATGGAGCTCAGACATGTAAAAGGAGCCCATTGTAGATTGACTACTACTTTGCATCAGAAGGAGCCAGTGGAGGTGTTTGATAAGGATATGTTCTCGATGCAAGTGAGCTCCCCAGTGACTGAGAGAACGTGATCACTTACTACGTTTACATGCACATAATATTCAGTTTTTGCTCTTTTTTTTACCGAAAAAGACATTACTCCGACTAAGCCGTTTACATGACTAATGAAAGTGAATATTCCACAAATATTCCCGTTTACATCCAGCTGTGCAAAATAGGATTTTTTTCAAAGTTTTCCAGCGGTGGCAGGGTCAGCCCATTGGTCCCACAGCACAATGTTCCCACAGCCCTATGTTCACTCGATGGTGTTTCAAGCCGATGCGACCATTGACTTCAAGGCACCTATCCCTAACCTTAAACCTAACCATTACCATAACTATTGCCTAATCGACTTCAAGGCAGCGCTGCGACCGTTGACTTCAAGGGACGTAACTCTAACCTTAACCCTAACCCTAACCATTGCCTAATCCTAGTGCCTTCCAGGCAGCGCTGCCTGGAATGAGAATTTGGGGGCTTAAAACACTGATAAACCCTATGTTCCCAAAGCCCTATGTTCCCACATTTCTAAGATTTTTCGTAAAATTAGGCTCTATGTTCCCACAGCCCTATGTTCCCACATTTCTTGGACATTTTCAAAATTAGGTCTTGTATTCCTACATTTCCCTTCAATTTAAGCCCTATCCTCCCACAACATTTTTCAGGGTTAGGGGGATACAATCTGCCTCATTCGGAAAATGCTAACAGAATATACTGTTTGAAATGGCTTGAATGTAACAGATGTCCATTAATCTAAAATAGTTGCACAATATAGCTTTTAAAGATCAGTTTTTACTAGTATAGTTTCTATTATAACATTCATTAGGAGAGCTATGGGACCCCCCCTTCATGTTCAGGCTCTTTCATTGCCTGTGGACAGACAGGAGGAAACATCATTTGCTGGAATGCATTTAGTTCAAGCCTTCAAATAAATCCCAGTAAGACCAGAGGTGATACCCTATCACAGGGTTTTATTGTAAATGCACCAGGCTGTCTAAAAGGATAGGAGTTTAATGCAAGGCTGTATTTTCATCTCAGGTGATTATGTTCTCATTGCCCAAAGCTCCGAAAAATGTTTGTTTGAAGTCAACATTATTTGTCTCTCTTACGTGAAATGTGTGCAGTTTTAATTTTCACGAGATAATGACACATGAAAAGTTGCGTTCTACCACTAAATACAAAAACGCTCCACAGGCAATGTCAAGCGAGCTCCCTCGTGGCCTGTAGTTATCTTCAGGAATTTGTCCCGAAGCTTAAAACAATGCAGACATTTAATATGCTAGACATTTTGCCAGCTTTGTTTATCTAAATAAATAAGAACAACAAAGCACTAAGTAATGCTAGCAGAAACATAGACTTTAATGCGTCTGGGCACACTTTGAAGCAGCACCGCCGCTAAGATAGAGATAACAGATCAGTGTTGAAATTAAAGGCAACAGATTACCTTTGAAGGTTGTCTTCACAATCTGTCTTCCTTTTGCACATTATCAGCACCACGCCGGCTTCAGGGTGCAGTTTGTATTCTATGAGTGTGCATATATTTATGTTGTTGATGTGTTGTACATCCCCAGATGGAGGGAGTTCATGAAGGCTTTTCTGTTGGTTCTTGCAGCCAACATCAGAACAAGTAGCTCCTTAGCTCCTGCCGTGTTGACAGGTCCGCCACCGTGGGATGTTAAAGCTGTGGCGCAGAGTTCCGGTCCTGGAAGTATGGCTGGGTATTGTTCCAAATTTTTCGATAGCGATACTTAGATACTGGTTCCTGAACAATAGTTTAAAGTGCCCATATTATGAAAAAAACACTTTTTCTGGGATTTGGGGTGTTATTTTGTGTCTCTGGTGCTTCCACACGCATATGAACTTTGAAAAAAAAACATCCGTGCTGTTTTGAGTGAGATACGGTTTCTGAACGTCCTGCCTTCAGTCTCCGGGTGAGCTGTTCAAAATCTGCACAGCTTTCTACGTCACTAGACGAGACGAGCTGGCTAACCGCAACTGTTAGCATGCTAGCGCTAGCATGCTACCTCGTTCTCAATGACAAAGCACTGCTACAACACACACAAGTTCACCATAATCTACAAAAGAACTACTTACATGTGCGCCCTCCTTTAGAAGAAGTCTCCTGGTTAATCCTGCCTTGTAACTGACTGAAGTTGGAGAAACAGCCTCTCTTTTATGGTCTATGGAGCTAGCTGACATCATCTACTGTCTACATCTGAGCTACTGCGCATGTGCGAGTGCAATCAAAGATAGTACAGAAGAAGAAAAGAGGTCTCACTCTGTAGCTAAAACAGAAAACAGGTGAAAAGAGGAGCTGCAGCAGTGAGAGAGAGCTGTACAGTACAACAAAAATATGGTGTTTTTTGAAAATTAAACCATGTAAACCTATTCTGGTACAACCTTAAAATACAATTATGAACCTGAAAATGAGCATAATATGGGCGCTTTAAACGATTGTTTTTCAAAATCCCATAACTACTTAAACTAACGCTTCAACAAAGGATGATTACCATCCTTGGAGTTGACAAGTATTTCCTCGATAAATCCCTCTCTTTTCTGAGGAAATTTAATTGCTAAAGAAGGGATTGGTCAAATGCTCCAAAAAGAGTATGTGAGCCTTGGTGTAAGAATTACTTATTACAAATGTGTTCCCATTATTGTTTTTGTCTGCTTCATATAGTCTCCAATTGTTACTGTTTTGTAGTTCAACATTATATTTTCATCCTTTTGTGTAATTTTTACACATTACGGCACAAATCTTTCTATTGACTTTTTAGCTCCTACTATGTGAGCCCTGTCTCTGTGTAACGTAGAGTTTTTAGATCTTGATAGAAGCATGCTGTGTGCTTATTGGCTCACTGACGCTGATGAGATTTACTCCTTAGGTATTGAAATTTGGTATTGAATGAAAAAGCGCTTTGTCAATACTCAATACTAAAGGGGCAATTTGGTCGGTGCCTCAAAAGTATTGAATTCGGTACCCAGCCCTACCTAAGTACTACTGTTTTTACACCAACCACAAACTTTGTTCTAATCTTAAAATGCTCATATTATGCTCATTTTCAGGTTCATAATTGTATTTAGAGGTTGTACCAGAATAAGTTTATGTGGTTTCATTTAATAACTAGCAAAAAGAAGGCATAAGGTGCAGAAATGTTTGGTCTGAATCTCGTTTCCTTTGAATGTTGTTTTTTATGCAAATGAGGAACACATCAACATCAAATACACAGGGTGTGATATGCCAGGGGGGAATGCGTGGGATTTCCCCCTTTCTGGTCTACATATCCCTGCCTCTGCTGGATTATTTTTATCCAACAAATAATCCCCCTCCCCTCCCTCCTTAAAGTTATCAATTCTACTTCACCAATAGACCATTTATTATATACCTAAAATAGAAGTATTTAAACTAAGTAAAGCACTGTGACATGAACAGTCTATAGTGCCATAGATAAACGATAAAATCCGAGCAGCAGCTACTGGTTGTATTTAGCCTCAACAGAGCTCCGGGACGCCGGCTACCAGCATTGACTGTGAGCCGGCTACAGGCACCGCCAGATGACGGTCCATTCAAGGGCCGTGGCAGTGGAGTTTAGCCAGAAAAAGCGAGCGTCATTGCGGCGATGATAGTTAAGTTTAGGCACCAAAATGACTAGTTAAGTTTAGGAAAAACATCGTAGTTAAAACACTCCCGAGGAACGAGCAAGCATTTCCTGGGGAGAAAGTATTTTGTTTTCGCCGCATAGTGAACTCTTCTCTCCGGCTTGAAAGCCCTGTGTTTTATGTTGACACCACGCACGTTGTGCTATTTCATTCTGAGATTATTTTCCGTTAGATATTGAAGTTCACGAATAAATGTTTTGGAATGGCTGGCCGAGTGGCTACGCCCTGCTCTGCCCTACTATGCTTCGCAAGTACTACTTTGCCCTGCTACACCCCGCACTGAACTGCTACAACTATTATTTCTAGTCATAGTTCCACTATCTTTATTGGTACTATAACTGCCACTGTTCATCATTCCAACCACTATAATTATGAATCATATTTCTCTATATGTGTATCAGAGTCTGTGTCCCAACCGGCAGTGACAGATGCCGCCCCCACAAAGGGCCTGGGTCTGTCCAAAGTTTTTCCTCGCCACTTTTAGACCAAATGTTTGCTCAATTGTTGGGTCTTTGTGAGAGTATGGTCTAGAGACCTACTTTAATCTGGAAAGTCACTTGAGATAACGCTTGTTATGATTTGATACTATCAATAAAATTGAATTGAATTTAATTCTTGCATGTTTTGTTTTTGATTTGTGCGTGATCAAAAAACATCACCCCCTCTGCTTTTATTCACAAATCGCAAATGCATGCAAATACTCTGATGGCAATAATTATTTCAGAGCGTAAGCAGGTACATTTTTTTGGTTCCTCTTCAAAAATGTCTTTGCCTTTTAAAATGAATGCAGTGCCAGGTGTCTTAGATGAGTCTGGGGTTGAGGTGTCCACTTTCTGGGGTTGTTGGTGCAGCATCACGCTCTCCTTAATGAATATCTGAACATCTCCGAGCCGTCTACAGTACCAGAAGCAGGTGTGTGGTGAGGAGGCCAAGAGTCCCCCGGTCTCCTGAAAAACTTCCAACTGTTTCATCAAGTGTTAGCGGACTCTCAACATCTGTTTGATTTCATCAGCAGGGGGCTTGCGTGGGCTTTGAGGTTCCCAGCGCCGGAGCGCTCTGCGCGTCACTCAGGCAGCTGCACACACACAGACAGCAAACCGGCGCGTCCTCGCTGCTTCTCTGCTCCGTCTTCGTCTGCTCTAATTGAGTAAATAGCATTGCTCTAATAAGAATATCTGAGCGTGTTTACATACAGGATCAAAAGTAAACTACTGGGTGTCCAAAAAGTTTCGTATCACAGGGAATGTGACAACGAAACAGCTTTCAACACTGCTTGTGGGATTTGAACGCACAGTTGCAGCGGGAGATCAGAAGCCCTGGAGCCGCACACCACTCAGCCATTTTGACAGCCAGTGTGTTGGGGGAACATAGTGAACATATGGTCCCACTTATCCATCTGATTCCACACACTTCTGACACCATGTAGAATCCTAAATTGTGTACTTGTAACACAGAAATTAAGACTGGAATTAAGACTGGTTTGCACCAACAAGGATCAAATGAAAGTAATATTAGCAATGTTCTAAGGTTTGTTAATCCAAGATTACTCTTCTAATCACAACACTTAGATTTAAACTCAGATGAACAACTCTAAAGTAACTGTTTAATACCTGACAAGGTTTACACTAGTCTGGCTACAACACAGATGCATTCTAGGATAGGAGAAAAAAAAAAAACGGTCTGGGTTGTTTGCATTTCTTTAACCCAATCACAATCGTCTTGGGCGGTGCTAAACTCCGGACGCAGCGACGGTGGCTCTGCTAAATAGTCTCAGGAAGGAACTTGTTTTGGTGGCACATTTGTACCCCGCAAAAGAAAACGCCACAAAAAATATTAAATTAACTGTTGATGTGAGCTATTTAAATTAGCTGGATACATGGTTAAACCTCATTGGCTCTTACCAGTGTATCATTGTGTGTATTTCGTCCACAGCAATCCCACCAATCGGTCCCAAAACGTCCCAGGTAGAGTAAATGCCCTAAACATTTTTTTGTAAATCTTAACAATCATTAACCAAAAAAATAACCAAGCAGGCCTTCCTTGTTGCACAATACAAATTTTCTTCAAAACTTGCCATTTTCAGCATGTAGCTTGCAAACTCAGAGGTTGTTGTTGTTGTTGTTGTTTTCCATAGCGAAGGGATTTTGAGAATGGCAACACACAGGCTTTATCCTGGAAATGTACTTCCGTTGATCCAAATTAGGTGTACACTATTGTACACTGATAAATATCAAATAAAATCAATTACATCTGTGTATTTTCGCAAAAAGCTGCTAAGCAGATATTGGGTGTAGATATATAACTCAAATGACTAACGTAATAACTACAGGCCAGCCTAACTACAAACTACATAATATATAAAATGCAGTCACACTGTTTCCAGGGCCGACATTTAACTTCCTCTCTCATGAGTGAAGGTCATGGTTCGGAATCCATTTATACCAATTGTAATACCCATTGCATCTTGCACAGCTGACTAAACAATTAATGATGAAGTTAGAGCCAACATTTATCAGCAGTACACAAGCTGTGTCCCAATTCAGGAGCTGAATCTTTGAAGTTCACATTTTTAGACTGAATGTTATTTTATAGCCTCCTATAAATGCAGCTATGAAATGTAGTCTTCTCTCTAAGCGCCGAGGGAAAAATCTAGTGACTTTATTGACAGAACTTAACTCTTGCAAATAGTCACCAATATTTCTGAGTGAATGTGTTCTCATGTGGCCGTGGCTCTCTGGCCTGACTGGAAGTGAGTGGAGGAGAGCAGCAGTTCTGAAATATTGGCAGAGCGAAGCTATTCAATTAATTCCCTATAAAAACAGCGTTATGAACAAAGTCCGCTGACAGCGGCGAAGGTGCCCGGATGTTCACCGCTCCCAAAGTTGACTCTGAGTCAACTTTTACAGAGCGGTAGCCAATGAGAGGGCAGACTCGCGAACATGCGTCCAATGTTTTCTACACATGCTATGTGATCAAAAGATCTTGATTTTCCTATAGCCTACTTTGTGAAATGTCTCTGTATGACTACAGGGATGCTAACAGCTAGCTCGACAGAGGGTTGTCTAGGAAGTTAGTATACCTGGTGAGTTTTTGTTTTAATGGTAGTGCCACTGTAGTAACGTTAGCATTGTAGCGATGACAACTGGCTGGTTGCTAGCGATATAACATTATTCAAATTAAACTAAAGGGCAAAGTGTGTGATTGGAGTACAAAACTTACCAAACAGTTGTGTTAGGCCAGATATAAACTGATAGAAAACTTATATCAACACTAGAGTGACCAGACGTCCCCGGTTTCCAGGGACAGTCCCCGGTTTCGGTGACCTGTCCCCGGCTGGAGCTGTCTCTGGAAATGTCCCCGGTTTTCACTGTGACTGACAGACCCGAAATTGTAATGAAATAGTCGTGCACCCTACACGCACAGGCTCAAGACAGCCAGAGCAAGCCTCTGAGCTCAGAGATGTTCTAGAATGCCCATTTTACGATGCTAAAATTACTGTTTATTTACATGGAGTCTGGTGGGTTTAGCGAATGCAGTTTCGTGGACTTTTTATGCTTTAAAAAAGGATCTTACCAGGGCTTGACATAAGCAATGGCCTGATGGCCCAGGGCCAGTAAAAGAGTATGTCGGGCTAGCTGCAAAACAAACAGCAAACGTCATACACAGTGGCGCGAAGAGTGTCAATGTTACTTCAGGTTATTTATAAAGTCTTAAAATGTCAAAGAACTACGAGGCCGATACGAGACAGAGGACATTCCTAGTGTCATGGAAAACACAGTACACCTGGGTGGAGAAAGGTGATGAGGGCATGTACTGTTTAGTTTGCCGGAAATTTCCAACAAAAGCCGACCGAGCCGGGACATTTTACAAGGGGACCCAGAACAACAGAAAACAGGCCTTAGATGCACACGAAAAAAGCCGCCAAAATTTGCGGTGTGTGTTGACAAAGCGGGTGGCGGACAACTCATCAGCTGGGCCACTTCATTACTGGACACAACGGGCCAACAACGATACAATTCAGCGGATGGTGAAGCTAATCAACACTGCTTACCACATTGTGAAGAGTGAGCTCCCCTTTACTGCTTACGAGAGAACGGCCGCTCTTCTCAAGAAGAATGGCGAAGACGTTGGCTCTCAGTACCTCACCGATGTAGCATGTCGAAGGTAAGTTATTCAGCTAGCTAATATATCACCGTAACTTCGCTCATAAATGATAGATCCAAAGTGCGACTGCTTGGCTTGTGTCATGAGTGACTTTGAGTGTCGTGTCACAGCTAGCAACCGAGCCACATTAGCTAGCTATGTATAACATGTATATGTTTTCATGCTAGTTAATTGAAGGCGTTTGTAGCTTGAAACAAGCTGGCGCAAGCAAGTTGGCGACCGCCCGTATACGTGAACAGTATTGCTAGTCTTTCTAAACAATATTTTCAAACTTTTGTCTGTACCCTTACAAAGTTCTCAATGCTTCAGTTAACATGTAGGGGCCCTCATTATGCTACCGTTGAAGTGTTGTACTATTTTTAGCCTTCGTGCAGAAATAGTGATTTGTTTTTAAACAAATCACTATTTTTTAAGTGCCCCGCCCCCGAATACAAACGTTGGAGAAAAAAAAAAAAAAGATAATAGGTGATTAACTTACTTAAATAACCCTAATATTGTAGTTGTCTTAACTTTTCTTTTGTTTATTTTTAGGTTTGTCAATGTTATTTATAGAGAGCTGTGGGAGGGCTGTGTTGCAGAAATTACAGCGTGGACAAGGTGGCTCCCACACACGGAGAGGGCACTCAGGGTCATGTTGAAAAACTACCCAGTATTGCTTGCCCAGATGGAAAACACAGTGGAAGCAAGGCTAGTAATACATTCCTGTTTCCTAGGTAATCATACTTAATCAATCTCGGTCAACATGAATTCTTATTTGGTTGTTTACATCAAACAGATCAGCAAGTGCTGAAATGATTGGACAAGCCAAGCAGTGCCTTCTCTTCAACACCTTCTCTTCATCATGCTGGTCCAAGACGTCATAGAAGTCTTGAGTTGGCAAGTTTCTATTAAATATAATCTGTCTGATCAGTTTATTCTCAATTTAAGTTGCAGTGTAGTGTACCTGAGTTGAGTCATGTTTTCATTCTTGTAGTCTAAGTCTGAAGCTGCAAGAGAATGGGCTTACCCAGAGGCCCTCTATGCCTTTGAAACAGCAGTGTTGAGGCTGACAGCCATGGAGATAGAGGTAGGAAAGTGTGTGGAGGGCTTCCTAGTTGAAACCAAGAATGGAACCTATCAAAATGTTGAGCTGTTGAGGTTCAGGGACAGCAGATAAGAGTTTTCCAAGTATATATCTAAACAAGAAGGATGACATAATTTATTTTGAAGGTGTTAAATTCTGAGACATAATTATTTTTATTTTTTTTTCTCCAGTGTGAAGCGGACGCTCTTGCGCAGTGTGACTGCCAGGCTACAGTTCTGATTCAAGGGCGTTGAGTCTCATCAGGTGCTCCAGGCTGCAGCAAAACTGGTGGATCTTCGCGAGTGGGCTGCTGACCATCAATAACTAGCATGCTATGGCAGGGACCACCTTGCCACGGTCTGTGATCACTTTGCTAATGTCCTTGACTGGATAGGATGTGACCGGGACAAAGCCCAGCGTGTGGAGTGGCCTGCTGCTAAGGTGCTGATCAAGTCCTTATCACAGAGCCTACAGAGGAATGCTTGGCAAGACTTTTTCTTGGCTAATGAGCGAAGGAGTAGCTTTCACAATCTCCTCCTCATTGTGGAGCTCATCTTGGTCTTGCCTCTGTCCATAGCACCAGTCAAGAGGGGCTACAGTCCAATGAAGCATACAAAGACTGACTGGAGGAACAGCTTGAGTGTTGAAATGCTGAAGAGCTTGCTCTTCATTAGCTTGGACGGTCCCAACTTGGAGCACTTTGACCCCATGCCAATACTGCCCTACAAAACAAAAAGGCAGTAACTGCATTAGGGCTGCAGCTATCGATTATTTTAGTAATCGAATATTCTACCGATTATTCCATCGATTAATCAAGTAATCGGATAAGAAACACTTAGTAAGAAATACTTAGTAAGCAGCAATAGTAAATATTTATTATTGCCGTTTACTAAAAAAAAGGAAACCTGTAGCTTGTGTATATATACACAAAAGACAGATTTCCTTTTTTAGAAAAAGCAAAAAAAAATGATTGCCAAATTCCAAGACCATTAAAAAAAAAAAAAACATTACAATAGTACATTTTTGGTGTCCCAAATGTTAATATTTTTCACCCCATTCCCCTTCTTGCCTCTGGCTCTTTGCACTGGATATGCAAAAGAGTTGTTCACTGACCAGAGGGTTTACAGCAGGGCTACTCAACTACACTGTTCTGGGGGACACATTTTCAGAAGCCTAATACTCAGTGAGGAGCATAGATATATCTATGGTGAGGAGAAAGAATAAAGAATGCATAATGACGTCATTCACGTGCATATTAAGTAGCCATGCTGGGGGGAGGAGCCGCTGTGTCTCCGGCAGCGGCTAAGTTTCCAAACATTTAGAAGCAAACTAATAAACAGTTAGACTACAAACCGACAGCTTTCGTTTTAGCTTGTTGGTAAAACATGGCTGTTAGCAGAGTAGCATACTGTAGGCTAGTTGTGTAAAACATCGCTATTAGCAGAGTAGCATGCTGTAGGCTAGTTGTGTAAACAGCGCGGTGGACGAGGGCAGCAGACGTTAGCTACCTTGTGTCGGGTTGGCTCCGTGGAATGATGAGTAGCCTACACTGGATGTTTGTTACAGAGGTGATGTAGCAGCATGTTTGCAGCATAAAAGACTTAGACCCTCGCTATTTTCGTCTTCTTTCATTTGTAATCTGGGCCGTCAGTCTTGTGTTTATATACTGTCTGTGCTTGTGTTGTGTCCACAGAAGCGCAAACCTCTTGTGCGCTAGTAATAATCCTCCGTGCGGAAACACAGTGAGCCATACAACCTTAATTACATTAGGCTCGTTCGAGATGAACTGCGCCTCGCCTGTAAAGTAGACGAGAGCAGGCGGCAGCAGCGGGGGGCGGGGACAAAAGTCCGCTCTCAAGTCGGACAGTTTTCCAGCTGATCCAAGCAGCCTTCAGGCTGAACAGGAAGTGACAGAAACACTGTGGTCCATTCGGGTCCGATTCCGATTTAATAAAATGTTATCAGACCCATATATCAGCTCCTACACAGTCTCCAGTTGTTTTTATTATGACAGAGTAGCTGTCAAAATGCTCTACATGCGATCTGTTGCTGATTTTAATTACCAACAGACTGTAGATGATCCGTAATCTGAACAGATTTAGTCTCTCTGACTTTTAAACATAACTATCAGTCACACAACAGGTGTTCTGTACATAATAAGCCTTTAAATCAGACAAATAGCAGTTAAAATCTCTCCGATTCAAAATCAATAAAAAGTTTATATAAAACGTCATCATGTTGAGTCGATTCTGAACCAATCAGCTGTTCGATCAGCTGAGAGGCCGGCGTTTCCCAGCATGCCCTGGGTCCACCTGCGTCCGCCTGGCTCTTGCAGTTGGTGAAAAGCAACTGCGCTACCTGCGTCTCAGAACTGCGGCCGCCTTGGTCTCGTAAGATTATCGTTGCCCACGTGTGCATGACGTCAGAGCAAGTCGGGATCAAGTCGGACACAAATCTAACCGGCATGCATTGGGCGCCGATCGCCGCTGATCGATTCTGCGCAGATCTGGCTCATCTCGAACGAGCCTATTGATTTTACGAAGCTTCGAGGCAAAGAATTTGCTTCGAGCATTTTTTGTAATCGAATTATTCGAGTTATTCGAGGAATCGTTGCAGCCCTAAACTGCATTTTTGGTCAAAATTTAGTTATTATCATTTTCATGACATTCAAGGCATCCTTTGTTATGTGAACATCTTATCTCAAATGTGTGTCGTTTTGGAGAAAAATGGTAGTCGTTTGTACAGTAACTGCAAAAAGCCCTAGTGAAACAAAGCATGAGTACAGTAACATCCATTACTGTATTCTTGTTATGTTTTACCTAACAAAAAATAACGTGTTGCTGCGCAGTGAAGTTACTGTTTCCATGGGGAACACACACAGCTGAATTTCGCAGCATCCTCACAAGACGGTTTTAACATTTGCGATTTCAACCTTCTAACTTCACACAAATTTAGTTTGAGATGGCACAAAGCCGGGGAAAGAAGATGGTCGAACTGACGTTGAAAAGAAAATACCCGGAGAAGTAACAGTGACAGATTAAACATTTAGAGGCTAGTCTATCACAATATAAACACCTGTCAGCCGCCAGGGCGGGACTTCCTCTCAGAGGTCCATTCAGATAGCATTATGCTAACAGGCGATGTTTCAAATAGCTTTGCTTACCTGCCCCTGATCCTCCCTACTCTTAGCTGTAACTTTATCCTCTGTAACTTCACATCATCGCCGATGCCATGTCATAATTTTTTCTTGTTCATGTCACAAAGTTATAATCCAACCAGCGGTGGAAAAATATTCAATAACTAGAAAAGCACTTGGAGAGCACTAACCTCTGTCAATGTAGCCTAATAGGTCACTGAGGCAATACAAATTCCAAATGTCCCGTGTTCCGGATCACCACCAAAATGTAGTCATCTGTTTCTTATCCTAATACCCATGTTGTCCGAAAATGTCATCCAAATCCGTACAGTACTAAATTGAGTTATCTTACTTATGAACAGACAGACAGAAACAGCACCAAAAGATAACCTTTGGGTGGAGATAAAACTTCTAAAGGCATCAGGCTATCCCATAACATCCAAACAGCCAGCGTGATCTTCTTCGCTCTTATTAGCCTACATGAACGGTGTCTTCTTTTTTCATAGGCTAATCATTCACGGCGCTGTTGTCCAGCAGGAGAATATAACTGTACATAAACACAGCTATCGGTGTAACAGTTATTCTTTAACGTGACAGGTGTCTGTTCACCCTAAAACACACTCTCTTCGCGGACGCTGTTTGAAGACTATGTCCGCTGTTCAGAGAAGTTAGCGAGTTGTGAGCAAAACTGACATCTTTTCTTTACTGTAAGCATCCATGCTTTCAACAAAAACAAACTTCTGCAGAGCGAGCCGGCAGGTATTTACGCCCCCCTTAGCTCTCAGGCTCAAACACATTGGTTCCTGTTCCTAAGCATTTATTTATTGCACGGTTTCTTCTTCTGAATATAAAATTATATATTTAATTTGGACTCCCCTTAATTATATTAACCTATGAAAATGTTGTCCCTCTGCATGACTGCAAGCTTCTATGTTTTATCCTATTATTGTAGGCCTAATGTAACTTATGAAGACAGGCTGCGTTTTTGTGTGTTGGCTTTTCTTTCTTCATTTTCATTAAGGGTGCAAAATTATTCATTTATTGTGTTAGCCTAATTCATGCATTATTTTGTCATGGACCTAATTGAAGTTATTCCCTGTACAATGAAATATTATGATATACAGACATCAATATACATATATTGATCAGAGTGAAGATGTTGTCCTGTAGGTCCATATAATAATAAAAATAATAATTTGTTGCAGTACACAGACAGACAGACAGACACAGACAGATGTGGATTTACATTCATGCCATTTTCTCTCTTTCTCATTTAAGATACACATGTAGGTATTCCATCAAAGAGGCAGCAAGTCCTGCCCCCCGCTGAAGAAATGGAGTGGACCATCCTGGACACTTTACTGGATACCGCCAGTGTGGACAGCTTATACGATGACATTACAGACCTAGATTACAGTATGTCCCAACCCCTACGATGACACAGACTGAAGTGGAACTTGGAGACCCAGGGGAACAAGTTCAAGAGCCAGAGCCCCAGCCGGAGCCACAGCCTGATGTGGAATCACGTTGACCACCAATGAGAGAGCTATTTGGTGCCAAATGTCGAAGAATCAGAATCAGAATCAGAATCAGAAAGGGTTTTATTGCCAAGTACGTTTTTTGACACATACAAGGAATTTGTTTTGGTGTTGCTGGTGCACATCACACATTCTCTAAATGTAATATTAAACAATATAAGTATAGGTAAACAATATAAGTATATGTACACAATATGTATTAAATTAAAAATAAAGATAGAAATAAAATAAAAATAGATAAATAAAGAGCAAAGAGCATTAGAGCAGAGAGAACAGTGGCATGAAGAGCCAGGTGGAGAGTCACGGTGGGTTTCCGGGCCTTGTTAATAAGGCTAGTGGCGGAGGGGGAAAAAGCTGTTCATGTGGCGTGAGGTTTTGGTCCTGATGGACCTCAGCCTCCTGCCAGATGGGAGGGGCTCAAAGAGTTTGTGTCCGGGGTGGGAGGGGTCAGCCACAATCTTTCCAGCACGCTTCAGAGTCCTGGTGGCGTAAAGGTCCTGGAGCGGCGGCAGATTGCAGCCAATCACCTTCTCAGCTGACCGAATGACACGCTGCAGTCTGCCCTTGTCCTTGGCAGTGGCAGCAGCGTACCAGATGGTGATGGAGGATGTGAGGATGGACTCAATGATGGCTGTGTAGAAGTGCACCATCATTGTCTTTGGCAGGTTGAATTTCTTCAGCTGCCGCAGGAAGTACATCCTCTGTTGTGCTTTCTTGACGAGGGAGCTGATGTTCAGCTCCCACTTGAGGTCCTGGGAGATGGTAGTTCCCAGGAAGCGGAAAGACTCCACAATGTTAATTGTGGAGCCACAGAGGGTCATGGGGGCAGGTGGGGCTGGGTTCTTCCTGAAGTCCACAACCATCTCCACTGTCTTTAGAGCGTTGAGATCTAAATTGTTTTGGTTGCACCACTTCACCAGGTGGTCAGCCTCCGACCTGTAAGCGGACTCGTCTCCATCAGAGATGAGTCCGATGAGGGAGGTGTCGTCCGCGAACTTCAGAAGCTTGACGGACTGATGACTGGAGGTGCAGTTGTTGGTGTAGAGGGAGAAGAGCAGAGGCGAAAGAACACAGCCCTGAGGGGATCCAGTGCTGATGGTCTGTGAGTTGGAGACGTGTTTCCCCAGCTTGACATGCTGCTTCCTGTCAGACAGAAAGTCAGTGATCCACCTGCAGGTGGAGTCAGGCACACCAAGCTGGGAGAGCTTCTCCTGGAGCAGAGCCGGGATGATGGTGTTGAAGGCAGAGCTGAAGTCCAAAAACAGGATCCTGGCGTAGGTTCCTGCAGAGTCCAGGTGCCGGAGGATGTAGTGGAGGGCCAGGTTGACTGCGTCATCTACAGACCTATTGGCTCTGTAGGCAAACTGCAGGGGGTCCAGGAGGGTGTCGGTGATGGCTTTGAGGTGTGAAAGCACAAGGCGCTCAAAGGACTTCATAACCACAGAGGTCAGGGCGACGGGTCTGAAGTCATTAAGTCCTGTGGTCCTTGGCTTCTTGGGGACAGGGATGATGGTTGAGGTCTTGAAGCAGGCTGGCACGTGACATGTCTCCAGTGAGGTGTTAAAAATGTCTGTGAACACTGGAGACAGCTGGTCAGCACAGTGCTTCAAGCATGATGGGGAGACAGCATCTGGTCCAGCAGCTTTCCTGGGATTCTGTCTCCTAAAGAGTCTGTTGACGTCCCTCTCGTGGATGGAGAGAGTCGTCACTGAGGTGGGTAGGGGGGTGGAGGTGGAGACCTTTAAGGAGGGCATTGGTGGGGGGGGCCCAGGGCCCTGCTGAGGTGGGTGAGGTGGAGGTGATGCACAGTGGCTGTAGCTGTAGGGAGGTGTCGTGGGGGGATGGTGTCAGGACTGACCTTTTGTCTTTCAAATCGACAGTAGAACTCGTTCAGGTCGTTGGCTAGGTGTCGGTCATCGAAGGAGTGGGGGGTTTTAGGCTTGTAGTTGGTGATCTGCCTAAGTCCTTTCCAGACAGTTGCAGAGTCATTAGCTGAGAACTGGTTTTGGAGTTTCTCAGAGTATCGTCGTTTAGCCTCCTTCACCGCCTTGCTAAACTTGTACTTTGACTCTTTAAATCTGTCTTTGTCCCCACTCCTGAACGAGTCTTCCTTAGCCAGCCTTAACCTTCTGAGTTTGGCTGTGAACCAGGGTTTGTCATTGTTGAAACTCACCCTGGTGCATGATGGAACACAGCAGTCCTCACAGAAGCTGATGTATGACGTCACAGCCTCTGTGTACTCATCCAGACTGTTGGTAGCAGTCCTGAACACATCCCAGTCAGTAGAATCCAAACACGACTGGAGATCCTCCACAGCCTCACTGGTCCACTTCCTTGATGTCCTCACAACAGGTTTGCAGAGCTTTAGTTTCTGCCTGTAGGTGGGGATCAGGTGGACCATGACGTGGTCAGAGTGTCCCAGTGCAGCACGGGGGGACGGCATGATAAGAATCCCTGACTGTGGTGTAACAGTGATCCAGAATGTTCTCCTCTCTGGTCGGGCATTTAATATGCTGTCTATATTTAGGGAGTTCGTGAGTGAGGTTCCCTTTATTAAAGTCACCAAGGACAATAACTAGGGACTCCGGGTTGGTCCGCTCCACGCACAGAATGTGGTCGGCAAGCATGCGCTGCGCGTCCTGCACGTTGGCCTGCGGTGAGATGTAAACACCGACCAGGATGAATGACGCGAACTCACGGGGTGAATAAAAAGGCTTACAGTTTATAATGAAATATTCTAGGTTAGGAGAACAATGCTGCTGGATCACTGTCACGTCGTTGCACCAACCGCTATTGATGTAGAAACAGATTCCTCCACCTTTAGTTTTGCCGGAGAGGTCCGTGTCTCTGTCCGCTCTGTAGAGTTGGAAGCCTGCCAGCTGCAGCGCAGAGTCCGGTATTAATCCACAGAGCCACGTCTCCGTGAAGCACAAAACAGCAGATGAGGAAAAAGTCCCTGTTTCTGACCAACAGCAGTTGTAGTTCCTCCAGTTTGTTGGGCAGTGAGCGCACGTTAGAGAGGAATATTCCCGGTAATGGTGTGCGTAATCCTCGCTGGCGGAGACGCACAAGCACACCGGCCCGTTTCCCTCTCCTCCGGCGTTTCGATGCATGAGCAAAGGTGAGCGCACCTTTGACCAGAATGTCCAAAATTTCCAGTGAAGGGAGAAGAAAAGTGGGAAATAAGTCCGATGGTGTTGTTCCCCTGAAGTTCACGAGCTCTTCACTGGTGAATGAGATACGGGTACCATCGCAAGAAACATAGTTAAAACACAAAACAAAACAAAACAGAGCGCACCAACACACCGTGTCACCATTCTGCGGCGCCATCTTGGTGTCAATACAAGGTGTACAGACCATATTCAGAGGAAAGACGGAGGGAGATATGGAGTTAATACTGGGAGATGACCTACACAGAAAGACGATCATGGATGTTTTACTCAGTTACCCCATTGCCAAGCAAAAGAACAACAACTGGCCCAGAAAGTCGCCGTGGCCGCTCATTCATCTACCGGCTGCAAAACCAGAAAGGAGAGCCAAGACTGGTCTGCAAAATGTTTTTCCTGACATCATTGGGCTACCACCCTAAAAATGACAGTCTAGTCATTTCCATGATGGGGAAGTCGAACACCAGGCCACTGGTTCCACCCAAGGACCAGAGAGGAAGGCAGGCTGCAGTCAAGAAGATGGACGTGAAGACCCTTGATGACCACATTGAGTCCTTCCATCCTTGTGTGAGCCATTACAGACAGGAGCGTGCCCCAAATCGACGGTACCTGCCAAGTGACATCACAATAAAGATGATGCATTCAGACTACCTGGATAAAGGAAACGCCTGCTCCTATGAAGCATACAGGAAGCTCAGATTGCCCAGAGTGCCTAAGGTGGAACAAACGTAAGCAGTCTGCCCTAGAGAGCCGCCAAAACTACCAGGCAGATGCAGAGAGGGTCTGGCCGGACGTGACATCAGTTCGGAGCGTGGACCTCCAGAAAGTGATAATGCAGCCACGCATGCCAGGAGTCAAGTCAGCAGTATTTACTCGTCGCATCGTGGCATTCCACGAAACATTTGCCTCAGTGGGGAAAAAAACAAACAAAAAAAACACCATCTCTGTATTGTGGCACGAGGGAATGGCTGGGCGAAGTGCAGCGGAAATTACATCAGCATACATAACTGCATTGGAGAAGGAGCGGGATGTACGCCACACCATATTCTGGGTGGACAACTGCAGTGCACAGAATAAGAACTGGTGCCTTCTGTCCTCACTCGTCACTCTTGTGAACAGTGACACCATTTCACAGGAGGACATCACACTAAAGTTTTTTGAGAGGGGACACACGTTCATGAGCGCAGACAGTTTCCACCATGGTGTCGAGCAGCAAATGAGGAGCCGTCCAGGTGGTGTGGTCTACGACTTTGAGTACTTTGTGAGTGTTGTGGCAAGCTCCAACTCCAGGAAGGTGGATGTTGTCAAATTGGAGAATGCCAATGTGCTAGATTGGAGGAATGGCCACTCCACCGTCAAGGTCAAGAAAGCGCGAGCACCAAAGCTTGGGGAGATGGCGGAGATACAGGTGCAGCGTGGCTCCAAGAGCCTCTTTTTACAAACTATCCCATACGGAGAATGAATTTATGGAATTGGACTTCCTCATGAAGAAATTCTCACTGAAGGTGCCCACTCTTTTGCGACCATAGAATAGAGGGGTTGAGGAGGTCAAGAAGAGAGACATCATCTGTAATCTTTGTCCTCTCATGCCACCAAACAGGAGGGTGTTCTGGTATTCCCTGCCTGTGAGCAATGTTGTAGCAATGTTCTGCTCTTACCGGTTCTGCTCTTTCCCTCCTCTGCTCTTACCGGAGACCTCAGTCCTGTCCCAGCGTAGCAGAATGCGGCCTGCTAGCTGCATGCTAGCATCGGGTATCCCAGGTGAAGCCAGGTTTCAGTGATAATCAAAACACAGCAGTCACGAACATAGCGATTTCCAGCGAGTTTAGGTAGAGATGGCTTGTGTGCTATGCTAGCCTTAGCATAACATCATCAATTATTTTTATTATTATTGTTATTATCATTATTTTATTTATATATATGTATATATATAATCTATAATATATAATCTATATACAATCTATTATTAAATGTATGTTTACTAATTTGAAATATCTGTCCCATGTATTCATTTCATTCAGTACTTTGTGTTTATAAACCTACTGAAACTAGTGTTAATTTTGTCACCTATTTTTAATTTAGTTTAGTCTTAGTCTTGTGCCAAAAAAATTTGTTAGTCAAGTTTTAGTTGACTAAAAGTCTCGTCATTTTAGTCTAGTTTTAGTCAAAAGAGAACTCAAGGTATCTTAGTCAAGTTTTAGTCGACTAAAAGTCTTGCCATTTTAGTCAAGTTTTAGTCAAAACATTTTAGTCTTTTTTTTTTTTAAATAAATGATTACTGATAACCATTTCAGTCAAATAGTTATAAAAATAAATAAATTATATAAAGTTATATAAATATTGAGCCTCCTTATCCTTATTTCACCAGTAAACGACGAAAACAACCATGGGAAAGGGATATTTTACACTAAAATAAACGCAGCACGAAACTGGCGAGGCGTATTTCAAGTGAACGCAACATGTGTTGTTTTTCAGACAACGGCAGCTGCAGACTGTCGTACGTCTCGTGTTGGAATCCTACACAGTGAAATAGAGACAAACCTTTACACCGTTTAGCTGTCAGCATTGTGTTTACTCCAACTGCTAGCTAACGGTATGCTAACGTTACCTGCTGCCAAGTGTAGTGTTAACTAGCTAACGGTATGCTAACGTTACCTGCTGCCAAGTGTAGTGTTAACTAGCGCTCTGTGCAGCGATGTTTCGGTTGACTCTAACGTCCGTTTAGGAGCATCAGAGAGAAGCGCAGTCATTTAAAGGAACACGCCGACTTATTGGGAATTTAGCTTATTCACCGTAACCCCCAGAGTTAGACAAGTCGATACATACCCTTCTCATCTCCGTGCGTGCTGTAATGCTGTCTGACGGCTCCAGCGGCATCAGGCCAGCACAGAACATGCAGGTGAATGGTTCCAGTAATCCTACTGCTCCCAATAAGTGACAAAATAACACCAACATGTTCCTATTTACATGTTGTGATTTATAGAGTCACAGCCTGTACAAAAAACAACGTAACATGAGACACAGCCGTCTTTTAACTGTAAACAAACCAGGAACTATATTCTCATTCGGAAGAATATAGTACTTGGGCGGAGTGATATGCTCGCAGCAAGCCTGTCTGAGAATATAGTTCCCGGTTTGTTTACTGTTAGAAGATGGCTGTGTCTCATGTTACGTTGTTTTTTGTACACGCTGTGACTCTACAAATCACAACATGTAAATAGGAACATGTTGGCGTTATTTTGTCACTTTTGTCACAATTTGGAGCAGTAGGCTAGTTGGAACCAGTTACCTGCAGGATCTGTGCTGGGCTAAGCTAATGCTGGAGCCGTCAGACAGCGTTACAGCACGCATGGAGATGAGAAGGGTATGTATCGTCTTGTCTAACTCTGGAGGTTACGGTGAATAAGCTAAATTCCCAATAAGTTGGCGTGTTCCTTTAAGTGTCACCAAAATCTGCGTTGCTATTCGGTCCGGTAGATAACGGTCGTTAGGGCACCTGTCGGTGCCGTAGCACCGGGTCTCTCATGATGAAAAAGTAGAGACGATTGTAGACGAAAATGAAGAGAGATTTTATCTTAGTTTTTATTTTATGCAAAACATTTTAGTCTCGTCTTTTTTCGTCAACAATAATGCATGTTAATTTAGTCTTAGCGTTTTTGGACATGGGCGCAGTCTCGTCATCGTCTCGTCTTAGTCATGGAAAAAAAGGTCGTTGACGAACATATTTAGTCTTGTCTCGTCTGACGAAATTAACACTAACTGAAACAGATACTGCACCATATAAAATCATCAACTTGTGTATCTTAGTTATCATCATAATAATAATCATTGAAAAGCCTTAGGAACACTTTGGCAAAATGATTTTGTTTTGCTCTGTTGAATTGGAGTTTAACTTGCCTATATTGCTCCAAAGAAAAGTTTTTTTGCCCCCAGACACACATTAATCTAATACTCACACATAATAATGTGGTCCTATTCAAAATAAATTGTCCCCATTTGGGCCTACATACAGCTTTGCAATGTGAGACTTTAAGCCATTTTTAAAAATAACATACTTCTTTTACGCTTACCTTATATGGGAAGTCACTTTTATTTCCTTTTATGTTAACAATTTAAATGTTTGTCATTAACTGTTGGAAATTAATTATTTAAATTTCAGTAAGGCAACTGAGTTGAAAGAGTTGCAAGTACAAAAACTGGGAAAACTATAAGTATGCAAATAGTGAAAGAGGTGGCTCATGGAGGCGGACAGGAGTTTCCAGTGAATAAAATGGACCGCTGAGGGAGAAAAGGGAGCGGCTAAGGAGAAGAAAGGAGGAAAAGTGGAATCTCTTGGTAAAATGGATCCCTGTGAAAACCACATTCTCTCCGTGTTGGCAAGCCTATGTTCATTGCAGGAAAAATAATATATACTGCAATAACCATTCATATTTAAAATTACATTTTGGTTAGGGTTAGTCTCCAGGGTCTCTCTCTTAATTCCTGTACTCCATTTGCTGTATTGATTAATCCTAATGTATACAATAAATACAGTTTAATGGAAAAGTGCTTTTCCTTATATTTCTTTCAGGGCCAGTAAAACTATAGAAGGGGCCAGCAAAACTCTGATCTACTGGCGCCAGGGGCCAGTGGGGATTTTTTTTTATGTTGAACCCTGATCTTACTCTTTAACAGAAAGGTCGACCTCCTTAGAAATCCTTTCCATAATGTTGTCAAACACTTAGAATATAAATCTGAGCCTGTCAGTGGCAAAACGAGCACTTTTATGAATGTAAATACAAGCTGGACAATTGTCGTCCTATTAACTTACATTGTAGCTTGTTTCACCGTTGCCGACTGCAGCGAACAGCTGTCAGATAAATGTAGTGCAGTAAACATTACAACATTTCCCTCTGAGGTGGAGTACAAGTATGAGGGTAGCAGCAGGGGTGATTCTAGGATCAGATCTTTAGGGGGGCTAAGCCCCTAATGAGAATGTGACACGGATACAGCGCATGCAAAAGTGTTAATCTGCACTATGAAATTACCAACTTCTTCACAAGATAAGATAAGATAAGATAAGCCTTTATTGTCTCCCATAGGAGAAATTGTCTTGGGCACCACACTCCTGCTCTTCCTCTGACAGATAGAGACTCAGCCAAAGGGCCAAGATTATAATGTATTCTCATGTAAACTATTTATGTCATCACAGACATTTTTGTTAATTGCTTAGCCAGTGTATCCCACCATAATGGTTATTATATTACCAGATTCCAGACAATACCATCCCACATACAAATATGAATATATATTTCTACTGGTATGCTTCCTAGTGACGTTATTGCAAAAAATATGAAGAAAAAACTATTCCACCTGTGTGTGTATGGTTATAATTCTGAAGTGTAAAATAGTTCAGGCTACAGCACAAATATTTCCATCCATAGATAAGAATAATCAAGTCTAACCTTTGAAGTTCTTTTCAAAGTGCATCAGATTGATGCATCTAAACATCCAAATAGACAAAGTTTTCTTACAGGGGAGCATGCCCATGTATCCCCCTAGGGGGGGCTTGTGCCCCAGTGCAGCTCTAGGTCTAGTGCCCCCCCTGGGGCAGTGTCCCCGTTTTAAGTTTTACAAAGATAAAAACATTACCTTTTTTGGAGGTATTTACGCGTCTGAGCTGAAAATATCTCAGGTCTCAGAAATCTGGTCACCTGAATCAACACCAACAACTAATTGTGTACGTGTACACCGTCGGCATCATGTTGTGGTGACACAACTCCGCAGTTGAAAAACGCAGCCAGTGGAAACGCAGAGCCAGTGGAAACGCAGCCGGTGGAAATGCAGAGCCAGTGGAAACACAGCCGGTGGAAACGCAGAGCCAGTGGAAACCCAGCGTAAGAGCGGGTGGACAGGGTGGATTGCTGGGTCCTTAACCACAGGGCTTACAAGCGGGAGAGTGGAGTTTGTCTCCCGGAAGAAGTTGAAGGTCCCATGGCATGAGAATTTCACTTTGAGGTTTTTTTAACATTAATATGAGTTCCCCCAGTGGCTAGAAATGGCGATAGGTGTAAACCAAGCCCTGGGTATCCTGCTCTGCCTTTGAGAAAATGAAAGCTCAGATAGGCCGATCTGGAATCTTGCTCCTTATGAGGTCATAAGGAGCAAGGTTACCTCCCCTTTCTCTGCTTTGCCCGCCCAGAGAATTTGGCCCACCCATGAGAGAGAGACATCATGGCTTTCAAACGAGCAAAGTGGCAGTTGTTCAAGGCCACAACCTCACCCTCCACCTTGTCCCCCCCTCTCTTCTCCTCAATAGCTACAGACTCAGAAATGGCACATCCAAAGGAAATCTCATTGTGGGACTGGCTCTAGTGACTGTAATTCTGCACCAAGGCTAAATTTTGGGAAAGAGACTTCAGATACAGTATTAGGGGACTGCTAAGGTCTATATAAAAGCATCCAAAGAGCACCATGTCATGGGACCTTTAAGGGAAAACAGTGGTGATGGCCAAACGAAGCCTCATTATCTATTTGATGTATTTTCTGAGCCCACTAGCACTTGGTTTAAAGAAAAAGGCTCAAGGAATGGCAGTTCAGCGTGCTGTCAACCCTTTGTTGAACAGAGAGTGCCATCTATTGAATTTAGAAACTAAAGAAAATGGTTCACAAAGATTCATGAATGTTGATTTGGCCATCACTAGAAAATACAAGACTTTCACTCAGGAAACCCAGGTGTTCATGTCCCGGGAGTACTACTTAAGGGGACCGCCGTTTTAACTGTCATTGCCGCATGACGGTCACCTTTTATCAGCTACACTCAACTGCAACGGCCGCTAAAACGACCGTCACCTCCTGGTGCTCTGTACCCGGCTCACAGTCACCTATTCTCGGCTAAATTTAACTGTAAAGACTGCTAACCTTAACTGTCATGTGACTGGTTGTCAGCGGTCGTACGATATCATACAAACCCAATTTATGAGAATTTGTTTAATTGGGAACTCCTCCTTTGTTATTGTTCTAAATTATTTACCTTGATTACTTAGATTACAAGTAACACAAGTACAGTTTACAAGAGAAAGTCAGGGTTTCCCCCAGAAAAGTTATTTAGCCCAGAGGCAAGTGTCTTTTTTTTCCCCGATGAGAGCCAGCCTGGGGCCAGTCACAGACTAATGTAGAACCCAATAGCTTGTGTGATAACATAATCATGGATGGAATCGCAAAATTTTGAATTAAAAAAAGCTATAAGACAGATTCCGTAGGGCCACATATTAAGTCAGTGCTAAAAGCTAACTTGAGATTTGAAAATATGACTACGTCTAAGTTTTCAACCAAGCCACCCCACTGTAACTGTAGTTTTAAAAACTTCTTAACATGCATTAAAAAAATAATTGCCAGTGGCTTAGGCCTGGTGGGGGGCAACTTCACCTGGCGTGCAATACACTGGGGGAAACCCTGAAAGTTTATTTCAGAGTCTGGATCCTCTCACACTCTTGAAGGATAAAGGTAGAGGTGCCTTATTTGACGCTAACACAGTGATGGTAAGCTCACCCTCCGTGTATAGTTCATCCTGTTAACAGAGACGCAGATAGGTGCCCTAAAGCCTCAGCAGTTCTACAGTCACACAGGCTGTGTCACCCATCTCTGTGCCCTGAGTGTTGGGACTGAATGGAAACAACAGTAAACCGGCCACTCTTTCCTCTGTTAGCAGTCATCTGTGAAGGTCATACTGCTGCTTTAATCCTATTGGCTCCGTTCAGTGGTGCTCAGTTGGCCTGAGCCTCGCTCTGTTTGTCGATCCCTGAGGCTGGCTTTCTACTGTGTCCTTGGACACTGTGCTCACACTTCACAGCCAACACGACTGCCACGCACACACACATACATACATACATACATACAGTATGTGTGTATTTTGCTTACACACACATCCAAACACAGATCTGTCATGGCCTTGGGGAGTGAGGAGTGAGAGGTGTGAGCCAGAGGCATTTCTATCTAATACAACTCTAACAGCTACTGTGTTTATTCCTGGATCAGTTTAACACCCTCGGCACACTGCTAACCCTCCACCCATCCCTCACCCACTGGGAGTGCTAAGGCAGGAGGGTGGTGGTGGTGGTGGTGGTGTGGAAACACTGAGCATGCTATATAACACATATGGTTGGTTGTGTCACCCCGTATGTGTGTGTGTATATGTGTGTTGCTCCCAAGGGATCAGAGCTGGGGTTTTGATTTCCTCTCACCAAACCCCTCCAAGATTATTGGGTGCTATTCTTATCTCAGCAGTTGGGATAAAGGGAGATTGTTCGCCTTTTGTCCCAACGAGGAGGGTCCTGATTGGTTGTCAGGCTGGATAACACCCCGCTATCACTGCCCCAGGCCTGGCTGAGCATCCATAGCCTCAGACTGTTTCTATGGATTCATGTGATATCGTCTTCAGCATGGCAGTGCTACTGTAACACTAATACTTGAGTGTGGGGATGTATGCAGCCAATACTTTGTGCTGATATTCAATATGACTAATACTCCAATTAATGACGTGTTCAGCGTGTTTCCCCCAGAGTTTTATTCAAGTGTACACTTAAAAAGCCAGAGATGATCCAGGCCTAATTGAAAGCAAGGCTAGCTTTTGCTCAACAGCAGCCACACATTAAAAACTCTTGGATTAAAAAGGGACCAACTAACTAAATTTCCGGGTTATTTCAACCCAGAAAATTGGGTTACTCTTTTTGACCCAACTTCTGGGTTAAATACTTGACCCAAACATTGGGTTAAAATAACCCAACATTGTAGTCAATAAACCCAACTTCTGGGTCATAAGAACAACCACATTTTCTGGGTTGAAATAACCCAGATATTAGTTGGTCCTGGGCCCTTTTAAACCCAGGAGTTGGGTCACAAATAACCTAACTCCTCCAAAAAGATACGTGAAAAAAGGGATGACCCTGCCCAACAATTTATTATACTGGTCTGCATTTGACAAAGACATACAGATTGACAATGTTTGTTTTTTTACAGCCATAAAATACGCAACTAAACCTCTGCATTCTCATCTGACGCATCTCACTCCTCTGTTATGGTGTGGTGCCCATTTCAGTAGATTTACTCACTAACATTGTTGTGGAAACACAATAAGCATGGAAACTAAATGCACACTTCCCGCATTACTTCAAATACTATGTTACTCATCTAGTGTGCAGTGGTTTATGGGATGAGTAGTTCCTTCGCTCTGAAATGACGATATGTACATACGTTGTATCAACAGTCCTGCCCCTCCTCTGAGAGACCTGCAGTTGTTCTGGAATAGATTCCAGAACAACTGCAGGCAGGGGGCGTTCTTCTTCTACGGGGTTAGAGAGGGAAGGAGGTGTTTCTTCTTCCTCTTCTTCTGAATTTCTGGCAGACAAATGTGTATGTTATGTTATAGGGGCATGGGTTTAATATATGAAGTTATTTCTTCTATTTCTTAGTTAATATATTCATGTTTAGAGGGTGTGTCACTTGATTTCTCCTACAAATACTGGTGATACTGTTTTATCATAATGTACACAACACACAAGTGTGATTGTTCATATTATAAACTATGTTGACATGATAATATAATAACTCCATAAAATACACCCCTCCAACAAAAAATACATTATATATATATATATATATATATATATATATATATATATATATATATATATATATATATATAGACAGAGAGAGAGAGAGAGAGAGACAATAACCCTATAGACCCTATAACCCAGAACATGGGTTACTCTTTGAAAAATAACCCAGCAACCCAAACTAACCCAGGAATTGGGTCAAAATATTAGCCCTATAACTCAGAAAATGGTTACTCTCTGAAAAGATAACTCATAATTTTAACCCAACACAAATAACCCAGAAACTTGGTTGAAGAAATAACCCAGGAGTTTTTTAGAGTGCACTGTGACAGTTACAGGACAGTAGTAAAACACTAACATGTCGGGTAACAGTAGTAGTTAACAAGTATAGAAGATTCATAAAGTCAGCAAACTAACACAGTAATTTAATTTACACAGCAATATACTGTATCTAAAGTGTGCTGTCGTTAGCACATTAGCCACTATAAGCTACTGTTTATACCAGAACAAATAAGATTGCAGCAGAAAAATCCCTGAGTGTATTATATTACAGTAAGTTACTGCACTTCTAAAACTTTTATACTGGAAATGAACACTAATGGCGGTGATGACCTACGAGTTCTATTTTCTTTTTATGCATTATGTATTTATGTCAGTTTCGCTTTCAGAACAGTCACAATAACACTGAGCAGAGAGTAAAACACACACACACACACACACAGGCTGTATTTAAGTGTAATAGCATGCCTGTTACAGTACAAATGCCAAAATATGACTATTCTGTGTAAATAAACACACACACACACTCACACACACACACACACATTCCTTCCACTGTGCAGCTCTAGCAAATCCAGATGTTTATGTGGCTGTAAGACAAAGACGGCCTATGAATGGCAGTAGAGATGTGTGTGTGTGTGTGTGTGTGTGTGTGTGCGCGCGCGTGTGCATGCATGCAAATAACTGCGGATACTTCTTTGACAGTTATAGCATACAATGGCTGTGGTCTTCAAACTGCAGTAAAGTTACTTTAAAAAAACTATTCAGGAGGGTGTGTGTGTGTGTGTGTGTGCGTGATTCTGTTGAGGTTTGAAGGTGTGTCAGGACCCTTTTAATGACTTTTCTGCTGGTGGTGGCGACTGTACAGAGCCATGTGGAGGTCGGAGCTTCACACTGCAAAGTTCTGAGCTCAGAGTTTAAGAACGGTGGGGAAGAGAAGAGAATGATTGAAAGAGAGGAAAAAATAGGTCACAGCTGTTCTCTATCTTTACCCAGCACACCCCCACTCCAAGCACTCCAGCCAACCCCACCCCACCTCGTCAGCAATCCCACTACCCCAAAACACACACAGACACAGACACACACACACACACACACACACACTCACCCCAATTGGAACAGTCTGCGGAGCCCCAGACCTCACGTTTCATGTGTTTATTTTCTGGGTGCAGGGGGAAAAGGGAAAAAAAAGAAACTGCACATTCCATAAGACACATGATCTGCTGGTCAAAGGAGGAGGAGGAGGAGGAAGAGGAGGAAGGATTTTAGATGGGTCATTAGATGTTTATCAGTGCAGTACTGTCTGCATGGATGGAAAACAGTGGTACCAAGTGGAATTGTTTAACTACATTTACATGAGCTCAGCTCAACTAAAACTGAGGCAAGCCGGTTTGCTTTGCACAACAGAAAACAAGATGCTGATTTTATAACATTTAATATGTGTATAGGTCTATTCAACCACGATACAAATGATAAAATGGAAATGTACCCTCAATCCAGAGTCTCAGAAGCACATCTTTAGCACATTCTTTAATGGCCAGTATACCTATAGAGGTGAGTTGTGTATTCAGGATGTATTTAGCCTAGCTTGGCACAACTACTGGAAGCAGCTACTGCTAGCCCTGTTCCATTGAAGGGATACTTTAGCATCTGTATTAGCTTTCTTTCTAAGAGTGAGACGAGATCAATAGCAATCTTGATGTCTGTGTGTTTATATTCTGGAGTTATAGTCAGGATGTGGTTAGCCTAGCTTAAAGGGTAACTACTGTTTTTTTCAACTTGGACCCTATTTAGGGTCAAGTGCCGACAGCAGCGAAGGCCCTGTTGAAACTGAAGGAATTATTATTCCTTCGTCCGGCAAATTAATTGCCTTTTTGAGGGGCTTAACATAATCACCACAATTGGCAGTCACATCAATTCTGGTGAAAATGTACGTATTTTAAGTCTTTTGGGAATAGGCGCACAAAAATGGCTTGCTGGCGCCACCTACAAAGTTAAAAAAATTGAGCCCCTGCAGTACGTTTTACGTAGACTAATAAAACTTGGTACACATATGTCGCATGTCAAGACGTACAAAAAACGTCATTGGAGCGTACCCTAAACCCAACAGGAAGTCCGCCATTTTGAATTGAACGTTCGAAATTAGTGTGATTTTGGCCATTTCCACGTGTCGTACTTTAATAAACTCCTCCTAGAGATTTCATCCGATCAACTTCAAATTTGGTCTGTGTCATCGTAAGACGTTAAAGATGAAAAGTAATTAAAAGAAGAATCGAAACAGGAAGTGGGTTTAACGTGAGTGTACATTATCCAATTGGCTCGAAACTTTTCAGGATTCATAAGAGTCCAACCCTGACGACATCTAAAGGCTGTTAGGCACGTTCAAGATGAGCCAGGTCTGCGCAGAATCAATCACCGGCCATCGGCGCCCAATGCATGCCGGTTAGATTTGTGTCCGACTTGATCCCGACTTGCTCTGACGTCATGCACACGTGGTTAACGATAACCTCACGAGATCAAGACGGCCGCAGTTTTTAGAGCCAGGCGCCACAGTTGCTCTCCACAAACTGTAAGACCCGGGCGGACCCAGGGCATGCTGGGAAACGCCGGCCTCTCAGCAGATCTAACAGCTGATTGGTTCAGAATCTACTTAACATGATGACGTTTTATATAAACTTTTTATTGATTTTGAATCAGTTATTTGTCTGATTTAAAGGCTTATTCTGTACAGAACACATGTTGTGTGACTGATAAGCTATGTTTCCATCCACACGTTTTTATCTGAATTACGTGATATCGAATGAATATGCCTTATGAAAACAGTAAAATTCGATAGAATTTCATGAATATCGACTCAAATGAAATACGTTCGGTCTCATCGGATATTCTCTTGGTCGATATACGGCTTATGCGATAAACGCTGATGGAAACGTTATTTGCCAAATAAATTAATGAATTGCGATTAAGGTTTAGGTAATTTTATGGTTGCAACCCGCCACAAAACGAAGAAGAAGAAGTTTTAGTTCATTTTCGCCCAGTATTTCCGCTCTCTTTGCACACATGACAGGACTGCTATCAACAAAGACAGATGTAAGTGGACGAGCGAGGAGACAATAGACTTTTTGAATTTAATTTACGAGCAAAATATAACGGCTATTTTAGATAGCAAAAATCTAAGAAATGCCATAATTTATCAGGAACTCGCGAAGGAAATGACCAACAAAGGTTAGGACAAGCCGTGGGACGTCCTCCGGAGTAAATGGAAGGGGCTCAAACAGCGATACATGTCTCAAAAAAGAGAGTTGTCTCGCAGCGGTGCTGGAGGGAAAATAAAAGGCAAGTTCCACCTTTTTGATGAGCTGGATCAGATCCTCAGCCAAAGGCCCATCGGAGCATCCTTGGCTTCTAATATTAACAACTACTTTTGTCTAGCAAAACTTTGTTTGCAAAACTTTGGTTGAATGTTGTGCGATTCAGTGTGAAAATGAATGGAAACACCTTAAAATATCTCAAATCAATTTGGTATACCAATGTAATCGCAAAACAGCATGTGACGTCATTACGCACAGGTTTTTATTCGTTTTAAAGCCGTTGGATGGAAACACACTTTCACCGGCTTTATTCGCATGAGTTTTTTTACCGAACTTCAGATAATTCGATTGACAAGAGGATGGAAACTTAGCTATAGTTACGTTTAGAAGTCAGAGAGACTAAATCTGTTCAGATTATGGATCATCTATAGTCTGTTGTTAATTAAAATCAGCAACAGATTGCATGTAAAGCATGTTGACAGCTACTCTGTCATAATAAAAACAACTGGAGACTGTGTACAAGCAGATTTTTGGGTCTGATAACATTTTATTAAATCGGACCAGACCATAGTGTTTCTTTCACTTCCTGTTCAGCCTGAAGGCTGCTGGAAACGGCTGGAAACTGTCCGACTTGAGAGCTGACTTTTGTCACCGCCCCCAGCTGCTGCCACCTGCTCTCGTCCGCTTTACAGGCGAGGCGCAGTTCATCTCGAACGAGCCTATTGGCTCAAAGTCATAGCGCCCCCTAGTGGCAACAGGAAGTAGGCCTAAAAGTCAAGGTGCTGGACTTTAACGAACTCCTCCTAGAGATTTCATCCGATGTACTTCAAATTTGGTCTGTACCATCTCAACACCTTAAAGATGAAAAGTTATTAAAAGAAAAAAATTTCGTCAGACGGTGTGGGCATGGCGGCCATTTTGAGCATTTATCGATGAACGAAGGAGTTGTTTTTAACTTTAGCGTACATTGTCCAATTTGGCCGAAATTTGTCACGATTGACAAGGGTCCAGGCCTGAGGACATCTACAGGCAAAAATTGACTTTTGGTCATAGCACCCCCCGCTGGCAACAGGAAATCAGCCTTATATGACAAACATCATCCGATTTACATGAAACTTATAATGTGTGGTCTACATGTGATACTGAGCCGCCCTCTATACTTTAACCACGCCCACTTACCCAGGCCATGCCTCCTTTTATAACTAATGACCCATTTGATGTAGACTATTGTGTGAGGTATCATTGAACTCAGCAAATAGTTCCTTTTTAATTGGTGATGGTTTGCCCCGCCCCCTATGCTTTAGCCACGCCCCCTTTCACAGCTAAGGAACTGTATGACGTAGAGTCTTGCGTAAGCTATCATTGAACTCAGCAGGGAGTTCCCTTTTTCATTGGTTACGATTTGCAGTGTCTGAGTGCCGCACAAATGCACGGTCACAAGGAGCAGTGTCCTCCAGTAACCCCGACGCACGCAGAGGCGCGAGGGCCTGTCCAACGCTGCTTGCAGCTTTAATTGTATTTTGAGGTTGTACCAGAATAGATTTACATGGTTTCATTTTCAAAAAACACCATATTTTTGTTGTACTGCACATTGCTGCAGATCCTCTTTTTACCCTGTGTTCAGGTCTCTGTTTTAGCTACAGAGTGAGGCATCGCACTTCTGTCCCATCTTTGTTGGGAGGCGCACATGCGCAGTAGCTAGGTAAGGATCACATCAGATAGCTGTTTTTTCTACAATTTCATTTAGTACAAGGCAGGATTAGCCGGGAGACTTCTTCTAAACGAGGGTGCACTTCCAACTTTGCGTGGAATACCTACAGAACAGGGACATGTAAGTAGTTCTTTTGTAGATTATGGTGAAGTAGTGTGTGTTGTAGCAGTGTTTTGCCATTGAGCACGAGCTAGCATGCTAGCGCTAGCATGCTACGGCCAACTCGTCTCGGCTACTAACGTAGAAAGTTCTGCAGATTTTGAACAGCTCACCCGGACACTGACGGCAGAAGACATTCAGAAACCCGAATCTAACTCAAAACAGCATGGATGTTTTTTTTTCCAAGTTTGTATGCGTGTGGAAGCACCAGAGACACAAAATAACACCCCAAATCCCAGAAAAAGTGTTTTTTTCATATTATGGGCACTTTAAGCTACAAGCTACAATGTAAGTTAATAGGGCATTTGTCTAGCTTGTATTTACCCTTAACAAATGCAGTTTTTGCCACTCACAGGCTCAGATTAATATTCTAAGTGTCTGACAATATTATGGAAAGGATCCCTTCAGAGATAGACCTTTAAAACCTCTTTGAGACCTTTCTGTTTAACCAGAACCAGCTCTGTAGTCGCTAGCGCTAAACCCACCAGACTCCATTTAAAAAAGCAATACTTTTAGCGTGTATAGAGCCAACATATTTTCACATGTAAATCGGTAAACTATGTATTTATTTCAACGAAAGCCAGCGATGGTTGGAAGAGTGGAAAGACGACCCAAAATTTTTATTCTGATGGAAACCCCAAGGTTAGCATACACAATTAGCCCACTCGCCGCAGAACAAAATGTCTGCTACAGAGTACGCAAAGGCACCCAACCTGGCCCCGACGAAAGGAGCAGGTCTCAGACACAGCAGGGGAGAAGTACGGCCTCCCGGTGAGCTGACAAACATGACGCGCCCTGATGTAAGTAGCAACATTCCGTTTCAACCGAGGCCAAAAACAATTCTGTAAAATACAGTGGCACAACTTTTTAACGTACACATGTTCCACCAAAACAAGTTCCTTCCCGAGGCTATTTTGCGGCGCTAAGCTCCGCCCAAGATGATTGTGATTGGTTTATAGAAATGCCAATAAACCAGAGCCCATTTTTCTCCCATCCAGGAATACTGTGTGGACTCGACAGACACTCCTCCGCAGTGCTGTGGATGAAGGTCTGGTAATGCGAGACTAGTGCCCCCCCTCCAAGAACCACCACCCCCACACTCTCTCCCCTTCCACCAACATATGGGTCCTCTGCTCCTCTACTGGGGACACTGGCTAACTGTTTATCTGGGATTTGATAAGAGGGCTGTTTGTCTTTCCATCTGTCACCATGTTCTCTCTCTGCCCCTTTGCTCACTTGAATTCATATGTGTATTATATGTATATATGCATGTATTTTTGACATACTGAATGTATTATAGCTATTGCAGTAGTTTCTACCCCAGAATGGTCTCATGAGTCAAATAAATCATCCTTGAATAAGACCCTGGATTCCTGCCAGCTCAAGGGCGGCTGCTGTTGCTCACCCTGACCTTTGACCTTTCTGTGGAGGAAAAAGAAAAAGAAAAATATGAATTCCCTTGCAGGGACCACTGGTAAAACATGTATTCAGATATTCTAATTGGGTAGAAGAAGTAATACAACATTGTAAAATTACAAGTTAAAAATTACACATTAAAAATCTAACTTAGGTGAAAAAAATATGCAGTCGGAATGGCTATGTTATATAAATTGACTATTATTACTGATGCATTAATGTGTGGAATGTTATTCTACATTGTGAATAGTAACTAAAACAGTTTGTAGTAGAGTAAAAAGTACATTTCCTTCTGAAATGTAAATGGAGTAAAACATAAAGTACAATAAAATGAAAATACAAGTACCTCAAAATTGTATTTAAAGCAACTCTAATCAATATTTTCAACAGGACCATATATATATATATATATATATATATATGGCCACACGCCGGCCAAAACAACGGCACAGGCCGCCACTCGCGATCAGGGAAATGAGGCGCCACACGCCGGCCAAAACAACGGCACGGGCCGCTACTCACGATCGGGGAAATGAGGCGCCACACACCGGGCAAAACAACGGCACGGGCCTCTACTCGCGATCGGGGAAATGTGGCGCCACACGCCGGCCAAAACAACGGAACGGGCCGCCACTCGCGGGCCGCCACTCGCAGGACATGGGAAATGAAACGCCACAATAACGAGACGGTTGGGGTTAGGAAAAAAAAAGAACGGGGAAAGGAACCGTCACACGCGGGACACGGCGACAAAGGAACTGCAACACGCGGGACAAAGGTACTGCCACACGCGGGGCACGATCCCCGATCTCCGGCGTGAAAGTCCTGTTTTGTTTGACCCATCCACCACCCCGACCAACCTCCCTACGCGGATTTTCGGCTTTTTATATTACTCCCTACAATTTCGTTCTGTGGCCACGAAATATGCTGCCCATTGAAATACATTGGTTCACATTTTCGTGTTGTCCACCACGTAAAAAATGACAAAAACGTCTCCGTGAACACGTATCAATAGATTCAAATAACGTCACATTTACACGAACTTCCATGAGACCGGGCTGGGCCTATAGGTAAGGTAGCCATCCAGATACAGTTAAGCTTAAGGATTCACCGTTCCACATTTTGACATTATGTATAAATATATGAATATGTCACCAATTATTATTTTAATAGCTTAGTGTGATGGTTGGGGTCGGCTGGCTGTGAGATTTTGTTTTTGTTTTCTAGTTTCCTAGTTCTATTTCATTCCACTGTCAATATTCTCTGTTGGCCCTGCCTCTCTCTGTGTCTCCTGTGTTTTCCCCTCCTCCCGCCTGCTCCTGCCAGCTGACTACACGCACCTGCTCGTCATTTCACCATCACCTCTCCCGCCATGCACACCTGCCAGCCATCTACAATCAAGTTCAGTATATGAACCCCGGATCCACTCATCACCTTCGCTTGATCGTTGCTACAGCCGTCCTGGTGACACGCAATACAAGCTCTCTAAAATTCTTTGTACTTACCTGTCCTTGTCTGTTGCTAACTTTGTCTGTGTTTCTCCCCTGCAGTCATCTCCTCCATACCTCTAAGTTACCTCCAGTCAGCTGGCTTCACCATTCGGTCCCCTCCTCACGGCTCCCTGCTCCACCCTGCCTCCGCTTCAGATCCGACCTGCCTCCACTCCTGCTTCCAGCCATCCCCTCCTCGACTCCCATATTCCCCAGACTCCAGTGCCTCCTCCTTGGCTCTCCCGGCCCCGGTTTCCCCACGCTCCCCTACCATCTTATCCCCAGCTAGCTCCCTCACCATCCTACCTCAGTCCCAGAGCCCTCACTCCTACCCTTGACGTCCACCTACCCACTCTTCCCCCTTTTTCCCCAATAAACCATGTTTTTGCTGAGCGTTTGGGTCCGTTCTGTCTCCCTCACAACAGAACTATCAAGCCAAACATGGACCCAGCAGGCTCTTTCTCCCACTCCAGCCTTTCCATTTCCCCACCTCAGGAATTGTCGTTTGCCGTGGCCTCCCAGAGAGCGTTGCTCGGCAATTACATCCATGACCGAGTCACTTCGCTTCCTGACCGAGGAGGTCCGGCATCTAGGCTCTCAGTCCCGTCACCCCGATTGTTAAGGCTGTATATACGACCCAGCACACAGAGATACCACTCAGGACACAGATAAACAGTTCAAGTATTTTAATAGGCGTAAATACTCAGAGGAGATGAACAACTGATGCTGAGCTTGGAATTTCTGGGAATGGACTGAAGCTTGAGGGGATCAGGCATTGGCAGATCCGAAGGAGTTCCAAAGTTGAATCCAGGCGAAGCAGGTGGGTATGACTGAGTGGCGTGAGGCAGGCAGCACGGCAGAGCACGGCAGGTAGGAAGCAGGTAACCAGCGGGATCTGCACAGAGGAACTTAAGTTAGACAGAATAACTACTGAATCACAAGAGTTTGCTAGAAAAACCGAGCAGGGATACTGAGCCAAGTTACCACATAGGAGTATGTAATGATCTAGCGCTGAAGAGGTGTATAAATACAGCCCGGGTATAAATACTGCAGGTGTGAATCGTGGAATGTGCATCAGCTGTGCCGGCAACAGAGCAGGGATGAATGGCCACACCTCTTGACCTAGTTCCTCTTGACACGCCCCCTGCCACTTCCAGGTGGAGACAAATGGCACAGACAGACACGCAGGGGAAAAAGGAGACACAAACACACAGGAAGCTGGCCCACAACACCGATCCCCCCCCATTAATCCCTCTCAGTCAGTTTCCCCGTCTGCTGTTTCCGCATTGGCTCCGCTCGCTGTCGCCTCTTCTCCCCTCGAGTCCCCAGTCTCGATGAGCTCATCGAGACCGCCACTGATATAGATAATCGCCTCTGGGAAAGAGAGAGGGAAAGAGAGAGGGAACGTGCGCCCCGCGGTCAAGTCCGGTAGTCCCTCCGGCACCCCCTTCTTCAACTGCAACTGGGCCGTGCCCACCTTTCCCCTGAGGAACGCGAACGCTGCCATCTCGCGGGCGTGTGCATGTATTGTGGTAACCCAAGAAGTGTTGGCTTGCCAGTATTTATGGGGGACACTGACGAGCCAAACCACTCCCCATTCCCGTCTCCTGCTTGATGCCCCCATTACCTGCAGGAGTTAACTCTTCCCCCTGGGGACGCTAATTGATTCTGGGGCAGACGAGAACTTTTTAGCCCTTGAAATCGCCAAACAGCTCTCTATTCCGTGCGTTCCCCTCGACACGCCCCTTCGCGCCACCGGTCTCAACGGCCAACCCCTGCCTATAACTCACCGCTTCCTCACCTCTGGTAACCATTATGAGACCATTTCTTTCCACCTCATCCCCTCTCCTGCTAACCCTGTTGTTCTTGGTCTCCCCTGGCTTGTCACTCACAACCCCAACGTGGACTGGGCGCGGGGGAAGATCAGGAATTGGAGTAATCACTTTCATGCGTCCTGCCTGCGGATCCAGGAGGGGGACGAATGGAAAACAGCCTTTAACACTCCGTTAGGCCACTACGAGTACTTGGTGATGCCTTTTGGCCCACCATGGAGAAAGACTGATTTGATGATTTCCTAACCGGTCTGCCCATCTCCAACGGCAATACGACCATACTCACCATTGTGGATCGGTTCTCCAAGTCTGTCCACTTCATCCCCCTACCCAAGCTGCCTACTTCCATGGAGACTGGCCGCTTACTGGTTCACCACGTCTTTTGCCTTCACGGTATCCCCCAAGATATCGTCTCCGACCAGGGACCCCAGTTCACGTCACAAGTCTGGAAGTCCTTCTGCCAAGCCCTCGGTGCCACAGTCACTTTGTCATCAGGCTACCACCCCCAGACTAACGGACAGACAGAGCGGGCGAACCATTACATACATTATATATAGAAAGGGGTCCCTGCTCCGTCTCTTTTTTTTAGCTGAGGGGGTCCTTGGCCTAAAAAACGTTGAAGGCCCCTGGTATAAACAATGAATCAAATGCCTATATATAATATGAAAGGAGTCACTTGTAGTGACGAACCCATGGTCCTGCTTAGCCCTATGAAACGTTTTGGCTTCTTTTGGCTCCTCGTTTTGTTTTTCACGGCTCAAAATTGTGCCGTAATGTTCAGTCTCACCGCCTTCATGAACCCTGTTTGGAGCGATGTTACGTTCTGTGCCAAGGCTTCGAAGCGTGCGTCGAGAAATCCTGGAAGTTTTCCCCTAGAGAAGGGAGCTCCCGCTGGCGGCCGCTAGAGGGGCGCGGGAGATCGTTGTTAACCTGATCCTGTTTAAATCGGTCGAAAATAACAACTATAAATTGAGACTGATCTGGCTCAACTGAAGGCTCTCTTCCCCCCCACACACACGACCGTTGGATTAAAGAGGTGCTTGACAATTTGAAGCTTGAGAAGCTCAGATCTTCTCTGAAAGGCTCTTTCTTGACATTCCTAGAGACATGCAACCCTTTCCTAGAACTCGTTGACTCCCTCAGCTTATCTCTCTCTCTTTAATTTGTCTTCCTTTTTTACTTTTATCTTTTGGATGTTGTGTGTCCTTACTGGTGTGTGTCTGTCAGTGTGCATGGATCTGTGTTGTTTGTCCCTGTCTGTTTTGGACCTGAACTGTTTTTTTTTTGCGGGTGGGTAGAGGACTGGAGGGGAAGTGACATGCTGGATGGATTTCAATACCTTCTTATAATGTCATTTAAAATGCAGTGATTGTGTTAGATTAGCCTTGCCACTGTTGTTGAATTGTTTTCAGCCCAAAAGACAGTAGTAATGTTTCATGTACACTTATTTTCGTTTAGATATGTTGATAATTGTGATCGGCGAATCACCTGTGTATTGTGGTACATGCGCATGAGCGTCTCTCTCGCAGTCTGTTTTGGAAACAGAGAGACAGGTATGTTGACAGAGTATCCAGCTTATAAATGTAAATCCAATGTTGATGCACTATGCCATGACTATGGTCTGGAGGAGTGATGAGGGACAGATTGTGTGTTCGTGTGTGGAACTGATGTAGTCCCTGTCACATTGTTGTGTCATTACAGACTCACTCAGTAAAACAAAGATCCAAAGAGAGCTGTGGTGTCGTGATTTTGTGGTGTGTCCTGAGTCTGCTACATTAGCACTCATTTGGAGTCGTGTTTCTGTCCATCAGACGATATTTATTACAGAGTGTCTATTTGCACCCCCGGTACGAATAGCCTCGGCCACACACCTGAGCTATGTTACCCTGTGACGTCAACAAAAACACGTTGCTCGGGTGCACCGAAATCATGGCGGACGTTCATCTTCCATGACAGCAGAAACTGGCATATTAGGAAAGTTTTGTCTCTAAAGTTTATAACAATTGAATTTCTAGTGGAAAATGGATACTACAGTTGTTGTGCTTTCTGTCTTCAGTGAAAGCATACAACCGTTAGTTTGTTAGTTAGTACCATAGACTGTTATATATACAGTCTATGGTTAGTACCTATTTTTTTGTATACAGTATGGTAAACTAGCAACCGAGGCTTGAAGACACCAAGTGGTAAACAGTTGTATAACATTCTGTAAGAACTTATAGGTGAGTAGTTAGAACCCTGAGATTTGGTCTGGGAGTCTGGAGTTTGATTCCCTGGTGAGGTGATTTGGTGAGGTTTTTTTCATTTTGGATTAGATAATTTGCATGCAATTGCGCAAGTCAGGGCCCGCGAACGCGAAAATGTTTTTTGCAGGGTGGTAGGGGAAGACTCATGAATATGCCTGCTCTGGTTGGGTTGGTTAGGTTTAGGCAAGAGGAGTGGGATTGGTTATGGTTAGGGTAAGAATGTCATGTCAGTGTTTTCACCATTACTTTTTCTTGTGCTTTTCTTTGCCGTTGGATTTGCTTTTGGAAAGCTAACATTAGGGCTGTCCTCGACTAAAGAAATCTTAGTCGACTAAGACCAAAACGACCGATTAGTCGACTAATCGACTAAGAGGTGGCAGCCCTAGCTAACATGCAAATATATTTGATAGCATTAATCACTCTAGTGCAGAAATGTAACTATTTTATGGTCCACACATACTGTACATAGACATGCATCAGCTGGTATTCTAAGATTTTCAAAGACGCACACACAGAAATCAGCACAAAGATGGCAATGTTTATCTGGAGTCTTGTGCATGCTTATGTAGTGGAGAGACGAGAAAACCCTTCTGCCAAGCTTCAACTGCTAATTGAGCATATGCTTCCCCCCCATAGTACCTCATTAGAGAGGGAGATAGGGGGGAGAAACAGGGACAGAGGCTGAGGAGAGAGACGGAGGAAGAAGATGAAGAAGTGATTGAAAGTCAGAGGGAAAGGAAGATGAAAATAAATGATGGCAGGAGAAAGAAATGAGAGACAGAGATGTGAAATTGCCCTCAGGTGGTGAACTCTGCTGTGACTGTGAAGCCCCGTGGCGTTGGCGAGAATTCCCTTCCTCGAGTCAAGCTGACAGCCATTCCTGTCAGAGAACCACAGGCTATGACACACACACACACACACACACACACACACACACACACACACACACACACACACACACTATTCAGCAAATGCAAGCCCTTTTTTTCTCACACACAAGAGTATTGCACCTAAAAGATGTCCTGCATGTCTTCCCCCTCTCTCCCCCTTTCATTGCTTTCCTATCATTAAAGGCAGAAATGCCCAAAAAAACAACACCTTTTCAAGCGATTCCACTGTTGCAGACTTATTTCCAATATCGGAATGAAATCCTGAGAGTCTTGCTAGAGTTGGGGCACTCCCGTGGTCTCAATGGTTTGACCGGGACAGTCCCGATTTTAAGTTCCTTGGCCCGAGTCCTGACAAAAGCCTGTCGGAATGCTAAAATATCCCGGTTTACACCAACCACTATGTAATTGTCCCGGTTAAATGGTTAAAATTCTGTCAGCTAAACGGTGTAAAAGTGGGACTATATTGTAGAGGATTCCAACAGCGGGGACGTACACCAGCCTGCCGCTAAAGCTATGAGCTAAAAAACACAAACTAGCACTTGGTCACTGCTGTTGTCAGCGTTTACTTAAAATTGGTAAAACTCGTGGTGCATTCATAGTTATTGTAAAATACCCTTTTCTCATCTGTTTTTGTTGTTTAACAGCAATTTACTGGTGAAAGAAGTTATTGTTAAAAGTTATTCAATTTTTAATAAATCCGTTAAATTCCGCCTTTTTTTCTGATCCGAGAGAGAAAAAAACGTTAAAAGTGGAGCGCTATCACACTTTCCTTTCTCCCCTCATTGGACTAAGTTTGTCGACACTACTCTGTGCGTGCATCAATAAGTAAGTCTGAGGTCCTGTAGGTACGGGACGATGTTATGCAGGATTTATGAATGTACGTTAGCAGCAGGCTAATTCACGAGGGTGCTATTTTATGTGTGAGCTAATATTGTGCATCTGTTCATGTGCGCTGCAAGAGTTATGTTTCTGTTTATTGAATGCGTTATTCAGTGCAAACATAACAGTGAATGTAGTTTAAACTCAGTAATGATGGTATGTTAGGTTATTATTGTCGCTCTGTTGAAGGCAAACGTCCCACTGTACTGTCGTTACGCAGATCACGGACATCTGATTCATTTTACTGCACCGTAGTTAAGTGAAAGTAGGTCAAGTTGTAAAACCTACCAGCAGGGCACCATTTACAGAGGGCATTCAAATGTATCTCTAATCGTTTCCACGTTAACTGTTGGCCCATAGTAGTAGGAAAAAATATTTATGTAAAGCTACCGACGCCGCCGCCACCCCCCCCCCGGGCCCGACGACGATATCATCGTCCATCACGATGTTTTACTGTAACCATCGTCAACTGCCAATTTAGGGGACATCGCCCAACCCTACCAGCTAACGCGAGTGGTAGCTGGATAGCTTGGTTGGTTAAATTGTAGTCTTGCAATGTGTGACTTAAAGGTCCCCAGTCTTTAAAGTGCCCATATTATGAAAAAAACACTTTTTTCTGGGATTTGGGGTGTTCTTTTGTGTCTCTGGTGCTTCTACACACATACAAACTTTGAAAAAAATCCATCCATGCTGTTTTGAGTGAGATACGGTTCCTGAACGTGTCCTGCCTTCAGTCTCCTGGTGAGCTGTTCAAAATCGGCTCGGACTGTGACGTCACAGTCCTAAATGAGCTGGCTAACCACAAGTTCGTAGCATTAACGTGCGCCAAAACAACGGCACGGGCCGCCACTCGTGATCGGGGAAATGCTGACGCGACTACGGGGAAATGAGGCGCCACACGCCGGCCAAAACAACGGCACGGGCCGCCACTCCCGATCGGGGAAATGCGGTGCCACACGCCACTCGCAAGACACGGGAAATGAAACGCCACAATAACGAGACGGTTGGGGTCAGGAAAAAAAAAGAACAGGGTAAGGAACCGTCACACGCGGGACACGCCGACAAAGGAACTGCAACACGCGGGACAAAGGTACTGCCACACGCGGGGCGCGAACCCCGGTCTCCGGCGTGAAAGTCCTGTGTTTTATGACGCGGGACACGCCGACAAAGGAACTGCAACACGCGGGACAAAGGTACTGCCACACGCGGGGCGCGAACCCCGGTCTCCGGCGTGAAAGTCCTGTGTTTTATGACGCGGGACACGCCGACAAAGGAACTGCAACACGCGGGACAAAGGTACTGCCACACGCGGGGCGCGAACCCCGGTCTCCGGCGTGAAAGTCCTGTGTTTTATGACCCATCCACCACCCCGACCAACCTCCCTATGCGGACTTTCGCCTTATCAACTACTCGCTACTCGCTTTCGTTCTGGAATCACGAAATATGCTTCCCATTAAAATGCATTGCTTTCAATTTCGTAATCGCCACACGAAAAAAACGGCATTTACGTAACCTGTCCACGACTTAATAGATTACAATAACGTGACTATATAACGACCTGGCATGAGACTGGGCTGCTACAACACACACAAGTTCACCATAATCTACAAAAGAACTACTTACATGTGCGCCCTCATTTAGAAGTCTCCCAGCTAATCCTGCCTTGTAACCACTGATGGGCAGTAACGCGTTAGAAGTAATGCGTTACTGTAATCCGATTACTTTTTTCAAGTAACGAGTAAAGTAAGGGATTACAATTGCAAAAACAGTAATTAGATTACTGTTACTTCCCCGTAAGCAGGCTGCGTTACTTAACCGTGATTTTGTTTCGTGAGACTGTCTCGTGAGTGACAACGTATGAGCGCCGCGACGTCAGTGGTAAACACCGACATGTGTAGTGTTGAACAAGAGACAACATGGAGCGCGGGAGAGAGCAGGACCATGCAGCGTTTAATGCTTGGAAGTACCGACATTACTTTGAGTTTGACTCGGTTAAAGGTGACAAAAACATCAGCGTCCGCTGTACTTTTATCTACAGCGAAAAATTACACTTCAAGAGCAAGCACCTAGCAAGCCGGCACAGGAATGTGAAACTCTCTGGAAAAATAACCTGAACCCCCAACTGACATGACTGCTGCGGCTACATCCAGCTCTAGTGCCGCTGAACTGAAGAAGCTCGTCGCTGGCTATATTGTCGAGGACATGCTGCCAATTTCCACTGTTGACTCTGAATCGTTCCGACGCATGTTTTTGAAAAGTAACTTAGTAAAGTAACTAGTACAGTAACTAATTACTTTTGGAAATAATCAGTAAAGTAACTGGATTACTTTCTTGGAGAAGTAATCAGTAATCAGTAACTAATTACTATTTCCAAGTAACTTGACCAACACTGCTTGTAACTGACCAAAGTTGGAGAAACAGGCTTTCTTTTACTGTCTCTAGAGTTAGCTAGCTGACATGCTCTACATCTGAGCTACTGAGCATGTGCGAGTGCAATCAAAGATAGTACAGAAGAAGAAGATGAAAAGTAGGGCTGCCACCTCTTAGTCGATTAGTCGACTAATCGGTCGTTTTGGTCTTATTCGACTAAGATTTCTTTAGTCGATTAATAATTTTTTATGCTTATTCATGCTTAATTACTTATTTCCAAGAAACTTCTGAGCACATTTATGGTAAACACAAGATTTAAAGTGGTGCTTTTGCAGGATTAATTGTGGAGAAACTCAGTTTTACAGATGGTTAATTAACTACATTTATATTGTGCTTTTCTAGTCTTAACCACCTCTAAAAGCACACAGCTCTGTCAATTAAATCAACTAATCTATTAGTCGAGTGTTAGTCGACTAAGAATTTCTTTAGTTGAGGACAGCCCTAATGAAAAGAGGTCTCACTCTGTAGCTAAAACAGAAACCAGGTGAAAAGAGGATCTGCAGCAGTGAGAGAGAGCTGTGCAGTACAACAAAAATATGTTTTTTGAAAATTAAACCATGTAAACCTATTCTGGTACAACCTTAAAATACAGTTATGAACCTGAAAATGAGCATAATATGGGCGCTTTAAAGGTCCTATGACATGCTGCTTTTTGGATGCTTTTATATAGACCTTAGTGGTCCCCTAATACTGTATCTGAAGTCTCTTTCCCAAAATTCAGCCTTGGTGCAGAATTACAGCCACTAGAGCCAGTCCCACATTGAGCTTTACTTAGGATGTGCCATTTGTCTGTAACTTTAAATGCTATTGAGGAGGAGAGAGGGGGGTGTGGCCTTGACCAACTGCCACTTTGCTCGTTTGAAAGCCATGATGTCTCTCTCTCGTGGGCGGGCCAAATTCTCTGGGCGGGCAAAGCAGAGAAAGGGGATGTAACCTTGCTACTTATGACCTCATAAGGAGAAGATTCCAGATCGGTCCATCTGAGCTTTCATTTTCTCAAAGGCAGAGCAGGATACCCAGGTCTCGGTTTACACCTATCGCTATTTCTAGCCACTGGGGGAACATAGGCAGGCTGGGGGAACTCATATTAATGTCAGAAAACCCCATAAAGTGAAATTTTCATGCCATGGGACCTTTAATGCTAGATGTGAGATGATTGTCTTCATGTGTGAGATGGTGTCAGACTTTAGTCTTTTCAAAGTCTGTTCAGCGTCTGCTAGTGTATGGTAGGCATCATCTGCATGTGTACATTTCATTGACAGTATATGATAAGGTAAGAACTTGTTTCACTTTAAAATTAGCACCCAGCCACCACTTAACCAAATGCCAGTTAAAACACGTGCAACATGTACAATTAACACCACATTTTAGTGCATTGTATGAGTGTTCATTAATCTGCATCAGTAAAACAAGTCACGACTACAGGCAAAGAACTTTCAATTAAGGGCCAAACGGATTAAACATATACCAAATAATATAACCAGTTCAAATGAAATTACGACATGTAAAATTGGCAAACACTAAAATGAGCGGAGCCCACCTCATCGCCAGTACATATAGACAAACCGAGCCCTGCAGGATTTTAAATACCTGCGCTAACGAGGTCTCAAAACTCCCTAACATCCCTTTACACAGAGTGCCACCACATCCTCAGTCACCTGTCTCTCCTCTGTTGTGTTTTTGCGTCTTCATTGTCCTCTCTGTAATGTTCTGGCTGCCTCGTGCGATTTAACCAAATCTGATGCAAAGTAGAAGTTTCTACAGAAGCCTCTCTATCTCCCTCGCTATCTCTCCTCCAACCCTGTTTTGAAAGGCGTGCCAAAGCTGATCTGAAGGCTCTCAAATTGATACTTAAATCTCCCCAAATCATAGAAGGCTCAGGACGAAGAATTTTTAATCTCCACCCACCCGCAGGCCAGAGCTCTGCCATGACAAACATATCTCTCTCTCACTGCCTGCCTGTGACTCTCATCTCGTATCTTTGGTCTGTCGCCGTGGATTTATTTTGTCATAATAACATCCAATGTGTCTCAGCAAGCATTTTGAGGACGACAGTGTGCAGGAGCGAGCAAAGATCGACATCGGTTAACGTAAGCAAAAAGTTCTCAGTAAGTGATGTGATGGCTAAGTATAAGAGTCGGTTTAATAGATGGGTATCCTCGTGCCAACGCTGAAAGTAATGAAACACACTGGACTTCAATGCTAACAGAAAGCTACATGTGTAAGGACAGCCCGCTGTCTCATGGCAGTTCGTGTAAATGTGACGTTATTGTAATCTATTGATACGTGTTCACGGAGATATTTTTGTCGGTTTTTACGTGGCGGACAACACGAAAATGTGAAGTAAAGTATTTCAATGGGAAGCATATTTTGTGGCCACAGCACAAAAATGGTAGGGAGTAATATAAAAAGCCGAAAATCCGCGTAGGGAGGTTGGTCGGGGTGGTGGATGGGTCAAACAACACAGGACTTTCACCCGGGCGAGCGGGGATCGCGTCCCGCGTGCGGCGCTTTGTTTGGCGTTTTGTCCCGCGTGTTACTGTGGCGCATCTCCCGGCATTTAAGGCGCCCTTTCCCCATAAGGTTTTTCCTAAACCCAACCTCCGCCATCCCGTTTTTGTGGCGCCTCCCCAGCGGGCCGCCTCGCGGCTTATGGAGCGTCCTTTCCCCGAGAAAATAATGTGACATTTACACGTAAAAAACGAGAAAAATAACGTGACATTTACACATAAAAAATGAGAAAAACGTCTCCGTGAACACGAGAAAAATAACGTGACAGTTACACGTAAAAAACAAGAAAAACGTCTCCGTGAACACGTATCAATAGATTAAGAATAACGTTGATATTTACACAAAATGCCGTGAGACCGAGTTGGTAAGGACAGCAGCCGTGGCTCATAGTTTCGGCGTCTAGTGTATATCTGCCATATGATACGCACAAACTAACATAGTTGCAAAGTCGAGTGAATGAATTTCTGAAAATAATTACCTCTTCTGAAGAGTCCATCATGTTTGTTTTTTTTAAATCGTCGCTGCGCGATCACGGAAGGCTTGTATCATGTGGACACACCGACAGCATTGTTGTCATTACTTTGAATTCCTCACGGGGGGCAGCAGAAACTACGCCCTATAACTTTAAAGGAATACTCAATGCATGCACTGAGACAAAAATGCGTTTGCCCATCTATATAAATATAGAGGAGACGCTGAATAACCCTATTTCAACGGTGGCATATTCCTTTAAGTACAGTGCTTGTGTAAATGTACTTAGTTACATTCCACCACTGCTGATGTCCTTTGTGACAATGCAAGCTTTGATATTGTAGCAATATTTACATGAAAGATGGGGAAGAGTGGAAAATCATCTTAACTGCTGGAGCGTTTCACTTCTCTCTTAGTGTCACCACTCCCTGCGTCAAATGGCATTTAGTCCCACGGCATGTCTGCATGTGCCCGCACTCTAATTGGTCTGTAGCATCTGTCCTCACACACACACACACACACACACTCTCTCAAACAAACATTCACACAACTCTAATGCTGCGTCTGTCAGCAAAACAAGGAGGAAGGCACAAAAAGCTTGCCAGGATTCCACTTTTGTGATGTAATGTGTACAATGTTTGTGTGTGTATGTGTTTGTGTGTGTATATACACACACACACACACACACACACATCATTAACACATAAAAGCTGGGTGTTTATTACTAGTTTTGTGTTTCTATCATAAACGGTTTATGCGGTTTTAAAAAGGGAAGGAGTAAACATCTTGGAGCATTTCACCGGTTTGAGTTCTGCAAGACAAGTACACGATGGATTTTTTTAAAGCTAACACTGCTGGAACATCTTTGATGACACACTGTGACCTAATACTCCAGGGTGGAATGTTCGCACAGCTTAATGCCACATTTTGTTTTGCACATGGATATTAAAAGCATATTTGGTGCTGCTTGTTTTTACATCGGCTATTAAAAAAGAAAAAAAAAAGACGCTCTCGCGACTTCCCCGGGGGCTGCTGGCAAGTTGACTCGCTCGGAAAGGATCAAGCATGAAAAAAAAAATAAAGGGATGAGGAGTTCCTCTAATCTGAGTTTTAGGAGACGGGGTAGGAGAGAAAGCAAGAGGGGGTAAGAAGAGAAGGAGCCAACAACAAAGAGAGAAAATGACGAGGGGAGACAAAACAAGAGAATAACAAAGGGGGGAGGGGGGGGGAGGGGGGAATATGTAACAGTTCTAAACACGGTGTGGAGAAACACTCAAATGTAAGCGTGTTCATTCAAAGACAGGACGCACGCAGAGTGCAAACACACTAATAATACACGCCACACATGCCCTCCCTCCATCTGCTCATCCAAACCAAAAATAAATGAATTTATTCCTCTTCAGAGTGACTTGGAGTTGTTTTTCTTTCATTAAGCGGCTCCAAATACTGTTTTTGCCCGTGATAATATTATAATAGAACAGTTTTTTCTTGGTGCACCACCGTGTTCATTAAAACCCAATCCCCCCCGCCATCCCTTCTTCCTCCTGTCTCTCACACCCAGCCGGTGCCCCTGAGCAGCAGCATATTGATTCTACTTGTGAACTCCCCTCAAAAGAGGGACACTGACAGGCGTCAGCAGTGATGGCGATCAAAGCGACAGAGGCGACATCCAGCAGCATCCAGTCAGTGCGCGCGGTTGGAGGGCAGACAAATGGGATGCCGTGCTCGATCTGGCGCTCTTTACTCTGCCTGTCTGTGCTGTCACTTACAGCCAGCAGCAGGCACCGTGATATAGTCTACTCTACATCCTTTTTTGAGTGTACCTAAGCGTTTGTGTTGCTGAATTCAAATGCACAAAATACTCTATCGTATCTCAGATCGCTTTCGCACCTATAGTTCGGTAGCCTAGAAATCTAGACGCACCCTAGTCAACATGGCATCATGACTTTGCATAAATATAAACGCCACTTTCGTAAAGCCAAATGGCGTGTTATTGTACGCATTTTCAGCTATCCACGTGTATGCCTACGCTGTATACAGCTGATGTAAACATACCCACCACGTGGCCTCGCCACGTTGCGTGTTACCGCGAGAACGCGACGTACTGTCGCGAGAACAACGTCACACGCCTGTTAGTAAAGTAAAAAATAAAAAAATGTTTGGGTTTAGGAAAAGAACACAGGGAAAGGCTTTATTAACAAAACAGTGACAAAAACACGGAAAATAATGACAGAAACATGCTTAGGAAAACAATAAATGGTTGGGTTTAGGAAAGAAACATTGGGTAAGGCTTATTAAAAAAAAACATTTAAAAAAAAAAAACGGCTGAAAAATCGCCACACTCGGTCCTGTGTTTTACCCATCCGCCATCCCAACCTACCTCCTTACTCAATCCCCCGTTCCTTTATACTACTCGCTATGGCGGAAATTGACTCGCAATGTAGGTCAATGGCGGCCGATTTGCGTTAATATACATGCAAAAATGCGATTATGCGTCTTGATAACACGCAAAAACGGAATACAAATTGGCGTGTCATACACGCCAATTCATGAGATCAGTCTGCCCTAGTGGCAGGAAATTATTTTGCAGCGGTGGGGTCTAGGCACTCTCTGTTGGCTTGCGAGTTGGAAAAACCAAACTCTGGTCAGGCCAATCACATCGTGTATCGTGAGTCGGTGGGCGGGCTTATGGCTGCTGCTGCTGGGAACAGCGGTCTTGTGGAAGACTTGGAGTTAAGCTTTTCTTTGAGAAAAGAACAAATAACGGCACTGAAGTCATTCTTAAAAAAGGAAGATGTGTTCGGAGTTTTGCCGACCGGATACGGCAAAAGTTTAATCTATCAACTAGCTTATCTTCCTTCTTCGTTGCTCTGCCTGGTTGTAGTGCTATCCTATTGCGTGCAGAGGGAATTTGAAAGACAACCGTTTATTGAGCCCTGCCAACGGTGAGTTCCCAGACCCAACATCTTGATGTGGGTCTGGCTTGTCAGGCTAATAGTTCGGTAGACTCGGTGTGATTCGGGGCGACGTTGTGAAACAATCCGATCAGGATTGTTTTGTGGTTTGAGTCCTATCATCTACTGGCTCGACCTCTGGGAGTAGATTCTGAAGGCAGTGGCGAGATATCGGACAACAAAAGCGGCACGAAGCAGGGTTCAGTTCACAATGTTCTAAAGGTTTAATGAGAAACTCAAGGATATACATATTCTCAAACAACAATCGGTCCAATCATATAGATGACATGCAGTTAAGATAAGAGTTGGGATGGGCGGAAGGATTGTCTCAAGGTCTGTTCACACGGATAGGAAAACAGTGCTGCAATTTAGGATAGAAAATAAAACGGATGAGAACTACTTTCTTCAGATTTCTCACAGAATGGGATGTGGAATGTAACATTCTTCACAACAGGGGTGTAATTGCAAGATTATTGCATTTTTTTCCACTTTGTCCGGTTTGCTTTTATACCGCACTTTTTGAACGCACCAAATACCAGCCTGGCACGGATGGGGGCCGAGGCACGCCTCGCAGCTCGGGTGGAGATCCGACGGCAGGATGTAGCCGGTAGTCCGGCAGCTGGTACAAAGGGCGAACACCGCTGGACTTTGAAGTCGTACAGATTGTCGCGGAGGAAAAAAAAATAAAATGGGAGCAGATCGAGAGAGGTCCGTGCAGGGCACAAAGACGGCAAATGAAATCTTTATGTCTGCACATGGCGAGGGATAAACCCAATAGCAACAGCTCTTAGAGGGCGAAGCCTATACGAAATAGAACAAATGTCAGAGTCGAAACGGTCATTTGGTCAGTTGGTTATTGAAACAGAATATCTGAGTGAAACTCGCTGACACTTGCTGGTCACAGAAATAATGGAGCAACACAAAAATGATAACGTCATGGGGTTTCTGGTTTTGCTTTAGCGTTTTCTAATATGTTTAGAAGGCGGCAAAATGAGAAACAAGCAGCTGACAGACAGCGAGTGGAGGGTAAGGATAAGAGAGAGATGATGACGTGTTGTCACACAGATGATGTGTGGTCGTAATAGGTTATGGATTTGAAAGATGTCCTCTCTCAAATAATGTAGAAATCATGTAGAATATTTTTTTTTTTTGGTTCACTTCTTATATTTGGGTCGGATTGCGTTTTCACCTAAAGTGAACCGAACCCCTAGCGCACTTGGAAGCGAACCGAGACCCCCGTTTTCAAGTGGACCGAAGTTTGGTTGTTTCGGATGAGCTTTTACACCCAAAATGAACCCGTCTATCCGACTAAACGCTCCGGGTAGTCACACCAAACAGCTCAGGTGTGAAAGCAACATTAGTTCACAGTCAAATGGCATTTAGTCCCACGGCATGTCTGCATGTGCCCGCACTCTATTTGGTCTGTAGCATCTGTCCTCACACACACACTCACAAATACACACTCTCAAACTAACATACACACAAGTCTAATGCTGCGTCTGTCAGTAAAACAAGGAGGAAGACACAAAAAGCTTGCCAGAACGCCACTTTTGTGGTGTAATCTATCTATAAATTGCAGGAAGGTCTGTCTGTCAGTGTGTGTGTGTGTGTGTGTGTGTGTGTGTGTTATGCGCATATCTCTCGAACAGTTAGTCCGATGGATTTCAAACTTGACAGGTGTCTTGCTACGGGTACAGAACTGCACTAGTGAGTGCAGTGCCAAGTTTGACACGGTTTGGATTTGAAATGCAAAATATATAGGTAAAAGAAGCACACATTGGCTTTTGCCGCTCGCCACTCCTCTCATCCTGATGAAGACTAATCTTTTCCTGTTATTGTATTAAATTGCTGTGAGCTGTCAGAACATAACGTAATCTCGGAGATTATTCCTTCACAGCGCTGTGCAATGCGAGAAAATCTCAGAGTTGAACCGGGCAGACACAGTTTTCATCAGACTCACCCTGGGTTGGATTAATTAAGTCTACTCTAATGTACAACCACCCCACACACCCACACCCACACACCGGATTTGCCAAATTCAAGGCTTTAAAAAACAGCAAGCCCACAAACCAATGGGTGACGTCACTGATGCTACATCCGCTATTTTTAGATACAGTCGGGACACAAATGGATTAAGCTAGGTATATGGTAGCTGCGGCGCTCCTAGCTCGAGGTGCGCAAGCCATACAATGACGTCACAACAGCTGTCGTTTCCAGCGCGAGTTGTCGCGGCGGAAAAATGGCAGAGCAGGTTCGCCTCTACACATCTGTGTGATTCTTCATGTACAGACCACAGGGACTCAAACAGCCTTAAATATGTTGCCACAGAGAGACACCACACTGGGAAAAGAAGAAACATTTTGCTGGAGAGTGTGGAAAAACATGATCGTTTTCTCAGACTAAAAAAAAAAAAACTAAAAAGAGTTAACAGTGTTACAGAAGAAGTTTTGATTTGGTGATAAATGACAGTCATGTTAAGGATTAGAGTAGATACACGTAATGTTTGGCTGTACGTTGGTGTTTATCATGGATTTGTTTACAAGTGCTGCCAGGCAGCAAAATTACGAATCCCACTATGGCCATGCCAAGACCCACCCTACGAAGCAGCTTGATTGGTTGGGGTTAGTCATTTGACCTTGAGTGGTTAAGGTTACGATCATAGACAGTATATAAGAATGGACTAACAGATCCCGTTGCTCTGGACGGAGACCAGTGAAGGATATTAGAAGCACTTTTCCGGTGAGCACTGGGCGTTACTGCTGAGAGAGACAATGTAAATGTGACGTGAGCAACCTGTCTGAAAGTTGGAAGTCTTCTGGTAGCTGTGCCAAGAGAAATCTCAATCATTCCCAATCTTACAGAGACGGAGAGCGTAGGTATATGTAAGGAGATAACATGGGCACAGGCTAATTATTGCTAACTAAAATGCAATTTAACATTAGTAATTATACCTAAACAGCTCATGTAAGTCGAAACTGCCTGCGAGCTTCTCCTGTACTATACGGTAATTCCTCTACTATGTGACACAATCATTGGCCTATTTTTACCAAAACGTCTGCTACGGAGCCATAACGTGAGGTACAAGGTAATGGAGCCTTTTATACATTGTCTTGTTTCTTTAGAAAAAAAACAATGGACAAATAGAGTCTTTAAACGCTTCAGATGTAAAGTTATTCCCTGTCTGACCAATAAATGCTATTGAAGGGCGGGTCTTGGCATGGCCATAGTGGGATTCGTAACATCGCTTCCAGGCAGCCTGCTTACCTTTTCTTCTGCTCCCTTCTTCTCTTCTACTACTTCTTGCTTATTTACAGTTTTTTTTGTTTGTAAGCCCTCTGGTGTTTCGGAGAATACTGCAACAAACAACTTGTTGAGAGCATCCGCGATATGAGATGGTTGATGTCTGTAAATAGACTTGCTGTTAGAGCTATTGTTTCTTGAAGTTGTTATGTAAAAACAAAAAAATGTCCCATGACTAATTGTAATGAAGACGAGACACAGCAGCATCTATTAATTGACTGCTATAGAGCAAAATTAGTGACAGGATGGGACAAATTAGTAGGGTATGGTGTAAATATAGATCTTTCATATAAATCCGTCATGTACTGTATAGTTGACGAATCTCTATCAGAGAAACAAAAGGAACTACTACAAGTAATCATATGTATTGTTTGTTTTAAGCTGTGGAAAACTAGGTGTTGTATGACTATACAACAGACTTTCATAAGTAGCGATGAAGTGTGCAAACAAGTGCTTATTGAGCTCAAGAGAAGAACCCTAGACAGAAAACAGCTCCTTCCTTGGGACACCTTGAACTTGTGAACTTCAGTACTGTATGAAAGACTCTATTTGCACTTTATGAAATACTCTATGCACTTTATAAAAGTTTCTATGCACTTTACAAAAGACTATATGCACTTTATGAGACTATCCATGCTCTGTGGACACACCTCAAGCTCAATTTGCACATTTTGTTTTTCTAGTTAGATTTTTGGAACTGTTGTATTGTTTATATTGATTGTTGTTTTAACGTTGCCCACTGTATGTTTAAATGTAACCTATAATTTGTAATTTGTAAAACCTTGAATAAAGCTCTTACAAAAAAAAAGCAAAGAGGCCTAGGAGGACACCCAAGGACTGTTGAGGAGGAGGAGGAGCTGGAACCCCAACCCTCTACCTCCACACAGCCTGCAAGACAGGTGAGGGGGAGAGCCAGAGGGAGAGCCAGAGGGTGAGCCAGAGGGAGAGCAAGAGGGAGAGCCAGAGGGAGAGCCAGAGGGTGAGCCAGAGGGAGAGCCAGAGGGAGAGTCAGAGGGAGAGCCAAAGGAAAAGCCAGAGGAAGAGCCAGAGGAAGAGCCCATGGGAGAGCAGGAGGAGGAAGCACTCCAGAGCAGAGTTCTGCACCTGAAGGTACATGGCAAGGCACTGATGTGGAGGATATCGCTCCTGAACAGCCGTCCTTCCGCCCAGCATGCACACCCGGTGGCCAGCTCGTGGGTGGTTTACAGTCTTACAGTTGTTTCAGTTATTTATGACAAATCATATTCTTCAAGTCATTTTGAACAATTCCAACAAGTTTGGAGAAACTGACCACCCAGACACCTTTCAGAGGATCACTAGGCCAGACATGATGTCTTACTTGGCCATGCTTATTTACATGGGACTAATCGAGACACCGAACATCACCGACTATTGGAGAAGATCTGAGCTATACGCCTTTTCGTTTCCATCGAGTGTGATGTCAGGGCGCAGGTTCAAAGCCATCTCACGCGCCATCCACCTCAGTGACCCTGACGACGATGCTGCCAACAACCTAAAACGAGGCACCGCCGGGTACGACAGGCTTTGTTAAATAAAGCCAATGTACCATGAGGTTAGGCAGGTATGCATGACAAATTACCACCCCCACCAGCGTGTTGCCATTGACGAGAGGATGGTCGCATCCAAAACCCGCAATGGACTCTTCCAGTACATGAAGAATAAGCCTGTGAAGTGGAGTTATAAGCTGTTTGTGCTGTCGGATTCCACCAACGGTTACACCTGGGACTTCTTTGTTTACGAAGGCAAAGGATCACCAATTGTCAAGGGGCTCAGTTATGACAGCATAATGCGGCTCGTGAATACACATGTGCTGGGTGCCGGGTATAAAGTTATTTGTGGATAACTTTTACACCAGTCCAGATCTCTTTCCCGACCTGCTGGCAAAGAAGATCTGGGCCTGCGGCACCATTCGCCAACAGCGTATTGGGTTCCCCAAAGACAGGCCAGGCGGGCTTGAGAGGCAGGCTCCCCGGGGCACCATCTGCGAGGGGCCCGTGGTGTTTGTTCAGTGGAGGGACCCCAGAGACGTGCCGATGTGTTGCACAATCCATGCAGCACGTGGACAGGATACGGTCCAGAGAAGGATCAAGGGGGCGGATGGGCAGTGGTCTGTGCAGGATGTTCCCATCCAACCAACCATCAAGGATTACAACAGGTATGTAAAGTGTTTTCATAATTTCAACTCTTTGAATCGAATTTTGACATGTCAATGCATCAATAGCAGTGTTATGTAATGGCTATGTTCCTTTTCCTATATTTGTTTCTCTACCCAGGAACATGGGTGGTGTGGACCTGTCTGATGCCCTGATTGGCTACTACACCATCCTGCACAAGACCAAGAAGTGGTACCGGTCTTTCCTGTTCCACTTTATAGACATTGTCAACGCCTTCATCATGAACAAGGAGATGGCCATTGCCAGGCAGGAGAAGGTGATGTTGCAGAAGGCCTTTTGTGAGACCCTGGTGATGGAACTGAAAGCGGTTGGGTCTACCCAGAGTGATAGAGAAAGACAGAGTGGCGACACTCCCATTGGACTCCGTTGTACGCTTTTTCCCGCCTACTTCCGGGGTATGCAGCCTCGCATAGTTCCAAACAATACATTCACGGCGTCGGACACCATTCACTTTCATTGCTGGCCGTCGAGTAACTTCTGAGGTAAGTTGATTAAATAGCTACCTCTTTTGAATTGTCAACTGTCTATATTTTATCAGAGGCCCTTTATGATGCATATACTGATCTTTATTTGTATGTGTGCACAGCGTGATTATATATTTTTTTTATCTTGGTAGCCGAGCGATTGCCTGCTAGTTTGTTAGCTCGTTTGTTAGCTTGACTTCGCCAGCTGTGAAGTTATCGTTACACCAACAATTACGAAGTTCAGTAGTGAATCTCTGACACCTTTGATTTAGTTAGTTATTGATGTTGGATTACTAGGATCATTAAGGTTGATTAAGGACGGGTTTTATTTAGGTTTTATCTACTGAATCTAACTGTGTTAGCTTAGTCAGCTGAGTACTGTGTCTAGAAATAAGGTTGCGTTTGTTTAATTATACCCTTGAAAGGGCTGTTGGATTTCATGTATAAATAAAAGTTATTCCACACACAAAATATCAGTAAGTGACATATGACAATGACATAATTTTAAATATGAAAAAGTATTAAGGCAAATTTCACAGTTGTTACTGTTGATTTATTTAACGTTTTCCACTGTTTTTTTAAGTTCAATAATTGCAACATCTTTCCAGAAGTAAACAAGTAATCGTGTTAAATTATCGTGATTTCAATATTGACCGAAATAATAATGATCATATTTCTTTCCATATTCCAATAATATCAGCAGCCCTACTGGTGCTGGCGACGGCTGCTGGTGGTGCCTGCTGGCTGCTGAAATAAGAGGAGACTGGAGGCTGCGGACGGTGTGTCGGGGATGGAGAGGCCAAATACATCCATGCAACCAGTAAGGTGTTTGGCAGTGGACTAGATGTTATGACCTTATGTGAGGAAGTCTGCTGTGTTGAAATTGCCTTCTTAGTCTGACTCTTGCTGCCAACGTACCCCTTATCACGGCTGTTTACCCTGATGCACTATGATTGAATCCTTAACCTCAGCCTGATATATGTGGAGGATATTTTTTGTTAATTAATCACTTATACTATTCCCCATATTCCTGGCTCTACTTTGTTGCTCTTATTCATACTTGTTCCCACTTGTTTTTTGTACCACAAACCTCAGCCTGATATTATGTGGAGAGGATTTGTTTTATTAAACACTCAGCATCTCAAACACTAACCCCCAAAACTTCTGGCTCCAGATTTACATGCTGTATCCTCCTTTGCAACGTGCAGATGTTAGTAGAATCTGCATTTGCTGAAGGGTTTTATAACCAAGGTGCCAGTGGTGAATCTTAGTTGTATTGCTTTTTTTTAATTGTCTCCTTTCCCCACTGTATTCATTTTTTCTGTACTTGTTCTTGTGTCACTCATTGTTTTAATAAAAATGAAAAATGTATTCATCCAAGTGTATTGAGTTTTTATTCTTTAATATGTGATACTTGGTGTATGGCTTAGTCTTAAAATGATCATGGTTGTACATACATACATACACACAGTTGTTATTCTTTAATATATGTGATACTTGGTGTATGGCTTAGTCTTAAAATGATCATGGTTGTACATACATACACACACATACACAGTTGTTATTCTTTAATATATGTGATACTTGGTGTATGGCTTAGTCTTAAAATGATCATGGTTGTGTGGTCAATTCGTGCCTCATCAGAAGAAGTGGGCTGGACACTAAATGCTGAATGGACTGTTGCTACTCTGCTTTCTCAATCGCTCTCTGACCACGGGTAAGTGAATTGGAATTACAAGCAACATCAAGGAAAATACAATAGTCCAGATGTGCAAAAAAGAACATCTTGAATCATCTTTGATCTCAAAAAGATGTAGTAAGGTTAACCCTTGTGTTGTCCTTCGGGTCCCCTGGGACTTAGTTTATTTTTGACGTTTTTGCATTGGCCTGGCGTTGAGCTTCAGGTCCCCGGTGACCCTCGCGTACTATGTGATGTCATTTAACGTGAACTGGCACGGGGGGGGTGTCCCAGACATGTCAGAACAAACACGTTTGGACAGGCTAATACAAAATGTAAATAAACTAAAGTCCCCGTGACACGAAGGACAATACAGGAAAATAGCCTAGTGCTATCATGCTAACACGGACGTGAAGCTTTCCCTCCAAAACGTATCTATACTATAGCTTTCAGTTGTCACCCCATTCCAAATGTAAAACTGACATTTACAAATATGCAATAAAAATCAAACAAGTACATGGGTATGGGTTTTTATTCATATTTACCATTCAATATCGCAATCGCTGCTGTCAGTCCCATAGGGGAACATGACAGCGCTGCGTGTGTTTGGAACTATACAGGCTTACATGAACCACGTGACCACCCCGCTAGCGAGATCAACGAGTGTCGCAACTCTTATATCTCTATGGCTCTGGGTCTACCAACACAGCCACCCCCTCCGGCTCCCCCAGGTGCCTCACACAAACCTGTACATTTTTCCCAGGACGGCACCATAGGTCAGAGGTGTGTCCACTGCCACCAGAGGACCACAGTGAAATGCTCCTCCTGTGATGTGTGCCTGTGCTTCACAATAAACAGGGACTGTTACAACAAATGGCACACCCTGAGCAATTTCTAATTTCAAGACGTTTGTGTGACACTGTACCCTGTACCAGTGTTAGCTATACAGCTAATTTGCCTCGGTCCACTATGTAAATAGTTTATTTTATCATTCATGTGTGTGTTTTTTTATTTTTTATTTTTTAATATTTCTATATAAAAACCTTGGCAGTGCAGTTTGTTTGCCCTTTTTATTAAAATGTCTTAGGCGGAATAGAAGAACATATAGGTTTTGTGTGGTTATGCTTACGTAATGTTGTGCCTAAAAGACTGACATCTAATCCAAATACATGGCAAGATACCTCAGAGCGTTAGCTTTCATGAGATACCAAGATTATGTTTCTAGGTAAAGGGGTTCTCACAATATAAGCCTTTGCAACTCAGTATGCAGTCTTGGTAACCAAAGTCCCTTTTGGAGTCTCCAAATGGCACAAAACAAAAACGCACAGACATATCTGTAGAAACAAATTCATTTTGAGTCTTTTTACTTCAAATCATTTTCAGTAATAAGCTGACACTATGGCCTTGTGTTGTCTGTATCTCACCAGATGTGTTTACAGCAGTGTATTTTAGTCAGATTTTACAGATGAATGACTTGGACGGAAATAAAAACCTCCATTCCAGCCTCTGTAACAGTAAGTGTCAGTAAGGCCTAGAATCACCCTGACGTAAAAGAAACCTGGGCGTGTTTCCTTTCCAATGACACCAGGCACACCCCTGAGTGCCAAAGTATGTGGGAGCTGTACCCCTTTTAATTTGGGTTTGTCGTTTAGACCAAAAAGCATGGAATGTTAGCCGTTTAACAGGCTACGTTATAACTTCAGCCACAGCCAAAATGCATTGGTCATATTTCAAGCAACACTAAATACAAGAAGGATGCATTTGTTTTTTAGGTTTATGGGAGAGGGATTTTGTCTATTTAAACAGCTACAGTGACAAGATAAAATGGAGGGGGAGGTACATTGATATTTTTTGATATGGGCTGGTTCTTATGAAGAACTGTTACTGTTTTATGATCACTTTAACAACGACAGCAATATAAAACATGGAACATTTCAAAACAACCATTAACTTTTTAGATCTAACCATTTCTTATGGTAAAGATGGGAATGTTAGGGTGAGGTGTGGACCCAAGAGCGAACACAGACTAGATGGTTGGGAGTTAACAACAGTTCTTTAATGTAAGTTCAGCTGAACAGACATCTTGTAATTCCACGTAGGAGGATGGTGACCCAAATGGAGTGGAGGAGTGGAGATAGGCACGGCAGGCGTGGAAACACACAGGGCTGGTGGCGTGGCTGGAAGCGAAGAGGTGGTAGACCCTCAGCGTCTGCACGTAGATAGAAGACAGTGATAAGTAAATGATAAACACTGAGATGGCAACAAAGTTAACTACAGACTAGCGAGAGAGACCGAGAGTAGTTACCACTTGACGGACTGAAACGATTTGGCGCTGGCTGCCTGGATCACAGGAGTACTTGTGCTGGAGCTTGATTAGTGAATTGCCTGCAGCTGCGCCGGAGAGCCAGGTGCCCTGATGGAAAGAACACACACACACACACACACACACACACACACAACAGCAGCCTGTGTCATGGCCAGGCCGTGACAGGACCCCCCCTCAACGAACGCCCCCAGGCGGTCGGCCCGGCTTGCCCGGGTGGTCCCGATAAAAATCCCGGAGAAGGTCCGGATCCAGAATGAAGCCGAGACCCGAACTGCCGAGAGAAAAAGGCGCAGGGATGCAACTTGTTGTCCTGAGGCGACCGCTGTGAGAGGACCGCTCCCACTCCAGTATCCGAGGCGTCCACCTCCACGACAAACTGCAGAGACGAATCTGGGTGGAGTAACACAGGGGCAGAAGAAAACAGGTGTTTGAGCATGGTGAATGCTGTGTGCACTTTTGAATCCCAGGAGAATGGGACAGAGGGAGAGGTGAGAGGAGCAGCAACCTTACTGTAATTTCTGATAAACCGACGATAAAAATTGGCAAATCCCAGGAAGCGCTGGAGCTGTTTCCGGGTGGCGGGTATCGGCCACTCAGTCACTGCCTTGATCTTGTTGGGATCCGGCCTCAGCTGTCACTGCTCCATGATGAACCCCAAAAAACTCACAGATGGAACATGAAATTCACATTTTTCAGCCTTTACGAATAGTTTATTCTCCAGTAGGCGTTGTAACACCAACCTGACGTGCTGGATGTGTTCCTCCATGTTTTGGGAGAATATCAGAATGTCATCCAAGTAGACGAAGATGAACTGGTTGAGCATATCCCTGAGGACGTCATTAACAAGGGCCTGAAAAACAGCTGGAGCGTTAGTGAGACCAAAAGGCATGACCAAATACTCGAAATGGCCGAGCGGGGGTGTTAAAGGCGGTCTTCCACTCATCCCCAGCCCTGATGCGGATGAGGTGGTAGGCGTTTCTCAGGTCCAGTTTTGTGAAGACCTTAGCTCGGTTCAGGGGTTCGAAAGCAGGATCGATGAGAGGAAGAGAGTACTTATTCCTTACAGTTATCTCATTCAAACCACGATAGTCAATACAGGGCCGCAGAGTCGAGTCCTTCTTCTTAACAAAGAAAAACCCAGCTCCCATAGGAGAGGAGGAGGGACGAATGAGCCCAGCAGCTAAAGAGTCGGAGATATACTTCTCCATAGACTCCCTCTCCGGTTTAGACACATTGTATAACCGACGAGAGGGAAGTGGGGGCACCAGGTAGGGTTTCAATAGCACAATCGTAAGGTCTGTGAGGGGGCAGAGATAGCGCTTTCTGTTTATTGAATACCTCTCCTAGGTCATGATACATGGAAGGCACAAGGGTGAGATCTGGAGGCTCAGGTAACGGAGTGTTATGGTCCTTACTGGGGGAACGTGCTGACTGCAGACAATGGGAATGACAAAAAGGGCTCCAGCTTACTATCAAACGTGTAGACCAGTCAATGTGTGGATTGTGTAATTGTAACCAGGTCTGGCCTAACACAACAGGAGAGTGGGGTGAGGGAATGACAAAAAAATCTGATTACCTCATGGTGATTGCCAGACAGCAGAAGGTTGAGGGGTGCGGTGACGTGAGTGATGCGGGCTAATAGGCGTCCATCCAGAGCGTTGACATCCTTAGGATCCGAGAGGGGTTCCACAGGTAGACCAGCCTTGGTCACTAGGGAGGAATCAATGAAACTGTCATCTGCGCCGGAGTCCACTAGGGCCGTCACGGAGACGGGTTCACCCGAAAACAGAAAGGTAGCCTCCAACTGCATGCGATTATGAGGGAAAGGGGGCAGGAATGGCGGTGTGGCTCACCAGGATCCCTCCACTTACTGGTGAGCCGGACCGTTTAACTGAGGGCAGCCTGCACAGTTATGACCTGCCTCACCACAATAGAGACACAATCTACCACGAAGGCGCCGCTGGCGTTCTGCAGGAGTGAGGCGAGCTCTGCCTAGTTGCATGGGTTCCCCCTGATCTACTGCTTGGGTCTGTTGGGCAGGAAAACTAACTGGGAAAAAACTAGCAGTGCTACCGCTAGCGGCCTCATGGCGCAAGTTACGAGAACGAGGACGGTGCCTACTCCCGCTCCTCTCTCTGTTACGCTCTCGTAGCCTGTTGTCTAGACGAATGGGGGAAATCAGGGAATCTAAAGTGGTGGTTTCATCCCTAGCTGCTAGCTCGTCCTTCACCTCCTCAGATAGACCGCGAACAAAAGCTGCTCTGGGTGGTCAAAAAACCTTGCGCATCTCCGAAATGAAGGCATCATAAGACTCACAAACAGACGAACCCCCTCCCCATAATGCTGTAACCCACTGTGCTGCTTTCCCGGACAGTAAACCCACAATAAAAGATATACGGGACTTATCTGTGTGGTAGGTGGCTGGCTGCTGTTGAAATACTAGGGAGCATTGGAGAAGGAAACGGCTACAGGAACCCAAATCACCAAAGTACCGTTCAGGTAGGGGGAAAAAGGGCTCTCGAGCTAACAAGGGCTGGCTGGAAACCACGGAAGGGGCAGAAGAGGGGATTGCAGCCGGGGACTGAGCTTCCGAGGAGAGGTGAAGGGTAACTTGATCCAGTTTATCACTGAGCTGAGCGATGCAAGTGGTTAGCTGTTGAAGTGTCTGCTTGGTTTCTTGAATTGCCTGCTCATGGCTTCCTACAAGCACACCTTGGGAAGCTAGAGCATGGCAGAGCAAGTCTGTGTCTGCGGAGTCCATTCTGTAGGCCAGTTCGTTCTGTTAGGGTGAGGTGTGGACCCAAGAGCGAACACAGACTAGATGGTTGGGAGTTAACAACAGTTCTTTAATGTAAGTTCAGCTGAACAGACATCTTGTAATTCCACGTAGGATGGTGACCCAAATGGAGTGGAGGAGTGGAGATAGGCACGGCAGGCGTGGAAACACACAGGGCTGAAAAAAAAGGGGCTATCACACAGAAATTATACATAATACCTAAAGGAAAGCCCAGTCCATTACTAGATCAGAGCTACTCCAGAAAAAGAAAAAAAAATATCCTCCAAACAAAACCACGCTCATTTTGTTTCAAAATATAACTCTTTGGCCAATCCCATCAAAAGGATAATACATTCAAATTGTCTTATCAAATCTTATCAAGAGTGACCCTGTGCTTAGGCTTTTTATGTTCCTCCAAAAATTAGCTTTAAGAGGGCTCACACACAGTTAAAAAGGTACTTATAAATATGGGTCTTGCAATCATTGTTCCAACATTAAAGGTCCATTGGCATGAAAATGTCACTTTGAGGTTTTTTAACATTAACGTTCCCCCAGCCTGCCTTTGGTCCCCCAGTGGCTAGAAATGGAGATAGTTGTAAACCGAGCCCTGGGTATCCTGCTCTGCCTTTGAGAAAATGAAAGCTCAGATGGGCCAATCTGGAGTCTTGCTCCTTATGAGGTCATAAGGAGAAAGGTTCACCCAGAGAATTTGGCGAGCCCATGAAAAAGAGAGAGACATCAAGCAAAGTGGCAGTTGGTCAAGGCCACACCCCCACCCTCCACCTTGCCCCCCCCCCTCTCCTCTTCAATAGCATTTAAAGTTACAGACACAGAAATGGCACATTCAAAGGAAAACTCATTGAGGGACTGGCTGTAGTGGCTGTAATTATGCACCAAGGCTGAATTTTGGGAAAGAGACTTCAGATACAGTAGTAGGGGACCACTGAAGCCTATATAAAAGCATCCAAAAAGCAGCATGTCATGGGACCTTTAAAGAATGCAAACAATTCTGTGATTTTAAGAGAAACAAGATGTATAACCTAAAAGCATTCATTAATTGTAACACTACTTTTGTGGTATACAGGTTATCATGTAAATGTGGATGCGTCTATGTAGGCTACTGTATATACAGTTGTGTTCAAAATAATAGCAGTGTGATTTAAAAAAGTGAATAATGCTCAAAATCCTTAGAATAGTTTTTAATTCCATAATATCAATGCATTGGGAACACTGCACATTCAATTATAAATCAAAACATGACCAAAATTGATCAAGTCTGTGTTATACCTTTACAGAAAGTGAAGAAAAATGAATATTAGGCTGTTCAAAAAAATAGCAGTATTTGGATTTTTCTTTACAAACTCAAACATTTACTTTATGAACTGAAAAATGTCTCACGGTTTGCTTTACTTTGAATCACTGCACTAATTAGTTGCATAACCATTATTTCTGAGAACTGCTTCACATCTGTGTTGCGTGGAGTCTACCAACGTCTGGCTCCTGTTAACAGGTATTCCAGCCCAGGACGATTGAACTACAGTCCACAATTCCTCTGCATTACTGGGTTTTGCCTCAGAAACAGCATTTTTGATGTCACCTATGGGATTGAGGTCTGGGGATTGGGCTGGCCACTCCATAACATCAATCTTGTTCATCTGGAACCAAGGCTTACTGGTGTATTTTGGGTCATTGTCTTGTTGAAAGACTCATTTCAAAGGCATTTCCTCTTCAGCATAAGGCAACATAACCTCTTTAAGCATTTTGATGTATTGAAACTGATCCATGATCCCTGGTATTTGATCAATAGGCCAAACAACACAGTATGAGAAACATCCCCATAACATGATTTTTGCACCACCATGCTTTACTGTCTTCACAGTACTGTGGCTTGAATTCAGTGCATTTGGGTCATCGGACAAACTGTCTGCGGCCTCTAGACCCAAAAAGAACAATTTCGCAAACCCATTTTTATATATTTCTCTGGAAATAGGAAATAGTTTGGATGTGTATTTTTTTAAACCCTAGTGTCAAGTGACTTTAGGGGTGTTACTTTACTTTTTCATAGTAAGATGAAGGGATTCCAATTTACACGGCTTAAAGACACTGTAAAGAATTAGACTCACACACACAGAATGCTGTATCGCCTTGTTCTGTCCTCTTGTGATCTGTCCCAATTAATCAATCAGTCGATCTGCCTGTTTGACTGTCGGCCTGTCAGAGGTCCAGTCAATGGCGGCGGCTCAGTGAAGCAGAGCAGATAAGAACGAGTCCCTGCGGACGGGCAGAAAAACACCGCTGTCACTGCAATCATTCCAACAGTGTGAACTTGGCTTCAGCGGCTGCAGCCTGGCCACGGGGACACCCACGAGAGAGCAGGCCGGGTGGATGGATGGCTGGGTGGGGGTAGTTTGAGAGGAAGTGTCTTGTGCCTTAGGAGATGCCATTCTGGGAGCAGCTGGTGCCCTGGCAGGATTAGATACAGAGGAGAAGCCACGCTGACAGAGAAAGATGGAGGGCATCAAACACCCACACAGTCATCCCTCCAACCCTCTCTCTCTTGCTCAGGGTAAACAATTCAATAAAAGCTGTGCCAGAGTTAGAAGTCATTCCCGCTATGATGCCAAGGCCAGCACCCCCCAACCATCTAATATTGACAAAACACCCGGTTCACACTGAGGAGCAGATTTCATGGAGATGCTCGGTGGGTTGGCTCTGTGTAAATGCTCACCAAGTGGGAACATTCACAGTGAGTGTGTGTGTGTGTGTGTGTGTGTGTGTGTGTGTGTGTGTGTGTGTGTGTGTGTGTGTGTGTGTGTGTGTGTGGGGGGGTATTGTTTGGAATTTTTTACGATACCGGTGCTCAAACGATACTTAAAAAACAGTGCCGGTGCCTTAACCAATACTTAAAAAAAAAAAGGTTAAAAAAACAAAATTTTAAAAAAGATTTTAAAACCCCCCACAAAACCACAGTCGGCGACATCAAAGAACGGCTTGTTCATTGCTAAGGCCAGGGTGCCATTTTTTTTTAATCACGCACAACTAAACTAAATACCATGGATAGTGCCACTCGGCAAGCCATGCCAACACACTTATTTATGAACTTATTAACTTAATCTCAAAATGAAATAGCACAACATGGTGTCAACGTAAAAAAACACATGGCTTTCAAGCCAGAGAGCGGAGTACAACTTCGGGGCGAAACCAAAATACTTTCACCCAGGAAACGCTGGTTCGTTCCTCGGGAGTGTTTTAGTCCAAACCACAATCTTGTTCCTAAACTTAACTAGTCGTTTTGGTGCCTAAACTTCACTGTCATTGCCGCCGTTTTGGTGCCTAAACTTCACTGTCAATAGGCTCGTTCGAGATGAACTGCGCCTCGCCTGTAAAGTAGACGAGAGCAGGCGGCAGCAGACGGGGGCGGTGACAAAAGTCCGCTCTCAAGTCGGACAGTTTTCCAGCTGATCCAAGCAGCCTTCAGGCTGAACAGGAAGTGACACAAACACTGTGGTCCGTTCGGGTCCGATTCCGATTTAATAAAATGTTATCAGACTCATATATCAGCTCCTACACAGTCTCCAGTTGATTTTATTATGACAGAGTAGCTGTTAAAATGCTCTACATGCGATCTGTTTGCTGATTTTAATCACCAACAGACTGTAGATGATCTGTAATCTGAACAGATTTAGTCTCTCTGACTTTTAAACATAACTATCAGTCACACAACAGGTGTTCTGTACATAATAAGACTTTAAATCAGACAAATAGCAGTTAAAATCCCTCTGATTCAAAATCAATAAAAAGTTTATATAAAAGGTCATCATGTTGAGTCGATTCTGAACCAATCAGCTGTTCGATCAGCTGAGAGGCCGGCGTTTCCCAGCATGCCCTGGGTCCACCTGCGTCCGCCTGGCTCTTGCAGTTGGTGAAAAGCAACTGCGCTACCTGCGTCTCAGAACTGCGGCCGCCTTGGTCTCGTGAGATTATCGTTGCCCACGTGTGCATGACGTCAGAGCAAGTCGGGATCAAGTCGGACACAAATCTAACCGGCATGCATTGGGCGCCGATCTGCGCCGATTCTGCGCAGATCTGGCTCATCTCGAACGAGCCTATTGCCGCCTGACGCTCACTTTTTCTGGTTAAACTCCACTACCACGGCCTCTGAAAGGACAGTCATCTGGCGGTACCTGTAGCCGGCTCATAGTCACCTATCGGCGGCTAAACAACTGCCGCTGCTAGCCGGCGTCCCGGAGCTCTGTAGCGGCTAAATACAACCAGCAACTGCTGCTCGGATTTTATCGTTCGATGGCACTGTGTTCACATTACATCGCTTTACTTAGTTGAAAATACTTCTATTTTAGCACCGCCCGAGACGATTGGTTTAACCCTTGTGTTGTCTTCGGGTCAAATTTGACCCGTTTTCTAAACGTCTATATCAGAAATATGGGTTTCTTTTTAACTACCTCATTTTAATTCCCCAAAAATCACACGGATGGATGATTACATCCATACAACGCTCTTCACAAGTACAATATAAGATCGGATCTCTACTTTCATAGACTTGTGGGTGTTTTGTTAAATTGTTTTGCATTTGAAAAAGAAATTAAAAATGTATTGAAACAGTATCCTGACTGAACGTTGACATATACCAGTCTGGTATTATCCTTCCTTTAATATTAGTCTAAATTATACATAATTTTGGCTTTTTTTACTCAAGAATTACGTATAATTTCCTATAAATGACGTCTATTGACCATGAGTTCCAAAAAAAAGGTTAAAACTGGTAGTAAGTTGGTGTTAGTGGTGTTTATACATGTAGTGAAGAGAAGTGTAAAACGGAAAAAAAAGCAAAAAACATTGAAAAAAGCATGTTGAAGAAAGGGACAAAAACGTTATTTTCGTCGTTTTGACCCGGGAGGATGACAAGCGCATGGGTCCACTGGAAGACAACATAAGGGTTAAATAAATGCCAATAAACCCGAGCAAATTTTTCTCCCATCTCAGAATGCTGTGTGGACTAGCCAGATTTTCTTCTGCAGCGCAGCGGTGGAGAAAGGTCTGGCAAAGCGAGACTACCCTTTGCATAAACCACAGCCACGGCAGATTATTCACTATAAAAAAAGTTTTTAAGATCATTTGTTTGCCATTTTAGGTCTTTATTTGTGACAGGACAGCTGAAGAAATGAAAGGGGATAGAGAGGGGAATGCCATGCAGCAAAGGGCCGCAGGTCGGAATCGAAACGGCCGCTGCTGCATTGAGGACTGAGCCTCTCTATATGTGCGCACGCTCTACCAGGTGAGCTGCCCAGGCGCCCCAACTAATAACAACTTTAACAGAGACCCAATAAGCACAACATCCCAACGCAGCTTCCTTCTCTCTGTGGTACGTGGCAGACATCTGAAGTTCTGGCACGCTACAGCATATCAAGGGAGAGTGTAATTAGACCAACAGGAATCAGCTGAGTCAATTAACTCACCTGGCACTGCTCTCATGAGCTATCCCCACACCTGTCTCCCCTGCAGCTGATTGCAGACCACGCCCAGCTCCACACTGAACAAACACTTGCAACAGGTCACAATAGACCTTTTTCACTGCAGACACGTTGACATGTCATAGTAGGAAAAGCACAGGTGTATTCAAAACCATTAACGATGGCTGCATTCCACTTAGGAGAGACCCTGGTATTGTGCATGCTGACTCTGGGCGTTTTCACACCAACAGCCTTTAGTTGGGTTGAATTGAACTAGAGTTTGTTTCCCCCTTTGGACAGGTGAGAACGTGGCAATCAAACTCTGGTTTGAAATCAAAAGCGGACCAAACAAGCGTACCGAGACCTGCTTGAAGAGGTGGTCTCGGTACGCTTTCAATCCAACTCTGGAGCGGTTCGTTTGTGGTGAGAATGTGATCCGTAATCGAACTGCACCAACTATATATACTCTGTGAGTCTCAGCTAATGTCTCCTGTAGTCAGGTGTGTTTAGCAATCTGCAATGCGACAGAACAGCAAACTGTAGCAGCTTGCAGTGTTTTCTCTCACAGAAACAGACAGCAGTCAAGCTTGCCGTCCGTCACTCGCAGGGCGAAGTCTCGGTGACCAGAGCAGATGTAGTAACGTCTCTTGCGAAACAATGGCTAAGTTTCCATCCACTTCCATCCACTTTGTCAATCGAATTATCTGAAGTTCGGTAAAAAAACTCATGCGAATAAAGCCGGTGAAAGTGTATTTCCATCCAACGGCTTTAAAGTGAATAAAAACCTGTGCGTAATGACGTCACATGCTGTTTTGCGATTAAATTGGTATATCGAATTGATTTGAGAAATTTTAAGGTGTTTCCATTCATTTTCGCACTGAATCGCACAACATTCAAGCAAAACAAGCGAACAAAGTTTTGCTAGACAAAAGTAGTTGTTAATATTAGAAGCCAAGGAAGCTACGATGGGCCTTTGGCCGAGGATCTGATCCAGCTCATCAAAAAGTTGGAACTTGCCTTTTATTTTCCCTCCGGCACCGCTGCAAGACAACTCTCTTTTTTGAGACATATCGCTGTTTAAGCCCCTTCCATTTACTTTGGAGGACGTCCCACAGCTTGTCCTAACCTTTGTTGGCCATTTCCTTCGCGAGTTCCCCATTTATCTAAAATAGCCGTTATATTTTGCTCAGAAATTAAATTCAAAAAGTCTCCTCGTTCGTCCACTTACATCTGTCTTTGTTGACACCTGTCATGTGTGCAAACAGAGCGGAAATACGGGGCGGAAATGAACTAAAACTTCTTCTTCATTTTGTGGCGGGTTGCAACCATAAAATGACCTAAAACTTAATCGCAATTCATTAATTTATTCGACAAATAACGTTTTCATCAGCGTTTATCGCATAAGCCATATATCGATCAAGAGAAAATCCGAAGAGACCAAACGTATTTCCTTTGAGTCGATATTCATGAAATTTTATCGAATTTTACTGTTTCCATAAGGCATTTTTCATTCGATATAACTTAATTCGGATAAAAACGTGTGGATGGAAACATAGCTACTGTCTGATAATTTTAATGAAGTGATCTGGTTTGACCACTAGACCAGAACACAGGACTTTCTTCCTGTATTTACTTTCTTGCTCCCTCCCCCAGACATATCCGACCAATAAGAGAACTGGACGTTTTTGCCTGATTTGTAATGACGCATTTTGGCACACTTGGATTTTTCCAGGTGTGAAACCAAACCAAACCAAACCGACCGAGGGCAAATCGCTCCAAGTTAACTCACCAACTGATTTGGACCAAATATCCTTAAATATCTTACTGGGACACTTGATGGAATGGCGCCATCGTTAAGGTTATCAAATTCAGCTGTGCTTTTCCTACTATGACAAGTCAAAATGTCTGCTGTGAAAAAGGTCCATAGGTTATAAAACAGAAAAGCTTTTTTTAGTCTATGAAATAGAATGCACAAAATAAATTACTTGTTATTTTAGTAAATGTCTTTACTAAGTTATGGTGCAAATGTCTTTATTTTTGTAAAGGAAATTATAATTAGTTTTTGGGGTGGGTTGCACAAGCCAGTTTTGATTATTGGGGGGGTTGGAACCCATCCCTCCTGTAAATTACGCTGGTGGCTTTACTGTTAGTTTTTATGCATAATGTGACTGCCTGTTTGTCTGCTTAAATTGTTAGTTTGTATGTCTATTTTATAGGGTTTTACCTTGTGTCATTTCTAAAAGCCTAACTAGGGACAAGGACTGCAAATTAGCCTACGGCTGGAAGTCCCACATACGTTGCATCGGTTGCACTTTAGATGTAACAATGCCTATATGTATTGTCAAAATTGTAAAATAAAATAAATGAATAGAAAACTTTATAGGCACAGTTTCCAGCAGCCATCAAATACGTGTAGTGAAATAAATAGTACAGTGTTTCACTCTGAAGGTGTAGTGCAGGGATCTTCAGCATTTTTTTAGGCCAAGGTCCCCTTAGTTGAAAGAGAGATGGAGCTGCGGCGCCCTACTACATAGATTGTATAAAACTGAGTTGCATATTAAACTGGGGGGATAGATGGATATTTATACATTATTTATACATAATGTATTAAAGCTATAGTGTGTAGTTTCTGTCATCCCCATGAGGAATTCTAAGTAATGACAACACTACTGTTGTTGCATCCACATGATACAAGCCTTCCGTAATCGCGCACCGCGATTAACTTTGTCTTGTTGCTTTGCCTGTCGCGTTGTCGTTTTAATTCTCTTTTTCGCTTCCCTGGCGAGTAATCTCCCCCTGGAATTCGTCACGGTGCGCGGTGCCACTGAGTGTAAAAGGGCGGAATGTCCCTCTTTGGCTAATGTATTTTAAAGATGGAGGCGCTACATGGCGGCTGTCATTCGAGCGACTCGTATGTATTCTGAATGATTCTAAATGGCTGATTCTACGCTTACGAGAATCCTTTGATTAATTGGTGGAAGTAATTACACATGAACGATCACATATTTGTGAAAGAACAAAAAAAAAAAAGTTTTTTTTATTTGTTTTTGCTTAGAATCAACTCAAAAAATTACACAATGTAGGTTTAAGATTAACTATCTGTGGATGGCTACCATAGTGGCTACCTTACCTATTAAGCATCATCATTGCTGTGTAAATTAAATGTTTTTTCACGAATAGGCCAATTTACCTTTGCTAATAATATGTTGGATATATATTTTCAGACATTTTCACTTTTGAAAAAAAAAAAAAAAAGCAAACTTGGCAGCCCCCCTGGAGTAACTCGGAGGAACCCCTAACAAGCCGGCTACATTGCACGCGTAAAGTGTGTTTTACAGTAACCGCAGCCCAGCTGGCGTGCGCATATTTGATGTCCTGAAATCGTCGTAACTATTTATACCCGCGCTGGTGGTTGCGACACTAGTTGCAGTCTTCTCCTGAACAGAGGTGACGCTAATGAGGAAAAGCTACCGACTCTGCTCAAGCCTTTCATTCACCATAAAAGAACTCATCTTAACCCAGTAAGTTTACAAGAGAGATTTGCAGTCACTCTGAGAGTCCTGGCATCCGGTTGTCGGCGAACTCGTTCAGGCCTTCTGTTTCCGCTTTGTTGCGCGCCGCTGAAAAAAAAAAAAAAGAGTGGTGGCCATAAATCCGGGGGCGGCGGCAAGATCTATGTCATCTTGACGTCACGATGGCGCGCGCCAGCTTGGCTGTGGCTACTGTAAAACGGATTAAAGTGGTGCATATGCTCCACGCTACGACCATAAAAATTGGACATATGTATATTATATTTTTTTATGCGAGGTGTACACAGAACAGAAATGAATCAAAGTGTTTATGCTTCTTTTAAATTAAACTACCAGTATACAGGAAACGCCTTAATGATTGTCAGTGAGCGCAGTTTCATTTTGAGAGTTTCTGTTTTTATTTCTTGTTTCACTCACCTGCGGCCTCTGATGACAGCTGATTGACGTTTCACAGCGCTGTGCCGGCTCCAAACAAACCTGAAGAAACAACAATCTCAGAAGGAGAGCTCACCGTCTCATCTGTGATTCACACAATTCCTACGCTGTGTGTGTAGGTGCAGACGGTTAAAAGATACATTCCGCGGCACGTACGCTCGGCCAACAGTCCGCATTTGTTACAGTGCTGATCCATTTTTGCGACACGAGTCAAGCATGGTGTCGCGACGTAATGCATCCATGTTGGTCTAACACGTGTCACGTGGGTCTGGCTGCTTGAAAATTTCAACCGACTGTCATGTTAGCTCGGACAGAATACGATCTCATATTTTACTAAACTAGTTCAGCGAAACGTGGTGAGAAATAGGCCATACAGTTGCGGAGTCTGTCTTCATTTCGGATCAATAAAAGGTTAGTTTGAATGATTTTAAATTATTTCTACTGGATAGTCGCGTCACGTTCAATGGATTCATTTGCATAAAGATGGGCATCGGATGCTTTTCGGGCACGATAAAGTTGCTTGACGTCACCCAAAGGAATAAAGTGGAGCGCGGCGCGACAGAAGCGTTGCATGGACAAATGGATCAGCACTGTTACGTGTTCAATGTAGCCAAAGCATAAGGGTCGCGGTGTAGATGTAAAAAGTTAAAGAAAAGGGAATAACTCTAGAAAAATGTTTGTAAGTTTAAAAAAAATAGATCCCTGCACATGCTCACCTGTTAATCAGACAAAAATAAACTGTTCTCCTTAGACTTAAAAAGAATGAGCAGCGCTGCACTGGCTGAAATCCATCTAGATTCTGTCCTTTCTGTTGATTACTACAATTTCACAGTTCATGTGAAACTCATCTAAAAACCAATTAAAACAGGTTCACGCTACATTCCTCCTCATTTCCACAGATCACAGGGAGCTGCCAGCAGAATTAAAAGGTAAGATCTGGTAATTACCTCCAAACGGGCCAAAAAAATTTCAGATCTATTATGTGATTTCTCCACTGGGTTTATCACGGCCTTATCCGACCGCAGGTTGATTACCGAGCGAAACCCCTGTGATGAAAAATTGGGAAAAAATAGCTAAATGGAGGGTAAAATAACAGAAAACAGCGCACACACACACACACACACACACACAGCACACATAACAGCTCCCCTCAGGTGCAGAGGTGATTGTGGATTCTGGATAAACCCCCCTCCTTCTCCTAGCAGCAACAGAGGGATAGAAAGATGAAAGGACGGATGGATGTGTGGCGAAATGAAAGGGGGGGGAAAGACTAGATGAAAGAGAGGTCAAGTGTGAGAGATGGAACGACAGGTTTTCATCATATCTTTTTTTTTTTTTCTCTCTTTTTCTTTTTTGGGTTAATGGCCTGTCACCCCGCAGCCCTGATTAGCCTGGTTTACTCTGCTCATTTGCAATTGGTGATAGCACTTCATGGGTGAGTTGGTTCACATCTGTTGGCCACGAGAAGATAAAGGGACAAAGGAAACCGCAGACTAAGATGAAGGCGTTGAGTCAGTGGCCAACTGACAAATAAAGGGGACTGTGTCAACTTCAAAAAGATCTGCCTTGGCTTTATGGGTTTTCAGGAAAGCTGTACGTTTTAGAGGTGAAGTTGGCAGGGTAAGTTGCTTGTGAGTGATAGTAACTACACGGTGTGCAAAATTATTAGGCAAGTTGTATTCCTGAGGATTTATTGTATTGTATTGTAACAAATACATTGCTCTCAGTCAATCAGAAATGTTAATAAACCTCAAATCTGAATATTTAACAAAGGAAAAGTGAGTTTAGGCTTTCTCAGGAGAATATCTATGTGTGCAGAATTGTTAGGCAACTATTAGTGTGCAGAATTATTAGGCAACTAAATGAAAAACTAAAACGTTCCCATCTCACTTGTTTATTTTTATTTCTTAGAGTAAGAATAAAAACTCAAAATGTACGAATTAACTCTTCCGACATTTCAAGAAATATTCAGTGACCAATATAGCCACCCTTCTTTTTAATAACTGTCATGAGCCTTCCATCCATGGAATCTGTTAGTTGTGTGTTCTGCTGATTATCAACTTTTTGTGCAGCAGCAACTACAGCCTCCCAAATGCTGTTCTGTGTATTGTCTTCCCTCACTGTAAATCTCACATTTAAGAAGGGCCCACAAGTTCTTAATGGGGTTTAGGTCAGGCGAGGAAGGGGGCCATGTCATTATTCTGTCATCTTTAAGGCCTTTGCTGGCTAGCCACGCAGCGGTGTACTTGGATGCATGTGATGGAGCATTGTCCTGCATAAAAATCATGACCTTCTTGAAGGATCTATACGTTTTCCTGTACCACTGCTTGAAGAAAGTATCTTCTAAAAACTGGCAGTAGTTTTGGGAGTTGATTTTAAGTCCATCTTCAACCCAAAAAGGTCCAGCTAGCTTATCCTTAAAAATTGCAGCCAATACCAGTACCCCACCTCCACCTTGCTGACGTCTGACTCGAAGTGGAGCTCTGTGCCCATTAGTGATCCAGCCACGGGCCCATCCAACTGGTCTGTCAAGAGACACTCTCATTTCATCAGTCCATAAAACCTTTGAAAAATCTGTCTAAAGATATTTCTTGGCCCAGTCTTGACGTTTCAACTTATGAGTCTTGTTAAGTGGTGGTCGTGTTTCAGCCTTTCTTACCTGGGCTGTGTCTCTGAGCACTGAACACCTTATACTTCTGGACACTTCAGGTAGGTTGCATTTCTGGAATATGGAGGTTAATGGGTTCCTGGTAACTTCACGTTTAATTCTTCTCAAGTCTTCAAGTCTCTAGCAGTTAATCTGCGTCTTTTTTTCCCCACACATTTCTTGCGACCCTGTTGACTATTTGCAACTAAATGTTTGATTGTTCGGTGATCACGCCTCAATATCTTTGCAACTTCAAGAGTGCTGCATCCCTCTGAAAGACGTTTTACAATTTTTGACTTTTCAGAATCTGTTAAATCTCTCTTTTTTTGCCCATTTTGTCTGAGGTAAAGAAGCTGCCTAATAATTATGCATACCTTGATATAGAGCTCAACAGTGACCGCCCACTTTTTTAAGGCTCTGACTCCAGAAGTGTTTTTCCCCATTCAATTGTTTCATTGATTTTCATTGATCTTGCTCTAGCCGTTTGCGGTTTCGCGGGTACGGTAAACGTTTCTATGGTCACAGCGAGTTGGACCAATCAGAGATGTTGCTGTTACGCTTAGGATTGTGGGTAGTGTAGTTTTTCTCCATAAGATCGAGGATAAAACATGTTTTTCTTAAAGGTCCCAAGACATTGGTGCTCTTTGGTCATGGTTGTATGTTTCTGTTTCCTGTTTTATTTTGGTAGTCTGGTTTTCTGTCTTTTTTTTCTCTTTTTTCAGGCCATTACAATCTTCATTTAACAATTAATACATGGAGTACCAAATACAGACTAGATATCCAACTATAACAAAAAATAAATAAAGATAAAAAATAAATAGGTCTAGTCCACAACCAATACTTGTATGATCTGTAACACATCCACTGCTTGTTTAGTTTTTATACATTTCAAAGATTTCTTATAAATACGTAACTCATCCATGAACACACAAAATAAAGGTCTCACCTTCAAAAATCTGCATTTGTGGATAAACTGTTTAGCTAAAATAATCAAGGTGTTACACATCTGGTCCCTTTTTTTGTCCTCCATTAACACTCCCAATTTAATGTCCCCATAGCTCAGAATCCTTTTCAGAAATCCAATTTCTGACCATATCCCAAAAAGATTTTGTTACACTACACTAAAAATGAATGTTCTAAGGTTTCCATATCTGAATCACAAAAAGTACAATTATTCTCGTCAATGTTAAATCTTTGTTTAAGAAACCTATTGCATGGATATATATCATTCAACACTTTCAAGTTTTGCTTTCTGTGAAACAGGTAGAGTGAGGTATCTGGTTCTTATTCTCCTTACAATCTCTTCAGGATAGACTTTAAGTAAGTTATTTCTTTTCAAACGGTAAAGGAAATAATACAGACAGCTAATACATAAGGGCACCCCTTATACATTTGTTTGTGCATGTTGTCACCTTAAAATTCAGTTCCTCAGCAAACCGATAAGGCATATGTGGTACTACTACATCATACTGCAACATGCCTTTAACCAAAATCACCACTGCCTGTGGAATTGCTTTAATAACTGCTGAGTATTGTTTCTTGATACACCTCACATAAAATTTACTAATAAATTAATCATTCTCCAAAAAAGTCTCACTTAAATCCATCAGCTGTAGAATAGACCAGACACCTCTCTCAACCCAATCACCATAACATAATGATTTCCCTTTATATTATTCAATATTGGGCAACTATGTGGAGTAAAGTTGTGTTTATAAATTATTTCCCAGTACAAGACGACGTGCTCATGAAATCTAGACAGCTTGACGGGTAGTTTAGTAACATTAAAATCACATCTTAAAAGAAAGTCTATCCCACCACATTTGTCAAATATCTTAGAAGGAATGTGATACCAGAAATCATCCCTATCTTGAACACATTTTTGTAGCTACCTCAGTTTTATCACGCCGTTCATTGCTTCATAGTCGATCACATTTAAACCCCCTTCTTCTAAGGTTTTCACTACATCATCTTTTCTCAGATAATGATGTCTGTTTTTCCAAATAAATTTGAAATTAGTTTGATTCATTAATTTAATTAGATTATCAGGGATGGCAAGGGATAATGCAGGGTACATAACTCTAGATAGTGATTACATTTTAGTAATTAAAACTCAACCAAAAATAGACAAATCCCTCTGTAACCAAGAATTAAGTATAGCTTTACTTTTCTTTATACCAACCTCAATAATTAGTTCTTCTCTATTTTTTCTATCTTTTGTTATTACCACTGCTAAATATTTCCCTTCATTCTTAACAGGAATATCATACAAATCTACAAGCGGGTGGTCATGTACAGTGGGGAGAACAAGTATTTTGATACACTGCCGATTTTGCAGGTTTTCCTACTTACAAAGCATGTAGAGGTCTGCAATTTTTATCATAGGTACACTTCAACTGTGAGAGACGGAATCTAAAACAAAAATCCAGAAAATCACATTGTATGATTTTTAAATTATTATTTTGCATTTTATTGCATGACACAAGTATTTGATCACCTACCAACCAGTAAAAATTCCGGCTCTCACAGACCTGTTAGTTTTTCTTTAAGAAGCCGTTCTGTTCTCCACTCATTACCTGGATTAACTGCACCTGAACTCGTTAACTGTATAAAAGACACCTGTCCACACACTCAAACAGACTCCAACCTCTCCACAATGGCCAAGACCAGAGGCCTGTACTACGAAGCAAGATCAACTTGTCCCGGATTTCTTTCAGTAATCCGACTTCACCTAACCTAACAACCGCGGTCCCGCATAACCTGTACTACGACGCTGATTATCAACTAGTTCAGTCAACTCAGGGTTTCCCAAGCGTTCACATAAAAGAGGCGGTGTTTGCGCACCACGACCAATCGCAAACATCTACCAGAGCCGCATGTTATATATAAGAAGAGCAAATTATAATTCTCCATAAATATGAAGAACACAGACACGGTTTTAACAGGGAAAACGCAATACAGTCGCTGCTTCCTAAAACAGGAAGGAAAGCTGGCAAAAAAATAAATAAATAGCCGACGCTGTAGATGTTTAAATCACAACGCTTATTAATATCACTTCCTCATCAGTCAGGACCAAGATCTGACCATAATTACACTTGTGCTTTCCATAAACTGTCATTGCTTTAGTCTATTATTTCAGTTGCAACCCTGGCAGTGGGAAGCGATCGTTAGAGCAAATAAAACATATAAAAACATAATTCAAACCGATGTGCGCATTGGCGACACACGGCTCAAGAAGCCAATATGTAATTCCCTCCCATTAAAATATATAGGCTATATTTCATAAAAAATACCCATGTTAATGGGGTTGTTGGTCTCTAAAAAAAATAAATGTAAATGTTTTAACTTTTATGAGCGCACCCCTCTCTCCACCTCTCGTAGTACAGGCCTCTGGTCTGTTGTCAGGTCATTATTTCTGTTGTGGATAGCGAGTTTGTTAGTTTACCTGGTTTCCTCTGTACTCCTATTTCTTGGATTCCTGTTTTGGACTTCAACTTTGTTTTGGATTTATTTTTTATATGTATTTTTCATTTATTAAATCTTCAAGCCCTATTCTGCCTGCTGTCTCTGCACTTGGATCCTACATTCTTTGAAGATCATGACACCAACAGCCCTAATAGTAACTTCATGCTTCAGAAAGAGGATAAGGTCCACATGTAAAAAAATAAATAAAAGAAATGTGAGTTTAAAGTCAGAATTCTGAGAATAGTCAGAATTCTGAGGAAAAGTGAATTGCATACTATTCACGGTAAACTATTACAGTATGCAATACTGGTAACTACACCGGCATAAATATCCCACAATGCAATGCGGTAGTAAAGGCAACATTCATAACGGACAAACGGACAGATTTGTAACGTCAACGCTCTAATTTACATTTCTACATGTTTAAACGACTGTTGGTGTAGTTATTCACCTCTTTCAGTAATTTAAGCATTATCTGGCGATGCAGCTGAAGTGTGGGTCGGTAGGGGTTAAAGGTCCCATGACATGGTGCTCTTTGGATGCTTATATAAAGACCTTAATGGTCCCCTAATACTGTATCTGAAGTCTCTTTCCCGAAATTCAGCCTTATGCAGAATTACAGCCACTAGAGCCAGTCCCACAATGAGCTTTCCTTAGTATGTGCCATTGTGTGTCTATGTATATGTGTCTGTAGCTATTGAGGAGGAGAGGGGGGCAAGGTGGAGGGTGGGGGTGTGGCCTTGACCAACTGCCACTTTGCTCGTTTGATTGACTCTCTCTCATGGGTGGGCCAAATTCTCTGGGCGGGCAAAGCAGAGAAAGGGGAGGTAACCTTGCTCCTTATGACCTCATAAGGAGGAGATTACAGATTGGCCCATCTGGGCTTTCATTTTCTCAAAAGGCAGAGCAGGATACCCAGGGCTCGGTTTACACTATTGCCATTTCTAGACACTGAGGGACCATCATCAGCTTTATCAGTAATCATAACATATTCTCCAAAATACTTGCTGAGATCTCAGAACATGGCAGCATCGCTAAAATATAAGTAGAACAGGACAACGAGCCTGAGCAGTCAGACGTTTAGACAGGTTGTACAACCTGCAGGTTAGTCAAACTTATTTTTAAAATAAAAAAGGCAAACCGTAAAATTATTGCCCCAACTGTCATAAACGTACATCACAGTTTATAGAACTTTGATCTACTGAACTTGCCGTAGTTGTGCGTACTCATGGTTTTCCTGTGAAATGAGGGATTATTAGCAACTTTTTCTGTATTCCTCCAAATAAAATGTTTTTTGCTAATCTTTATTAGGGCTGCATGCCTTGTGCTCGGCTAGCATAACTGTTAGCATGGATATTACGGCGCTCTACAACGAGTCACCCCTCTTCAGGGTGAAAAAATTCGAAAACACTGCCCTTGCGTCTTTGTTTGGACAGCGAAGCCGCATACTTGCGTATCGATGATGTCATCGCCACACCCCTCGACCTCTAGCCTTTGACCTGCGGGCGACGCGGACTCTGGGAGGTCTGGGAGGTCGGGCGACGCAGACTCTGGGCGGCTGAACATCAGCGGCGGTTCTGGGCGGCTGCACGTCAGCGGCGGGTCTGGGCGGCTGCACGTCAGCGGCGAATCCGGGCGGCTGCACATCAGCGGCGAATCCGGGCGGCTGCACGTCAGCGGCGAATCGGGGCAGCCGCTAACCAGCCGGGGTACCGAGAGGCCGCTATCCGGCCGAGGTTCTGGAGGGCTGCTAGCCAGCCAGGAATCTGTGAGGCTGCTAGCCGGCCGAAGTTCGGGAGGGCTGCTAGCAAGCCAGGAATCTGTGAGGCCGCTAACCAGCCGGGGATCTAAGAGTCTGCTAGCCGGCCGAGGTTCTGGAGGGCTGCTAGCCAGCCAGGAATCTGTGAGGCCGCTAACCAGCCGGGGATCTAAGAGGCTGCTAGCCGGCCGAGGTTCTGGAAGGCTGCTAGCCAGCCAGGAATCTGTGAAGCTGCTAGACAGCCGGGAACCAGGGATGTTGCTAGCCAGCCAGGTTACAGAGAGGCTGCTAGTCAGCCGAGGTTCTGGAGGGCTGCTAGCCAGCAAGATCTCTGTGAGGTTGCTAGCTAGCCTGGATATGGGGGAGCCGCTAGCTAGCCTGAAGTCAGGGGGACTGCTAGCTAGCTGGGAGTCAGGGGAGCTGCTAGCTAGCTGGGAGTCAGGGGAGCTGCTAGCTAGCCTAGACTCAGGGGAGCTGCTAGCTAGCTGGGAGTCAGGGGACTCTGGGGGGCCGCTACACGGCCGGGACTCAAGGAGGCTGCTACACAGCTGGGACTCTAGGGGGCTGCTAGCTAGCCGGGGTTCACAGAAGCTGCTAACCAGCCTGGACTCAGGGGAACTGCTGGTAGCCTAGACTAGGGCTGGGCGATATGGCTGAAAACTGTATCACGATATAAGTGTTTCATATCGGTCGATATCGATAATTATTGATATTTTTTATGGCCTATTTAAAATAAGGACCAGGAGAAAAATATTAAATTTAAACATTTTTATTTTAAACTTAACCTTCCTCTGATTATAATCCCCTCCGTTATAAAAGCAGAAATGTCAACACAACCATGGAAATCACTCAAATAATTAAAATGTAAACATAAGTCTAAAATCACAGTGAAGAAAGAATAATTAAGAACTGCTTAATAAGGTGTAATAAAATGGTGCAAAGTGTTAAATATAAACATAGAGAAACCTGAAACCTGAGAAGAACTATTTTCTGCAGGTTTAGTGCTAGGTTGGTAACCTGGCTTCTGGACAGTGCCCAGCATGTCTGCCTTCGTTATTTCTTTGTAGCATTTAGTAAGGCGCTGATGCAGAGTACCTCTCCATGGCGGTCTGCTGCTTGTGCGGTGTTGCAGCTGCAGATGTTGTTGAACGTTGATGGCGAATACGGCTGTGCTCCAACGTGTGAGCGCGGCTAAGGTGGTAAAACAAGTTTGCGGTAGTGTTGGTGGGGACGACGGTCAGACTTATAAAATCCCAAAAACTGCCATACTGACTTTTCCTGTTTTATCAACAATTTCCTCGCTCGCTGCGGCACTCACTTTCCACTTATCGCTCCACGCCGCCGGTTCTATTATTGTAGAATCCAACACGAGACAGCGATGTGGCGCAACCAAACATGATACTGTTACATGATTGGCTGTTAGAGTGTCACTCCCTACGTTGCTAGGTTACCAGAGAGTGAGTGCCTTTGTTCATGCAAAACTTGCTTCGCAACTTATGGTTTCTTCCGAAGAAGAAAAACAAGTTATCAAACGTTTTATCGAACGCATTTTCTATTGATATTGATTACGTGTCTATCGCGATACATATCATTATCGTTTTATCGCCCAGCCCTAGTTAGGAGACTCCAGGAAGTCTTGAATCCAGTCTGGGAGGGAGCTCCGGAGCCTGGAATGAGCGGAGCAGTTTACTTACCATTGTAAATAAATCACTTAGCCTAGGGATCTTTCCAGCTGCTCTCAAAAATGCCTTAGTATTTCCATCAATCAAGAAACCAGATCTCGATCCTTCTGATCTGAATAACTATAGGCCCATCTCTAATTTGCCTTTTATTTCAAACATTTTAGAGAAAGTTGTATTAAATCAATTACACTCCTATTTAAGTGTACATTCTATATATGAGAAGTTTCAATCTGGCTTTCGGGCACTCCACAGTACTGAATCTGCACTGTTTTTTTTTTATAAATATGTTGGCTAACGTTAGCTAATCTCCCTCTTCTCGCCTTGGCCTACCCGCACGTGTCACTCATGTCACGCCATATGAACAATAACTTAGCGGGAGTGAGAAACACAAGGCATTGTGAGGTCTAAGCTAACGTTACGTACCGAGTAACGTTAGTACAACATTACGGAGCTAACGTTACGTACCGAGTAACGTTAGTACAAAGGAGAGTGACAGGTTACTGCTGGAAATCGTAAGAAGGATGGGAAATAGTTTTAACATGACTTTAAAATCGACATCCACTGAGCCAAAGTGGTTATTATGTTAACATTAGTTAGCATGTTCTTGTTTTCTAACTGCGTTGCAAGGTTTAGTAACGTTAGCTTAGCTGGGAGCTTCATGGAGAAAGCTAAAGTTTTAATGTTAGCTGCCCTACAGCTGTCAGAGTTAGCTTCAACTTCATATATTACCTTTTAATAGCTGTATTCTCAGTAACGTGACAATCTGCAAGAAACAGGTTGCTTATAAATCACTAAAATAATAGTGACAGCACTGTTTGGCTTGGTTATTAATGCAGTTAGCATTGTTTGTTACTTACCTAGTCTATGACAAATCTTTTTGGCTGTGCTTTCTAACATGTCATTGTGCTAACCGAGCACCGTTAGCCTTTACAACAACAATGCCGCTTCACTATTTGAATATTAATAAAAAAATATCAAATGGAATTCTACTGGTATTATAGAGGAAGATTGACAGCTCTATTCTCTACACTGCTATTTGTCAGGATAAAGGAATCATGTTGAGCCAGGCCAGCATGCCACAATGTTTGTGAGGGTCATGTTAAAGTCACATATGACTGGCACATTAATGAATGGATGAATTAAAGAATGGACATGCTTTAACATAAACAAATTTGTTTTCATATGGAGCCCAGTCAGTGCAGTGCAGTCAATTACGCCAATTACATTCGGCAAACCGGACATTGCTGCAAATTGCATTTTAACTTTGGCCTGTTCTCGCGCAGGGTAGGGAAACCTGATGTATTAATAATACCTTCCAAAACGGCAGGTATTATAGCACTCAGGGACAATATACCAGACCTATAGGATGATATTTAACATAATTAGATTATATCCAGACAAGGCTTAGTGATTAAATTGAAGATTATATATAATGATATAAAACACTTACCTGTCTGCCAATTCCCGCAGGAAACAGCCAGTTTGCCAACAATTAGATTGATTGTTAACACCATACCAAAGTCACAGCATCAATTAGTGGTATCCCTAAGGGGGTAAGCGAGCATCCGGAAAGCGTACCTCCTATGGGTAAGATTCGGAGGCTAACAAGCCATCACCTTCTGCTAGTATTCCATTGACTGCCGTTCATTTGGGTGTCACTTTGACAGCAAATAACTTCACATCTGAAGCGTTTAAAGACTTTATTTGTCCATATTTTATTTCTAAAGAAACACGACAATGTATAAAAGGCTCCATTACGTTGTATCTCACGTTATAGCCTCGTAGCAGCCGTTTTTATAAAAATAGGCTAACGATTGTGTCATAACCACGCAACTTTCTGTCGCACAGTAGATAAATTACCGTATAGTCAGGAGAAGCTCGCACGCAATTGGGGAGACGTGGAGGCATCATACAGTCAAGGGAGAAGCCCATAGAGAGTCCATGCAAGCATCAGAACAAAATATTTCAGCAACATTTCGATGGATTGGAAATACTGTAGGCAAGTGAAATCATATTAAGTAACATTTATCGACGAAAACTAGGGTATTTTATAAGTATATGTTGTTAAATAATGAAGTAGGGGTAATGAGATATATATATATGTATATATATATATATATATATATATATATATATATATATATACATATATATATATATACACATATATATATATATATATACACACACATAAGGGATGGGGAAATTATACAGGCAATGGAAACAAAAAACATCTCAACAACATCGCGGTTAACCTTATTCCTTTATTTATTTACAGAGCTATGCTTGAAGATGAATGTGATCCCTTTCATCATGGTCAGAAGTCATCTACAACATGTCCTAGTCTACATAACCTAATGTGAAATAAAGAAAAACGTTCTGTTCAAGTGTTTTTGACCGTGATTTATTAGCCTAACTTACATGCTTTAACACCTAGCACAATTATATGTTGGAATGTTATTTGGTTAAATGTTTAACATTACTAAGAACTGCAGACTAGGCTACTAAAACGATTCCAATCAAAAAGTATATTTTAAAGTCGATTCTAGACACTTATTTTTTCATTTCTGTCAAAGCATGTCTACTTGAAGTGTCTACTGTGTGTTTCGATAATAAATATTGAATTATTTGGTTAATAAATATTGCTTTATTGAAACTTGATTGGTGTACAATCAGTGTCAGCCAAAAACACAAATAAAAACAATAAAATAAAAAAAAGTAATAATATTAACCCTCCTGTTGTCCTCGGGTCAAATTTGACCCATTTTCAAAAAGTTTTTATATCAGAAATTTAGATTTTCTTTCAAACAAATTGTCAAAAAGAAATAACGTGGATGGTTCCATACAACGCTCTTCACAAGTTAAATAAATTATCAGTTCACTACTTTCATTGAATTTGGGTGTTTTATTCAATTTTATAGCATTTCAAGAAAATTATAGATGAAATAATGTTCTTCTAAAACCAATCGGAATATAGACGTCCTTTGTGCTGGCTGATTCCGGAGAAATATACGATGTAAACTTTCGTTCCTACCAAAACATTAGTTCCGTGAAAATAGAGGAAAAGCTCATAATTGCCGTTGCTGGGTTCCCTATCATTTATGATATGACGTTGTTTGCGTATAGGGACCAGTTAACGTTACCTGCCGGTCACCTCATTTCTAAACAGTCCGCTCGCAGTGAAGTCCTGCACAGCTGGCGGCTGCTCGCTCTGCCTGCATTCTGCAGCGGTTCAGCGGCTAACTGCTAGCAGATACCGCTGCGAAAACAAACAATACAAATTCTGTCATTTGTAATTTATAAAAGGTTTCTAGTATCAATGTATTGGCCGTGCAGTGGTTGCTTGTGCTTTTTCTTCAATCGTGTGTTGAAAATGATCGAAGAATGCTGGTCTCCGTTGAAGTCGGGTTCCGCCATCCATTCCGACACACCCCCACTCTGACACTGATTGTCAGAGTGGCGGCACTTCCATTGTTTTCAAACGTCCCACCACTCCGACAGTTTTTGTTTCCATTAGGGTTAGGGGTTAGGGTTAGGGAATAGCGGCATGTTGGCGTGGCGGCATGTCGGACTGGCAGCATGTAACCGTTGAAGTCTATGGCGTCGCTGTGTCCATTTCTTTCACTGTCTATGGGTATCCCCTACTCAGAGATACAATTTGAAAATGAAAGTGTAATAGGCAAACACGTTTCTTTATGCCGGTTTTGTAATGAACAGTATTACAGCTCGGACTGATAACAAGGACATTAAGTGCCAACGATTGCGCGAGAGCTGAACGGCAGTATTTCCAGACTTTGATATTTGATGATAAATGCACAGTATTAAAGATATTTAGTTATTTACACTGTGTTCTGCAGTTATCTAATGCTAAGGTATTTGATGCCATCCTGTATTCCATGCAGTTGGGCCATCTCCTCCTCCTGCGCAAGATCTGAGTTGGATTTTACAAGGTATTTATGGAACAATTATCAGTACAAGCGCAAATTGCACTGCTGGATTTAATCTTCATGATAACGGGGTTGATATGGAGCTAAAAAATGTGCGCAAGGCATCAATACTTGAAAATATTACGAGTAATCGTTCTTCCCACATTTACTTTATGCAGTCTGACATGAGTTCACCACCTCACCATCTGGGTCGCCAATTCCCATTTTCTCCAAAATGTGCATACGCATGGTTCAGAGTTTACGTGGAGGACCACACATTCTCCTGTCAAGTTTGTGTTTTTATAAATCACAACCTTTGCGTGGGAAGTGGCGTACGCACATTATCAGCCCAGTTTTGTGCATATGCCACATTTATAAATGAGACCCCTGGTCTTTTCTCCAGGTCCCTTGTGACCCGAGCATTTGGTGGTCTGCATAGATTATAAATTGTTTCACTCTCTTTATTATAGGAAGAAAAAAATATACATTTAAGATGTAATCCCTGTGATAAAAACAAATAATACAAAATGTAACCAAGGTCTGTGTGTTGCTATTAGAGTACTTCCCGCCATTCCTCTGCACCATGTACAGGCTTCGCATGACTTCTCCTATTTCTCCTTCTATCTCTTCTTTTAGGTGTGACAGCCATGACAATGTACCTGTTTGCCTTCAAACGTTTAAGGACCACTCTTCTCCAATTTCCAATTTGTGGACCGAGGCTGTCTGGCCTATTGCATAAAGGTAAAAAAAAAAAATAGTTTGAATCTCGAGAATCTTAACGCCTACAGTAAATCATCAATACAGGAAAGTGACATAACACTTACCTTCGGATACCGGCTGAAATGACATCCTCCATTTCCTTTCATAGGAGGGTTTTTCTTTGTCCTCCAAGCCTTCTTTTTGAGTCTGCTTATTATCTTGCACCTCAGGTGGCAAAGTCTGCTGGACCCTCACAGATGTTCCTTTAATGGCCCTGGAATGAAAAGCACTCACATATTTTCCTTGAAAAGTTCTGGCGTGATAAATACTCACCCAGGAAGACTTCTTTATTGCCGTTGTGTCCAAGGGGGTAAGCGAGGGTCTGGCAAGCGTAGCATCCCATTGACTGCCATTCATTTTGACGTCACTTTGACAGCGAATAACTTTACATCTGATGCATTTAAAGACTATTTGTCCATTGTTTATTTCTAAAGAAACACGACAATGTATAAAAGGCTCCATATCTCATGTTATGGCTCCGTAGCAGACGTTTTTGCAAAAATAGGCAAACGATTATGTCATAACCACGCGACTTTCTGTGGCATAGTAGAGAAATTACCGTATAGTACAGGAGAAGCTCGCAGGCAGTTTCAACTTACATTAGCTGTTTAAGTTTAATTACTAATGTTAACTAGCACGTTAGTTAGCAATAATTACCCTGTGCTTATGTTATCTCCTTACATAAACCTACGCTTTGTCTCTGCAAGATTGGGAATGACAGCACAGCTACAGAAGACTTCCAACTTTCAGACAGGTTGCTCACGTCACATCTATGTCTTCAAGCTCAGTTGGAGGCTGAGCAGTAACGCTCAGCGCTCACCGGAAAAGTGCTTCTAATATCCTTCACTGGTCTCCGTCCAGAGCAACGGGATCTATTGGTCCATTATATATACTGTCTATGGTTGTGTCTCACATATTTTCCTTGAAAAGCTCTGGCGCGACAAATACTCACCCAGGAAGACTTCTTTTTGCTGTGTCTCATTGTCCTCTCTGGACCGAGTTGAATCTCAACAATCTTAACAGCAACAGCAAATCATTAACACAGGAAAGCTTTAAGATCCTCCCATCTCCTTTTATAGGAAGGTTTTGGATTGGCCTCCAAGCCATCTCTCAGGGTTTGCTTAACTCTGCGGGACTCTCCAGTAGTACTCTTCAAGCATTTGGTTGAACTGGGAGTCCTCACACGGGTATTGGTTTTGTCTTGGGCCTCAGGTGGAATCCTCCGTGGCAAACTCTGCTGGACGGATTCCCCTTCAATGGCCCTGGAGTGACCGGTACCTTTGGCCTTCTTGATTTTGGTGGACTCCCCATTAATAGCTAGGAGGACCTCGATGTTAGCTTAGTCTGTCCACTTATGGAAAGCCTGGCCATTGCCTCGTTGATCTCTTTAATGAGAGGATCCTTGTCACCTATATAATACTAAAAGAGAATATTTGGATACATGTTTAGACCATATGTCAATTAAACACAAGACATAAAACTAAATAACACTTCAATCAAATCAATGTCATTTCTTTTGATCAAAGAATAATCATATCACTTGTGTAGAATTATTAAACTTGGTAAAAAATAAGTCATTTATAGACATGTCACTCCTACTTATTTAAATGAAATGGCATCTACTTTAATTAAACTCCTGTTCACATTCCTGCCTGTCAAGCAACTTCAAACAATTGTACATTTATTTTTAACGGACTGTAAATATCTACATTTATACATATCATCATCTAGAAATGGCATCTATCAATAAATGTAAAAAAAAGAAAAGAAATGGCATCTATCGGCTTACTTGTGTGTTTATCTGTTTTCTGCTTAGAATAATAGTGGGCTCCACATTAGATGTGAGTACATAAATTAACTTAAAAATCTAATTATATTTACACTGGAAGCAACATTTTATAATTAACATAGGCTCACTGTATTCCTGACACTTCAGACAGCTCATGGTATTCCAGGCACTTGGCTTTTCCCCCGCAAATTGTATAAATACTTAATTTTATGGGCAATATATACAGTACATATATGTCATATGTACATATATCCTTGTCTCCTCCTTTTTTGACTCCTATTAACCTCCAGTTTCCAAAGCCAATCGTTCAACGCAAACGTGAGTTTCCAAAGTGTGCCTATGAGCGTTGAGAAAATGGTGAGGGAAGGGTATTCAGCTAGGATGACAGGCAGCAGGGAAAGACTTAAGATTGCAAAGTACTGGTTCACAGCATGATAACCCACCATCAAAATGACAGAAACGTTCTTAAGGCCTCATAGAATATTTATGAGTTAGTTTTTGCAAATATTTAGACTTTTTGAAGGGATATACACATTTACAGAGTCATTTTGTCTGACATGAAATTCCAAGCCGTCCGGAATACCATTAGCCCTCACGGTAATCCGGACACCGTGTCTACTGACAAGATTTGTTTTCCGAATGATTTGTCCAAAATGTGTCAATCTAACTTCAGCATGTGTGTAAGACCTGCCCCCAGAGACAGGTAAACCAATTAGGCTTATCTTTTCACGCATTGATATCTTATGGGACTTTAACTGTGCTTACTGCGTCGAAAGTGTAAAATCTACGTTAGTCTACAGTACATCTACGTTACTTTGACTTTCTCTTGGTTGGTTTTGTGACCCAACTTGTAACCCTATGAAAATTTGAGAGTGTGTCAAAAGCTGAGCCCGCAGAGAGTGAAGAGGTTGAATGAGAGGGCCGGAGCATAGCAGAGTCTAACTGCATGCAGAGAAAGAGTTTTTGAGAGGGCACATTAGTAAATTGTGTGAGAGGGGTTATTATTGCACGTTAACATGGATAATAGCAAACGGAATAGGAGTTTGTTTGCTCAAACGAAAAAATTTTTTTGCGAGTGTTGATTTCTGTTCAAAATGTAATGTGCTTGCAACTTCTCTGTGCTCAAAACATACAGTTACTTGCTCAGAAATTAGGCACATATATAACACCATACCGTTGCTCCGTCCAGCGCCTAGCGACTGTGATTGGAATAAAGAAATGCCAATAAACCAGAGCACATACCCTGCAGAGATCTGAGGAGCAGTTAACCATATTTCTCATGAATCCACCGGAGTTTAGAATGCCAACACAAAGGAAGTGTAAGGTGAGGGACATCCGGAAGTAAATACAGTGGGGCAAAAAAGTATTTAGTCAGCCACCAATTGTGCAAGTTCTCCCACTTAAAAAGATGAGAGAGGCCTGTATTTTCATCATAGGTACACTTCAACTATGAGACAAAATGAGAAAAAAAATCCAGAAAATCACATTGTAGGATTTTTAATGAATTTATTTGAAAATTATGGTGCAAAATATGTATTTGGTCAATGACAAAAGTTCATCTCAATACTTTGTTATATACCCTTTGTTGGCAATGACAGAGGTCAAACGTTTTCTGTAAGTCTTCACAAGGTTTTCACACACTGTTGCTGGTATTTTGGCCCATTCCTCCATGCAGATCTCTTCTAGAGCAGTGATGTTTTGGGGCTGTCGCTGGGCAACACAGACTTTCAACTCCCTCCAAAGATTTTCTATGGGGTTGAGATCTGGAGACTGGCTAGGCCACTCCAGGTCCTTGAAATGCTTCTTACGAAGCCACTCCTTTGTTGCCCGGGCGGTGTGTTTGGGATCATTGTCATGCTGAAAGACCCAGCCACATTTCATCTTCAATGCCCTTGCTGATGGAAGGAGGTTTTCACTCAAAATCTCATTCATTTCTCAATTCATTCTTTCCTTTACACAGCTCAGTCATCCTGGTCCCTTTGCAGAAAAACAGCCCCAAAGCATGATGTTTCCACCCCCATGCTTCACAGTAGGTATGGTGTTCTTTGGATGCAACTCAGCATTCTTTCTCCTCCAAACATGATGAGTTTTTACCAAAAAGTTCTATTTTGGTTTCATCTGACCATATGACATTCTCCCAATCCTCTTCTGGATCATCCAAATGGTCTTTAGCAAACTTCAGACGGGCCTGGACATGTACTGGCTTAAGCAGGGGCATACGTCTGGCACTGCAGGATTTGAGTCCCTGGCAGCGTAGTGTGTTACTGATGGTAGCCTTTGTTACTTTGGTCCCAGCTCTCTGCAGGTCATTCACTAGGTGCCCCCGTGTGGTTCTGGGATTTTTGCTCACCGTTCTTGTGATCATTTTGACCCCACGGGGTGAGATCTTGCGTGGAGCCCCAGATTGAGGGAGATTATCAGTGGTCTTGTATGTCTTCAGTCTTCCCAGCCTGGTGCAGGTCTACAATTGTATTTCTGGTGTCCTTTGACAGCTCTTTGGTCTTGGCCACTTAGTGGAGTTTGGAGTGTGACAGTTTGAGGTTGTGGACAGGTGTCTTTTATACTGATATCAAGTTCAAACAGGTGCCATTAATACAGGTAATGAGTGGAGGACAGAGGAGCCTCTTAAAGAAGAAGTTACAGGTCTGTGAGAGCCAGAAATCTTGTGTGTTTGTAGGTGACCAAATACTTATTTTACCAAGGAATTTACCAATTAATTCATTAAAGATCCTACAATGTGATTTTCTGGATTTTTTTTCTCATTTTGTCTCTCATAGTTGAAGTGTACCTATGATGAAAATTACAGGCCTCATCTTTTTAAGTGGGAGAACTTGCACAATTGGTGGCTGACTAAATACTTTTTTGCCCCACTGTAAGTGACATTCGGGTGGAATTTCCGGCGGCACCGGAACAATCCCAGAAATGAAATGTCGTCAATATAGACTAGCCAGGCTCTGATTAATGCTAAGGGGATCAGTTTGGCATGTGTTTAGAGTTTTAGTGTGAGACTTATTAACACAAGCTGAGGTGCAGACTTGATGGCTTTCAATGTGCAAGTCATCGGGTTGTTAAACTTTTTTTCCCACAAGCAGCAGTTTAAGGTCTGTTTTCATGATGCTACAAAATACAAAACTAATACAACAATACAAAGTAAAAAACTGGTGCTGCTAAACGTGAAGCTTTGTGTCATAAACAATTTGTTGAAGAATGGCTCGCTTGATAAGAAAAAAAGAATCAAGAGAGAACGTGGAGATTAAGCAGCGAGAAAAACAGAGACATAGGAAGAGATTCCGAGACAAAATATTCAGAACATCTGTTGTCAAAGCAGATGATAATGGCTCGTTATTGCAGTCATTAGGGAAGCTGAGAATGACAGAAAAAGACAGAGTGAGAGAACAAGGGAGAAAAAAAACATATTAGACAGACCCACTGTACATGCTGAGGAATGGAATGGAGAGTTCACCTACTTTTTTATTTGAAGAATAGAGTTTACCATTTTTAAACATAAGAAAAAGCTTTATTGACCCCTGTGGGGAAATTGGCTTTCTACAGCAGGTTATAGGGTTCAGCAGGGAAATAGAAAACTATATCAGCCCTAACATAAGTATAAATTGGACAATAAAAACAAACAATAAAAGCAGAGCAAACAAAACATTACAAACAAAGGAAAAGGGTAATTATATACTATAAAAACAATGCATGGTTATGTAAACATATGCTGCCAAGTATGCAGAAATATGTTCAAAGGGGGAAAAGCATAAGAGTCTGTAGCCACACTAGTGTCTCTGTGAGGATGATGCTCATAAAGAACCAAATTGTAAGATGGATGGAAATTGAGGCATGTTAGAAAGCCCACACCATTCTGCAACAGGTAGTTATGGTCAAGCGAAGCTGCATCCCAATAATAATTACAGCCGCAATTACCTGCTGTTTTTCTATAGACTCTCTGGTTCTCCTGTAATTTAACCCTTGTGTTGTCCTCGGGTCCAATTTGACCCGTTTTCAAAGTTTATTATATCAGAAATATGGGTTTCTGTCATCCAAATTGACCAAACATAACTTGGATGCATATGTGCGTTGTATGGAAGCTATACAACGTTCTTCGCAGGTAAAATTAATAATTACTTCCATTGAATTTTGGGGTGTTTTATTCAGTTTCATAGCATTTCAAAAATATTTGTAAAGGGTTTTAAAACAGTATCCTGACTAAACTTTAACATTCACCAGTCTGTGATTATCCATTCGACATCCTCTGATCTTAACTATTAGTCAAAATAATTCATAATTTCTGCTTTTTTTAACTTGAACATTAGGTATAATGTCGTTTAAATTAGGTTTGTTGACCATGAATTAAAAAAAAAGCTTTTGAAAAAAGTGACAAAAATGTTTAAAACAGCGTCAAAAGCATACTAAAACGTTGGAAAAAGCACAAAATAAAAATAATTTTCAATTTAGACCCAGAATGACAACAAGTTAATGGTTGACGGAAAGACAACACAAGGGTTAAATCCTCTCCGGAGCCACGTCCTTGTGTTTTATAGGGGATTTCTGCTTGTCCATATTCTGTTCAGGTGACAGGATTCTGCTGTATATTAAGGTTAACTATGTAACAAAATTGCCTCATCACACTGTATATTTCAGAAGGTTCGATAGTCATCATGCCAGTGTTGTAGTCAAGACCACCTAAACCGAGACCAAGTCATCCATAAGACCAGAGTATATCGAAACCGAGACAAGACCAGACTTTGAGGGGTTGAGACCAAGTCAAGACCAAGACCAAGGCGGGGTGAGACCGAGTCAACACAAGACCAGACCAGTGCCACAATAAAATGTGGAAAATGCTAACCATAGGCACTCCTCAAATTGATCTGAAAGATCCACATTCCCATAAAAACAAACCCGCATAAAACAAATTAAGATTTTTCTTCATTCACCTCTTTTATTGCAATACATGCCATTAGTCCTTTTTATCTGAGACCGAGACAAGACCGAGTGAAAATGCAGACCGAGACCTTCAAAACCAAGACCAATCTTGAGTACTACAACGCTGAATCATGCTGTAGATAGTCTATATCCATGATGTTCCACTTCCTGGATTGCTCCGTTGCTGATGAAAATTCCTCAGGATTTCACTCTTTTCGGCCGGATGTCCCTCACCTTCCTCTTTGTGTTGGCATTCTAAACGCCGGTGGATTTATGAGGACTATGGTTAACTGCTCCTCAGATCTCTGCAACTAGACTATCTGTCCAATCTGAGTTTTCTGTTGCACGACTAAAATAACTTATGAACGTACACACGTTCCACCTAAACAACTTCCTTCCCGAGGCTATTTTGAAGCGGCACCGTGACTCTGCCCGGCACTTCGCACCGCCCAAGACGATTGTGATTGGTTTAAAGAAATGCCAATAAACCACAGAACGTTTTTCTGCCGTCCCGTCTGCCGAATACTGTGTGGACTATAGCCAGACCTGGCAAAGTGAGCCTATGCTGTAGATGACGGTGCAATGATAGTACAGCTCACGCCTTGGCCTTAACAGAGCAAACTGTCATCAGTTCCAACTGTGCAAACTGTCACCAATTCAAAGTGCACAAGTGTCTTGACCGAGCAGCCATGAACATGAGGCACGCCAGTTTGAGATTATTCTTTGACATGTAAATACTGAAAACAATCTCCCATCAGGTGTTGTACACAGTGGCAAAGCGACAGCGATGGAAAAGTGCTTGGCAGTCGCCGAGAATGCTTTAGGCAGTGTTTTCAGCTTGATCAAGGTGGAAAGGATGCTGGCGCTGTCACCTTATACATCTTTCACAGTCATGGAGAACACAGATTTTGCAGGCTGACATAGTGGCTCAAGAGTGGCTATATCAGTGTGACACATTGCACAAATATTGGACAAACCTGTCAAAGTGCCCACAAGGCCTGCAGATTAGGCTTGTACCTACCACAGCAGGACATTTGATGGCCCTGTAGGGAAAACTTCAGAGTCTCCAAGAAAGCATTTTTATGACTGCACAGCTGCATCGAATAGAAAATAGATGTGTTGTACACTATTTTTTTATGTAATCCCCATGTAATTCAACCTGACAAACAGTATTTGGTTTTTTGGAAACTTAATATAAACACCCACACAACAAAAGTTTGTAATGATGTACCTGCCAAACATCTGCTCCGTTCAATAACTTCATTCTGACTTTCCAATTAGGTTTTTCTATAACCATGATAGTATTTTCATATAAATCAATCCAGTTCACAAAATCAATTTAATGAGCAAATCCTTCAGGGAAAATTATCACTTTTGCTTTCCAGTAAAGGATTTTTTTGTCATTGCAGCATTTGTTTTGTCACTGTAGGTGTCATATTTCCCAACAGTGGATTCAGTATTAGACTTTAAAACAAAAGCCTTTAAATAATTGCAAATAATGCAAGCTGGATTACCTGTGATAATCCAATATGCTGAGCATGACGTAGCTCAGGAGCAGTAATGTGAAGAGTGTGCTGTAATTAACGTAATCGTAAAAACAAATCTCTGCATCCATTTTTGCTTATAGGAGAAAACCTGGTCGCACCTTTCCTTTTGAAAACATTTGTGTCTATGTCATCGCTCAGAATGACCCAATCCTAGTGAGACATAAATGTAGTATTTCTTTGTCAAATGGTATTGAACTGCGCTGTGATTAGCTGTTCTCAACCATTGTTGTTGAAGAGCAGAGGAACTCTGATATAGCTGTACATCAGTGTTATCAATTCAACATTGTATTTTAAGGTTGCTTTCACACCTCCCTCGTTTGGTCCGTTTAAAACTAATTCTGGAGCGTTTCGTTGGATAGTCTGGCTCGTTTGGGCTGGTGTGAAGGCTCATCCGAACTCTGGTGCAGGTCAAACAAACTAACTCTGGTCTGCTTGAAAACGGGGGTCTCGGTTCTCTTCCGAGTGAACACGAGATCCGACCCAAATACAGGAAGTGAACCAAAAACGCATGCATTTACTAGCCTGCAGTTTCAACCTTGCACATGATTAACGGACTTAAGGGAACATAACTTTAAGATCCATAAGCTGTTCTGACCACACGTCGCTGGTTGTCTGTGAGACATCATCAGTCTGTGTGACATCATCATCTCTCTCTCTCTCCTTCACTCACTGTCTGTCAGCTGCTCATTGTTCCCATTCTAAATATTAGAAACATAAAGCAGAACCAGAAAACCCGAGACATAAATGTGGTGTTGCTCCATTATTTCTGAGACCAGAAGTGTCGGTGAGTTTCAGATATTCCGTCAAGTGCGTTTGCAGTGTTTGGTGCGTCTGACAAAGTGCTGTGTGAAAGTAAACCAAACCAAATGGAAAAAAATGCAACAATGTTGCAACTTCACCACAGAATTGTGCCAGAGTCCACAGAACTATAGTATGTGTGAAAGCGCCCTAAGACTCAAATATAACTTGTCAGAATGAATTCAAATGCAACCCATATAACCCAAATCCTAGACTACACTGCAAAATTGATTCCCTTCACAGATTTCCAATAAATCGGTATGTCATTCCAGTAAAAAAACTTATGCGAAGTTTGGTCTTGTGTAGCCTCGCTTCTTTCTCTTCAGAGATTCCGCCTCACTCCTCAGAGCAGAAATAAGAGGATTGGAACGGCCTGCACACTGAAACCAATTCTGGGTCAAGCGAGGATCAAATGAGAGAATTGGCATGTACCCGTAGAACTTATCAGAGGTTGCCAGTGCCTTTTACCAGTTTTTTAGCAGTAAAGGGGAAGTTCCTGATGGTAAACATTTGAACCTTATGACTTGTTGCAGACTGCCTCAACACATAATTACTTTTGGACTCTGGGACTTGGGGCAGGAAGTGCCCGTGATGATGAGCTAAATCCTTTGCGAGTGTTTCATTTGTGGATGAGGTGTAGCTTTTGCCCACCAGCCTTCAGTCCTCTAAAGGCTCAATAATTGGGATACTTAGTATGTCGCCCTTGTCAGATCCCCTGAAAACATTTAACCTCAAATGCAACTTCTTCTCTGAGACATTTTTTTTATGACCACTTGGCAGAATATTGTAAGGACAGTAGCCCCAACATTGCAACACGGTCTCACGGCAGTTCGTGATGGTGGCCAGCACAAAATGGTCTATACGGAGATTAACAGGGAAAGCAAACACCACACCCCGGGGGAGGACACCTCACATGCCGGGAGATGGCCACGGGTGGCGCGCAACAATAACGGGAACAGGACGCCTCACACACCGGGACACGGCCGCGGGGGACGCGCAACAATAACGGGATAGCGGAGGTTGGGTTAAGGAAAAAAAAGACAAGGAAAGGACGCCTCACACGCTGGGAGACGGACGCAGTGAACGCGTGACAATAACGGGACGGTTAACGGGGAAACAAAACGCCACACGCGATCCCCGGCCTCCGGAGTGTAAGTCCGGAGATGTTTGATCCATCCACCACCCCAAACAACCTCCTTACGTGGATTTTCGGCATTTCATACTACTCGCTGCCGTAGTCGTGCTGTGACCACGACATATGCTTCCCATTTAAATACATTAGTTTACATTTTCGTGCTGGCCACCACGAATAACGCAGCCCAGTCTCATGCCAGGTCGTTATATAGTCACGTTATTGTAATCTATTAAGTCGTGGACAGGTTACGTAGGATACGTTTTTTTCGTGTGGCGATGCAATGCATTTTAATGGGAAGCATATTTCGTGATCCCAGAACGCTGACGGTAGCGAGTAGTTGATAAGGCGAAAGTCCGCGTAGGGAGGTTGGTCGGGGTGGTGGATGGGTCAGAAAACACAGGACTTTCACCCTGGAGACCGGGTATCGGGGGAACGGGGTTCTTTTTTTTTCCTAACCCCAACCGTCTTGTTATTGTGGTGTTTCATTTCCCCGTTGTGGTGTGCCCCTGCGGCCGGGGATCGTGTCCTGCGAGTGGCGGCCTGTTCCGTTGTTTTAGCTGCCGTGCGGCGTTTCATTTCCCCGTTGTTGTGTGCCCCTGTGCGGGTGGATCGCGAGTGGCGGCCCGTCCCGTTGTTTTGGCCGGCGTGTGGCGCCTCATTTCCCTGTTGTCGCGTCCCCCAGAGCAGGTTCGAAAAGTGTGACCTGTACACGTTCAAAAGTCGTTGCATATACACGAAAAAAATTTCAAAATTGTAACCTGTACACGAATTTATGAATCAAAATAACGTGACTATTACACGACCTGGCGTGAGACCGGGTTGGAATAACGACAAAAACATCCCCGTAAACACATCAATAGATTAAATAACGTGACCATTTCACGTACTGCCGTGAGACTGGGTTGAACATTGTGCTTCCTTCTTGCTTTCTTTCTGCAACTATGTAGACTGAGTGGTTCAAGCTTATTTTTCGGCTGCATTTACTGTAGTCAGTCAACAGAATCACGTCAGCTGAATGTCTACAATGTAAATGTAACCTCAAATCACATACTCTTTTATTCGGTGTCACTGTGCTCTTCTTCATGTTATTTATCATCACCCAACATGTCAGCCTTCCGCCTTACCTTCTCCTTTGCACCCTACCCTCCCACTGCCTCCTTCCTTCCCTCCCTCACTCTGATAGAACAACAGAAACCAAGTCGATGGCAGTGACAGGTGACGCTTTGGATGAAAGTCCCTGACTCCAGCGGCTGTCACAGTGCTCAGCAGAGAAATGAAAGAACCCAAGGAAGAAAGGTTTTAGTTGGAGGGGGATGGAGGGAGGGAAGGAGGGAGCGGAGGTGGAGATGTGAACTGAAGTCAGGGAGTGTCGCCCTGGGGGCTATGAGCCTCTAATTGACTGCAGAGGGTTGACGGAGGCTCTTTGTGACTGGCACTTCCAACACACACACACACATACACACAGTTTGTATTTCTACATTAACACCTACTCTCACATGCCCAGACTTAACCCTAAATCAAACCTTATCTAAATGTATAATTTTAAAGTCCACACCAGCATTTCTGCCTGTAGAAATATCTGCAGACTGAATTCAGTTGTAATGGGCAAAACCAGTGTATGTGTCTGCAGAGGCAAGACGAATCAAGTTCGACATGGATGTTTGACACAAAGATTTGCACCGCTGACCAATCGCCAACACGCTTTACTCCGTGTGACTTCTGAAGGTCACGCCAAATAACGTTCTTCGAGAATCTGTTTGAGAAAACTGAGCTTTTCTTTTTTTTTTGCCACAACAAGCTGTCAACACAACCCTGACATAATAATGATCATCTTGTAAAGTTGATGTGGCGAACATGTTGGCAGTTGTCAGTTCACTAGGGGTGTGCAAAAGAAATCGATTCACATTCGAATCGCGATTCAAGCTCTACCAATTCAAAATCGATTCATAGAATTCCAAAAATCGATTCATATTTTTTGATAAAAAACAAAACAAAAACATTTTTAATTATTTTTTTAATTGTATGTCTACTGCAATCACATGGGAAAAGTAACTACATTTACATACTGTGAGTAGTTTTTTTTAATCGAGAATCGTTTTTGAATCAAAAATCAATTTTGAATCGAATCTTGAGCCTGAAAATCGATATTGAATCGTGACATTTTCTGAATCATGCACCACTACTGTTCACACATCCAGCAGACACAACTCAATTAGCATTTGTTTGGAGCAGTGTTTGTGTCCACCTGATGAATGTAAGTCCAAAGCCGTGTTCCCACCCAAAGTTCCGAGGACTTCTGAGTTAAAACTAAAACTAGGGATGTCCGAATAAAGCTTCATGAACTGTTAGTTGTATTTGTTGACCCAACTGTATGGTGCTCTCGGTTGAAAGAAAAAAGGTTCAAGGAATAGCAATTGGAATGGAATTCAGTGTGCTTACAACCCTTTGTTGAACCGAGAGCACCATCTATTGGGCTCAGAAAAATTAAGAAAATGCTTTAGAAGCTTCACCTGTACATCACTTACTGAACCACACGGTCTCACGGCAGTTTGTGAAATGGTCACATAATTTTTAATCTATTGATTCGTGTACACGGACACGTTTATCTTGTCTTTTTTTCGTGGTGGTCGGCACGTAATGGGAAGCATCTATACGGACGTTGGGTTTAGGAAAAGGAAAGGTAAAACGCGTCCGTGTACACGAATCAATAGATTAAATAACGTCACCATTTCACGAACTGCCGTGAAATGGTACTGGACGGTTTCTTCAACCCACAGTTATCTGCATTTACACCGCGGTCTAAAGACCAATGAAGATTAGGCAAATTAGTCCGCTGAAATGATGAAAAAGCAACACGACGGAATGAGCGCTGCAGGTGGTTGAGGGATGGGAAACACACTTTGGCGCCTGTAGTCCAGTGTGTCTGTTTCATCTTAAAAACATGTCACTTTGCTTTAGAATGTAACCACTTTGACCTTGACCTTGGCCTTGACCAACTGCCACTTTGCCCATATACCTATATGACAAAATAGGTATTTTGTGCTACTTTTGCTCAATTGCTACTGCTAGGGGACACTAATTTGCAATAAATTAATGCTGGAATGTTTCCAGTTATGACTGTCACTCTTAAATGTGTCTGATTTTATCTGACACGCTATCAACCTAACTCTTCAGAAATAAGTTGATTGTATAATTTTCAATGAAAACTATTATTAGTGATATCTGTGAATTATCACACCTGGCACCGTTTCTAAAAAACAATGTAATGAAGATGTAAGTTTATCAAATGGAATTTGTTTGTATTGTTTTAGCACCATGAACAAAATGATTGTATTGGGATGGTGGCAGCAGTCTAAGGCCACGTCCACACGTAACAAAACGATCTCCCCCGCCCACCCGTCTTCCCTGGCATTGTTCCAAGAATGTTTGCGCCCAAACGAATCGATTTGTAAATGACTCAACACGCTACTTAATATTCCAGGCCTATAGGTGGCACTGTTTCTGCTACAGAAATTCACCAAAAATGGAGAAGAGGTGGAGCATGCGCATAAAGCTTGCACGCTGTATACAAACAGACAGTAGAAGAAGAAATCAAACAGCCCTAGTAACCCTTATAGGCTCAATATCTTCTCCAGCAAGAGCACAAGCATGTAGTCCGCCATTATTGTTGTTATGAGACGTCGTCGCAGGGTAAGAGGTCAAAGGCAGTGACATCATTGATACGCAAGTATGCGGCTTCGCTGTCCAAATGAAGACACAAGGGCGCCGTTTTCGAATTTTTTCACCCTGGAACCAGGTTTTAAAAAAGTGTGTCTTCATGCAGGATTGGTTTGGACGATCGGCCAAAACGATGCAAAACGTGCACTTACACCAAAAAGCGTCTCCGTGTGGATGGCCCCTCATACAGATGAAAATTAGCTTATTGCTAACTCTGGTACCGCTAAGGAGCTGTGCATTGTTCCTGTCAAATAAATAAATAAAAAATTGCTAACTCTCAGGAAACAGAACCTAAACTATCTGCATGGCTAGACACTAGTACTGATTCCGGCATATATCACTTATTTTCTAGGAAAACCTAGAACGAAAGACAAGAATTTTATTTTTCATTTATTTAAGTATTAATGAGAAAATTCTGTAATTTTTTTCTTCAGTTTTTGTTTTCATTCATTCTTCAATCTTTAATATTCATTAGATTACTGAATGGCATTGCTAATCCGTAGTGATTACTGTGGGTAGTGTAATGCAAGTAGAACCCGTCACATGCAGCCCTTGGATGGGAATGGGTTGCTGTCTGATGAAGCCAGTAGTTGAATGGTCTGCTTTCCCTGCCTGTTTCACTTTTGCACTCCGCGTACTTGACATTGACACCAAAATGTTGCTATTTTACCATGATAGTTAAAGAAAGATATTTTTCCACAGTGAAAATGGTGAATATGTTTTATGGTAAAAGAAGAAGATCCTCCTAGATGCAACTATGGGTAAGTGGACGGATGAGTATATCTTTATGTAAAATTACATTCACACTTTGCACTAGAACTGACTGAGTAACATATCCTAAATAGTGTGGATTTTTTCTTTATTTCTTGTGCGAAGCAGAAATACATACACATTCATGCAAATACCTGCACCCTGTCAGAGTTGCACAGAAAATGCATGCACCCATGGGCATATATCTACATATAATCACAGCATGCACACACATGCACCAACTCCCATGATGTCTGTCTTGGATGTATTCCAACATTAGACTCTTTCCTCCTACCTCTCTTTCCTTCTCACCACTCTCCCGACACACACACACACCTACTGTAACCCTAGAAAACTGGTGACAGATGTACCCATGGAGGTTTAGGAAGCCTTTTATCATGCCATAGTTCCACTGGGAGTCATTCAGATGGACTGCTCTGACAAAAACATGTTGATAATGGCCACGCCACTGAAACAGGGGACCAGAGGGGACGGGGGGGGGACATTCAGATGACGGGATGGGTGGATGAATAGATGGCTTGATGGAAAAATGTATTGAGTGGTGTATGAGTGGTGAGGGGGGCACTGCTAAAATCCCAAGAGGTGCGGTCAAGACCAGATGGCATTTGTCTGTGGATGTGTGACCATAGAGTGGCAGCAGGGAAAGACAAACACACACGCATGCACACACACACACACACACACACACACACACATAGACTTTTTGGCAGGAAAAAATAAACAAGTAATACTCAACTCAACTATGGTCAAGACACCTTGAGCACCTTGAGTAAGGAAAGATCTCCACACTTATTGTGGTAAAAGTGTGGAATATTTAGTGTTTTCAACATTTCATGTAAAGCCCTTATGGATCTCTATTGAAAATTGTGTTTTGGGGCATTTTTTATGAAACATTTTTTAATGTAGCCCAAACTGTTTACTAAAATTCACTTTATTTACATGCTGAATTATTATGAAGTATTAGTTTCTCCTTAAATTCCACCTTTGACCTGACTAATGACATTACAGCATATGCTCATGCACCTGTACAGTGCCCTTCTTACTGAAATATCAGCAACAGCAACATGTGTTGCTTTTTGCTACAAAATCATCAATGAGCTGTATGGTTTGTGGCCATTCCAACAGGATTTACATAAATGCTTCTAGGTTGTAGCAATCTCATTTTCTGCTTCCTCTAACCTAATGCAATTTGATTCTTGCTGTCCATTTCGCTTGTAGCTGTGAAGGAAACAGCTCTGCATGAAATCACGTTGTCTGCTCTTACCTGTGGGAATAGGAAAAAGAAATATACAGGCAAACAGCAAAACAGGCCCTAAAATGCGAGACACATTACCAGTGTTTCCTCACTGCTCCTCTGCTCCACGCTGCCTCAAACACTTTGATGAAATATTCCTGATAAATAAATCAGCGCTCACACACCGACATAACCACATGGACATACTCACACACACACACACACACACAGAAACATGCAAGACACACTGTCAACATCCTGATTCCGTTGCCCTCTGGACTGATTTCACTCTCATCCATAATGCATTAGCTAAATGCTTAAGTTGAATTATTAGAATGTTTTATTCAGGAAGGGGCAGAGGGCTGCCTCTTCTCTCCCCGTTAAGGACGGCTGGTTCGGTGGGCGAGACGCCTGTGCACTCGGGCACTATGGAACATGATTTGGATTAATTAGTAATGGTGAGTGTAAGGTCTTGGAGGTGCACCATTAATGCAGACAGTCTAGGGGCTACGCTGCTTACAGCTGCTTCCTCCTATCTGCGTGAGTGGAAAGGATTCAGAGTTTAATCCTAAAGTCAGTAGACTAATGTCCAGCATCATGTCAAGAACAAATTCTGTAATGGCCTTTAATCAAAATGAACATTACATTACATCATTGGGAATGCAAATACCTGCACCCATAACTGATGCATGGATCATACTTCGTGGTTGTCTAGTCAATTCATTCAACCAATGGGTACTATATACTATATACTGTACTATATACTGGTATATTTTTGAATGATCAAGACCACCTAAACCGAGACCAAGTTATCACCAAGACCAGGGTGTATCGAGACCGAGACAAGACCAAGACTTTCAGGGGTTGAGACCGAGAGAAGACCAAGACTTTGAGGGTTTGAGACAAGACCAAGACTTTGAGGGGTAGAGATGAGTCAAGACCAAGACCAAGGCAGGGTGAGACAGAGTCAAGACCAAGACCAGACACGTGCCATGATAAAATATGGAAAATACTAACTGTAGGCACTCCTCAAATTGATCTGAAAGATCAACATTACCATAAAAACACATGCAGAAAACAAATTAAGATAATTCTTCATTCACCTCTTTTATTGTCATACATGTATTATGAGAAATGATAAAATAATCAAAAGGCAGTTGTGGTCTTGACCGGTCTTGAAATAAAATCCTAAGTCCTCTTTATCTGAGACTGAGACAAGAGTAAAAATGCAGTCGATTCCAGGACGAGACCTTCAAAAAGTGGTCTTGAGACGGGTCTCGAGACCAAGACCGATCTTGAGTCCTACAACACTGATATTAGCGTTTTTAATGTGGCGTGTCTGTAGAGATTGCAACGTTGATTGGTTGGTTGGTTGGTCGGCCAGTCCACTACTTTGGTTCAGAGTGAAATGTCTCAACAGCTGTTGGGTGGATTGCAATGACATTTGTTGGAGATATCCAAGATCCCCAGAGAATGAATTCTGAAAACCTTGGTGATCCCTTAGCTCCTACCACCTTCCCTCAAAAGGCTATGCCTTTTACCAGGCCGTCAATGTAAATAAGAATGAGTTTTTAGAGTTTTTGCCAATTGCTTACACACTGAAATCAAAAGTATTATCAATTATCAAAACCTTACACTCAAGGAGCAAAACATTGGCCCAGATGTGCACCACTTTATATAAGCACAATATATATCATATATATGTGACTTCCTTGCAATTCCAAAGCACTGACTGAAATTTCAGTATATGAGCCAATCTATGAAACAGACGTCAGTTGCGCAAACACATGATTTTTTACAGTTTTTTTCAATTGCTTACACACTAAAATTAAAACGTTCCCACAATTAACAGAACCTTACACTCAAAGAGTAAAACACCGGCCTAGATGTGCACAACTATAAGCATGTTGTCAGCTTCACACTTTTTGCAAAACATTACACAGTGATTTGCAAAACACCTAACACACTTGTATGCATTTGACACAGAAAATTATGATGATGTCATTTCCTTGCAATTTCAAAGCAAAGGCTTTCAAATGAACACACCTATGAACCAATTGGTTAAACACAGCCACTAGGTGTGCACACACACTGGTGCTTAAATTGTAGACACACCAGTCAGATTCAACAAGATGGAAGAAGAGGCTGAGGGAGAGGGAGACCTGGAGGAAGGGTAGGACATGCACAAAGAAGAAGACAACCAAATCTGTGTGACTAAATTCGTGCTAAAATTGTGGACCATGTAATAAACCACGGACTGACACTGAGGGAGGCTGGACTGAGCGTACAGCCTAACCTAAGCAGGTACATGGTGGCATCAATAGTTCGGACATTTCGTCAAGAGCACAGGTGAGAAACTTATCTTCTGTCAACAGATAATCCATAGCTTACTGCATGTACTATATCGACAGTTTTGGTATCTATTCCTGTATCATTTTACAGTAAGCTACATGTATTTTGTTTGGCGAACATAGGATTAAACGTCAAGAACACCAAGGAGGGAGGGGCCCCATATTCACACAGGAGCAAGAGAGAGAGATCATAAACCTCGTTTTGGCCAATAATGCAATCGGATTTAGAGAAATTCAAGCCCATATAGTCAATGATCACCAAATTTTCAATAATGTCCAACAATAGCCCATATCCTTAAAAAACATCAAGACCTGATGAAACAACTGTATAAAGTGCCATTTGAAAGAAATTCAGACCGGGTGAAAGTCCTGCGGCGTGAATTTGTGGTGGTACGTTTTGTTCACTGACTATTGTGTACTACACAGATAACCTTTTTACTGTACATGTAATTTTACTATATAGCAGGCCTACAGTATATTGATCTACACAATGTGATCATTTCTGTATTTCAGAGAGTTTTGCAAATGGATGCGGAGGAAGTCCCACATGAGTTTGAATGCATTGATGAGGCTGGATTTAACCTGACAACAGTGAGAAGAAGAGGAAGAAACATCATTGGCCACAGGGCTATTGTCAATGTACCAGGGCAACGTGGGGGTAACATTACCCTTTGGGCTGCCATTAGACAGAATGGGCTCCTCCACTGCCATGCCAACTTGGATCCTTATAACACTGACCTTATTCTTACATTTTTAGACCGATTACACAATATTATCACAGCAGCAAACCAAAGGGACCAGATGCAATACATTGCCGTCTGGGACAATGTAGCTTTCCATTGTTCTGCTTTGGTCCAAAACTGGTTTCATCAACACCCACTCTGCTGTCTAAAAACTTTGACTGTGTTCAGTCCTCTCTTTCCTGCTGTTATTACGGCCAGGTCTGACACAAAGACAGTGGAAGGTGAGGGGCTTCTGGCCAAAAATGAGGGATATCCGGCAGAATCTCGGGTGGCACCAGTCCCGTAAATGAACCGTTGTCAATATAGACTATGAAATTAGTGGTCAAATGTGTTTTTCTGCTATGTGATAAACATATTATCAGGTGTGTGTTCGTGTGTGTGTGTATGTGTGTGTACGTATATATGTGTGTGTGTGTGTTTGTGTGCGAACATGTGTGTGTGTGTGTGTGCGTGCGTGTGTGCGTGCGTGTATGTTACTCACTGACTGAAATCTCTTAAGGGTCCATATGTATGCTGCACTCCCATTGCTCAATATGGTACAATTGGCAAATTAGCATGGAGTCTGACCACACCTGAACAAACACAGACACATGGACAGTCTGTTGCACCTATGATAGCCTGGGAAAGCACCCTGTGTGTGTGTGTGGGGCAGTCGTAGGTCCAACAGATGGTCAGATCAGTGTTGCATATGTTCTGCCCCCGCTCTTCCAGTAGGGACAATTTAAACACATGATTCCATTTAGGATTTCATTTGCGACACAGTCACTACATGTAAATAAAATTCATGAGACAAAAAATCTGTCAACTAAAAGTCCAATAAAACAATAAAAAACAAGAGTTAGAGGCTAGAGCCATGCTAGCTGTTCTATAAGAGTTGTTTGGATTTACATCTGGAAGATTGACTACAATTCAGCTTCTCACAGTTCTTGATAAGTGGTCAGCAGTTTTGGACAGAGGGCAGTCAGTCCATTGCTTGTATATAAGGACTTTCAAAAAGCTTTTGATACAGTTACCCATCAAAACCATGTCAAAATTAAAATCTTATTGCAAGACGACAGAGTCACAGATTAGATACTGGACTTTTTTACATAGTAGAAAATAGAAGGTGGCGATAAATGGTGCCACTTTAGGCTGGAAACCGCTGACCTCTGGAGTTCCACAGGGATCTATGCTCGGCCCTGTAGTCTTTATTGTCTATATAAATGCATTACCAAATGTGATCAATCTGATCAGTATATCTTTTTGCAGATAACACAACAATATTTAGAATAATTAATTACACTATTTTATTTATATATATATATATATATATATATATATATATATATATATATATATATATATATATATATATAAATCCTTGGTGAGATCTAATCTTGAATATGTAAGTTCTGTCCGGCGTCCTTATAAATTAAAATATATAGAAAAAATTGAGATGGTTCAGAGAAGAGCTAATAGATTAATTCCTGCTCTGAAAGAGATGTCATATTTGGATAGGTTAAGAAATCTACAAGTACTTACTCTCGTATACAGCGAGGAGATATGATTCAGGTCTATAACCTTGTTCACAGAATATGTGATAGCACAGCCGAGCCTGTCATGCACTTTTGGAAAAATAAGTATGATTTAAGAGGGAACTCATTAAAAATGACTTTTATAACTTCCACGAAGTGTCTAAAAAAACGTTTTTCACACTTTCTGCAGTAAAAGCATGGATTGAGCTTCCAGAGAATGTAGTACAGGCTCCTTTTTTTTTTTCAAGACTAAAGCTGATTTGTGAAATTATTGTTACCTTGAACATTGTTGTTTGGGTTTTTTTGTGTGTGTTGTCTAGACTCTAGTGTGGGGGATATATATCCTGTACCTTTATTGAATTAACCCCAAAATGTGCATTGTTTCAGGAGAGGGCTTTTAGGATAATGACAGAACTGGAGCTCAATGTTAAATTCCAAGTCCCACTACAATCTCAAGACACAGTGCAGTTGTATACACCACACAGGAAGATACAAAGACTATACTGAAGGGTAACACACTTCCTCTGACCACCGACAGATGGACGTTGCTGGGTGTAGGGACGGAGTATTGCTTTCGAATCAATTTATGAAAAAGTGACAGCCCTAGCAAGGCGTGGGTGGGCTCTTAACATCAGCATGATAACAGGCTTAAGATGGCAATGATACAGTATTTAGCAGGTATAATGTTTACTATGTTAACCACCTAAGTTAAGCATATTACCATGCTAACATTTTCTAGTTACAGTGAAACACAAAGTACAGCTGTGGCTGATGGGAATGCCATTAGTGTTGCTAATTTATTTATGCTAAAGTATTTGTTCATAAACCAAAGAATTGGACAAATTAAAATCATCACCTGATAATGGCGTTAGATGAAAAGTTAAAGAGATACAATACATCCTGAAGGGAACATCAATGTCTGAACCAAATTCCATGACAATCCATCCAATGGTTGTTGAGATATTTCACTCAGAAACACACAAATCAATAAACCTCACAGGCGATTATAAAAGTAATTTGGGTTCATCTTCTGGGAGCCATCAATATCTGTATCAAATATCATGGCAATCCATTCGGTATATGTTAAGACATTTCAATTTTGACCAAAGTGCTATAATTCTCAAGCACCTCCACTAGCATGGATAAAAATGTTCAAATTAGTCTTTGTTGGACAGAATGAATGTGAATCAGAATAATTATTGCTCTTCCTTCTAATTTAGGATTTAAAGCTTAAGAAAAACTGACAGTAGATCAGAAACGTTTCCCTGCAAGCACAGGGATCAAAGGATGGCCATGAGAATAATGGGGAAAGCTTTGATGACCCCTTATCTTTTCTGTAGTGCTATATCAAAGTTTCCCTATCACTAGTCATTAACACTCTCAATTAACTTTGGTATGGATATCCATGAGGACATCTGATTTTGATGACCCCAACCACAGACTAGATGTTTTAGTCAAATGGTAATTACAGGTTCATTCAATCCAACATATTGTGGGGCACAGTGGTTATTTTGCCCGGGAGATTTCATGGAAAAAGAAAACTAATTTGTGCACTATATTTAATAATGAATGCACACAGATTACTTATTTTGTGTTCTCAATTTAAAAGTCAATTGTTTTGGCTGGAGACACCTACTTTCAAGCTTTCAAGCCACAATTAGTTTTCATGTGGCTTCTAAATAAAGAGTTGTTACAGCCCTTAAATGAGTGAACCGGGCACAGGCTCCAGCTTTGTGGCTGTTTGAACATCAAAATATATTTTTCACTGCACAATTAAAACTAATAGCCTATAAATAACAATATACTAGATCAGATTATGTCGTGTCTGATTGCCCGTCATAAATGACATTAAACCGAGTTGCATGTCCAAACAGCTGTTGCTAAAGAGCATGCAGTTAAATATCAAAACGATATTTGCCCGAGCTTGTCGTATACAACGAAAAATGGCATCTCTGATTCATATTTTAATCATTTTACAGCTATAAGAGCTAGAGACTTACGGTCTTTTCCAGTTAATAGCTAACACTCTGGCCATCACGGTGGTGTCTTTGGTGTCTTTGTAGCCCCTACAGGAGGTTTTCTATCCAGCCTGGAACTTGTGCCTTTTTTCGGGGTCTTTGAGCAATAAATCCAAACTCTGACATCCAAGATTGATCCACTTTATGTCCATAATTTATTAATTTTTGGCCGCCAATTGCCTCTAGCTCTGATGCTAAACATCCATTTTGTTTCCCATGATGCTTTGGGAGATGCTTGTTTTTGTCTTCTAAACCAATGGAAGGCAGGTCATACATTAGGCCCATATAAGGCCGGCAATACGTCATCCGAGGGACAACAAAGATTGTTTATTGTGTCACTCAAAGTCCTGAAAAAAAAATTATGTTTATAGATTGACTATGCACAACTTGGTTGAGCTTTTTTAAATAAAACCAGACGGCCATGAGTTGTCAAAAATACCTGAGGGTGCAGAGGGTTAATACTGTCATGTAATTCTCACGAACAGGTCCATCTGATATAGTACGTAAATTCATGCACATCAAAACATTAGGTATCCTACGTCATTTGACGCCGAGCAGCAGTTGCTAGTTGTTTAAGCCGCTATAGAGCTCTGCGACGCCGACTATGGTGCTCCACATGGTGCTCCGTCGTATCTATAACCTGAGAATAGGTGACTTTGAGCCGGCTACAGAGCACCGCGAGCTGCCGGACATTTCGCCTGACATTACGGTTACGTGTAGGCGACGAAAACTGAGCGTTATGCGGCAACGAAAGTTAAGATTTTGCACCTAAACAACTAGTTAAGTGTAGGAAAAAGATTGTGGTTTGGATTAAAACACTCCCAAGGAACAAGTATTTCCTGGGTGAAAGTCTTGTTTTCCCCAAGAAGCGAACTGCGCCTCCCTGGCTAGAAAGTCCTGTGTTTTATGACCCATCCATCCACCCTGACCTCCTCTGTATGTGGCCAGCTGCGTCATTGGGGTGCATACGGCAACAACAAAAAAGGTGGAATGCTTACAAAATTACAGTGCTTAACTTTTTTCATGTAATTTATATTTTTAAGTACAGTACAGGCCAAAAGTTTGGACACACCTTCTCATTCAATGCGTTTCCTTTTTATTTTCATGACTATTTACATTGTAGATTCTCACTGAAGGCATCAAAAGTATGAATGAAACACATATGGAATTATGTACTTAACAAAAAAGTGTGAAATAACTGAAAACATTTTCAGATTCGTCAAAGTATCCACCCTATGCTTTTTTTTATTAATAAGCGAAAAAAATTCCACTAATTTACCCTGACAAGGCACACCTGTGAAGTGAAAACCATTTCAGGTGACTACCTCATGAAGCTCATTGGCCCTCATTTATCAATCTTGCGTAGAAACGGGCGTACATGTTGGCGTAAGATTATGCTTACACTCCTCTCACCGCCTGATTTATGAAGCTGTGCGTACCTTTGAAATCCAGGTGTACGCAATACCTGCCCTTGATAAATGCCGCGGCTGAAAACGATCGTCATTAGAATAGCACGCCCCAATATATTCTTGGTTTTGAGGCCTCGCCCCTACAATTCACGACATTGCGAGACGTAATCCGGCTGAGAAGCGGCACTTTTCAGAAGTGGAGATTGAAACCCTGATATCGCAGGTTCATTTGCACTAACGTGTGTACTATTTGGCAGCCTGAAAACTGGTATTAAAGGGTGTAGAAAGAATGCGGAATGGAAGGAGATCACTGATGCGGTCAACAGTGTTAAATCACAGTGGTAACAGTGGTAAATCGGACTCCAGCTGAAGTTTAGCCTTTTAATTTATACATCGACACATTTTTCTATAGTCCTAATAGTAATATACAGGCTTCTATTGCAATCTCTTAGGCCTACATATGTAGGTGTACTTATATTTAAATAAACACACGGTAGCGGAGTTTATGCAGGGTCTTTTATTTTACTCCTGTTTGTTTTCATGAGTCGGAACGAGACAACAGCTGACGGAGAGCGCTATCATAGCGCTATAATATCCTGTCTCCTTCGTATAGCCCCCACCTGGGGCTGCTCTGGACACTGCTCTCTGGGCATCGTGTCATCTGGCTCCATCGCTACATTTATGGCACCGCGTTTTCCTGCGAGATGTTGTACAGAACCCCCCCAGGCTAAAACAATGTTGCATAGCGGTCTTCTTTTAGTTTGTCAGTGCGTTTTGTGGTGTTAGGAATTGTTTTTCTGCGCATTTCCGCACTAACTCAAAACGTGCGTACACCACCTCCTGAGCTGGCGTGGGATTTGAGCGTGCCGTACGCCAACGTCCATATTGATAAATCTCAAAGTCACCGTGGTTTTGGGTGTACGCCAGGTGTGCGCTGGAAATTTGGTGTACGCACTTTTGATAAATGAGGGCCATTGAGAGAACACCAAGGGTTTGCAGCGCTATCAAAAAAAGCAAAGGGTGGCTACTTTGAGGAATCTAAAAGAAGAGAGAGGAAAAGCTGTGTGCACCATGCATTCTTATTTGTGTTGGGATCACTCACAGACCGAAGAAACCCCACATGCAGAGCTGATCATACTAGTTTGGTAATACCCACAGTCAACATGTTTTATTCCACTGATTAGTGGAACACGATGGTGGCGTGTGATAGGCAGAGTCTGGACCTGCTTTGTTCGATTTGACTGCATAAAGTTGGAAAGACTGTTGCAGCTCAACTGTCCGATGTGTAGAAAAGTACAGAATGTCATTAACCGCTACGGATACTGTCGCTCTGATGGGATAATTGATCCTGGCATTGCAGATTAGTCTGGAACTTCTTAGTTCTTTTTGGATTTCCATGGGGTGTTATTAACGGCCCAGACCAAACTGCCTCTGAACACAATGGAATAGACCAACCAATCAGAGCAACGAAAAGACATACCTCTGAGCGACACAGGCAAGTTGGGGCGGTGCTTGGTCCATTTTGAAGCAGGAAAACAAATGGCTGCCTGCTCACAAACTTTCTCAAAGTTTAGCAAACAGTACGCTAAAATATGTATGTATGTGTATATATAAATATATATATATATATATATATATATATATATATATATATATATATATATATTATTCATTATTAAAGCCTAGAGCACAAATTACTAATTTGTTGACACCTCTGGGCTTCATATATATAGTAACAGAAAACACTGAAGACAAGAAAAAGTTCTGCCCTATTTTTGAAGTTCTGCCAGATTTTTTCACTGATACAGATAGTTGAAAGCAACGGGTGACACATGAAACAGAAACATCACTGCATATTCAACACGTCTCTGATCTTTATTTGTGTGGGGTTGATTAACTTATGTATGTTCCCTCTGTGTGTGCGTCCTTTGAATCTGCACTTGTATTATGAATCATTTATCGTGTCACATTACAATTTGTTTTTCATCACCAATCAAGTTTCAGCCTCGAAATTCCTTCAGTTTTTCCACACAGATTTTCTTTATCTGTCAAGGCCGAGGATGACTTCCAAATCTGAATGTGATAGATTACTCCTATTGCACTTCTCGGAGAATGAGAGCATCAAACCCATCCTTCAGTTGCTTGTTTTTACCAACACTTGTGCTCTACAGTATATCAGAGGTCTGATGTCTCTAATAGGATTGCAGTAGCAAGAAGTGCATTCATCCTCTCCTTTTAATTTAAATTATCTTGTGATTATAAGTTCCTTTAGCTTAAAGATCATGATTTGTGTTTTACTTTGACGGAGTCATGCAACAAACCTTATTGTGCTTTCTTGTGACAAGTGAATGCTTTTAAACATGAGCTTCTTTGTGAGCAGATTTGGGGGCAATAAAATGATATATCCAAAGTGATTGTATCCAACAAATCAGAGTATGGAAAGCACCTTTAGCCACAGAAGGTTACGTTTTCAATGTTTAACCACAATTTACTATACAAATGGATATATAACAATGTCTTGATTCACTTTACTGTAATGCAGCCTTTAAAACCAGGAAAAGACAACACTTGTTTCCCATGTTTGTTATATATGTTGATATACAAAATGTATGACAATATCTAGGCTCATATATCGATGTCGATACAATAACGATATATTGTCCAGAATTCTGCGAAACGACACTGACGTCACAGCATGTGAGCGGAGCGGGACGATTTTTTAAATGTTTGGAGCTCTAATTTTGCTCTAGTACCGCTCACACCATGATTTCGAGGCATACCCGAGCCCGTGTCTGTGTTAATGCTGCACAGTACGTGCAGATAAACGTAGCATGTCCTCAGTCCCTCCATGCCTGCCAGTGCCTGTCATCCAGCGGGTTTTTTGCTAGCAGAGCTGTGGGCATGAAGGGAGGATGGGCGCCATTCATCTGATAAATACTGATATTCTGAGTTGAGAGCAGAGTAGTCTATATCAACGATATATATATATATATATATATGTATATATATATATATATATATGTATATATATCCGGTGCTGCCGGAAATTCCATCGGAGGTCCCTCATTTTCGTTCCCTCAATGTCCGTCACCTTCCTCTTTATTTGTGTTGCCGTTCTAAACTCCGGTGGATTTCTGATGACTATGGTTAACTGCTCCTCAGATCTCTGCAGGGTAAATCCAGACAGCTAGCTAGACTATCTGTTCAATCTGAGTTTTCTGTTGCACGACTAAAACAACTTTTGAACATTCACGTTCCACCAAAACAAGTTCCTTCCCGAGGCTATTTTGCAGAGGCACCGTGGCTCCGTCTGGTGCTTAGCACCGCCCAAGATGACTGTGATTGGTTTATAGAAATGCTAATAAACCAGAGCACTAACTAAAACAAAATCCTCAGCAAACAAATCTTTCAAAATTATAGTAAATGATTGGCCCGCCTAGTTGTGCACCAAACCAAAAACACAGGAAACAGATTTTCAACTTGAAATTATGTGACGCTCAAAGCAGAATTTGGCAGATTTACCGACTTTGAGACTCAAAAATCCCCACAAACCAGTGAGGTTGTAGCCTGGTTGACACCAGACCCTTCTCAGTTGTAACTGAGAGTGGGTCTGGGCAAGCTTCATTCACAGCGCATTTCCAAAGGGGCGTCACCAACGGACACCGCTCAAATGCCTCTGGGCGCATCAGCCACGCTCCCATAGAATAGATGGAAAATAGAATGCCACTCCCGTAAGGTGCCGCTAGAGTAAAATAAGTAGAGTAAATAACATTCATTCGTACATTTAACATGATGATAATAAGTAAATAAATCCCTCCATTATTAGTCCTTGAATGGGTCTTCCGTTGGTTTATCCCTCATGTAGTCCTTCAGTCAAATTTGACCCGTTTTCAAAGTTTCTATGTCAAAAATATGTGTTTTCTGCCCAAAAATAACTCGTATGGTTCCATACACAAAACAGGCTGTGATTATCTATCAACATAGCTTTCTCTGATCTTAACTATTAGTCAAAATAATTCATAATTTCTGGGGGGGTATAATCGAAAATTAGGTATAATTTAATATGAATGAGGTTTATTGATTATGAATTCCATAAATAAGTGTTAAACTATAGTGGTAATTATTTGGAATGAATTTGGCTAAGAAGATGTAACACAGAATTGAGAGATAATTTATACTTTATGCTTTAAATGTACAATATGTAACTTTCTGCCGCTAGGGGTCTCTCAACCAAAACAATGGACGGTAAAACTGGACTTTTGATGACGTTGGGAAGTTGCGTGGAATTATGGGAGTTTTTAATGTGTTTTTATATATGTCAATGTGTTAAACACCTTCGTTGCCGGTTAGAATGCATCAGTTCTCGGACGAGTTTACCCATTCAAGTTTATTCACGTTACGTTTAGTAACGTTTATTCATGGTATTGTAATACAATAGCTGCAGTTTCCCCAACATAATTAGAGCTACGTTTTTCTTGATTAGATTTTTATTTGTAGCTGACCATTTAGCTAGTGAGCCAGCAAGCTAACAGTAGCCAGCAGCTAAAACACAATATTTCACATATCAATGTCACCTTTTGGATGGTTTCAACACCGGGGCGGACCGGTTTGTTGTAACGCTAGCTAGCTACTAAACGAGGCTGAGAGACGGGTGTGGGTGGGGATTGTCGGGGAAATCTCTGCGACGGCGACCCAGGACGTTTGATGCCGGTTGTGCAGCAGCAGAACATCTCCCAGCTGCCCGGAATTATCTCCCCTTCACTTTTCAGTAATCTTAACTTTTCGTTTTGGTGCTTAACCCACCTTTTGTCGGGTTAATTTAGCTAACTATAAAGACAGCTAAACGCGAAGGGGGGGAGAAATTCGGCAGGGAGGAGATTTTCGGCACATACACCGGTAGTGCTACGGAGATGTAGCTACCGCTATGGATAGCCGCTGTTGTGACTCGGTGCTGGGTCTGATATAGTCTGTTTCCCAACGTTTAATTAAACTGCCGTTAGCGTCGTAAGCACCAGGCACTGGAGATAAGTTCTGGCCGGGGGTTGCTGTAATGGAAGTAGCTGTCTGATAGCTGACTGGGGAGCTAATGGTAACTAGCTAGCTATATGGCCCGGGGCTGTTGTCAGCTGTCATCCCGACTGAGTCTCTCTGCGCCAGGGGAGTGAGGCAGACAGACCGGGGTGTGCTAGCTGGCTAAATTAGCATTAGATTAATCGTCTAATTATACAGCTAACGTTAACGTTACTAGTGAAGTTATTTGTGGGTTAGCTCAGTCCTGTTAGCTGTGGTCGAAACAGTCATACTAAAAATAACTATTAGCGTGTTGATAGTTACCCACAAAGCTTTAGCATCAACGTTAGCACATTGTAGTAACGTTAAGCTGGTATCGATATTGAACTTACAAAATAGATAAGGTCTCTGTTGTATTACTGTGATAAAAAGTGGGATGTAATTAATCACAAAATGATGCTGTATGGCAAAAAAAAAGCAGTATTACGGTTACAAGTATTTTTTTTCTGTGACATTGTATGATTTACAATTACTCCTGAACGTATCATCTTGGTGCCAGTGTTCTGACGGAAGTTAGAGTAACTTGAGGGTGAAAGGTTATATGACGCCACTGACGGGCGACTAAAGGAAACGTGAAAACAGATTTCTCTGGGTTTGACATTTGGTGGAAACATTTGGGATAGTGTAAGAACACAACTCATAAAAATATATAACATAGGAATGGTCGTTTTTAGACATTTTAAAGCAGAATTGTTACATATTGTACCTTTAAGAACAGGCAAAACAGACAGAGGACAACACAAGGGTTAATGTTGTTGTTGTTGTTGTGTACCTCTGTTTGGAACAGAAGCCTCATGTTGATGGGTGGGTTGCTGTTTGGGCCCACTTTGGGATGATTCCTACTCTGTCCTAGTTTCCCTAATCACTCCAAAAAAAGCATGTTGATTGAGAAACTTCTTTTTTTCCCCGCCAATGTTTTTCTTTTTTCGTTTTTGGTCCTCTCCCTCCCTAAACTCCCCTATTCTCTTCTTCTTCACTCAACCCCTCACTATCTCCCTCCCTCGCCACCCTCGATAAACTGCGTCTCTTTCAAGTGGGGTAAAATGGCGTGCCGTACCAGGGTTTGACAGATTCTAGTCGTCACCGCCACTGTGATTCCAGCCTGGGCTCTTTTTGAAGTCTCTCAGAGATAAACACATTTTTGGCTGCAGGAGTGAGAGACAGAGGGGGAGGGGAGGGGGGGGTGCAAGGGGAGAGAAAAAAGACGAGAGGAAATAGAGAGAGAGCGTAGGAGGGAGAAAAGGACAGGGGGGAAGGAATGATAGAGGAAATGTGATTTGAGTTGTAGAGTTTATGCGATGGGTTCCTCTGATCTGCAGCCTTTACTGATTGGAGGGACAGACGCTTCCTGTCAGCTGTCTCACACACACACACACACACAGCTGGACTGTGGGTGTGTGCGTGTGGGTGGATGTGGGTGTGGGTGGGTGCGTGCATGTGTACGTGCATGCATGCAAATAACTTTCTCGTCATAACGTGCTGTGGTTTATTGGCATTTCTATAAATCACCAATCACAATCGTCTTGGGCGGTGCCTCTGCGAAATAGCCTCAGGAAGGAACTTGTGTACATTCAAAAGTTGTTTTAAAGATATCCCATTCATTAATATTATTTATCAACTTATTAATATTTAAATTATTCAATTTAAATTGTCTTTTTTATGAAACGTCTTGATGAGCCCATTTTAGATATTTTCATCTTACCAGCTAAAGCCATTCTTAAAAGAGTAGCACATTTTAGCAACTATACAGACAATATACATTTTCTTTTCCCGAGATGAGAAGAACAGTATCAATCTCATCTCTGTGTGTTAGGCCAATCATTTACTATAATTTTGAAAGATATGTTTGCTGAGGATTTTGTTTTAGTTAGTGCTCTGGTTTATTAGCATTTCTATAAACCAATCACAGTCGTCTCGGGCAGTGCTAAGCACCGGACGGAGCCACGGCGCCTCTGCAAAATAGCCTCTGGAAGGAACTTGTTTTGGTGGAACATTAACGTTCAAAAGTTGTTTTAGTCGTGCAACAGAAAACTCAGATTGGTAGTCTAGCTAGCTGTCTGGATTTACCCTGCAGAGATCGGGTGAGCAGTTAACAGGCTCCTACGTCAGAATGCTGTTCATCGACTTCAGCTCAGCATTCAACACAATCATCCCCCAGCAGCTCATCCACAAACTGGACCAGCTGGGGCTCAACACCTCCCTGTGCAACTGGCTGTTGGACTTCCTGACAGGGAGACCACAGGTCGGCAGCAACACCTCCAGCGCCATCCCGCTGAACACAGGGGCCTCCCCCAAGGATGTGTGCTGAGCCCCCTCCTCTTCACTCTGCTGACTCGTGACTGCGCACCATCATTCAGCTCCAACCTCTTTGTTGAACTGTGGTGGGTTCCATCAACAACGGCGATGAAACAAACTACAGGAGTGAGGCGAGCAGGCTGGCCACGTGGTGCCAGGTCAACAATCTCCACCTGAACGTGGAGAAGACGAAGGAGATTGTTGTGGACTTCAGGAGAGTGCACACCCAGCGTACTCCACCAACCATCAACGGCGCTGCAGTGGAGAGGGTGAGCAGCACCAAGTTCCTGGGTGTGCACATCTCTGAAGACCTGTCGTGGAGCCACAACACGGCACCACTGGCCAAAAAAGCCCATCTGGACTCCCAGAATGCAGTGGGGTTAGTGTGTCGACCAATCAGAGTCTTCCTGACTATCTTCTAACCAGGCTGATGAGAGCTGTGAGAGTGAACCGTTAATTTGCGGACAGTAGAGCCAAAACAATGAGCTGAAAAAGACTAAAACGCTCCGTAGAGCTAAAGGGGAACTTCCGAGTTTGTTGATAATTAGCTGAGTTCATAACAACTCCTTCACATAACCAAAGTCCATTGACTGCAACTTCAAGAAATCGTTACAGTTAAAATGAGTTGATCAAGTTCTGTTTGGCGTTTTTTGGTCAGTGAGGTGGCCAACAATCAAACAACAAAATCGGACTCATTCATAAACATAGTTTTGGTTAGTGAACCTGAACGTGGAGAAGACGAAGGAGATTGTTGTGGACTTCAGGAGAGCGCACACCCAGCGCACTCCACTAACCATCAACGGCGCTGCAGTGGAGAGGGTGAGCAGCACCAAGTTCCTGGGTGTGCACATCTCTGAAGACCTGTCGTGGAGCCAACTGAGAAGAGCAGGAGTACCGTCCCCCATCATGCACACCTTCTACAGAGGCACCACTGAGAGCATCTTGCTGCATCGTCCTGCCACAAGACTCTGCAGCACATAGTGAGAGCAGCTGAGAAGATCATTGGTGTCTCTCTCCCCCCCCTTTCGGACATCTTTAACACCCGCCTCACCAGCAAAGCAATCAGGATTGCAGTTGACCCCACCCACCCATCTCACAGCCTCTTCAGCCTGCTGCCATCAGGGAGGAGACTCAGGGCCAAATCCAGCAGGCTCAAAGACAGTTTTTTACCACCAGGCTGTCAGGAGACTCAACTCCCTCCCTGCTCTACTGTCACTCCCTCCCTCCTCACTCCCCCCTCTGCCCCCCTGCCATAGACGAGGACTGCACCCCCCCCCCCCCCCAACCACTCACACACTCTGTACTCTCTGGACTGCACATTTCACTTGACCCTGTTTACACTGCTCTACCTCACCTGTTAAAATACTTTTTATTTATCCTAATTTAAATTTTGTCATGTAAATATTCAAGTGCCTTGATTGTGATTGTTTATTTTATTGTATGTCTTGTTGATTGTTTATTTTTATGTCATGTTAAATTGTTGATTGTTTATTCTATGTCTTTTGTATGTATAGAACACTTATTATTTTCATTGCATTTTGCACCGTGGGTCCGAGAGGACTGAAATTTCATTTGTGCCATATGTCGTGCATGTAGATAGGAAATACTACAATATCACAGGTCAACTCGGAGTACAGTGTATCAAGTCTTTATCACACCTTTGTCTGTATGAGTGGATTCATATTTATTTAGTCTCTCATTGCCAGACCTTCCTCCACAGTGCTGCACAGGAAGGTCTTGCGAGTCCACACAGCATTGGACGATGGGAGAAAAACGTGCTGCGGTTTATTGGCATTTCTCTAAATCAATCACAATCGTCTTGGGGCGGCGCTGAGCACCGGACGGAGCCACGGTGCCTCTGCAAAATAGCCTCGGGAAGGAACTTGTTTTGGTGGAACGTGTGTACGTTCAAAAGTTGTTTTAGTCGTGCAACAGAAAACTCAGATTGGACAGATAGTCTAGCTAGCTGTCTGGATTTACCCTGCAGAGATCTGAGGAGCAGTTAACCATAGTCCTCAGAAATCCACCGGAGTTTAGAACGGCAACACAAAGAAAGAGGAAAATAAAGGACATCCGGCCCTAAAAGAGGGACATCCGGCGGAGTTTCCAGCGGCACCGGAGCAATCCCGGAGGTGGAACGTCATGGATATAGACTGATTTAGATATATTGGTTTTGTTGAAAGTCACTACAGTTATGACCTCATTATTTTGTGGTGTATTTGGCCTTTTGCGTGACTCTTCTGCAAATATGAGCGCTGGCTACTTGTATCCTAACCTGAGATGGGGACACCATGGCAACAGCATCACTGCTAGAAACAAAGAAACAGCAGGGACATTAATGAATGTCATCGAACTGGAGCTACAGCAGTGTAAAAGGCGACCCTCAGCATTTTGTTTTGAGCGAGATAAGACTAATCAGTTCCTTCCTGTGCCGCTTGCTCACCGTGGCCTGTCAGAGCCATGATGTGCTTGAAGTTCAAGCCTGTGGGAGACAGAGGCGGTTATTTGGTCTCGGTGTTGTTGACGGGCGAGAGACGAGGGGGGGAAAGGGCACAGAGACCCCAGGAGAGAGAGCGAATAAGAAAACACTGGAAGATGAAAAACATCATGTGATAGAAACAGAGAGAGGGAGGTAATGGAGACCTTTGAACAGCAGCACTCTGGGCCCTTGAAAGGATTTGGCTGTCTCCAGAGTACTCAGTGACACTCCACCAGCAAACAAACCCACTCACATGCACACAATAACACGGAGGTGTGACTACTAACGGAAATAATCTGACTACTAATGGCAATAATGGTTGTGTAGTCAGTAGATGGCAGAAAAAAAAAAAAACTATGGCTTTGAAGTAGAATGATTTACACTAAAATAACTTTTCAAATCTTTAAATCGCTCTTGCTTTTCACAACTCAGGGTGATATTTTCCCTGAGAGAAAGCACATTTTGTTATTTTTGTTTATTTGGTTGATGGTTAGAAACCATCTTGACTTTACTCGTTTTGATATTTTACGTAAAGGCTAGGAGGTGACTGAACAAAATGGGCAGAAACTTGAGCTGAGAGCTGTGGGCGGAAGCCACAAAAGGCTTCTCAGTACATTACAATCCAACACGTTCTCGCTCCCATTGCGTCAAAAAGTGACGCTTGGTCAGGTGCCTTTGGCGCGCCTTGTCGGGACTCTTGGCGTCACTTTTTGACGCTCTGGGGTCGGAATGTACGTTTAACTCAAATATCGCACAAGAAGGGACAGTTAGGTTTAGGAAAAAGATGGTGGGTGGAGTTACATATTGTACGTTTCAGGGACAAGAACGGGACACGAACCCATCCACCCACATCCACCCCCCCATTTTGAAAAAAGAACAACTTAATCCGATGTTAATTTGAATAAAATCGCCTTGAACAGTAGCGAATCTAACTACCAGTATGTTCTCTCATTCTCTCCCGTGGTCCACTGGACTTGTTGCGTGTGGGTAAAGCAGGCAGTGGACCAAACCACTGTGAGGCAAGGGAGGGGGGACTAAAAATGTTTGTAAACTCAAAAAGCATTTTTGGGGGTTTGTATTGACAACGTTTACATGCAGCCAATAACCCGTTCAAAACCGGAATATTAGCAATAACCCGGTCGCGCACGGCCATGTAAACACCGGCAAAAACCCGAATATGCTACCTGGGTTACCCCTTTTCTAACCCGAAATTTGGTCATGTAAACGCGTATCGGCAAATCCCCATCAAAAGGAACATTGATTTGTGTTGCATGTTCTAATCGCAAGGAATATCTTGGTCTTTTGAGTAGAGGAACTTCTTGTATGCGCCAGAAAACATAGTTATAATAATAATTATATACTATAATAATATAGTTATATATATGTCAATGCAGAAAACCTGCGCGCAGTATACCGGAAGTAAACAAGAAGTAGAGGTAAACATGACGAGACGCAGCACAGCACCACACTTTTGGAGCGAGGAGGAAACCAATTTCTTTATTAGTGTGGTGAAAACCATGAATATAATGTCTTTTATTGACGGCAGAAAGTACCGAGATAATGAGATTTATAAGAAGGTGACCGAAAAGTTATTGCATCTTAAGGTTGTCCGTACGTCCAGGCGCTAACCGTGCGTTACATCGGGATATTGCCAATTGATTACAAATTCCATGTATACAGGAGTAACGGGTTATTCCGAATGTTTCAGAAACCCGAATAGTGACCTTAACCCGACCATAACCCGAAAATTGACAGCTTGTAAACGTAGTCATTGTTATACTACTTACACAGATATTTTAAGTATACATCATTATGTTATTTACAATACACAGCATGTTTTTAATGATATTTCTAGGGGGGGGACAACCCTTAGATGGGTGGAGGGGGGGGCGGTCTTGACCCATCTGGACTCCCAGAATGCAGTGGGGTTAGTGTGTCAACCAATCAGAGTCTTCCTGACTATCTTCTAACCAGGCCGATGAGAGCTGTGAGAGTGAACCGTTAATTTGCGGACATTAGAGCCAAAACAATGAGCTGAAAAAGACTAAAACGCTCCGTAGAGCTAAAGGGGAACTGCCGAGTTTGTTGATAATTAGCTGAGTTCATATCAACTCCTTCACATAACCAAAGTCCATTGACTGCAACTTCAAGAAATCGTTACAGTTAAAGATGAGTTGATCAAGTTTCTGTTTGGCGTTTTTTGGTCAGTGAGGTGGCCAACAATCAAACAACAAAATCGTACTCATTCATAAACATAGTTTTGGTTAATGAACGAATGACTGGTTTATTTTTGTGTCTGGCCGCTTAAACGGACCATCCATTATAGGATTATTCACATTTAAAAAAAAGTTTACAATAAAAAAAATAAATAAATAGGCCTACAGGGTAAATACAAGTAGGGTACACTCAAACTATTATTATATTATATTGTAATATTGTCATTATCTAATTCATAAAACTCCCATCTCTTTTGTGTTACAATAAAGGTGTTTGGAGTTGGAGTGATGGTTTCTGGCTGTACTGTATCGTGTAGATGTATTTTCTGCCTCCCTCTCTCTCTCTCTGTCCCACTCCCTCTCTCTCTCTACCTCTCCCTATCTCTGTTCCCCCCCCTCACACACAAACACACACACATACACACACAGTCTTCCCACAGGGCTCTCTGGGCTCTCCTGGTATTTCTCTCTGATTTCCATCTTTGCATCATCTGACATTGCGAGCCCTTTTCAGACATTGGGATCAGCCGAGTCCTCCACATCACAGGCAGCACACTGTGTGTGTGTGTGTCTGTGTTTGTGTGTGTGTACGTGTGTGTGTGTGTGTGTGTGTGTGTGTGTGTGTGAGTGTGTGTGTCCGTGTGTGTGTGTACTACCCTGTAAACAATAGTCAAACTGCAAAGTTAGCCACCCCAGTGAGAGCACACGCACACTATTCTTGTATTCCTGACACCTCCACCACCCTGAAGACGAGGTAGAGGGGGTGGTTACCGTGGCCTTTGCATGTCCCACCCTTGGGTGCAGTAATGAATGGTTGTACGAGTGTATGGCCAGTACAGACACCAAGCTGTCAGAGCTGAGGGAGACATTAAGAGCAAGGAGAGTGTAGAAAAAAATTCATACCTTCGCTCAGTTTGTTTGTGTGTGTGTGTGTGTGTGTGTGTGTGTGTGTGTGTTAGTGTTGCCACAGTCCTTGGAAATGAAAAGAGAAAAGGTGCTCGAGGTGCTGCTGTGTCTCAGAGCCTGTAGTGTTTTTCTTCAGGTGCTTGTTAAACTGCCAGGTCTGAAATACTTGTGGGCGAAAGATTTACAACATATAACGGTCTTCTTTTCACTGCAGATGCATTGAAAAGATTGATTTTTTTTTTTTTCCACTTCACACGTCAGACTTCTTATCGTTGTCTAGCAGGTGAAATACTCAGGTGCATATCATGAAATATAATTGCTACACATTTATTCCTAGAATTTGAAAAAATACTGATGAAACTTTGGGCAAGATGAGCAGCAGCAGCAGTGCTCTGGTCACACTTTCAAAGCGTGTACCCCATGGTGATATAATCAGCCCAGAATCTCAGCTGCTCGGCTCAGCAAACCAGCCTGCAAACAGTGGTTCAAAAAGATGTTCCATGGTTACACGCTGTAGCCCGAAAGGCCTCCAAAAGCTTGGAAATCTAGATTATCTTGACCAAAATTGGTTAAGAGCAGCAGTGGAAGAAGTATTTAGATCCTTTACTTAATGGTGCCCTGCCACATGTATTTCATTACTTTGTGGTAATGTCTGAAGTTCTACCATGGACTCTGTAACATGTTTTTGTGGAAAAAATGCCTTGGTTACCTTGTTTCAAGCCATTCTAGTGTGATATAGAAAGCCTGCAGGAAGACTCAGCTCGATTTGTGCCAGTTCTCATTAATATTCAACGAGCTAAGCTGCTTGACTCTGATTGGCTAACAGCTAGCCAATGAGAACCTGGCTATACCCAGCCCAACTGGGCGAGCTCATGAATAGTAATGAGCTCAGGCAACACCACGTCAGACTGACCAGCTTTTGTAATTGGCCTGATTTCTCCGCTTATTTCTTTTCAGTGGATAGAGCTGACAGAGGAGGTAGCAGTTAATTTTCACATTCACCATGACACAAACACATATGGACCTAACATATTTAAAAAAATACAAGTAAAAATGGTTTTGTGTGGCAGGGCACCTTTAGGTAAAAGTACTAATACCACACTGTAAAAATACTCTGTTACAAGTGAAAGTCCTGCATTGAGAAATAATCGATTTTAAATATCGCCTCAAATAAGTCACGATACACACGATTTGTGGCAGCCATTTGTTTGTGTCCACTAGAGTGCCAACCTGTGAGGCACTCTTAGGACAACTGATGTTTAGTTTCATGTGTCGCCTGGACAAGTCAGAGAACCACATAATTGAAGCTTTAGTCAGCCCTGTGAAAAGCTGTTATAGATACACTTCTAGGTTAAGACAGCATTGGTGCAATAGCCTGTATATCCTATAGATGTAATTATTATGTATTTTTGTATCTCTTTTTTATATTTTTTATACTGTATTATGTGTTATATGGACCTGGGTCTGCAATAAAGTTTTATTATTTCAAATATTTTTAATCCCACCCCTAAAATGTAGCAAAATATATTTTTTATTAAACCAAAACGTATGTAGTGTGGATGTGGATCTAAACCTATTGTCCCCAGAGAGAGAGAGAGAGAGAGAGAGAGAGAGAGATGCCCCCACTTTCCAACTGTCCTCCAGGCTACTGTGTCAATCCCTGTAATGAGGGCTGCGTGTGTGTGTGTGTGTGTGTGTGTGTGTGCGTGTGTGCGTGTGTGCGTGTGTGTGTGTGTGTGTGTTGCAGTAAAGGTCACGTCTCCCTTGAGGCCTCAGCAGTAATCAGACTGTTTCCAACAGATAATAAAACAGCAGCAGCAGTGTGGAACCAAAAAACTGCACATCGTCCACCTGGAGGGACATTTAGAGGATGGACTGGGACCTCCAGGCTTCAGCCCGGACCGGCCGGCTCCTCAGCCCCCTTTCACTCTGCACTTAAATCCAGCAGCAGCAGGCCCCTGCTTTGGGCTGCTTCTCCACCATGTTCACTGAGAGCTGGTATTTTAAAGATTGTTAAAAGCAGCTTCTCGTTTGGTAGTACCATTCACAGCTGCCTTCAGATGGGGAGAAAATACCAGTCACCTCAGCTTTAAGATAGGAAATACTAAAATATCACAGGTCAACTCGGAGTACAGTGTCAAGTCTTTATCACACCTTTGTCTGTATGAGTGGATTCATATTTATTTAGTCTCTCATTGCCAGACCTTCCTCCACAGTGCTGCACAGGAAGGTCTTGCGAGTCCACACAGCATTGGACGATGGGAGAAAAACGTGCTGCGGTTTATTGGCATTTCTCTAAATCAATCACAATCGTCTTGGGGCGGCGCTGAGCACCGGACGGAGCCACGGTGCCTCTGCAAAATAGCCTCGGGAAGGAACTTGTTTTGGTGGAACGTGTGTACGTTCAAAAGTTGTTTTAGTCGTGCAACAGAAAACTCAGATTGGACAGATAGTGTAGCTAGCTGTCTGGATTTACCCTGCAGAGATCTGAGGAGCAGTTAACCATAGTCCTCAGAAATCCACCGGAGTTTAGAACGCCAACACAAAGAAAGAGGAAGGTAACGCATATCCGGCCAAAACCAGGGACATCTGGCGGAATAGCCGACGGCAAAGGAGCAATCCCGGATGTGGAACATCGTGGATATAGTCTACTCAAACGTACATTTTGTAACCCCAACCACCATTTTGTCCTAAACTTAACTGTCCCGTTCTTGTGCCGCATGTCAGTTAAACGTACGTCCTGACCCAGGGCGTCAAAAAGTGACGCCAAGTGTCCCGACGTAGCCAAAGGAGACTTTTTACGTCAATAACAAACGCCAAAGGCACCTGACCAAGCGTCGCTTTCTGACGCGATGGGAGTGAGATTGTGTTGGCGTACGTGGAAACCTACCTACTAGCAGTTGTGTGGTTTTCATTCGTACTATGAAATAAAAGTATTTGTATAAAGTTTGCTTTTTTAGATGAATGCAATGTTGTTAATTATACTCCACTGATTTATTAGTGCACTTTCATAAAGTTGAGGGATATTTTGTATAGCTGAGTGCCGTGGCAGAAAGTCTGGCTAGTCCACACAGCATTCCGGGATGGGAATGGTTTATTGGCATTTCTTTAAACCAAGGCGACGGATATCTGGCCTAAATGACCTCGCCAACGGAGCAATCCCGGGAGGCGGAACGTCACGGATATAGACTAGTGAGGAGCAAAACAAAGTCAACAGAAGAATGCAACTGAAGGTGTCGATTGCTTCACGTACATGTACTCGGGGGCCGTTGCTTCAAGTCTCGGATCCAGCCTGACTGATGTTCCCGCGAGCATTTGAATGCAACATCATTTCAATCAGTGCTGAGGGAGCAGCAGCCGGAGCAGACTGCAGCTTCACACGGGGATGGAAAGTTGACAGGAAAAGAAGACAAACAATTCCACAGAATGATGTCGACCTGATTCTGATGAGAGCTAAAACCTCGCTGCCCTTTCTCTCTTTGCCAAAAACCTCTTTGTAGTCATGGCAACCAGCAGCCTAAGCCCTGTGTTGTTGTTTTTTTTTACTTTCAATTATTTTTGTGATCTTACTCTCTATTTCTACTCTTTGGTAGGGCTGCACCATAAGAGGAAAATATGTGATATGCGATAACGTTGTTGAACGTCGCAATAACGATATTCCTTGAGATAAATAAACAGATGTTAAAGTGTGCTCCGTTCTGTATTTCTGCTTCTTTCAGTATTCTAAACAACAAATTGTTTGATGAATTTAAAGAAAAAAAAACTCGTTCTTTTACTGAATTGAATATAAAAGTCTCCTCTAAAAAAAGAATCAGAGTTACATTTTAAAGTGCAGTACTGATATTTGCTTTCAACTAACACAAAAATCTCTGAGTGACTTTAGCGATATGTTTGCAGCCTACGCAAGTTGATATCACGATGACGATTAAAAAAATAAATATATATATATATATATATATATATATATATATATATATATATATATATATTGTGCAGCCATACTGGATGCTGCTGGTTAAATGTATTTATGTAACCACATTTGACCTCTTGAGCATCGCGATAAATTCATCATACACATCCAGAGGTATTGATCTGGTGTGAATGTGCACCCGTTGTGGGCGGCTGCATGGCACATGGACAGAAATAATGTACTGATTTGGTTCTCACTATCCGCATGAAGCGTGTCAGGTCATGTGACTTGATTACGGCTCTTGATTCGCGGAAATTACCTAAAACTAAAAAAGAGTATGTTCTTCGTTTTATGGCGGGTTGCAACCATAAAATGACCTAAAACGTAATCAAAACAGTTCCATTAGTGTTTACCGATTTAGAGAATATCCGATGAGATTGAAAGTACAAACTCTGTGTCGACATTCATGAAATTCAATTGAAATGTACTGTTTCCATAAGACATTTTTCATTCAACATCACTTGATTTGCATAATAAGTAATAATATAGTACCATAGAACAATAAAAATCCGAGCAGCAGCTGCTGGTTGTACCTAGCCGCTACAGAGCTCCGGGACTCCTGCTACCAGTGGCAGCTGTTTAGTCGCCGATAGGTGACTATGAGCCGGCTACAGGCACCACCAGAGGACAGTCCTTTCAGGGGCCGTGGTAGTGGAGTTTAGCCAGAAAAAGTGAGCGTCATGCTGCGATGATAGTTAAGTTTAAGAACAAGATTGTAGTTTGGATTAAAACACTCCCGAAGAACTGGGTGAAAGTATTTTGTTTTCACCGTGAAGTGAACTCTCTCTGAAAGCCCTGCATTTAATGTTGACACCACGTTGTGCTATTTCATTCTAGGATTATTTTCCATTGGGTATTGCAGTTCATAAATAAGTATTTTTGCATGGCTGGCCGAGTGGCTCTATATCCATGGTATTGGAAAGTGGGATTTAATTCTTGCATGTTTTGTTTTGTTGTGCATGACAACCCCCCCAGTATTTCCCAGTGTCATCACTTCTCCTTCTCTTCTTAGACTTAAAAAAACCCCACCAAACCCACATCTGAGTTTCTTCTCCATTTAGACTCTGACAGAAGTTTGAAATGCGTGTCCTGAGCAGCCCTCCTGCAGGCTATCAGCCTCCTACATCACAAGCCATGCCAAATGGACATCTTTGTAGCGTAGATGTTCTTCAACGAGAGATGAAGGCAGACACAGAGAGACAGGCTGATATGGACTGAGGCAATAGCATGTCGGAGAAACGCTCTGATCTAGATGCCGAGTCCAAATCAGAAAGCGCAAAAGATTTTCCACATCACCTTTGAATTACTTTAAAGAAAAACTGAGCTCAAACTTTATGAAGCCTTACAGAGGTGCACCGACTTCTCCAGGCAAGCGTTCCACTGCTGTAAGGTAGAAAAAAAAAAAGAACCTCATATCTCTGAAACCTTGTTTTAGCTGGAGGCCAGTGCATTTATGATATTATCCGATCAATTTGAACGGGTTTCACAATGAGCCTTGTGCAATGGAAAATGCTCTCAACTCCCGGAGGAACATTTAATCCTTCGAGTTAGTTTGCGATATACAGGAGATAGGAGATACAAGGTTTGTACCTGTCAGTGATGATTTGTCATCTCTTACAGAACCATTTTGTGGACCTGTGAATAGAAGGTGTGTGAGTATTCAGGCTTTACTCAAATGCACAAACTCCTACAGGCCCAGTGTTGTATTATTTACACTGTGGCACTGAGCAAATGTAGCAGACAAATGACTTCATCTCCCTCTTAATAGAAGATATAGTACGCAGTGCAAGGTGAAAAAGATCTGTGTGTGTGTGTGTGTGTGTGTGTGTGTGCTGATATTTGGCTGAATTTATGACCGGAGCATCTATCCTGTTGAACAACAGAATGCCGCCTGGACACTGTGCCAACAGAAACAGCCTCCAAATGATTAAATATCGGTTTGAGTGTGTGTGTGTGTGTGTGTGTGTGTGTGTGTGTGTGTGTGTGTGTGTGTGTTTCTTTTATCAGTATTTCCTTCCCCTCTCCTGCTCCCATGATGTTGCTGATAATAAAGATGGAGGTTACCAGGGTTAGGGCCGTGCCCCCTCCAACCCTGTGTCTCTTTTTTAAAAATTACTTTTTGTATTGCTGTCTTAGGTAAGGAAGTGGTAGTTTTTTTGTTTTTGTTTTACCATTTGTCTTTATATCTACATTCATTGACTTTTGGGCCATTTGGGCTGCCAGACCCTCCTCCGTAGCACTGTGGAAGAAGGTGTGGCAATGCGAGACTACACATACTGTAGAATGTTGTTCTAGTTACTTTGAGCCTCCAGTGTGTCCATATAAGTGCTTCTCAGATCAGATAGTCTGCTGCCCCTTAAACCCCATTTCTGATGGAGGAATCTGCAATCTGGCAATCCAACACACTTTATGCAGCAATCAGTGTTGGCCGAGGGCTTCAACAAATAAAGCAGTGCATTTTTGGTGTAACCGTAGTCTCGGTTTTGAGGCTGATGGATGGACGGATAGTCGGATAGAAAGATAAGCTTGAGCTGAGAGAAAGCAAATACATCGGTGAAGTTCATAGTAATGAGGACGCATGTCACTTAGTGGTACAGTATGGCTCTTTTATGTGTTTTTAACAGTGTTTGGACATCAGTGGAATCATGTTGCAGAATACTACTGTTTCAGACTATGGCTAAATAGACAATATTTGGATAAATGTATTGTTGGTTTTAGTCTCTTCACTGATTTGTTGATGATAATACAAGTAATAAATAACACCAGCTGTATCCATTAAATGATAGACAGATGGATTAAAGTTGCAGTAGCAGGCTGGGGCAGCGCATGAGGCCTTCAAAGACATTGTGTCCAGCGGCCTCCGAACACCTTACACCAGGGGTCTTCTACGTCTTTTTAAGCCAAGGACCCTTTAACTGAGAGAGATGGATCAGGGACCCCTTACAACATGTATAAAATGAAGTTAAACTGGGCCTACAATAACCTGTGGGTGGCCTAATGCCTTTAAACATGCCTTTTTAGTGCATAAAACACTTAAAGTTATTAAAATAAATGTTGGCATGATTTTATAAATCATGTTTTAATGTTAAACATACATTAGACACAGTGATGGTGTGATTTAGGATTAACTGTATCTGTGGATGGCTACCATGGTGACTACCTTACCTATAGGCCAGTAATCAATGTTTATTTTTTTTCACAAATTGGGTGATTCCTATTTGCTAATAATATGTTTTAGTTTGTTTTTTTTTACTTTAAAAAAAATAATCATTTGGTGCCCTGCAGTTACTCTGAGGTCCCCCTAGCCTAGGGGACCCGGACCCCCTGTTGAAGATCTCTGCCTTACACCCCTTAACACCATTAAAGGTATATTATGTAACATTGGAATGCAGAAAACGTAGAATCAACACAAATACGGTGCCATTTAAAATGGACATAAAATGATTTGTGACATGAGAACCATAGAGGCGCATCTCTAAATCATTATCTCCATGATTGTTTTATGGTTTATTTTACATTGCCGGCAAATCATTCTGAAAGTCCAAGTGACACTAACAATTTTACTTTGCTAAGAAATGAGTATATACAGTATATCCTTGGTGTTTGTTTTTAACATCTCTTTTCTGTACTTATTTTGGTCAAATCAAATAAATACATTGGGTTAATTAATCTGCAACGATAGCGCAATTTATTGTTTTTGTAAAAAAAAACACTGATGAGGTCTATTGTATATGGACGGGCACTAAAATGCATGAGAAGAGACTTAAAAAGCCAGGAGGAAATTTCACTTTGACTTTAATGTAATTTGATAAATTTGGTTTATTTTAAGGTGCTACATGAATCAAATTGCTCTTTTTTTAAGATTATTTTTTGGGGTTTCTTTCCCTTTATTAGATAGTGACAGTGGATAGACAGGAAAGGTGGGAGACAGATGGGGGATGACACGCAGCAAAGGCTCAGCCTATATGGGGCGCACGCTCTTCCTGGGTGAGCTAGAGGCCGCCCCTCAAATTGCTCTTTGATCTTTGTTTTGTCTGTTTCATTCTGAGACTCCTTCTGAGATCTTTTTTTTTTTTGCCTAATATCCACATCAGTCTCTGGGTTTGTGTGCGCTGAGGCAGAGCTCTGGATGGCTCAGCAAGGATCTTCACCTCGCTTGAGGGTGGATGATCCCCTCAATCCAGCTCTTCCTCAGTGGATCAGTCCCAAAAGCTCCCACTGAAAAGACCAAATATCCTTTTGGCTCCTGTCCAGCACAGCAAAAACACCCTGACTATACGGCTGTCACATTTGCTATGGTTCTGAAGGTGATCACCTGGGCAGAGGCACAGCCCCCCCCCCCCAATCCATTGGGCTAGAGTGCTGTCAAAACATCTTTTTACTCTGGCAGCGGCATAAGCCAGTGACACTGACTTATGCCAATGTGTACCAATGTACCAATTTGTTCCGCTTCACATGAGCTTCTGTGATTTCATCGTAATATTGTTCGGGTCCAGAGCTAAAGTATAGTCAAGTTTCACCTATAGGTCACAAATAACAATTATCTTTATTAGTACAAGTTGAATCACACAAGTCTGACACCGTTATGGACTCATCTCTGGTGGGCATGAGTCCGCCTACAGGTGGGAGATTGACCACTTGGTGACCTGGTGTAGTCTGAACAACCTGGAGCTAAATGCTCTGAATACAGTGGAGATGGTTGGGGACTTTTGGAAGGATGCAGCCTCACCCGCCCACATCACCCTGGGTGACTCCACAGTCAACATTGTGGAATCCTTCTGCTTCCTGGGCTCCATTATCTCCCAGGACCTCAATTGTGAGCTGAAGATCAGGTCACACTTCAAAAAAGCCCAACAGAGGATGTACTTTCTGCTGCAGCTGAAGAAGTTCAACCTGTCAACCTGACTATGATGCCATCATTGAGTCCATCCTCAGCTGCTCCATCACCATCTGGTACGCTGCTGCCACTGCTAAGGACAACTGCAGCGTATCATCCATTCTGCTGAGCAGGTGAATGGCTGCAATCTGCCGTCTCTCCAGGACCTGTAGGCCTCCAGGACGCTGAGCCAGGCCCCCCTGGCTGATTATTGGTCCCCCCCCACTGTGCCACCCCACTTAAAAAAAATCATAGAATCGCCCCTGCACACGGGTAGATTCAGTACTGTCCATTATTACTGGTCATCAAAATATCAAAATTATTTGATCAGTGTGAAAACTTACAGTTAAAATGTTCAGTCTTTGGTCTCAATCATACTCAACACATTTAGTTTAAAAACATCAACAGTAAAAGGGGAAGACATTTTGGGATCTCAGGATGCTATTTGGCACTGAAGTAAAAACAGGGATTTTTAAAACACAGTAACCCAAATAGTATGCTCGTACAACGGTTATGGTTATGGCAGGGCTGTCAATTTTTTTAAATTTAGTTTTGAGTGAGACAGTAAAATGACTTAAGATTGTACTTGTCCATAGTCAGGGTCATTCTGAAGAGCGCGCCATTGGAGGTTTTAAGCAAAAAATTAGGAACTGATTAATATTATAACATAGTTTGTAGAATTTAGGCAAATCTATTAAGGAAAACATTTATTTCATTTATGAGAGTTTAAAAATGAGGACATTTTCAATGTGTTACAATATAATTTGGACTGACTTTCCAACACATTGTCACTCCCCAATGCATCGTAATGTGACGCTTGGTCAGGTGCCTTTGGCGTTGGTTATTGACGCAAAAAGTCTCCTTTAGCGTCATATTTAGACCCATTTGGTCGCAAGGGCGTAAATCTGATCTAACAGTAGGGGGGGACAATAAACATAAAATTTCTGAAGAGCAATTTTTGAAGGGGACACAAATAATACAGCCAGAATTATACTCGTAGAAGACATGCGTACACAGAGGAAAGCCTTAATACTATCATTAGTGTAGCATGGAGACTGTACCATTATCATTCTTTTCAGTGTTTCTCGTGATTCAATAAAAAAGATCTTGCGTCCTCCACATAAATATTAGGTTATGTCTGGGACAGAGGATATATACTTAACTGATCAGCCACTTAATTTCATATTGAGCAAAAAACAACTGTAGATCTCCAAAATTAACCCTAATAGCCACACACATAACGTAAGGCTTATCGCCGTGGTAACGTTAGTTGTAGTGGGTGCATTTCTATCCAACAAGCTAGGTAACGTTACACTATATTACACTAACATAGCAAACTTTGTAGTCATGACTAATTCATTAATTACTCAGCATCATTTCTATATGAGAAAAGAAAAACTTAATCTGATGTTTAATGTGAATAAGACAGCTTTGAACCGTCTACTTACTACATTCCTGTCACTACCGATGTGACTGTCACCGTGAGTGTAGCGCAGATCCTAAAGCACGCAGTGGACCAAACCACTCTGAGGCAAGGGAGGGGGGACTCAAAATATTTCTAAACTTAAAAAGCACTTTTTGGGGTTTGTATTGTTTTACTGCTTACACAGATATTAAAGTGTACATCATTATGTTATTTACAATACTCAGCATTGTTTTAATGATATTTCTAGGGGGGGGACAACCCTTAGATTGGGGGGGGTCGTGACCCCCCCCGACCCCCCTGGGATTTACGCCCTTGTTTGGTCGGGACTCATGGCATCACTTTTTGACGCTCTGGGTCGGGACGTTACGTTTAACTGACTTGCAGCACAATAGATATAGATAGATAGCTTATATTGTTAGACTCAAGGTCCATTTAAAAAACATACAACACAATTAAAAGGACAGACACAAAAGGACAGACACAAATTAAAGAAGACAGCTATACTAGTGTTCCCACAAAGGTGACTGTTATGGCACAGCACTGATCCTCAGAAGGGGACAGTTAGGTTTAAGAAAAGATGGTGGGTGGGGGTAGCCTCGTGAGACCGTCCTGATCTCGCGAGCTCCAGTTTTCCACTCGCAGATCAGTCTGGCATCTTGAGATAGAGAACATTTGGAGCCGTTAGCCAAACGACCGGGCCAATCAGCGTTGGTTTTGAGGTGGGTTAGGTGGTGATAGACAGATGGTTTATCCAATCAGCTAACCAGTATTTTCAGACAGCGGTCCGGGAACCTGAAATGGTGTCTTTTATTCCTAAATTCTCGTTACACAAACGGCAAATATCCTTTACCGACATGTTGCTTGCTTGCTGAGCTAACGAGCTATGCTTTGCCTGCAGCAGCAGGGGCGGGCTTGTGGTTATATTTTCATACGCTTCGTGGATCTGATTGGTTGATTTGGCCCGTCTATCACCAACATAGGTGATAGACAGATGGTTCATCCAATCAGCTAACCAGTATTTTCACCCCTTCCCAAAAGTTCTCCAACGGAAAGTTCCCAGGTGGATATGCTGAGCAAATGCGAAGCAATCCATCTGGCGAGTCAGGTTAGGGGTGGGGGTGTTTTCAGTCTAGGTGCTAAGCTAAGCTAACCGGCTAACTGTAGTAGCTTCATATTTTTTAGACAAATGTGAGAGTGGTAATGATCTTCATCTTTCCAAGTTGTTAAACTATTTCTTGAATATACGTAACATTGATTAGTATAGCTTTCAAAAAAAAGTATGTTCATTCAGTTCGAATAGCCTGTGTACAGTACGGTAAATATAATGTATTGCTTCCTCCATTGTGCCAGTATTGTTGTTCTAACTTCATTTCTCTCATGGTTCATCCATATTTGTAACAGACTTGCAAACTTTTAAACCCATGTATCATCATAAAGTGTGGAGTCGGTTGCCCTCCAGCTGACAGGCTCTTGAGATTCCCTACTCAACATCCATCTTTTGATTGCACTTCAATGACAAAAAAGTGAAAGTGTCGGAAATAAAAATATGTAGAGTAAAGTAATGTGGGGTGATGATTCTGAAATGTCATCCAGAACCCTCTTGACTTTCTTGCTTTTTTTATGTAAATGAGACATTCTGTGGATTTCTTGTTGTCTAATGTTATCAGGACATCTTCTCTTTAGCCTGGGGTAAACAAAAACACAATGATGTATCGTCTTTTCCTGGTTCAGCCCCATCAACTTTCCCAGTGCCTTGTGGGAATTGGTGTCCAAGCAACACTTATCACTGTCATGTGTGAGTTATATGGATGACTGATGGGTTGCAGACAGACTTATTTGTGTGTGATCTCTACTATGGGGCATGACTGCGGCGCGTTTGTAAGTCATTAGTTAGAATAACAGATGGAGGTAATGTACAGTGAGAGTATTATGGAGGCCTTCATTATTCACACAAATCAGATTAATGACACTGTGTTGGTAGGCATAATGAACAGTGGGTGGTGAGACGTTCAAATCCTAAAACAACGAGATTCAGCTGGAGGAGCTGGAATGAATTAACAAAGGGAAGGAGAGAGAAAGATGCCAAAGAATCCTATCAGCCGCCTTCGCTTATTTCCCCGAAACACATCATTGAAGGTGTGGGGGCTTCCTTCCCAATTTCTCAGCCGAAAAGTCAGAAACAATTACAAAGCCAGGATCAGAGGCAGAGCGTTCCTCAAAGCTTCAATTTTTTTTAACTTTCAACTCATCCCATTCTCTGTGCCAGCTTTGATTTTTGAACCAATTAAATTGAGACAAGAGCAAGCTTTTCGGAGCGCTGTTCAGGGGAGAGAAACAAGAGCAGTCATTGGGCAAATATTGAAATCGGCGGATCACATCAAAACTTGATCAAACTTGTCTGATGTGTTGGCGGCAGTGCATTAGTCACTCGGGGAAATCCAATCAGCCAAACAAAATGAGCCTGGTGTGTTTTTTTCTTTCGCGTTAGATTGCCTTAGAGCAGCAGACTTGTTCTACAAGCAGCAGCCCACACAGTGAAACTGATACAGACTGAGAAAACATCTGCACATTGTTCATCATAACACAGCAAATTCCCCACGCAATATGTTGAAAGCAAAGCAGGCCCTATTCCTCCCCCCTGCTCGCTCAAATATTGTCTTCCATTTCCTCCTGCAGTTGCCATGGTGACACAAATGTACTTTTATGAGAAGAGAAATATCAAATGATTTGCTAAGTTTCTTATTTTTTCCACGTGGGATTTTATTTAAACACAAGAAAAAAATATTACAAAACAAAAACCAACAGACAACAAGGAGGGGTCAGGGGAGGTACATACTAGAGATGTTCCGATACTGCCTAAAATGCTAGAATCGGTATCGGTAAGTACCGGACTTTATGCACCAATCCGATACAACGTAATTTAGCCCCGAAGAAAATCTACTTTAAAGGTAGTTTATTTATGTTATTTTCCATTATGGCTCGCTGTCAAACTGGATAATAAAAGAAGGTTCTATGGCGTTTGTGTTTGTTCGTGTTTTATGAAGAGTTTAAGCTGAGCCAGGCCGATAACAGGGATATTAATCATATCCTATCCTTACAAGGATAGTAGTATACACTGTAAGAAATTATTCTGTGGTCATGTAGATTTGAATTATTATTATTAGGTAAAATATATTCAATGTGATTGTGTTTTTGATTTTGAGGCAAATATTTAATTAAATTTCAAATAAAAATGTTTGGAATAAAATCCACCCATTGTAGTTAAATAAAACATAAGCATTATATTTATCTAATTCCCAATAGAGAGAATATTGAGTTAATTCAAATTAATATAATCAGGCAAATTTTAATTGAAAAGCACTTTAAAAAAGTTTCAGTAAAGGGGTGTGAGTGGGATTTTGAGCTTCTATGTATGTCCTATTTACCCACCGAACTGTCGTTATTCAACTATGACAGGGTAAAATCTGTTTTGCATTCTATCACCCCTTTCAGGAAACATGTTAAACTGAAATACTATCTCTTCTGACAACAATGCTAATGTCAGTATTTTTTCTTTTTGAAATTTACATTCCGTGGCAGAATTTATGTTTATGTTTTGATCTGTGTGTTGTTATCAACGGCCCAGTTTGACAGGCAGGCCGGGTTGCCAGATATACCTGTAAAAACGTAAACCCAGCGCGCTACAGCTGTAACGGTAGTACAGCCATGAAAGCAGCAAACAAACGAACAGGATCAACGGAGATTGATTCTACCTGACATAAAAAAAAGAAAACAGCATGTTTCTAACAGTTGCGTGACCAGAGACGTAACAACCCCCTGGTAAATATTGGAGATGTATTTGAAAGGATGCAAGAGTTGGCTTATTTTCTCCTGAACAGGTAAGCATTAGCTTCAGGCGGATTTATCACAGCTACTAGGGATGGGCATTTTTTGTCATTTCAACATTTGTGTACTCACATTGAATTATATAGCTAGAGTACCCGAGTTGGTTACTCGCAAAAACAATTGAGACACAGCCAGTAAAGTGATCCCGACTGGTCCTGGCTAACGCTGCCATGCTAACCCTGTTAACTGCTAACGTTACCGGGAGGACCAGGCAAGCAGCCCATGGCTGTTTACAACGTGTAGTTCAGTGGCTGGAGCCGACAACGGTGAGTTATTTTAAGCCACGAGAGGGGGGCTGTAAATCGGAAAGAGAGGACTGTGAGTTTGCAGTGTGTTTAGCGATTGTTGCCGTAATTCTAAGCCAATGAAGTGTGTTCCGTCGGCAAGGTAGTGGTATTTTTAGCGTTTCGTATTGTAATTCTAAGCCAAGGAAGTGTGCCTGACTGGCGTGTGGAGAGGACAGTGAGGTTGTTGTGTTTTTAACGGTTCATACTGTAATTTTAAGCCGTGAAAAAAAGTGTGTCTGTCAGTTGGTTACAGAGCTCCGCTCAGCCTGGCAACCCCCGTGAACTTCGAGTCTGGGCAGGAGGGGGCGGGTGAGACGACTCTCCAGTATTTTGAATTTGTACTGCAGTAACTATTTTAACCGCTAGCTGCCAGTATTACACACAATATTACATATTGCACCTTTAAAGTCGTTACACTTTGATGTCCTCTTCCGAGCTGGTTGACCAGATCCACCTCAGGAAAGCCCTAAGACCTTGATGGTGTTTCAACTTTGAAGATTGTGATTTTTTTTTTTTTACCAAAGGGCGTCGCCGTGGCAGCACGGCGAACTTCGATATTACATCATCAGTAAGTTGTTTGTTACTGAGTGCACATTGTCCAATCTGCCCCAAATGTTGTATGCTTAGTTAGAGAACACGCATGAGAGCAGTACAGGTCCATAATGAGTTATAGTCATAGAGCCATCTACTGCCAACGGGAAGTAAGCCCTGACGAAAATTATTCAATTTCCCTGCAATTTACATAGTGTGGTCTACACATGACCTGTGTATTCCTGTACCACAAAGTGAACACAGGAAGTGGTGCACATTTTGAAATATGTAATTTCCAAAGCTATACACTCCATAGAGGGATTTAAGTCTAACTCCTACGTGCAGTGTCCAAAGGTCATAGAAATATACGGCCGCGGTGACCAGAAACTCGCTGGCATCCCCGACGGGAGCAGAGTGCGAAGGCCTGTTCATCGCTGTTAGTAATTAGTGGCTGTATCTCATCAGCCATCCTCACTACTTAACTCCTGTATTGCTCACTAGACCTGAGTCACTGTGTGTGTGTGTGTGTGTGTGTGTGTGTGTGTGTGTGTGTGTGTGTGTCAGTCAGCCTATCTGACAGCAGCAGCCTCAGGCCAATCAGCCCCCTCTTCTACACATTTACATACAGAAACAAACTGCTTCCGAAGATCTTCAGAACATACATCCATTCATCCATCTCTGCTTAGAAGTAGGCAACGACACACACACACACACACACACACACACACACACACACACACACACACACACACACACACACACAGTCTTGTCACATCCATTTGGGCCATGAGTAACCCTGGGGGTAGACCTTTCTTACCTTGAGGGGAGTCTGCTGCTTCCTGTTAATGGGGACAACCCTGGAACCTCAAGGTCCACCACACACACACACACACACACACACACACACACACACACACACACACACACACACACACAAACGCAGCGACCACCCCATTAGTCACAGTTTGCCAGAGGAATCACCACCCTCCACTCACTGAGTTGAGTCACAGCCCCAGTATAGCAAACTCTCTCTCACACACACACACACACACACAGACAGACACACACACACACACACACACACACACACACACGTTCATGAAAACCATTATTCTTTATAGTTTTGACCTCCTCACTAACCCTTTAAGTGACTTCCTGATAGAGGTGACCTTTGACCCTGCCCTCAGGCATTCTTTGCCACTGAATACCTTACTCTCAGCATCAGGTTAGCTGTTTCCTTATTACAGCACTTCCTTCTTCGCTGGTGGCTCCTCCCCTTTAGGCCTCATTGCACTTACACACAAAACCCGCTCACATAAACACACACTGGACAGGCAGAGTGTTTACACTCCAAGAAAACAAATCTTGAGTTGTTCTGTACTGACATTGTCAGATACAGTGATGATAGAGCCAACATTTATCAAATACAAAAAAAACACATATATAACATATTATTGTATGCTGGGATGGTGATGGCGCAGTGGATATGACAAATGCCTTTGGTGTGGCAGATCTGGGTTCAATTCCCACTGCAATCCATCAACCAATGTGTCCCTGAGCAAGACACAAGACACCCTTAGTTGCTCCAGAGGCGTGTGACCTCTGATATATAGCAATTGCAAGTTGCTTTGGATGAAAAGCGTCAACTAAATGACATATATTAATAGCACAATATTATCATTAGTACATACTTCTAACTGTTTCTAACTGCTTACACACATTTTCAAATATGTCTCTCTTTTTTTCAAAAATACACACAATTCCCAAAACTGCACACACAAAATGCAAAATGCCTCATATGTCCTTCAAAGTGAAACACTGAGTGAAAGGCTGAGAAATAGCTTATGGTTTCGGAGATTTGGTGTGTAGTTCTGCTCTTTGAGCGAGAGGTTTCAAAATGTGTGTGACATGAAAAGATTTTGTGTGCAAGCAGTTGTAAAAACCAGTAACCTTGTAAAATGTGAAAACATCCATTAATTACTACTTTTGTTTATTCAAGACTGAAATCATGAAAATCTATATTCATCAGAAGTTGTCCCGGACACATAGGTCTCGCATTGACAGCTTTATCTCCACAGCGCTTTGGAGTAAGGTCTGGCTACACCAAAGATGCATTCTGGGATTGGAGAGAAAAACGCTCTGGGTTGTTGGCATTTCTTTAAACCAATCAAAATCGTCTGGGGCGGTGCTAAGCTCCGGACGCAGCGACGGTGGCTCTGCTAAAAAATCTCAGGAAGGAACTTGTTTTGATGACAATAGCACCCCGCAAAAGAAAACGCTGCATAAAATGATTAATTAAATGAAGTTAACTGTTGACACAATACAGTAACGTGAGCTATTTCAATTAGCTGGATACATGTTTAAACCTCATTTCGCTGTGTGTACTTCATCCACAGCAATCCCACCAATCGGTCCCAAAACGTCCCAGTTAGAGAGGAAATGCCGTAAACATATTCTTTGTAAATCTTTACAACCATTCCCCAAAAGAACCAAGCAGGCCTGCCTTCTAGCAGGATCCAAATCTTCTTCAAAACTTGCCATTTTTAGCGTGTAGCTTGCTAACTCGAAGTTTGTTGTTACATAAAGTTTCTACATTCTGTGTTTTTTCTCACCAAAACACATTCTGTTTATCCTTGAGACCGAACAAACTCATAAAACATTTGCACACTTTAAATGTTTCAAACTCTGTGTGTCCTCGATGGCATCTACAATCCTGGCTGAAACGACATGAATTTATTTATAATACTGTCAGACAGTATATGGAATAAGATGATTTAACAACCTTAAAACTAATTATACTCTATCATTGTAAAACGGTGTGATACAGGGTAATAAAAGCAGTAAATAAATGTAATAGAGTTGGTAAAGACACTGTACTCTACTGAGAGGAACTATGAGAGAAAAACACAAATAACCAGCCTTTTCCTCTCTGTCTCTCTCTTGTTCCCTCGCTCTCTGTGTTTCACCCTTAAATTGGAAAGAATGCATCTCTCGAACATTTACTAACCTTGGTTTGCTAGAAGCATGAAAGCCATTTTTGTCAGTTTAAAAACCTGCACTCTTGAATCGATAAAAAATTCTTCTATTGTCTGATGGACTGAAGGTTCCTGTTTGACTGAAACATATTTCTGACATGCGGCAGGTCACTGTTTGAGTTTCTACTGGTGAGGTTTGAGGTTTCAATGCACAATATTTATAATATATATATTTATAATATATGAATATGTTCTCATTCCTTACTCCTCGTTGTTACATTCAAATAGAAGCTCCTCTAAATCATTTCCAATTAACTCAATAAAATCTCTTCTTGGACTGTTCATGTATCATCTCAAGTGTGTTTTGTAGTAGTGTTTTTCATTGTTTAGTACTGTTCGGTGCTTTTCACAGCCATTTAAATATGGCATGTCCAGCAGTTATGAAGCACTGCAGCACCCCCTTGTGTCTGCGCACGGAACTGCATCCCAACATGTGTTCTGGCAGGATAATGGGAGAAACTGTGGAGAAAACAACAAAGGAGAGGAGAGGAGGTGAGAGGAACGGAAAGGAGAGAGAGGAGATGTTTTCAAAGTCCCTTTATTGGACCATTTTCAGAGAAGATTCACAATCACAGAAATCAAAAACAAGACAAAGAAAAACCTAAACAAAATTAAAAAACAACAATAAAACCAAATCAAATCAAACAAAAATGTGCTTTTCTACAACAATTCCAAAGAAAAAACCTCCCCAAACCCGGAACCCACCTTTTAAGAAGCTCTAGCAGAGCTGACAGCCGAGGACACTGAACAAATAAATGTGCTAGTGTTTCCACCTGAAAAAAAATTACAATTCTCCATTGAAGGTCTGCTGCCCACTTTTCAACGGGCAGCTTGTACAGGGTACGCCAACTGCCTTTTTGGGGAACGTCTGGACAAAAAAACTCAGTCCACCTCGACCAAAGCTCGGCCAAAGACTGCAGGTTCAGGACCTTTATGCAGGTATAATGAAGCACTTTCTTTCCTGCAGCTTGAAACTTGTCCAGGTGAGGGGTTGAAAAAGACAGTAGCTGGTCTGCTTCCCACTGCCACTCCCCCACACCTGGGGTGATGGTCAAAGAGGGGAAACTCCCACCCCTCTCACTCCACTGATCACACAGAGTCCGATTCTCTACCACAGTTTGCTGAGGTTGCTCTAGGGCAGCACAAACTTCATTCGCCACCCTGTTGATCAGTCTGATGGCGGTGATGTTGCTACTCGCTCTTAGGACGTCAACAGATGCGGCAGTCACCTTCATCAAGTGACCCAGTTTATACCCAGCCTCTCTGAGACTGGCCCACAGGCTGGCAGACTGTAGTGTTCGAGAGTAAGGTTAGAAAGGTTCCTCAAACAGCCACATTACCGGAGTTTCATTTGTATCACGAGTCAATTTTAGTATCTGCCACGCCTGCAGCACAGAGTTGTAGAAAGAAGTCAGCCCATATCCTCAGTTTGTAGGAGGAAAAACTGCTTGTTTCAGCCCAACCACCGAGCTCTCCTCAGCAGCAGCCGGGCTGTATCTAGCCAGCTGGGGCCACAGGTGTGTAATATTCTTTCCACCAGCCCCAGCTACAGGCAGGTAGAGAGCTGCTGCCCGAACCCAGTGCCGACCCGACTAGAAGAAGTCAACGATTGGCCTTCTGAATAGCAATGAGCCTGTGCCAAAGGGTCGAGGCAACCAAGTTATTGGCAACCAGAACTCTTCTTCAGAACTCTTCAGCTATACGACAGCTGGGGTAGCAACCATTGCCATTTAGACAACCGATTGCACACCGTCTCCTTCACAGTTCTTATTAACAAACCCCTCAGAACCCAGAAACACTCCCAAAACCTAAAACTCTTCCTTCCTCCACTCAAGTCCCCCTGGCCGACTGGGCATTGCTTCATCCCTCTACTGACCTACAAACAAGGCCTCACTTTTAGCCCACTTCACCCGTGCAGATGTGGCCTTTTCATACAGGGACAGGGCATCTTGCAAAAATATTTACGTCATCCGCATAGGCAGAAACAGCAAGAGGATGCTCAATGCTCGAGGACCCAGGCAGCAAAAGACCATTGAGTCGAGCCCTCATCCTGGACAGTAAGGGCTCAATAGCTAAGCTATATAGCTGACCCGAAATAGGGCAACCCTGTCTTATCCCTCTCTGCACAGGAACGGGGCGACTCAGCCTTGCCCCCGTCTTCACCAAACACTGTACACCATTATACAACAAACCAACCCAAGACAGAAAACCATCACCAAAACCAAAAGATTTAAGTGCAGAAAACAAATAAGAGTGATCCACCCTATCAAAAGATCAATATTATACATTTTACACACATCAAGAACGTCCCGAACACAGAACATGTTGTCCTTGATCGACCTGTCTGGAACACAATAATAATAAGTTTGGTCTGAGTGTATAATTATTTCCAGGACATCCTTCAATCTGTTTGATAATGCTCTTGAAAGCACTTTATAATCTGTGCAGAGGAGGGCAACTGGGCACACACTCCATGCTGCACTGTTGAGCCCCAAAGAGGTCAGCATAGAAATCCATCGCATGGCTCCTCATCTCACCCGGACTGGTGGTTACTCTGCCTCCTGGAAACTGAAGGCAGGTCATTTGCTTCCTCTGTGCCACTGATCTCTCCAGATTAAAAAAAGAAAGAGCTTGGGGCATCCATGTCTTTTAACCGGAGGAAGCGACACCTGACAAGAGCTCCCTTCACCCTCTCATGCAGGAAGGAGCTCAACTCTATTTTCTTCTTTTGCAACAAATGCCCTAAAGAAGGGTCAGAATCTCTAATCCTCCTCAATACTCCTGATGTTGGCTTCAAGTTCCATGACCGCTGCATTGATCTTAGCAGTGGAATGGGAGGTGTACTGCTGACAGAAAACCCAAACTTGTGCCTTACCAACTTCCCAACACTGCTTCAAAGACTTAAAATCATTTTTTTTTATTTTCCCAGCACTGCCAAAAGTGCTCAAAAGTTTGACAGAACATGCTGAATTGTACAAGTTTGTTATTGAAATGCCAGTAGGACTTAATCCTCTCACCTGGCGAGATGATCAAATCTATAAAAACAAAGTTATGATCCGTGAAGCCAACAGGGGTTATTCTACTGTGGACTAGTCTAGAGCTAAGGTTTTGTGAAATATAAATCCTGTCGAGTCTGGCTGCACTCACCCTGTTATTAATGACCCTCACCCAAGTGTAGTGTCGGGATTGTGGGTGTTTAACCCTCCATGTATCTACCAGATCCAGCTGTTTAATGGTGCTGTTCAAACTCTGAGCTGACTGTGTGTGAGGTTCCTCGCCTATCCTGTCCACAGTGAAATCAGGAGTACAGTTAAAAGCCCCACCAATAATCAGCTGATCCTGATGGTACTTACTTAGTTAATTTTTTTAACTGAGTGAAAATGTATCTCTGCCCTGACAACCAGCAGGCGTCCCTTTACCACTTCAGTGGAAGATATAATATTTATATTTGCAGCTGCCTTAAACAGAATAGCAACCCATGCGCTAACATTAATGCCATGGCTAACTCCCACCATAGACCCCAATCTGTCTCAACTACTGGGTCAGAATGTGTTTCCTGCAAAAACAACACATCAATCCTTTTATGACTAGAAACCTCAGAAAGTAAAGCCCTCTTGTGCCTTTCTCTTCCGCCATGGTTATAAAGAAATCCTATTTTAAGGCTCATAGAAAAGTCAGAAAAAAATAAACAGACAAGTTGAAACAAGCAGAGAACAATATGAAGAGGAGAAAGCTTTGAGTGACATGATCATTTTACTTTCTTAGTCTTTTTGAAGTTCTACATCCTGTTTCCTTTCTTAGAGAATATGCTTTTTGAGGCGAAAACGTTTCCTTTCATCTAACAGGTCAAAACCAACTAGTCTAGTACAGCAACAGACCTGATGAATTTGTCTGTGTCTTCAAAGTCCGTCAGATACCGCCTCCCAAGAGCCTGGCTCTGTCTGAGGTTTCTTCCTGAGAGTTTTTCCTCGCCACTGTCGCACTGAATGCTCGCTCTTGGGGGAATCACTGGAATTGTTGGGTCTTTGTAAATTACAGTGTGGTCTAGACCTACTCTATCTGTAAAGTGTCTTGAGATAACTCTTGTTATGAATTGATACTATAAATAAAATTGAATTGAAGTAATCAGTCACTTTCACAGATTTCTTTTAAATGTTTCATTCAGAAAACGATCTCTATCTTCTAATGAGTACAGATCTGTGCTCATGTTAACTTCTCCAACAGATGCAGTATCAGACTCTGAATCATGCTCCATTTTTTTCACCTGCACATGAGTCCTGGCTGCTGAATACACCCTGTTCATCAGTGGTGATCACAGTGTGACCTCTTGTAACACTTGTGGAGGCTACTTCCGCAGTAATTCAACACCTGCACATGCAGAATTACTCTCTATTGGCTCAGAAAACTGCTGCTGCACAGACTGCCTCTGTCTCTCCTTTCACGTTGCGAAACCGCTGCGCCGCCGGGTGCATCTGCAACACCACGATCTGCCGCCGCACCCCCAGCAGCAGCACACGCCACCTGCTGTCTGTAGGGACATGCAAAGCGCTTGTGTTGCTTTATTGGCATGAAAGTTTCAATAACAATGTTGCCAAAGCATCAGACAAAACACGATAAACAGTTACATGTACAGTACAGGCCAAAAGTTTGGACACACCTTCTCATTCAATGTGTTTCCTTTATTTTCATGACTATTTACATAGTAGATTCTCACTGAATGCATCAAAACTATGAATGAACACATATGGAATTATGTACTTAACAAAAAAAGCGTGAAATAACTGAAAACATGTCTTATATTTTAGATTCCTCAAAGTAGCCACCCTTTGCTTTTTCTGATAGCGCTGCAAACCCTTTGTGTTCTCTCAATGAGCTTCATGAGGTAGTCACCTGAAATGGTTTTCACTTCACAGGTGTGCCTTGTCAGGGTTAATTAGTGGAATTTTTTCCCTTATTAATAAAAAAGCAAAGGGTGGCTACTTGGAAGAATCTAAAATATAAGACATGTTTTCAGTTATTTCACACTTTTTTGTTAAGTACATAATTCCATATGTGTTCATTCATAGTTTTGATGCCTTCAGTGAGAATCTACAATGTAAATAGTCATGAAAATAAAAAGGAAAGGCATTGAATGGGAAGGTGTGTCCAAACTTTTGGCCTGTACTGTACATTAACACAATATTAGGATGGGTTAATATTATTTTACAAATCTATTTATTTATTCTATACACTACATGTTTTCAATTCCTCACTACAGCTGTTCCATAAATTCACCCCTTTAACTGAAATACAATGTTTTTTTTTACATTGGCCCACACGGTTTATCTAAACACGCAAATTCCTTTTAAACAGTATTTACTTTCTATCATTTCAAACTTAGATACTTTTAGATACTTTCAGGTAATTGATTCTTTAACTAACTTTACACAAATGTTTAGAGTCTTTAATTTAATAAACAGTGAGATTGTTGGTTTGTGGTAAGTAGTTTTGTTTCTTATGGCTTTCTTTTGAAATATGAAAATTGTATTTTGTATTTGTTTTGTAGGTATCTCCCCAGACTTCCACACAGCTAACTTATGAATGCAACTATAAGGGGGCAATCAAGTGTATATGATATTTAGATTGTAGAAAATCTTTAATTTTATACAGTGCTGCTATTGACTAGAATGTTTGCTTTGATATCATGTATATGTGGTTTCCAGCATAATTTATTATCTATTATCAGTCCCAGAAATGTAATTACAGGCACTCTTTCTATTTCAATTTCATTAATCATTACTTTGCTTGGGCATTTGTTGCCCAATTGCCCAGAAAATATGAATTCAGTCTTACTTAAATTTAGTGTTTGTTCAAAACATCCAAAATTTGTTTAGTATCATCTAACAATGAAATACATTTGAACCCCAGATTTATTATTTACAAACAATAACTGGGCCTAACACTGAGCCTTGGGGAACCCCACTAGTAACCTTCAGTAATTGTGTAACCCCTCTAATTCCATTCCTTTAAAATTTCTTTCAGTAATAAGCTATGGTCCAAAATATTGAATGCTTTTTTTGAGATCCAGGAATACCCCTTATTGTATATTCATTATTCTACTGCAGTTAGTATTTTCTCTACAATATAAATTAATGAAAGAGAAGAAAATTATTAGTTCCAAACCCATTGCTGTTCACACAGTTCAATATGTTTTGTGATGAAATCATAAATCGTCTTGTCTTTTATAGATTCCCCCCATATTTTGGAAAACTGCGAGAGTTTAAAAAGGGGAAATTTTTAATGTGCTACACACCTATTAGTGGTTTGTTTAATTATTAATGGAAACTGTTTCATCAACTTAGGACTTATTTGCTGACGGTTATATTTTGTAAATAAAATGTGAGAAATGCCTTTCTTTGTCCTTTTTGGCGCTGATGCGCATTAAAACCCAAGTGGGGATCGGGTTTTCACAATGTGTGGCGTGAGACCTTTTTGAATGTGTGCATTACTAGCCTAGTATTTCTTTTAAACTTAACTTATGTGTCTTTTTTGTGCCTAATAGACTTTTGACTCACCTGGGGTTTTGATTTCAACCTGTCTGATCCTCTGACTGCATGTGTTTCCAGACCTACCAGGTACTTTTAATGTTCCCTGTTCACACCTCATCTCTCCAATTTAAGTACAATGTACATAACAGATAGGAATAATGCCCAAAATTATGAAAATAAGCTCCAAGTTGTATAAAAGCAGAATTATCCTGTTTATTGAATTGGTGGTTTTTTTTTCTGCTATGTGAGAAACACATTATCAGGTGTGTGTGTGTGTGTGTGTGTGTGTGTGTGTGTGTGTGTGTACTGGCTGACTTTCACTGTGAATGCAGGTTGGGGTGCTTCCTTGAATGCCTCCTCAGAATGCCATCCAGCTCTGTTTTCCTCTTTTTGCCTCTCTCTCGGCCTGCAGACAGGAATATGGCACACCATTCACTTTGTGTGTGTGTGTGTGTGTGTGTGTGTGTGTATGTGTGTGTGTGTGTGTGTGTGTGTGTGACAGAGCGTTGGGCTTTGGTCCTGGCATTTCCTCTGTATCAGTGCTAGTGTGTGTATGTATGTGCATCTGTGTTATCTCTTAGTTTGCAGCATGAATGTTCCTTGCGCTGATAGTGTCGTAATAGAACCATTTCATCACACACACACACACACACACACACACACACACACCCACACACAAACACTCCACATGAGAATCAAACTGCTGTGAGGCAACACAGTACCATCATATTACTTACACTACCTGATACAGACTTAGGACATAGGGCATGGTGCTCTCTGTTCAAAGAAAAAGGTTAAAGGAATGGCAATTCAGTGTGTTTTCAACCCTTTGTTGAACAGAGAGCGCCATCTAGTGAGCTCAGAAAATAAAAACAATGGTTCGCGAAGCTTCATTTGACCATCACTAGCAATTTGTGACCCTGCAAGAACTCCAGTCTTTACATATTATGACAGTCTTTAACGTTGATGTGAGATGGTGTCAGACTTTAGTCTTTTTAAAGTCTGTTCAAAATATTCTAGTGTATGGTAGGCATACGTTGTTTAAATAAATGTTAAAGTAACAGTCCAGCCTGAGCAGTGACAGCCTATGAGCCATCAGCAATGTGGTAAAAGGTTCATATGCCTGCAGTGTAGGCACAGCTACTTTGCTCTCACAAAGGCTAATGCTAGCTGAGTTTAAGCCAGCTTTTTTTTTTATGGCTCAGTGCTAAAGTGAAAGCTCCTGGGCATTTTGTCTCCATCCTGCCATCCTCTCATCAGCAGTAAAAGCCCTCAATTTACAGTGTTGAGAGGGAATGCAGTGTGCCACAGGGCAGCGGTTACACAGACAGATTACCTGCAAATCCCACCCAGGAGGAATGGAGAGCAGCCACATCAGCAGACTGCACGCCAAACACACACACACACACACACACACACACACACACACACACACACACACACACACACATACACACACACACCTTGGAGATAGACTACAACCAGACCGCATAGGGCCAAGCCACTTTATTCCTGATGCAGGAGGGAAGAGGATGGTGCTGCTACGGTCTGACTGGCTTATGTGAAATGTGAGTGCACTACCAGGGGAGCAGAGTTTGGAGGTGATGGAAGTCCTCATAACTATCAAATCAAATGGCAAAGGTCGTAACGTTAGGGCCGGACCATCTGCATCATACAACCTGGCTGATATAAAATGCAATGTGATATACAAGATGGGTTTTTCTTACTGAACTCAGAAAGGAAAAATTAAATGTAATTTAAATTGTTAAAGCTGCACTAATCCTTTAGGCAATATAATTAGGAAACAGTTCATAAACTTGTATTGTTATGCAGATGATACCCAATTATATCTATCGATCAAGCTAGAAGAAACCAGGTAGTTAAATTAAGCATAAGTTAAGGACATACAAATCTGGATAACCTACAATGACCTGATGTTAAACTCAAAACACCCCTGAAACACATTATGTAATGATATAGCTACTCTGGATGGCGTTGCCCTTTACTATAGGCCTATAAATAGGTCAAAGGTCAGATTATCTGTTTTTGTTTTTACAATGGATGCCAATAATAGACAGAGAGCAAGGGGAGGAGTTGGAAAAAGAGGGGGAGGAGGAGGATGATGAGTTGGAAGAGGACAAGGGCAAACAAGAGAAGGAAGGAGAGCCATGTCTGATGAGATCAGGGCCACACTTGTTGATCATGTGATCAACCACGGGTTGACCATGAGAGAACCAACTTGAATTGATTTACAGTGGTGTCCATAAAATGAGAACAGGTGTGCAACTATCTAATGACAATTTAAGTATTACAGTATTGTACTGTGAAATACGTATGGCTGCATAGTATTGCATAAACATGTAGCTTGTAAACTGGTGATAGTTCTTAGTGAACACATACTCTATTTGAATTCTCTACAGAGTGGATCATGGAGTACGAGGACGCATGTTTACAGATGTACAAGAGACTGCAATTATAAATATGGTTCTGGCCAACAATGCTATTAGGATTCAAGAAATAAGAGAGCATATCTTGAATAATGACACCATATTTAACACCATCAGTGCTGTAAGCCTGTCGACCATACAATGCATCCTCCAACGGCACCAAGTGACGATGAAACAACTTTACGTATACAACACTACGTCCAGTACTTCAGACACATACCATATTATGGTTATATTTGGGGTACGGCGGTAAAGAATATTAGGGGTTGACAGTCACAATAAAAGCCTATATATATATATGTACTTAAATATATATATGTATATTTAAATATTTAATCGCAATTAATAACGATTGTCCATAGTTAACTGGCAATTAATCGCAAATTAATCACACATTATTTATCTGTTTTAAATGTAATTTAAAAAAAGGATATTGTTTCAAGTTTTTAATGCCCGAGTGGTATTTGAGACTGGATGTACACCGTTGGTAACTCAGTTCACATCGACAGTACACGCAGATAACTTTAGTCTTGGTGGAGAGAACCATCTGGGAAGGGCTATGAAAGAGAATTTGCTCTGTTTCTTTCTGTTTTTTATAAGGGGGGGAGGGGGGGGTGGTCTTGAGCTGCTTTTTAATGATCATTGACTTAATTAAAAATGTAAGTAATAAAGCCCGTTGCTCGGGAATGGGAAGTCTTTCGTGTGGCCATATATTTCCGTTATATTATATTTCCGCCAGATATCCCTCACTTTCAGCCGGATGTCTGTTACCTTCCTCTTTCTTTGTGTTGGCATTCTAAACTCCGGTGGATTTATGAGGACTATGGTTAATCGCTCCTCAGAATTTTCTGTTGCACGACAAAAACAACCTTTTAACGTACACGTTCCACCAAAACAAGTTCCTGCCCGAGGCTATTGCACTGTGGCTCTGTGCAGCACCGTTGCTCCGTACAGTGCTTAGCACCGCCCAAGACAATTGTGATTGGTTTAAAGAAATGCCAATAAACCAGAACACATTTTTCTCCTATCCCAGAATGCTGTGTGGACTAGCCAGACCTTCCTTTGCAGCGCTGTGGAGGAAGGTCTGGAAATGTAAGACTAGATCAGGTTTAACCTCCGAAGCCATGCAGGATCTGCTTTCTCAGAGCGTTCGCCACATCCATGGCACCATCTTCATCTCTGTATGCTTGGTGTTAGGTGACGACATCACGGATCACGTTCTCCGTGAACAGATAAGCATCACTCCACCTCTGCGAGCCAGACGGCAGTGTTGGGGACCAAGAGTCTGGTTAAACCTGATTTTAACCAAAAGGCCTCAGATTAAACTGACCTCTGGATACAAGACACACATGTGTTCAGAGACAAGGGGTCATGTGGCCAAGACAAAGGAATTGGCCTGTATGTAAACCTCAAAGCCTGGTTAATTCACACCTCTATGTGAAAGGGCCAGCCAGAAGGGAAACGCCTCACAACTGACAGAAAGTCAAAGGACTACAGAAGTGTAGTTTTTCACCCTTTCAAGAGTTTCGAGTCTTTCTATTGGTTCAGCGGGACCATAAAAACAGCATGGGGCCTTAACCTATAAATAACCTGACCCTAGGAAACCTCCCTTGTCTTCCGTTGCAACTCCGTTGCTGAGGGGGAGCGCGCAAGCGCTTTGTGCTCAACTTTCATTTTCTGGAGAAAGTGGATTTTATTTCGGTGGATCCTTGAAAAACGCACCAGTGTTTTTCATAACTGCAGTGAGAAGGAAACAACGTTTTTCTTCTCAAAGTCGACCAAACTCTTCCCCCTTACTGCCTTTTTTGGAGGAAGTTGCTCAGTGGCTGCTGACGAGCGGCCCGAGACCCGTTCTGTTTCATTTCGGTGGAAATCGATGGACAAGAATAAACGGACTGAACACACCGTAAGGAGGCTTACGTCTGGGCAGAGATAAGTAGTGTGTTTATTAATGAGCAAAGGGTTCGCTACCCATGTGCCATTAATGTGATCTGATTTAATCGTGTACTGGCCATATGCGATTATTAATCTGTTCTGTGAATGTATAAATTGATCATTATACTCGTTGATTTATGTTGTGTTAAAGTAGCTGGGTTAAAACCGTAATTGCTATCTGCTAAGTCACTCCTTTCATGGAGTTTTAATTACTGTCGGCGAGAAACTCGCGAAAATCAGCTGGTAGCTACTGGAGTGGGTATAGTGACGTTTTCCTCAGCAAAACCAGAAGTCTCAGGCTGTCCTAACTAAACGTTAGCCCAGACCTGAGTAGCTGAGGGGAACTGGGTCATTATCGATAACTGAGATCAGAGTGCTCTTTTCTTTACTCTTCTCCTCTTTCTTCTTCTACTAACACACACACACACACACACACACGACACAGACTAGCCGCATTAGCTCCCGAGCTAATGCGGTAGGCTAGCCTCACACGTGGAATCTGCAGGGAATCTACTTTACGTTCGTAAAAGAGCTAAACAGGAACTAGCTACCAGATCGGCTAAGCGTGGGTGTTGCCTAGCAACCCCCTTGGCTTCTTTAGCTCCTCCCCGTGCACCCAGCACCACTACCGCCCTCGTGAGGCTAAATAGTTTTGTGCAGCTCACAGGAGCAGCCATTTTTGGAGTTGTTCTGGGGGTTTAGAACTACACTCCGACCCCGCCCCTCCTTTTTCACTCACTCTCTGTTTGTCGATTTGATAAAGTTATTAATAACCATATTCATAACTTTATTAATATTGATAAAACATCTTTGATAATTTGCCAATGATCAAATCTGTACCATAAGGAAATCCAACAGCAGATAGCGGATTTGGCAATCCCCTGGATTTTTTCACAGAGAACCTTTACGGTTTCTGCTAGCCATCCACAACCATGGATGTATTATAAGAACGTAATGAGACTTGTCCACAACGTTATTGCTGCATCGCTTCCTAAATTCCCAAACTATGGCGTGGCTCAAGGCCCAAATCAAAGAATGTGCATGAGTTAATCGCTTATCAAAAAAGATTGTGCTGTTAAAAGGAATCACATTTAGGGTTGGGCATTGTTTTGATTGAAACATTTCTGATTCCAATCCTGATTCTTCCTTTCGATTCCGGTTCTTAATCGATTATCGATTCTGATTCTTTGAGGGGTGGAGTTGAAAGGGGTCACATGCTTATTTCACAGAGAGGAACATTTCATTTCGATTGGAAGTACGGTGGCCACTATGGAAACCGAAACTTTTTTTTTAAAAATTTGGAACTGATGATTGGATTCAAAACCAAATTTTCCAAACTATTCCAATAAAAAAAAAAAATACATTGGAATCGTAATTTTTGAAACGATTCCAAGTTGGAACGGTTCTCAATGCCCAATCCTAAACACATTAGACATTGTTATCATGTGCTGTGACTTGCTCTGTTTAGACACACAGTTAGTTGGTTGAGAAGAAAAGGGTGTTCAGATGGGCATTTACTGTTACATAAATAAGCAATTGGTCACAAAAGCAGGTAGATGGCCTTTCCACATAAGTCTTTATCCTTTTAATATAACACATTTAAAAAAGTGACATTCAGCAGAGACATTTAAAACTTTCAATCAGAGTTCCAGTTCAGCTTAGTATGTATGTGCGATTTGAAGGGAACGAGGAGGTGATGTAGTGGTGGAGAGCTGTTATTTCTCAGCAGGAACGGCAAGCAGGATGATCTGCAAGCTTCTGTTGAAGGAATCTGGGGACACACAGAAAACCGTACAATGACATCATCTCTCATGATATACATTAGGGATGGAAAGATTCACCGATTTGCATTGGTGCGCGGATATAAAAGTGCATGATGCAAGTGCACTGATTAAAAAAGTGTGCACAGGATACAACTTGGGATGGATTCGCAATGCATAATTTCTAACATCTTTGCAATGATTTATTTACATTGTTATTATTAGAGAGCCTATGCCTTTATATTTTAGAGATGTGACCAATCATTTGTGACCAATAGTTTGATATTTAGATTCATTCCTCCTCTCTTAACCGTTTCACTGACTAGGGCGCGCTTTCTCATCTCCGCTGCTGTGGTCATATTCGCTTCTGTGGAGGCCGATGTCCGACTGTGTCACATTAGAGAGTAACATTAAGGAGTAAGAGCTACAAATTCCTCCAATTCCTACAAAGCAACGACAGCTTCCTTTTACCTGTATGCTCTGTAATTTCTCCTCTACTCTTCCCGCTGTAAAGTGTGCTGCGGGGCTGACCATCAGAACACCCCGCGTGCACACAGACACACACACACACACACACACACACACACACATACAAACACTCCACACGAGAATCAAACTGCTGTGAGGCAACACAGTACCATCATATTACTCATACTACCTGATACAGACTTAGGACATACGGCATAAGCATTCTCTAACAGTACAGTATGTTGAGAAATCTAATCAAATTTATTTATTACTACAACACAATCACAACGTGTAGTGAAATGCTCCAGAACACATATAACAAGTAGACTAAAATATTTCTCAAAGAAACAATTAAACAACGTATCAGTGTAAAGCCCTATTACAGCCCTAGCACAGGAATAGTATTAACAGGAGGCCTCATGTGATTTCAAAAAAATTAAATAAACCCATGTCTGTTTCTAACGGGATAAGCAAAGTCTGTATTTCACTTGGATTTACCGACATTATCCCCTGCATCAAGGCTCTGCCAAAACTTTCATTTATAATTGCCAACGCAGCCTACACAACTCCGAAACACAGAGATGCTGATTGGCACAGGACTCATTTTATCACCCAAACTCTGTGTTAGGTGAAATTTGGTCTGTAAATCGCGGTGGAATTATTTAAAAAAAATACACATATATTAAACAAATGTAAATACACATGTATCCCAAAAATAATACTAGTCCAGTTTGAATAAGGCTTAAGTTTCAGAAAGAAAAAACAGTTAAACTTAGCAACTGCCTCTGAAGAAATTCCAGCATTATTTCCCAAATATCTTTGCAAAACCATTGGGGGTACTTGGGGTAAAACAAAAAAATTTACTTTAGACCATCTGTTCTAATCATATGTGTTGTTGAATGTGAAGTTCCATTATATATTAAGTTATAACTTACCTAAAGCCCTCTGAAGCCATTTTGGTCTGTGGTTGAAGTGAATGAAGATATAGTAGGCGGGGAAGCCAGTAAGGGAAATGGCAAATCCAATCCCTGTGTTGACCGGGTCCGAGTACAGAGACAGGAAGACCATGAAGAAACATGTGAGGCAGAACACCACTGGGATGAAGAGCGGGACCTGTGGACAAGTCACGAGTGCCGTCTGTTATTAAGAACTGTGCCCATGCTTGGACACTTTGAGACTGGTGTTCTATCAGGATATCTGTTTAAATATGAATATAAATGATCCTATAATGTTTTCAGTTAATGTAATGGTGGCGTGTAACTTTGAACCTTTGTATCGGGAAATTTTAACCATTTACTTTAGCTTTGTCTTTACAAGAGTCGGCAAAAGAAAACCAACAGCGAAAACAAACCGCCCGCTGAAGCACCGCAAATAGCCGCGAAGCGTAGATTTGTGCCTGATCGCGCGCCTGGCCATTCATACCGGGCGCCCATTTCTCCGCATCGGTCACAAAGCTCTCTCTCTCTTACTCTCCGTGTGTGTGTGTGTGTGTCACTCTGTCTATCCGTCCGTCGGTCTCTCTCTTCGTGTGCCTAATCACGTGTCTCGCTCAAGTCAAGACAGCCAAAATCCCCATGAACCTGGGTGTTTTAATTTGAAATTTGTTTTATTTTGTTAAGTATCCAGCTGCACTGTGGCCTTCCTGTATGTAATTACCTGCCTGGCTCGTCAAATATACTCGTTAGTCTCGACAGAGTCCAGCCATTGAAGCGCTTGTTCAGAAAACAGGTATTGGTTTATTTCAAAATCAATCTAGAACGGGCATTGACATCGGTTCCTGCTATACACCTGGCTGGGTCATATACCTCAATCATCAGGCATCAATCATTTTCATTTTGGCCACAGACAATGTCAGCGAGCACTTTGTACTATGAATTCTTTTCTTGACTGCCTCTCATTTGGACTCGGTCTTGAGTTGGACTCAAACCTCTTTGGACTCTGTCTCAACTAGTCCTGGTCTTGGACTTATCTTAGACTCGACATAGCTGGACTTGACTACAGCCCTGCTCGGACACCTCTATCTCCCCGCTGTAAAAACTCACTGGGCACTGCTGTTTTTTTTGGGGGGGTATAATACTGTATAACAAGTCGCCCAAATTAACATCAATGCTGTCAACACATCCGGGGCCGTACTTCTGTCCTTCACAATGAAATGGCATGCTTCAACAACTCCAAATGATGCAGTAAAAGCTCCTACATTTTCACTTTGAATGTAGAGTTATACCGCCACCTGAGCGTTCTCCATAGCCTACGTAAGTGGCCTGAAGTTTATACTGTACTTGTGCGTCTTTAAAAGAATAGCAGGGCCGGTGTGTGTGTGTGTGTGTGTGTGGAGGGAATGTGTGGTAAAGAGAGTGAGAGAGTGACGGCGATTATCTTCGGAGCGAGTAGCAACTCCAGAGTCATAGTGAGAGAAACAAAGTGTCTCCCCTGTGCTTTCTGACTTTCCGAATCTGTAGCAGTAGAAGTTAACCCTCTCCTTGATGTCATGTTGTTTATGGAGAAGGAGAACCAGGAAACGAGTCGGGGGGGAAATGCAACGCTACCAAGCCACGGTCAAGCGAGGTGCATCGCCGCGACGCGTAGTTACATTATACACGTCAGGCTACAGCTACAGGATACTGCAGAAGCATAAATCACGCTTTATATGTGTTTATACATTACTTCTTACATCTATCTGCACTTCGGGGATGATCGCCGAGGAAACACACCGCAAAAAGATCGGAAACTGCATTGACGGATGTGTCCGGTATGGCCAATAGCCGCAAACGGTGTCTGAGCATGGACACAGTTAGGTTACTCACTATATACTGTACAAGAACAAGACTGTGGATAATAAAGTCACCTGTATTTGGGTTAATATTGTGGCACAGATTCAGCTACAGCTGTGTACAGTTGTGGAAACACTGACCTTAAAGGGGCGGGGGAGGTCAGGTTTGGTATATCGGAGGTAGATTAAACCCAGCACCACCACGCCGATGAACAGCCACCGCAGGAAGCTCATGAAGTTCAGCAGGCTGTAGATGTCGCCTACAAACAGCTGGAGCATTGTCATAGGGTACTGCACACACACACAAACACACACACACACACACACACACACAAGAAGTAAAAAAAAAGATTTGTACCCAATTTGGCTGTTGCAGTGGTTTGTATAGACTAGAAGCCTCTTTTCTACCACGGCCAAAGAAAAATATTCTTGTTTGTGATTGGTCCATTAAAAATCAATTTTTATGACACCTAAAAACATAGGTCAATTGTTTAACCATACTGTATGTCAGCATGCAAGGTATAGGCAGGAAACCAAAGCAACATTATGCGTCACGATACCAGCAGATGATAACATAACATGGAATATGGTGAGTAGCATTTGATTCAACATTCAGAATCAGAATCTTTAGGTTTTATTGCCAAGTACGTTTTTTAACACATACAAGGAATTTGTTTTGGTGTTGTTGGTGCACATCACACATTCTCTAAATGGAATATTAAACAATATAAGTATAGGTATAGAATTGGTCTTGTCATTACAGATTGCTAAATGCTAACTGCTATTATTTTAATGGGATTTAGTGTTGTCAGCATTGTCTAATGAACAGTTATTGTTATTATTATTGTTCATATTGCAGTAAACTGACCAGTATGAAGACAGCAGCCATTGGAGTGTGTCTGTGGACATGGATCATTGACAACACCTCAGGGAGATGTCCTTCACGTGATGCCACGTAGAACATTCTGGGGAACACACACAAGCACGCGTGCACACACACACACACACACATATACAGAAATTTGAGCAAGAATGACATGAATTTAGTTAAATAGTGAAATAATTGATGTATGATCTAAAACATGCCCATTTCAGTCTTGAATCACATTCAATCAACATTGACATGAAGAGATTATTTGCAGTAACAAAAGCAGGTGCATAAGTTTAACGAGTCAGGAACCTGCATACTATAAGTAAGTAAGTGAATGTACATAAAAGTGAGAAGAAAGCCAGCAAAGACGAAAGCATTTGTACCTTGATAAGGCAAAGGTGCCGCCATTCATGGAGCCATAGCAGGACAAGGCCACAAACACCGGCACCGCTATCGAGAAGTTTCCCAAGAGCTTCTCTGCAAAAGTCTGTGACAGGTCCAAACAGAGGGAGCAAAGTTAGCAGGGAGAATTTCTTATTGCAGTGTATCTGCTCACAAACTCGTGACAATGTATATCATTCCCTTATTTCACATGAGGATATATAACATTATTCACTAGACCTTTCTTTTGAGTATCAAGATAGCTAGCTTATCCGTTAAGAAACTCTGACTGTATTGTTTTTGTCACTTACAGGCCTTCAATACTGAGTGAAGAATGTAACACAGATAGGGGTGTGTGGGCGGGGGAATTTGATTCACTGCAAATTAGGACAACACAAGCAGCAGAAGAAACATTTTCACTCCCATTGCGTAAAATACGGATGCTTGGTCAGGTGCAGAGAAAAAAGAAAAAATCCAAGGCACTCTTCTTCAAAATTATTTAAAAAGCCTTTATATTACTGGCTATTTAATGATAGAAAATGTAAAAGACATTGGGAGAAGCAACCCACGCGTAGCGGCACTGACAGCCTTCTTCAGGGTGGTCAGGTGCCTTTGGCGTTGTTTAGCGTCCTATCTAAACGCGCTGTGTCGGAACTTTTGACGTCACTTTTGACGCAGTTGGGTTTAGTAAAAGAATGCGGGTAGGGTTATAAAAGGACACGCAGGACAAGAAAAGGACAGTTAGGCAGGCAGTAATTGTCATTAATGGGTCATGCAGAAGTGGGAGCAAAAGCTGCTTATTATTCATGAAGCCATTCAGTGCTGATAAATCACAGTCCACGCTTGTATGGACAAGCACTGGCTGTAAGGAAAAAACTCATTGTCATTTAAGATCATTGCTAAGCAACCACTCTATAATAATGCAATACTGTTTTGTTTTTTTAGTATTGAAAGCATTAAAGAAAATGGTCATAAAATGTCATGCATTCCACCTACTGAAATAAGATTAATCCGTACAGAATGTACAGAAAACACAAAGATCACAATGTGTGCAGTTATGATAAGGGATTTATACACTGAAACAGTTCTCCATCATGAGATTAAGAAGGCAATTGTTTTTGTTTTGTTGTCTTGGTTAGTTTTCTTTTATAATGTGCCTTGTGAAACGGTGGAAATGATCTGGATCAGTGATGGAAAAGACTAAAGTGGTTATTACATTCTTATAACATATTATTCGGGCGGTGTGTAATTCCACCTGATACAAACAGAGGTTAACAGGCACATAATAGACTAATATAGAGTCGCCAGAATTTAAATGCATCACTTTGTTTGTTTTCAACACCTTTTTGCTCATTTTGAGAGGATAACTGTAAAGTAACTTCTGTTTAAACAAATGCCACAAATGTTATATTATCCCATATGTAAGAAAGCCACGTGGAAATGGTTGGGAAAATGGAAAGACGACCCAAAACGGCTTTTCATAGTTTTATTTTGTTTCTGTCAACTTTGAATGAAGTGTATTTTACGATGCTAAAATGATATTATTTACATGAAGTCTGGTGGCTTTAGTGAATACAATTTTGCGGGTTTTTATGTTTAAAAAAAGGATTTTACTCTTTAACAGAAAGGTCGACCTCTTTAGAAATCCTTTCCATAATGTTGTCAGACACACAGAAAGATTGTTTTTCCCATCAGGCACTTATCAGACAAAAACATAAGAAAATAGCTAGTAAGGGATCATGTCCTTGTTGCAACCAAACTCCTACTGGTTGGCTAACCAGTCTTACAAAGAATATATTTACTATGAAGCAATTTAAAAATGTAAATAATAGGGCTGTCATCGACTAAAGAAATTCTTAGTCGACTAACTCTTATATGATTTTGTCGACTAATCGATTAGTTGATTTAATTGACAGAGCTGTGCTCTTTGAGAGGTGGTTAAGACTAGAAAAGCACAATATAAATGTAGTTAATTAACCATCTGTAAAACTGAGTTTCTCCACAATTAATCCTGCAAAAGCACCACTTTAAATCTTGTGTTTACCATAAATGTGCTCAGAAGTTTCTTGGAAATAAGTAATTAAGCATCAATAAGCATAAAAAATGACTAATCGACTAAAGAAATCTTAGTCGACTAAGACCAAAACGACCGATTAGTCGACTAATCGACTAAGAGATGGCAGCGCTAGTAAATAATGTAGCATTTTCATTATGATAATATTGCATTAGAAGGCACACTTAGCTCTAAGTTAGTATTGTTTTCTGATGCTGTCAAAGATCATTAAGCTCAGTAATTTGCTCAAATTCACACAAAATGACAGTTATATGTATGTCATGCTTCAAACTCTTCAACTCTTTCTGCCTATTACCCTTCACAACATACTTCTTAATGATGCCGTCTACCATTACTAATTGTGCCTTGAGGCCAGACTCCTCAAGACAACTTCTAGACAAATTAAGTTTGCGATGTAAACTTTTGCTGGCTGGCTATGTGGAAGGAAGAGTGGAATTGTTTTATCACATCACAGCCTTCTTAAAACAGAGAAATGCTCTTAACACCTTTCTTAAGGCTCTCCTATCACTCATCGTACACAGGGCAATAAAACTAAGTGCATTAGAAAAGATCAGACATCTCTTAGTGAATGAGACTTCCCCAGCTAAAGGCTTACAGTAGCACCGATAGCAGTCCTCAGTCTAATAAGCGAGGGTGTCTGTTATTAGGGGGATGTCCGTGATGTGATTAGCATTACAGGGCTGGGCGGGAACAATCACATTAACAGCTGGTGGAAAGACGAGCTGTCGAAGACACTTCTTTAATAATTACATGTTAAGTGCAGGAAGGCAACCGCGGGGCTCACAGTAGGAGTAAACATCGCTAACAGCAGAGAGAGGTCAGACCTCAACTAAATGCATTCAAGTAGCACACACCACTGCAGGAGAGCCAAGGCCGGCTCCAAATGTGAAGAACTCAGCTCAAGAAAAGAATATTTTTCATTTGTGCAATATTTTGAAGGCCTTTCCTTTCCTTCTTGGTTTAAAAGTGTTAGCATTACTTACCACAGCGACTGCTTCCGAGGCCAGGAGCTCCTCTGCTGACATCACAGTGTAGTACGCCACATTGGTCAGCACATAGCAGCAAGTCACAATCGCCATGGAGATACAGATGGCTAATGGCACATTCCTGATGGCAGGAGGGACATTGACAGAGGAAGTACACTGTCATTCATGTGTCTCACTCACCTTCATTTCATCTCTATTATGACCTCTACTTTTCTAGTTGCTGTACTTTATTCATAGTAATACAACAGTGTTGCTTGGGAGATTTAAATCTTTCAGGATTTCAGGAGGATACTCTGTACCAGAAAATCTCAAGTAAAATCTGCTATTCAAATAATGGTGGCCAGCACATACAAGTACAGGCTGGGAATCACCACCACTATTACTTTGACAATGTGTTACGGTACGTGTCCATTGGCAAGCGTCATTTCCACGCTTCCCATTCATTGTCTATGTAAGCAGCCGTGCAATGCATTCTAGCTGTGTTTCTGCGAGTTTGGAGGGACAGGGCATCGAGTTGCCCGTTCTTCATTTGCCTAAGGTTGAGGTCCAGGCTACTTTATGCAAATCAGGAAGGCCACCTCTCGAAAACTCTCTTAAACTGACTGTTGTCGATCTAAAACGAAGCCGTAGCTTTCGGTGAACTATTTTGCTTAAAATAAGAGAAAATTTCCAAACGAGCCGCTACTGATAACAATATTTTCCTTTTGAATTCAGCAAATGCAGACAGACTATAAGGATACAGCCAACACATGGGTTAAACTTACCGCTCTGGGTTCTCTACCTCCTCTATCACAAAGTTCAAATAGAACCTGAAAACAACAACAACAACAAAAAAGTTAGTTAGCGTATAACCACCAATGATTGACAAATTGATTGATTGATGAACCACCCCTGAGTGGTCAATCATGTGCAATGCATTTAGAACTGAAATGAAGACACAAAATGATGTGTGACAAACTGACAAACTTAGACCATTTAAGAATATGTTTGAGGAATGTTTAATTCAAGATGATTGTACTGAAAACATTGTATTTGTGTGTGTGTGTGTGTGTGTGTGTGTGTGTGTGTGTGTGTGTGTGTGTGTGTGTGTGTGTGTGTGTGTGTGTGTGAGGACCATACCTACCACCCAGCGTATGCATACATCCCAGAGTAGAAGGCCAGTGGCATACCAGAAAGGTGCACTTTGCTCAGATCAAAGGCATTCTCAAAGTTCTTGGTCTCTCCTGCAAACACACACACACACACACACACACACACACACACACACACAAACACACACACACTTCTTGTTGACATTTTGAAGCACCATAATAGCTCCAAAATGAATAGGGATTGTTGCAGCAATGGAATGATCGGTGCAAATAGTTCTTACACAAGACATAGCCATAAAAATAATTATAACCATAATCATCAAAGTAATTTTAACAATAAAACAGATGAATGGAGCCTTATTAGCTTAGTTAAATAGATTCCTCTGTACAACACAGGTACACCAGAAAGTGTTCTGTTTTATACAGCAGCTCACATTTATATAAACAAAAACTGCTCATAAAAACACATTAAACAATCTAATAGGATAATCACGTTGTAAAGATGCCTGTGTGAAGACATGCAGAGTTGACTATAGCAGAGTTAGATTTATCAGATACAATAAGGGGATCCTGGGACAAAGATTAGATAAGGAACCCCCATTGACCCCCCATTTGTGCTCATTTGGACAAACAAATTTATGTAAGAATATGCACCATGTTAATTTTCACAACGATGGTAATAATGCAAGACTCTCCTTAACAGCCTTATCATTTGAGTTGATATTGGGTTTTTTTGTGGTGTATATTCCCAAACGAATTTGCAACCAATCAACACTAGCTGACACAATAAATATGGTGCACAGTAACGGTACTATTTTATTGTAGTGCAGAGCGTAATGATATTTTGTGTAACTAGGTGTAATTAGTCTGTGAACAGCGTCTGGCGTAGTTCGAGTCTCAACCAGAAATGTCCGGTCAGACTTCATCCTGTGTTATGTAACGTTGAGCTAATAAAGTTAGCCAAAGACACGGCCACCTCTTTTATTATTTTCCACATAACACTACATATGGGGCCTTGGGGCCCCTGTGAGTTTGGGGTCCTGGGGCAGTTGCCTTCTTGCTTGTGATGGCCAAATGAAACTTCATGAGCCCACTAGATGGTGCTGTCTGTTTAACAAAGGGTTAAAAGCACACTGAATATCCATTCCTTGAGGCTTTTTCTTTAAAACAAGAGCGCCATCTAGTGGGCTCAGAAAATAAAGAAAATGGTTCACAAAACTTAATGAAGCTCCATGTGGCCATCACTACTTCTTGTCCAGTTGGTAATCCTGCCTCAGATGAATCAATAACATACAACACATAGAATTACAGAAATCAACACAATTCCTAATCAGTGTTATGAATGTAAGTTGTGTTAAAAAGGGTGGCGAAACTGGAGTCTGCAATTTGTGGAACTCAGCAGGTATCAGGAGTACAGTCTTGGATCACTTACTGTATACTCCCAAATTGAGACTTGTTCTGGGATTACATAAAGGTCAACTAAAATGCTGAACTCTGCTTCCATGACATTTTTTTGTATCCTGAAACAAAAAATGTGTGCCATGTAACACGCCTGTGAAACATTCAATAAAAAACTTAAATTCCAAAAAAACTGAGCAGGACACTGAACCCCAGATTGCTCCCCAGATGATGTATGTGCTGTCCACTGCTCCTAATACTTAGGATGGGTTAAATGCAATAATTTAATTTTACTACATTGTACTGTCGATTGTATGTGACAAATAATAATTAGGTTTCATATTTTTTTATATACAGTACATATTATATATGTATATGGTTTTATATGGTATTATTTTATGGTTATATTTGGTCTAAACATCTAAATGCAATAGAGATCCCACTCTGCTATTCCAAGGACCTGTAATCCCAAAAAGGGCCTGATCCGTGTAGAATCCGGTTTGGGTATGAAATCACTTATCATTACTAATAAACTAAATGCCAAGAAACCTCCAAAACTCCCTGGCCATTTGGGCGCTCTGGGTCAAGACGTACATTTAACTGACATGCAGCACAAGAATGGGACAGTTAGGTTTAGGAAACATCGCGGGTGGGGTTACAAAATGTACGTTTCAGGGACGCAAGGGACAGGAATGGGACACGAACCCCGGTCTCCTGGGTGAAAGCGCTGTGTTGTTTGATCACACACTTGATCAGACTTCTGGCGACCGTTGTCTCTCTTAATACTACGTCATCTAACACCTTTGTGGTTGCGGCGGCTGCTTTCCGCAGCCGCCGCAACCACCGCGAGCAATCACAGCCATTCAAGTCAATACTTGATATTCCACCAGCTGCACCACGGCGGGTCCCAGAAGCGCGCGTGAAGCGGCTCTCCGCTCCGCTAAAGATACGCGCCAGGTCTATTTTCACGCGAGCCGCGGGGCGTTCAGACAGCCGGGCAGGGACGTCGTTAGTCCTGTTTTAGGGGGGCTGAAGCTACCCCAAAATGTTCCTAAGCCCCCCCAAATACTAAGAAAAATAATATATATATATATATATATATATATATATATATTGTTTCTCTTTTATTTACAGTGCACTCTGTATCACTCACTACTTTGAATCAATCTTCCTTCACCATTCATCTGTTCGTGTTGTCGTGTACTGCAGTCTGTCTGTTTTATTTATATTTCACGAACTGTCAGCTGGTGGATAAGGCAGAGACAGAGGCTCAACGAGCCCGCGTGCACGTAACGGTACGTGGACGAGCGAGGTAGAGAGGGACTGAAGAGAGAGAGCGCCTGGCGGCATTAAAACAAAGCAGGAAATCCGAGAAATAAAACGTTGTTTTCGCCGATTTATCACTCGAAATGCAACTGTAGCAAGCATCTCACTATCGCTAACGTTATCCAAATTCATATTTCGAAACAACAAATAATATATACAGCTACAAAAAAAACGGAAATTCGAAAGTTAAACAGAAGTAGGCTACAAAGAGTCGATGGCTATGAAGATGATAGGCTACACAGTCCCGTCTCGTCTCATTGGTGTCTTTTTTTGGTCTGAACTTGCTACTGCACACAGAGTGAGTGATAGGCTACAGAGTGAAATTGTAAGTTGTTGTTAATGACTTTTACTTGCTTAACTTTAGCTACGTTTACTTGAGGTAAAGATAAAGGGATGTTTTAGCTGAGTATGGTAAACAATAGTCTAGCTAGAGTGAAATACACGAAATACCTAATTAACCTGGTTAGTTATCCGAAGGTCTCTATTCTTTGTCATTAATATAGCATGCTATCTCTATAGCATTAACAGTCCCCACAGAATGTTGTCACTGAAAACTAAATGTTATAGTGTCACTGTTAATGCTATTGTACTGTTATATCCTTCAATTTATTGAGCAGATGGATACTGGACGATATTTTGAGAGAGAGAGAGAGAGAGAGAGAGAGAGAGAGAGAGAGAGAGAGAGAGAAACAGGAGTTTGGCATGGCAGCTGATTCTGAGGGAATTGGCTTGATTGAGGTAAGTTATGTTAGTGGTCTGCAGCAATGGTTCTCAAAGTGGGGTCCAGGGACCCCCAGGGGTCCTTGATGGGGTCCCCAGCAAAAAGTGAAATAACTTATTTTCACTATAATTCCATCCATAATTAACACTATGTTTCATAGATTCATTCATAGACTTTCTGTAATAAAACATCTAAAAGCAAAAATCCTATCAAATGGGGACCCCTGGACAAAATCTAATCAAATGGGGGTTTGTGGTCTAATTGGCATTTCAGTTTAGGGGTCCTTGATGTCTAAAAGTTTGAGAACCACTGGGGGGCTACAGGGCTAAGGTCTACAGGGCTAAGAAAATGTGAGGCGTTTTGTTTTCTTCCTAAACAGGCATTTGTTGGCAGGTCTAGGCACTAAGGCATAGCCTAAACTACATTATTTTATGATATTTATTATATATGCTATATTCTGACCAACTTAACCTTCTACATTATGTTATACTGTATGTAGATTTTTTAGGCTAGGCTCTACATGAACATACATACATATCAGTCCCTCCAGGAATTTGCGATGTTGCGATTGCAACAATTCATGCAAATTCAACCAATCACCCTGGTTTTTATTTTTAAAGTATAGTATACACACAAAAAAATCTATTTTTTTTGCAATTTTCAGTCTCTCACAACTTCATTGCAACAAAAATATCAGACTCAGCAGGTCTGGCCTAAGTACGTTCCCCCCATGCAGCTTTGAAGTATCTAAAAGCTAACATTAGAATAACATTTGTAAGTAAGAGTTTACAAGGTAAAGTTTTGCATAGCCTGTGGGCTAAGCCCCCCCTGTCTTTCAATCCTAGTGACGTCCCTGCAGCCGGGCAGGAAGTGAAACAGAGAGAGCATCCAGTCAATTTTTTTTAAGGACAACGCCAGAAAAGAAAAGGCATGGAGTTTAATTGCAGGAGTGCTTGGAGTGAAAGGTAGTGTTGGGAATTCGTTTTTCATAGGATCCACGATGCTCTTTGGACACCGAAATTTAATCCACTTTCTCCAGAAAATGGAAGTTTAAGCACAAGCGCTTGCGTGCCTCCTTTCAGCAACGGGGTTGCAATGGAAGACATTTGTTTCTGTGTGTCAGTGGGTTTTATAGTTTAAGGCCCCATGCTGTGTTTATGGTACCTCTGAACCAATGGGAGAATCAAAGTGAAGGTGTCGAAACTTATCTGCAGGAACCTCCCTGCAGCCATTTTACACTCTTCTCCTCCTGGTAGTTTGGTGACAAGGGCTGTGGTTTTTCCACTTAGGCCAAGATCTCTTTGTCTGTGTCCACATGTGCCACGTGTGTCTTGTCTCCAAAGGTCAGTTAAATCTGAGGCCTTTTGGTTAAAATCAGGTTTAACACCACTGATGGTCCCAACAGTAGACACTATGTACGCCTACGTAATAAACACGTGATTGCTCTGTACTTGTAGAGACAATACAATCTGCGAGTCGGGCAGGCAAGACGCTCCGCTTCTGAGACGTTCCCGGTTGGGGAATGGCGCGTGGCGGAGGATGGAACAAACCGCAGAACGCAGCAGACGCGTCCGGTGGAAAATGGGGGTTTCAGCCCCGCATTCGAGCTCCTGCTCTGCCTGGGGCATTCCATACGCTAAAGGGTGATTTTTGAGTCAGTATCTGACGCTGAGAGCCGCTGACCAAGCGTTAGTATATATTTTTTTTGTACTTTTAGATACAGAATTGAAATTTGCACTACTATGCTTTCTACATGGCAGGGTTGGAGGATAAACAGCTCTAATCATCAGTTCTTGGCTTCAGCAGGTCTGCAGTTCAAGAAATGTGAATGATAATTAAGGTAATTTTTAGTAACATTATACATGATACAAAAAAACAATTCCAGTGGAGTTCATAGCTGAGGTGAACTTTCACCAATATTGTAATACACAGTTAGGTCCATAGCTGAGGGGAAGAGGGTCTCTTTTAACCTTAACCAGCTGTAAGGACATTGTGAAATGCCTGAGCGGTTGCTTGCTGTGAGCAGCTGTGTATCACGGCCTGCAAGGCTTAAAGTTTTTATTTTACAGTGCATGTGGTTGTGTGAGACAAAGAAAGCCATTTTAATTGTTACAGCTGAGAATGTTCCTGAACAGCAGCAAGGGTGAATCACTAAATGTCCTACAGACTCTTGGTGGTAAAAGAGGCTATTAGATTGATGGAGATGTGGTGATGGGACTGGGTATTGTTCAAAAACTTTTGATACCGATACAGGTACCTATACCTGGAATTCAATACTGGTTCTTATACTAGGGGTCTTCAACGTTTTTTAGGTAAAGGCCCCTTAGTCTCGCTTTGCCAGACCGACCTCCACAGCGCTGCGGAGGAGGGTCTGGCAAATCCACACAGCATTCCGGGATGGGAGAAAAACGAGCTCTGGTTTATTTGGCATTTCTTTAAACCAATCACTATCGTCTTGGGCGGCGCTAAGCCTGGGCCTAAAACCTTTATACATACCTTGTTTTTGCATAGAACACTAAGCTATTAAAATAGCCTAATAATTGTTGATTTTGTGCAATAAATGCATGATTTTATAAATCAGGTTTTAATGTTAAACATACATTTGGTGGTGAATCCTTAGAATTAACTGTATCTGTGGATGGCATTTGTGATTACCTTACCTATAGGCCAGTAGGCCTATCATCATTTGTATTTGCTAATAATATATGAGCGATAATAATATGTAAGATTCATGTTAAAACTTCAAAATGTATCTATAATTTGCAGGCCCCCTGCATTGACTCTGAGGACCCTCTAGGATGCAGATCTTTCCATTCATTTTGAGTAGTAGTGTGTTTAGGCTGTGGCAGGGGGACGCGCAAAAAAACGCAGCAACCGACTCAACTTTTGGAGAAACGCAACCCCACGTCACCCTGCGGTGGCCTATCGTGTAACCGGAGATCAGACTTGTCGGTGTGTTGAGCTATGGTTTGAGGCGGTGTGAGAGTCCCGTACAGAAAACAGGAAACATCACTGCCTCTATCTCTGCCACAAGAAAGTTTTAAAACACTAAGAGGGTAATCAATCTCACCATGCTCTGTAACTGGGCTATTTGGTATTACACCTGAGTCAAGCCATCTAACTAAGGCACAATCTGATAGCATTGCGTTTCGCTAGAAGCCTGATTTTGATCAAATAGAAAGACAGCAAACACGAAGTTCGGCACCCAGCCCTAGTGATGATAGTGATGGGGAAGATGAAGGCGCCTTACCTTTAAAGAGCTGGTACATTCCAGGCACTATGATGATGGCGATGGCCAGCAGCTTGCTGAAGGTGAGAAAGATTTGAATCCGAGCCGTCCATGTCACGCTCATACTGTTCAGGTACATAACAGAGGCTACCGGGACAAAGAAAGAGACACAGGAATTAGGTTTTTATTGGTCAATTTCATAGCACACGATTCATGTCCAGTGACAACTTTCAGTGCCAACGCAGCAAGTGCTGTAGTGGGACCTTCGTGCAGCAAATGGGAGAGTTATGACATGTCTGACTTAAATGTGTAGACTGGAGTTTGTGTTTTCAACAGTTGTTGTTAGTTGCTTTTTAACTGTAACCGGGATCTTTGTGCATCAATTTAATTTGCTAACCGTACCCATACCTCAATCTATCTGCCATAGGTAGGTTCCATAAGTTATTATTACTTTTACTGTTAGCATTGTAATTATTACTATAACACTCATGGGGGTCACTTTTTTGCAAGTACTTTTAATTATTTTTTTAAGATTTTGTTATTGATACTTCTGTCCTTTTAAGATAATATAAAAGACGATAAAATGACAAAGAGCAACTGTTGCTGGCTGCCGCTCATACCGCGCTGGAACTGGAATTCTACTTTAGTACGATTATGAATGCAGGACTTTGACTTGTGATGGAGTATATTATACATTGTAGTTTTGCCACTTTTAATGAAGTAAATGACAACAAATACTTCTTTTCACCAATACTTTCCTCCTTTACATTTGAACACATAAAGATGATTTTTTTGTGTGCATTTTAGGCCTTTATTGCTACAGGACAGCTGAAGAAATGAAAGGGGAGAGAGAGGGGGGAATGACATGCAGCAAAGGACCACAGGTCAGAGTCGAACCCGCGCCTGCTGCGCCGAGGAGTAAACCTCTATATATGGGCGCCCGCTCTACCTTCTGAGCTATCCGGGCGTTCCTCCTTTTCAATGCATATTTCCTTTCATTTGCAGACCAGTTGCAACCGGTCAAAATCATAATGTCATCCTGACATATTGTCACACAGATGTATTAATGTAACGGTGTATTAATGTTGCGGTATACATACTTATGCTGATGGCGGTGGCCAATTTGACAGCCATAGGGGGGATACTACAGGGCATGAACAGAGGCTCCAGGATGTACTGACCAAAGGCCAGAGAGATGACTGCCAATGCTGCAGGCCTGGAGGACACACACACACACATACACACACACACAAGCATAAATATAAAATATACCTTGTAAATACAATCTTTTCAGCACAATTGTCTGAAATTAAACATTTCAATTCTGCATTTACATATTTTAATTGGTACAATACATGCATAGTGAAAATTTTATATTTTGTACTGTATTAATAACACAACTGTAGACACGTGCAAAACTCGAAACCACAGTCTGCCCAGCAGCAGTTCATGTGGACCAAACTCTAGTTCGTTTTTCATTGCCTAAACACAGTTTTCAAAACTCTACACACTTATCCCACGGCTTTAACCACAACCTGCACAACACTGTAGATTTACAGCAGTTTGTTCAAATGCTAACACACTGCTGTCAAAACTGTTACCACACACGCTGATTGCAGTTTCAGCTGAAAGACTAAGCAGGTGTATGTTTTAGACTTGTAGTGAACACATATATACAGTACAGGCCAAAAGTTTGGACACACCTTCTCATTCAAATGCGTTTCCTTTTTATTTATCATGACTATTTACATTGTAGTTTCTCACTGAAGGCATCAAAACTCTGAATGAACACATATGGAATTATGTACTTAACAAAAAAGTGTGAAATAACTGAAAACATGTCTTATATTTTAGATTCTTCAAAGTAGCCACCCTTTGCTTTTTATTGATAACTCTGCAAACCCTTGGTGTTCTCTCAATGAGCTTCATGAGGTAGTCACCTGAAATGGTTTTCACTTCACAGGTGTGCTTTGTCAGGGTTAATTAGTGGCATTTTTTCCCTTATTAATAAAAAAGCAAAGGGTGGCTACTTTGAAGAATCTAAAATATAAGACATGTTTTCAGTTATTTCACACTTTTTTGTTAAGTACATAATTCCATATGTGTTCATTCATAGTTTTGATGCCTTCAGTGAGAATCTACAATGTAAATAGTCATGAAAATAAAAAGGAAACGCATTTGAATGAGAAGGTGTGTCCAAACTTTTGGCCTGTACTTATATATATATATATATATATATATATATATATATATATATATATATATATATTTATACACAATTATACAATTATACACTGTACTGTTTGAGAGAAACAGTGAACAGGGAAAGAGCAAAGGTACCAATACTTCCAGGTAAGATGTCTGAGGTTACATACACAACTATAAAAAAATCTGAAAAAACACTTCCTTTACTAAAGTAAAACTGTGCACTTTCAGAAAGTAATGGAGGTAGAAGCAATGGAAACACCACATTCATTGTATTTAGAGACGATGCAGGTGCATGGCAAGAGAGGACATCCAATGTGACGATGAAAACGTGTGGCCTGAAAGAGGCAGGATCAGTCCAATTATTGTATTCTTTGTTACTATTACATACCTTTAGTTTGTAACTTTTCCCCAGTAATTACGTCAATTACTACAAACAAAAACAAAAACATATATATATATATATATATATATATATATATATATATATATATATATATATATATGCTGATTTTCATTCCCTCTTGTTTACCTTTAAAAAATAAAATAAATTAATTTTCTTTGAAGAAAATATTGATTTGTGTGAAGTAACTCAAATAATTCAAACTATAAAGATGAAAAGTTTCTAATTTCTGTATTTGATGCTAGTGTTTTGACTGTAGCTCAGGTGACTGTTGGTAACGCAGACTGTACTTAGAGTTTTGCACATGTGGCTTCAGTTGTGACCACTGTTGTTTAGCAATTGAAAAAAACTGTTGTAATTGTATTTGTAAATTGTAACGACACAATACAGAAATCAATTAATATTAAACTGGCAGGCATAATAAGGACAACATACTAGTACAAGAAAAAATATTTCTAAATGTTCAGGAAACATTTGTTGAACCAAGTTTTCAACCTGGCCACTTGCGTGTCGGTGTGTGTGTCCCTTGTGTTTGGCTACAGATCATTTCCTGTTTAAAAAAAATACATTTGTAATTCGAGCATATACCCATATATATACCCAAATATGCTTTGGACAAAAATAGCAAATACTCTTTAATACATACATATATTTGTGGACATTGGTTTAAATTCTGTGCATCATTTGTATATTGTTTTTTTTTATATTTATATACTACGATACATATTTTTACATACATTGAAAACTATTTTTGTGTAGAGAATCATTTATATATAAACCCCAAAATACACTGTGTGAACCGTACTGTGTACATTCATTCCTTCATTATGATACTGATCTGACCACATAGGCTTGGCTTCAAAAAGAATCAAATAAGGTTGGCCGGTCCCACAGGCTCATCCTATGGCTCATCACCGTTTCCCTCTTCATTTCCCACAGCAGCCGCTGAGCTGCTGAAGCCGGGGAAATCTCTCTTTGTCTACCCCGTTGTTGTTTTCATTCTCTGCCTCTGTCTCGGTTCATTTCCCATGGTTTCCATTGAGTGAACCCTCGCCCGAGGCCAGCATAAAATTGGCCAGCTCAGGATAGCCACAAGACTGTTTATACTATTCGCCTTGGCTGTGTACATACACAGCCTCACAAAGAGTAATTTTCTCACCTAAACTAAACTCAGTATCTCCCTTCATGAGGTCACAGCCAGATAGGACTTTTATATGTCTCCGGTGTTGAGGGCTCTGTCACACAACACAGTCTAAATAACATTCTCAAACACAGATCATGTGCTTGGGAAACAAATAATCTTCCATCATTGAAGGGTAACTTAGTTTTTTTTCAAGCTGGACCTTATTTTCCTATGTTTTTGGCCCATTGGTCCAAAAGATTGGTCCATTATTAAGCAAGACGGCCGCAGTTGGCAGCTGGGAAACAATGTCTTATTGTATGTCTACAATAAGTGCTTGTTTGCCACTGACAAATTATTATTCCAAGTGTCTGACAACATTAAGGAAAGGATCCCTGCGGATATAGACCTTTTTGTTGAAGAGTTAGATCCTTTTTGTATAACATGAAACAGGCCCCAAAATAGCCACCACCAAACCCACCAGACTTTATTTAAATAAAAGTCATATCATCATCCTTAAACACACTTCATTCAAAGTCGACAGAAACAAAATCAAATCAGTTTTGGTTCGTCTTTCCACTGGTTCAACAATCACCACTCTGAAGAATCCACATTTAAATAAAGGCTTTTTATAATAATTTTCACAACACACTTGGATCCTTTTTTTCTTTGAAGTGTTTGTTCCCTTTCCAAAGAGCACCTTCATAATTTGTTTTGAACTTCTGAGCACTCCAGCCTATTTTCTTCTGAAATCACTGCTCTGATTTGGTTGAAATAAACCCTTAATTCACCCATTTACATGTGAACATTTGCTGGCTCTACACATGCTAAAAGTATTGTTTATTTAAATTGAGTCTGGTGAGTTTGGCGATCGCGATTTTGGAGCTGTTTCTGGTTAAACAAAACGGATCTTACTCTTTAACAAAAAAGTAGTCTTGCATTGCCAGACCTTCCTCCACAGCGCTGCGGAGGAAGGTCTGGCTAGTCCACACAGCATTCCACAATGGGAGAAAAAAACGTGCTCTGGTTAATTGCCATTTCTTTAAACCAATTACAATTGTCATAGCGCCGCATGGAGCAACGGTGCCTCTGCAAAAGGCGGAATGAACTTGTTTTGGTGGAACATGTGTACGTTCAAAAGTTGTTTTAATCGTGCAACAGAAAACTCAGATTGGACAGATAGTCTAGCTAGCTGTCTGGATTTACCCTGCAGAGATCTGAGGAGCAGTTAACCATAGTCCTCAGAAATCCACTGGAGTTTAGAACGCCAACACAAAGAAAGAGGAAGGTAGTGGCCAGTGTTGGGAAAGTTCACTTTCTACATGAACTAGTTCAAAGTTCAGTTCACACATTTTAAAATGAACTAGTTCAGTTCATAGTTCATACTTCAAAATTTTGAAACTAAGTTCACAGTTCCAAAAATGAACTAGTTCATAGTCATTTTTCAACATGTTGCTGCAAGCTATTATTTTTCAAAATCATTGCCACAGCCCATATAGAACCACAGACAGCAATTATTTTATCAGTTTTAACACTGAAACTATGTGTCAGATTTCATCTTCATATCCAATCAGCTCAATGTGCTGTTTCAGGTTTGCTGTGGATGTGACTGAAGTGCGGATTTTCTTTTTGAAAGCCGGCGGGCAAAGTTTGCACAGAAAGGTACGATTTTTCCCATCTTCACCGACCTCGTCATAAAACTTGTTTAAATGATCATACAAAGCCTCCTTGCTGCTTCTTCGCCTCCATGCTGCTTTTTGTTTTGATGACGGTGCGACATTGGTGGCTAGTGATGCCAGATTGGGTGTTTTTTCCGCAACATTTTGAGGCCTGTTTACACTGTGTTTTAGCCGGGTTTTCACCTGGAAGGCTCTATAGAAATCTGTCCCCCTATTGGAGGAAGTTACACTGAGAGAGTGTGCCGTTCACAGACAGCAGAATGAACGGCTTCACAGTAACGTTCATCAGGCAGTAATACAGTATGTTCAGTTCACGTTCGCCAAAATATGAACAAGTTCATGAACTATCGTTCAATGAACACGTTCAGGCACACCACTATGTGGCTGATATTGTGGCTTGTGCACTCCTTTCTGTTTGTTTTCCATTTGCACAGCCAGGGCTGTGTAGAAAATAGAGAGCTAGGTGACCGTGAGGAAATATTAGCTGAATTTGACAAAAAGTTAATTGGATTAACATCACTTACTATACCTTTAATGCAGTTTTAAGGCGACTGTAGGTTCAGTAAACTTGAGGAAAGGAGGTAAACATTACCTTATAGCAATGAGATCAGCCCATAGCCTTACGAAAGCCATCTGAGGTCCAAAGGCTTCCATTATATACGTGTAATGGCCCCCAGACTTCTTAATACAAGTCCCCAGTTCGGCGTAGGACAGGGCTCCTGCAGTGACAGAGGTTACAGATTAGCTCTGGCTCTGAAACATGAAGGCAGGCACAAAACCACATCTACAGAGATGTACAGTCCCTCCCTGGGCCCCATGATCCGACAGACTCTAGGAGCCTTTCAGGAGCTCAACCCATAACTTGAGAAAAACAGATTTACACGGACAAGTTTTAATTACAAGTTAAGGGAATACGAATTAAGGGAAGCGGGAAAGTGGTTAAGGTATAGGTATTAGAGGATAATGTGCTTGGACATTTCATTACTGCACAAAATCTGAAGGATTTAAGGATACTGCAACAATATATGCTAGAATACACAGATGTGCACGGCATTACTTCAGCACCGCCTTCTGCAGCACTGATATTTCAACTCTGTCTCCTGGAAATTGCTGTTATGTAGTACTACATAGGCCTGTAACAATTATTACATAATTTGCAATATTTTTTAAGTAATCAGCTTTTCTTTGTTTAATCGCAATGAATTGCTAACCTTAGCTAAGGTCCTAAAGGGTGTGACTGTTGATGGTTTTGTCAATTTAATGTTCACTTAAGAAATAAAATTCAATGTTTTATGATAATAAAGAGGCATAGTTTACTTCATAGGCTGTTGTTACATTATCTGGGTCACATAACTGTGATATAAACAAAAGATGTGTCCTGGGATTCATTCAAAACTTCTTTTAATTTTGACAGAAAAATAAATACATGAATAAATATTTGTGAATTTGAGTGAAAGAGGCTTGCAACACAAGCACTTTGGTTAGGCTTAGGGAGAGATTGTGGTTTCGGTTAAATGTTAATAAATGCGTCATCTCTCAGACTTCAAGACACTGCTGACTTTTTTAGGTGTCTGACAACAATAAGGATCACTACAGAGATAGGTCTTAAGGCCTTTCTGGTAACCAGAAAAAGCTCTGAGGTCCCTTGAGCTAAACCCACCAGACTCCATAAAAAAATACTTTTAGCGTGTATAGAGCCAACATATTTTCACATGTAAACGTAAATGTAAATGGGTAAACTATGATTTTATTTCAACCAAAACTAGAGTTGTGATGGTTGGAAAAGTGGAAAGACTTCCTAAAACGGCTTTCCATATTTTAATTTTGTTTCTGTCGACTTTGAATGAACTGAGTTTTACGATGCTAAAATGCTTATTTTCATGGAGTCTGGTGGGTTTAGCGAATGCAATTTCGCGGATGTTTTCATGTTTAAAAAAAGGATCTTACTCTTTAACAGAAAGGTCGACCTCCTCAGAAATCCTTTCCATAATGTTGTCAGACACTGTGGGCTAGATTTATCAAGCCGTTTGCGCCTGTTTCCAGGCGCTAATTGGTCGCAAAGACGGACGTAACCGATGCGGGCTATTTACAAACGGGGCGCACTTGGGTAAAATCGCAGATTGCCTGCCACATGAGCGAGAAGAGACGAGTTGCGCTTTCAATATGAGTTCGTGGGAGGGTCATGGGGAAAGTGGGAGTTCCACCCAAAAAGGTGGGAGGATAAGCGCAAAGTGCGCCTAATTATATATTCTGTGGTATTTACAAAGACTGTCAGTAGGAGCGCGTCTCTATTCTGCGGGGGAAATTCTCCGCCTCTTTAAAGCAGGTCTGAACCAGCCGCAGTCGAGTTTCCTCGTAGACCTTTATGCCGCTGGTGAAATGGCAACAGTAATCTGAGCAAGACAAAGACATAGGCGAGGCTGAAAATATCGTTAACACAAGAATCACACTTTGTCAGTGAACACAACATCATTTAGCGTTACAGATCAAGCAGCCATGCAATATTAGAGTTACTGGAAGAAATCAAAGATGAAATTGAGTCTCCCACTCAGCGTTCACATCCCATTCCAGCAGCTGTTAAACTCCTCGCTACATTACAAATATTGGCATCAGGATCATTTCAAACAGTCATAGCATCAGCTGTGGGAATATCGCAGTCTGCACCCAGCCATATAATAGCACCAGTAGCGCTTTGCTACAGCGCAATTTACGGTATAGTGGGCGGAGAAAGACGCTGATTGCCTGATGGGTGTCAGGGTTGATAAATACTACGCAAAATGCGGAAGCATAGCGTGCGCTATTACCGAACTCGCATAAACAGACGCAGCGCAAACTGCGCCAGTGTTAGTAAATCTGGCCCTCAGAATATTAATCTGAGCCTGTCAGTGGTAAAACAAGCACTTTTGTGAAGGTAAATACAAGCTGGACAATTGCCTTACTAACTTACATTGTAGCTTGTTTCTGAGGTTGCCAACTGCAGTGATCTTGCTAAATACTGGACCAATGTCAAAGATTTTTGTTCCCATCAGTCACTTAGACACAAAAACATAGGAAAATAGGGTCCAGATTGAAGACTTTAAAGACTTTTTAATTTTTGAAAAGACTTCAACATTTTACAATTTGGAGCCCCCCCTCTGCTTTGACTCTGAGGACTCCTGTTGAAGATCCCTGGTGTAAGGTATTACAATTTCCAAAATATTAATTATATTACAGTTACTAATCCAAGTAACGCTGCGTTACCAGAATGTGATTTGTTTTTTGTGCCAGGTAGGCTTTTCTTAAATGATGACGTGATGCGTACACTAGCCAAAGAGATAAACGAAGGATGGAGGGTGACGGAGAGAATCATTTCAACAGCTGGAAGTGTTGTCATTATAAAGAGGCTTTGATCCGAGTGGGAACATGGATGACATCCAGCATGTCAATGTGAGCCTCTCCTCTCTTGCCGGGTGCACGCAGGCACAGCGAGTTACTATGGTGACTGGGATTCTGGGTCGCCAGGTCCTTTTCATAATGTAAGCCTACTGTATGGGAAACTTAGTAATATATATATGTATATATATATATATATATATATATATATATATATATATATATATATATATATATATATATATACATACATACTTAATATAGTAATATAATGAGTAATGTAACTAATTACTTTTGATTTGAAGTAATAAGTGAAGTAATATTATTACTTTTTTAAGGAGTAATAAGTAAAGAGTAACATATTACACTTCCTGAGTAACTTGCCCAACACTTTTTGCACTAAAGATGAATATAAAAAAACAATTGATTGTATACGATATATATATTGATATTGATTGATATATATATACGGTATATTGTTGTGCATCATAAAACCAAGCTTAATGATGGTTTTTATAGGAGCAACATAAGCTGAGCCGACAAAGCAAGCTAAAACTAGTTTTTTAGTTATAAAAGAGTAGTTTTTGCTCATAAATTGTACATAAAAACCATGCTTTACCTCTGCTTAGTTTTTTTTTCTACTTTTGTTTATAAACAGCAAATGTTTTTAGTAAGGAATAAAAAAAAAATACAGTAAGTTGTTATAGGCAGTTGCTGGGTAGTTTCCGTTTTATGTGACATTTATTTTAATAAAAATAATTTGAAAAGCACACTCTTGGAAGAAGACATAACATTGCTATACTTATGGACTTCTGTTTATCATTTTCTTCATTTGTTCTCAGGAGTTATTTAACCCTTGTTTCATCTTTCTGTCAACCATACAAAAAAAAAATTCTGGGTACAAATTTAAAATTTAAATAATAATAAAAAAAGTTTCATCGTTTTGGTCGTCTTTTTTTTGACACTTTTGTTGTTTTTTTTCCACGTTTTTTGTCTCTTATTTTTCCGATGTTCTGATTGATTTGTCCTGAGTTTTTTTTGGGGCATTTTTGTTGTGTTTCGTTCCAACGTTTTTTGAAGCTTTCTCTTTTATCCATTTTTATATTAAATGCTATAAAATTTTATAAAACATCCAAATTCAACAAAAGAAGTGAACTGATCATTTATTCTACTTGTGAAAAGTGTTGTATGGAACCATCCACGTATTTTTTTTTTGTTTTGTTTTGACAATTTGGTTGAAAGAATATCCCAAAATTTCTGATACACAAACTTTTTTCAGTCTGTCTGTGTACAGACAGTAAACATATTTCCACCAGCACATTTCCCATTTAATGGAGCAACTCTCAAAATATAGAAAAGACAACTTTTTCATCTACGGAGCCACCTGTGAACTAACTCACCGAAGAGTGACAGCACCCCGCAGGCGATCCACACTATCAGGGACATTCCTACACTGCCCGAGTGCTTCAGGATGCCCTTTGGAGAGATGAAGATCCCGGCTCCGATGATGGTGCCGATGATAATGGAGATCCCTCGGAGCAGCGTCACCTTCTTCCCCAGTCCCACCTTCCTGTCGTCCCCGTCCTGCACAGTCCCATTTTGGGAAACTTTGTCTCCACTTGCTGCGACTTTTCCACCATTCTGAGTAGATGCAGACCTTTTGGTCATTTTTGAAACACTGACTTTAACACACTCAACCCCAAGCAGTCTCTCTCTCTCTTTTGGAAGGGACTCAAAGTGTGTTTCACCTGGGATCTGTTCTAGCCTGGACCCACTCAGCCTGTGTGACTGGTGCAGGCAAAGTTACAAAACTCTCTCTCTCTATCTCTCATTGTCATTCATGCTCCGCTCACTATTCTCTCACTGTACACCCTGGAGGCGTGCTCCTAACCCCCTCTGACTTCAAACTTTCGTAGTAACTCTGCTCTGTATTGCTGTCTCATCGTGTGTCTGCTTTTCTGTAGTCCCTCCCCAAACCCTCCCTCTCTGTTTCTGTCAAGCCTTACAATTATTTCTCAAACCATCTGTTGCTCACTTGGGTGAGGTGTGGCGCTTTTTTTTAGTGAAAGGTGATCATAACACAACAAAAAAGGGTTTCACTCTTGGCACCGGTTTTCAAAGTGGCCCTGTAACAACAAAAGCTGTAGAACTTCTGTCCCGGGATAGTTTCATCCATGGCAACCAGTAGGAACAGGCTGGCAGAGGACAGCAGCCACTTTTAAAGCCAGGTTTCTCACAGTGGTGGGGTGTGGGACAGTGTGTTCCAAAACTGTTGATTTATACGGAATAATTCCACTACAGCCACAAACACACTTTACACAAGTTTATTTGTATTGCAACATTTAAAACACACGTAGCTCAACTTTGTACTCGTGGTGGGGACATATTGAAATACTGAAGAAAAAGAGGCCAAAAAAAAAAAAAAGGGGGGTTAAAAAGAACACATGCAGAGGATCCAACAATGATTAGGATGCCGATACCTTCATGAGAAAGCAAATTAGTTTAATAAAAATGGCAAATGGTTCGTCTGAAGCTATAGTGCGTAGTTTCTGTCGCCCCCATGAGGAATTCTAAGTTAATGACAACAACGCTGTTGGCTCAAAACGCTACTTAAAAACTGTAGCCTAAAAAAAATTTAAGAATGTAAATGTAGCCTTTTTAAAAAACAAACAAAAAAAACATCACAAATGGAGACCATCTTGTGATGGGATCACACCAGCCGCGACGGATGTGTGTAAAGTGGCGGGGCATTTGAACATTAAAGCATGTAACCATGTAAAACCCTGAACACAAGTGAAAAGTAAAAATTTGCTTACCGTAATTCCTCAAATAAAAACCGGTAGTCAACACGGACAAATAAAGTCCGGCCTTAAACTAAGTGGTAGTGTTTGATTAATTCTGACCCAAATTGATTTTTCGCCCCTTCTGGCTGTTGTTGTATATGGTGATATTTTTGCAAATGTTTCTTAAAAAATGAATGATCTCTGTCCACTGGAACGCTATGTTTTTTCATATAAAAAAAGTTTATTTAAAAACAATTATACTTATAAAACAGATGGAATTAGAAATAAAGGCCTGCATCTAACAAAAGCCTGCTTCAAATTAAAGCCTGGTACCTTATAATTTATTTTTGTATTTAAATTTTATTTTTTAATCATTAATTTTTTATAACTGTTTCCTCATCTGCTACCAATTTGTATGATATTTTTAACTGTGTCTTTATGTCTTTTGTAAAGCACTTTGAATCGCATTGCTGCTGAATTGTGCTATACAAATAAAATTGCCTTGCCAAAATTGCCTTCTGCAGTTCAGGTAAATAAAGGCCCCGGTTTTTATTTGAGGAATTACGGTATGCCTCCTTTAAAAGGTGCCCTGAGCAGTTTTCCCTGGTCAACAAAAAAATATGATTACACTCAGTGTTCCTCACCTGCCCGTCCCCTTAGGCAACAAAATTAGTATTACTATTACTAAATCACAAAACTATGTGTGCATACAGTAGTTGCAGTTTGTGGTTGTAAATCCTCTTGTGAAACCTCTGTCACCACCCAATACAATGGAAAAGAGAAGCCTTTTTTTTAATTGTTTAGAGGAAGGCACTTGTAACTGTTTGGAGTGACGCACTGGCACAACTGCTGACAGCAGGTATAAATCACCAATTGGATGTAATAGTGAATACATACATACACATACAAGTATTAACATGTTTGTAGTTAGTCAGGTACATACATGCATCTCTACAGTTATTTTTGCAATATATATATACTTTTATTGTCATTTAATCTTCTGATTATCTGCCTTTGGTCTATAAAATATCACAGTAGTGGAAAACATAGAACACCATTTCAGCATTTTACGCTCCTCCCTCTGTATTAAGTAACACCTTTGGAGGTGTAGGGTCTTCCTCGATACTAGGACATTTTTATAAGGGAGCCATATTGTCTATGATTCCAAAGTCTGAGGTTTCCTATCTTTCAGTGTTTTCCCTATATGCATTAAACAGTAGCACAGCCCGGCTGCTATAGAAAATCTGCTATTTTAACGACGTGGGCGCTGGACGGGAAATTGACAACTGCCTCAGTCTTAAACTAGCAAAGACACTTGCGTTGGGCTTTTCGCTGCGCTGCACAGGTGTGCAAGAGAGGGACCATTATAATTTACTATTACTCTTGAACATATCATCTGGTGCATCCTGTCTTTTGAAGGAAGTTAGAGGGGTCAAAGGTTATATGACGCTATGCAGCTTTAATTATAGTTTGAACCGTCTATTTTTCTTGTCTATACCCAGGTGTTTTTTGGAATAGGAAAACCCTTTTTCCAGGTTTTTCTAGTATTTCCAGGGGCCGTGGGAACCTCAACAATGTTCCCTTTATTATGCCATTAATAGTACGGTTATACTGCATAACGAGGGGCAAGCACAAACAGGATCACCTCGCTTCCTATCACACAGCAAATGCAACAGCCTGTTGCTCAAGTGAAAACCGACCAAATAGTTTGCCAAACCAAGTTTGAGATAAAGACACTGGAAGGGAATTCAAGGCTTAAGTCATACATCACTGTATAAAGGTGACACGGGGAGATTCCAGGACACAGTGATAAATACTGAGTTCATGACACAACAGAGTGCTCAGCAATTTCCAGGAAAATGATGCAACATTGGGGAGTTGCACGCAAAATGTTGCTGTGTAATCATTTGTCATACATTTTGTCAAAGTTTGTCTCCTGCAAACACATTCAGATTATAATTTTTTCTGTGATATGCTGTATCTCTTCTATCACTGACATTTTAGCCTCAGCAACAGAAACAGCTTTTGGAATCAGCTGGGCTCCCTCCTTCTTGGGCTCACTCCCTCCTTACACAGTGTGTGTAATCAGACGCTAACACTGACTCAGATTTATTCCACCAAACACACAAAGTGTGCAGTTTTGACAAGCCAGATTGAACAGTTATCATTTAATATGAATCATGTGTCATATATTCATGAAAGCTTAGAACCTTTCTGTCTGTGTTCTTTACTTTTTTTTTTCTTCTGCAAATTACCTCCAAATTGCAGCGTAAAAAGATGTAACCTCTGCTACACATCACATTCAAAATCCTTCCCAGCTGTCTCTTCCTGGTGGTGATGGCGCAGTGGATATGACACATGCCTTTGGTGTGAGAGATCCGGGTTCGATTCCCACCACGATACATCAACCAATGTGTCCCTGAGCAAGACACTTAACCCATAGTTGCTCCAGAGGGGTGCGACCTCTGATATATATATTTTAAGTCGCTTTGGATAAATGACATGTAATGTAATTTAGACCCATCTGACCTTGTAACAACGCATTATGTAATAACACCCGCAATATATATAAATAAGCTATGAAAAGTTAAGCACTGTAATTCGTAAGCATTCCACATTTTTCTTTGCTGCTGTATAAGAACGTGGCTGGCCGCGAAGGTCGGAGGTCGGGGTGGATGGGTGTCCGTTAACATACACGCTTTGGTGCCTAATCTTAATTTTCGTCGCGGCAGATCGCGGTGCTCTGTACTCAAAGTCTAGCCTAGAAATCTAGACGCACCCTAGTGGTGGGCGGGCTTATGGCTGCTGCTGCTGGTAACAGCGGTCTTCTGGAAGACTTGGAGTTAAGCTTTTCTTTGAGAAAAGAACAAAGAATGGCACTGAAAACATTCTTAAAAAACCCACTTGACCAGCCGGTCTCCCAATTACGTAACATATATCTTACGTTTTGGTGTGCGTACATTTTTATACAATATCATACGGACCCATTCATGACAATGCGTTGAATAATCTGCCTCATTTTGTAAAAAAAAAAACCTGAACCCAATATTTAATACATTTCTCGCCATTTTGTAATACGTAATTACATAATGCAGCGGTTCTTACAAAATGCGGGGGTTGTTATGGTTGGAAAAGTGAGAAGACGACCCAAAACGTCTTTTCATTGTTTTATTTTGATTCTGTCGACTTTGAATGAATTGTATTTTTTACGATGCTATAACGCTATTACGAGTCTGGTGGATTTAGCAATCGCAATTTTGCAGATGTTTATATGTTTAAAAAAAGGGTCATACTCTTTAACAGAAAGGTCAACCTTAGAAATCCTTTTCATAATGTTGTCAGACAATTAGAATATTAATCTGAGTCTGTCAGTGGCAAAACAAACACTTTTGTGAAGGTAAATACAAGTTGCACAATTGCCCTGTTAACTTACATTGTAGCTTGTTTCTCTGCTGTCAACGGCAGCGATCTCGCTTAATACTGGACCAATGTCAAAGATTGTTGTTCCCATCAGTCACTTAGACACCAAAACACAGGAAAATAGGGTTGAGAAAAACAAACAGTAGTTACCGTTTAAAGTCCAGGGGTTTCAAACATTCATTAAAATCAATGGAGGTATTATTGAAGTGAATAAGTGTCACACCGGCACTGGGCTTTCCCTCAGCCACGCCCACTACCCATTCTCCACTCAATCAGTATCATCGTTCACTATCCCCAGCCTATAGACCTTTTTCACGGCAGCCATGTTGACATGTCATAGCAGGAAAAGCACAGGTGTATTCAAAACCATTAATGATGGCTGCATTCCACTTAAGCCTGGTTCAGACGGCAGGATAATTAGGCCGATTTTAGCCCCGATTCACCCCTCCCGACAATTTTAAGGATGCTCCGATTATGGTAAAATAATATGATCAGATATTCCTGCCGTGTGTGGTGTGTTAAGACTGCTCTCGTCTGCTCGGAAGGACGTCGGGACCGCTCCGATCTCAAATCGGGGATATCCAACATGTTGGATTTATTTGGCCCGATTTCTCCTCGTGTGTGGTGTCCCCCGGGGACAAACGACCACGCAGCCTGTGTAAAATAAATAAAGTCGATGGGCATAACTACATCCACAACTGCAGTCCACCAGAGTACATGGAAACGAATATGTGAACATTTATTAATCTGTGTAATACCTAACGACATTTCTATGAGAAAAAACAAATCACCTCCATATCATGATGTAGCAAGTATAGTCCATGCTCGCCTTGTCTTTTTTGACCATCGCCTTTTCTTTTGATAACGTTTTTTCCGGTTGAAAACGCACTACAAACTATCGCAACTGCATCCTCTTCGTCCGCAATGATTGTTTACTCTGAAGTCACGTTTGATCTCGAGGGATTTTGCGAGATTTCCCGTCTGACCTGGGAATGCTCGGGAGTCAAATCAGTTTGTGTGTGATGTGTTGATTTTGCCGTATGCTGCGCACCACACACTGTACGACCAAAACTGTTAGACCCGTGATTTTTTATCACCGTGTGTGGGTTCTCTCAGGATTGGAAAATCGGCCGACAATTTTAAAATCGGCCGACAATTTTAAAATCGTCCCGTGTGAACCAGGCTTTAGGAGAGACCCTGGTATTGTGCATGCTAACTCACTGAAATAGCTTACTGGGACACTCGATGGAATTGAGCCATTGTTAAGGTTATCAATTTCAGCTGTGCTTTTCCTATTATGACAAGTCAAAATGTCTGCTGTGAAAAGGTCTGTCAGTACCCGATCCGTTCCACCGGCACAATCCGTTCTGCGCATGTGCAAGATGACACGTATGCCATGACGTAGGCGCAGATGATAATGCTGCGTTAATGCCACCACCACCTTGGAATAACGGCACCGCTTCCACCTGCACGATCCGTTCTGGGCATGCGCAGCATGTTCCCACGCTAGCCTCCAGCTAACTTTAGTTAGCTAATAGCTAATTCGGCGGACCGCTAGGTGATTATAGCGGTCTGCCGTTAGCCTCCACCGGGAAGCTAACGTTAGTTTAGATAACGGTTAATTTGGCTAACCGCTAGCTGATTGTAGCGGTCTGCCGTTAGCCTCCACAGTTAAGCTAACGTTAGTTTAGCTAACAGCTAATTCGGCTAACCGCTAGCTGAGACAGCATTTAAACTTTAAAAGACCCTGAAAATAAAACTTGAAAATAAACGTTAACATATATAACAGCTGTTACGTCAGTTCTACTTTACTTGTGCTCATTTAAAATACAATCACTCAATATTTGTCTTTATTGTTATTACTGTAGAGTCTTAATTTAGCTGTAGCCTGCTTTTCAACGTAACCGGGGGGTGGTGCCTGTTATTCCGAGGTGGCATGAACGCAGCATTATCATCTGCGCCTACGTCATGGCATACGTGTCATCTTGCACATGCGCAGAACGGATCGTGCCGGTGGAACGGATCGGGTACCGACAAGGTCCATTAGCACTCCTCACCTGTTGCCTGTTTCAGCTCGTTAACCCATCTACAAAAACCCTCTCCAGTCCTCAGTTGTTGTCTGGTCTCGTCTCTACGTGCCATACGGGCTCCATCGCTATCGGTGCTTCAGTGCTTTGACAGATCTTCCAGTGTTTTGTCCCCTGTCAAGTTTAGTTGATCTTTGGGGCTTTTGTACTACTAAGTTTGTTTGAGCAGTTTAACTAGAAGTCTCCTGAGTTTTTTTCCGGTATTTTTGATACTGCCTTTGGCACCGCTCTCCTTTGTGATCTCCTGTGGGTTTTTTTTTTTGTTTTTGTTTTTTTACCTCTTGGACTCTACCTTGTTTTTTGATGCAGTATTTTTGAATTTTGTTTGCCTGACAAGTACCTTCATTAAAAACATTTGGATTTTATTCTTTGTCCTGAGTCTGAATTTGTGACAATAAGTGCAACGCGCACATTTAAAGAGGTTACTTACCCAGACAAAAGACACCAAAGAGCAAAGAGTAAATTAGGCCTACATGTGTGTTGACCTAGTCCAGGTGCCAGAAAGTAAAAATCCTGCCATGTTTTTGGATCTGCCTCTACATCTAGAACAGGTGTTTTCACTAACGAGCTCATCTACCTGGTAGAGGAGCTGGTTTAGTGATGGTTGGGACAGCTGCTGGACAGGATTTCTACTTTCTGGCACCTGGACTATACACCTCTGCCTAGCAGTGATAATATTAAATCAGAAGTTGATGTGCAGGCGAATAAATATTTGAAAGCCAAACAGAATGCCTGAAAGCCTTTCATTATATTCCATTATGTTTTTATATTGTATAGGCCTAATGTATACTAATGAAAGTAGCGACACTACAACATAAAAAGTCCTGCATTTAAAGTTATAAAGTAATCTTCATAGAAGTAATACCTGCAAAGGTATACAAGAGCGGAAGTACTCATTATACAGGATGGCCCCCTGCAAACAATAGGACTACATGTCACCTCCGTTTTGTCACGTAAGCTTTTTGTTAAAAGTCTCAAGCCAAATTTCCGAGAACTCTGATGTCATCAGATTTTTTTTTTTTTTTAACTTTGGAAAGCTTCTCAACAGAAGACATTACACAACCGAATGAAAAGAACTCCCTGTGACAAGTGAACTGAACTTTGGGTGTAAAATCAATAAAGTTCCCCTTTTAAAGTGCCCATATTATGAAAAAATCACTTTTTCTGGGATTTGGGGTGTTATTTTGTGTCTCTGGTGCTTCCACACGCATACGAACTTGGAAAAAAAAACATGCATGCTGTTTTGTGTGAGATTCAGGTTTCTGAGGTTTCTGTTAATTTTGTCACCTATTTTTAATTTAGTCTTAGTCTTGTGCCAAATGTCCTTGTTAGTTTTAGTCATATTTGGTCATTCACATATCTTTTTTTTGTTAGTCAAGTTTTAGTCGACTAAAAGTCTCATCATTTTAGTCTAGTTTTAAATAAAAGAGAACTCAGTATATCTTGGTCAAGTTTTAGTCAAAACATTTTAGTCTTTTTTTAAATAAATTATTTCTGAGATTATTTCTGATAGTAAAGTTATATAAATATCGAGCCTCTTCCTTATGTCACCAGTAAATTCCTGTTAAATGACAAAAACAACCACTGAATGGGAAAAGCGTATTTTACAATAACATTGGGCCTCATTCACCAATATCTTCCTAAGTTCTCTCTTAAATATGTTCTTAAGAAGGTTCCTAAGAAAAGTCTACGCCGGATTCATGACGTGTTCTTAAACAGCAGATTTGTTCGCATCTGTGTTCTTAGGATTGATGAATCCCACGTCTTCGTAACTGAAAGCGCGTGCCAGTTGTTCCTAATTAGCATAAGAAAACGCCCCGCAAATTCCCATATAAGGACATGACACTTCCTGTGCACCTCCTGGGAGACAGGTTTTCGGAGATTGTCGGAGCCGCGGTGGAGGAAGTACTGAATCTCAGTACTTAAATAAAAGTACAAATAACCAGAGACATATTTACTTTAGTAAAAGTAGAAGGTGTCCACTACCACAAACAAGGCCTGGCTTTTAAAAAAAGTTCCTATCCTAACCAGCATAAAACGGAAATATGTTGTTAGAATCGGAATGCGGTTGGTTTTATTCATGGATGTATTTTATTTTCTTTAACCATGCAAGTAAGCAAATAAAGTGTGTGAAGCAGCGCAAATGGAGAGATGTGAAGAGGTCCAGCCAAATAAATAAGATATGAACGTGTCTTACGCAGCCTGGCAGAGGAGTAAACGACGCTGTGGAGAGAAATAGATGTATCAACTTTGATTTAAAAATGGGAATAATAAAAACAAACGTTTACACTTTTACCGGAGGCTGTATTACCGATGGTCAGCGGCGCTGCGCCCGGGCTCTGCAGCACCGGAGCCGGCTTGGATCGGCGGTGCCCCATATATACAGTATCTACGGCAACCAAACTTTACTGGTGAGACAAACGTGTGACGGTCAGGAAGACGTTTTGGCAGGGGGGAAACTGATCAGAAAATGTAACGGAACATTGTAGAAATGTAGTGGAGTAGAAAGTATAGATAATTGCTGCAAAATGTAACAAAGTAAAAGTCAAAAGTAGGCTATGCACTATTGAGTCTACTTAAGTAAAGTACAGATACGTGAAAAATTTACTCAAGTACAGTTAGGACGAATTTGTACTTTGTTACATTCTACCACTGCATTTTGGCCCTATAAATAGCGATCAATCACCAAATAACGCAGGATTTAATCAGTTTAATTGCTGATGTAAATTGCAGTGTTAGTGTTTTTTTTGCATACTATGATATTTTTTTCAACAAATGATCAGAAATACATTACAGTACAATACTATCATTGTAAACGACTGTAGAAGTAAATAAAATGCAGTAAGCAATCATTTGGAGCAAATTGTCATCACTCAAATGTGCGTAAGAGTGTTTTTCAGTGTTCGTAGATTTTGTTCTTAGCTAAGAACAAATCCAAGTTAAGAAAACATTAGTGAATGCCAGAATCTTCATAAAAAGTTTGTAAGAAGGGTTTAAGAACACATTTCTTCGTAAGAACGGTTGGTGAATGAGGCCCATTGAACGCAGCACGAGGCTGGTGAGGCGAGTTTGAAGTGAACGCAACATATGTGTTGTTTTTCGTCGTAGGTCGCCCTGTTGGAATCCTCTACAGTGAAATACAGACAAACTTTTACACGGTTTGGCTGTCAGCATTTTAACCGTGTTTACTCCAGCTGCTAGCTAACGGCAGGCTAACGTTACTTGCTGCTAAGTGTAGTATTAACTAGCGTCCCGTGCAGCGATGTTTCGGTTGCCTCTAACGTCCATTTAGGAGCATCAGAGAGAAGCACAGTCATTTAAGTGGCACCGAAATCTGCGTTGCTATTCGGTACGGTAGATAACAGTCGTTAAGGCACCTGTCGGTGCGGTATTAGCACTGGGTCTCGGTACCCAACCCTAGTAACAGCTGAATATTCTATCTCATGATGGAAAAGTAGAGACAATTGTAGACGAAAATAAAGAGAGATTTTATGTTAGTTTTTATTTTATGCTAAACATTTTAATCTCGTCTTTTTTCATCAACTATAATGCATGTTAATTTGGTCTTAGTCAGCGTTTTTGGACATTGGCGCAGTCTCGCCATCGTCTCTTCTTAGTCATGGAAAAAAAGGTTGTTGACGAACATATTTAGTCTCGTCTGACGAAATTTAACATTAGTTTCTGAATGTATGCTGCCTTAAGTCTCCTGGTGAGCTGGTCAAAATCTGCAGGGCTTTCTACGTCACTAGCCGAAACGAAGGGGCTAACCGTAGCATTCTAGCATGCTAGCTCGTTCTCAATGGCAAAACACTGCTACAACACACACTAATTCACCATAATCTACAAAATAACTACTTACATGTCCCTGTTCTGTAGGTATTCCACGCAAAGTTGGAAGTTTGCCCTCGTTTAGAAGAAGTCTCCCAGCTAATCCTGCCTTATAACTGACTGAAGTTGTTTAAACAGCTAGCTAGGTGATATGATCCTTACCTATACTGTGCATGTGCAACTGCCAACAAATATGGTACAGAAGTGGGATGTCTCACTCTCTAGCTAAAATAGAGACCTGAACACACAGGATGAAAACTATCTATCTAGGTGTAAGCCGAGCCCTGGGTATCCTGCTCTGCCTTTGAGAAAATGAAAGCTCAGATGAGCCGTTCTGGAATCTTGCTTGTTATGAGGTCATAACAAGCAAGGTTACTTACCCCTTTCTCTGCTTTGCCCGCCCAGAGAATTTGGCCAACCCATGAGAGAGAGACATCATGGCTTTCAAACGAGAAAAGTGGCAGTTGGTCAAGGCCACACCCCCACCCTCCACCTTGCCCCTCCCACTCTCCTCCTCAATAGCTTCAGACACAGAAATGGCACATCCTAAGGAAAGCTCATTGTGGGACTGGCTCTAGTGGCTGTAGTTCTGCACCAAAGCTGAATTTCGGGAAAGAGACTTCAGATACAGTATTAGGGGACCACTAAGGTCTATATAAAAGCATCCAAAGAGCACCATGTCATGGGACCTTTAATGTTAATACACAGCCCTGGCTGTGTTTTTTGTTGTTGTTTTATTATTTGGGCATTTCAGGCCTTTATTGTTATAGGACAGCTATAGACATTAAAGGGGAGAGAGAGGAGGAATGACATGTGAACCTATATATGGGCACGCACTCTGAAAAAGGAGCAAAAAAGATCTGTCATCTGTAGCTGCTGTAATCCCGTAAAAATGGCCACCAATCACTGCCTAGCGGTCGGCTTGAAAAGAACCAATGAATGCCTTCTTTCCCCACTGCGCGTACTCCGGTGAACAAGCCTGAGGTGAATGTCATTGCCGCTTTGCTAACAGTAGTCCTGTTTATTTTAAACATTTGGTATAATATTAGGTGCTTGCTTACAGGTGAATGAGACATGAAGTAGACGCAGCGGTGCTCGTGCACGTCTGTGTGTGGGCGGAGCCCCAAGGGCAGGGGGAGGGGTTAGACGGAGCCCAGAGGAGATGCTACTTACAAATCTTGCTAGCTTTTCAACATTACCAACCCTGCCTTAAGATTCATTTGGTTTGTATTCACCTGATGAATATAAGTCCAATATTAACTCTTTTAGCTCAGTTTTTGGTCTCCTCCAACATCCAAGCTGCATGCTGCTAGAAAGCAGGTTGATGAAGTGAAATGAATTAAAACAATACAGTTGTAGGCTGTAAGGCTCACTCCCATCTCGTAAAATACGGACACTTGGTCAGGTGCCTTTGTCGTTATTATTGTTGCGTTAAAAGAGACTTTTAGCGTCATGACGCGATTTATCTAAACGCACTTGGTCGGGACTATTGGCGTCCCTTTTGACGCAGTTATGTTAAAGGGGTGATAGAATGCAAAACCGATTTTACCCTGTCATAGTTGAAAAACGACAGTTCGGTGGGTTAATAGGACATACATAGAAGCTCAAAGTCCCACTGACACCCCTTTGCTATGAAAATCTCATATTTTGAAACTGCCGCTGAAAACGGGCGAATCCCAACAAAGCTGAGTTGCTTGCGCAGGCATCTCAAAATCCGGAACCTTAAGAGAACAGTCAGGCCCCAACATTTACATAGGCTACACAACTGACCTGAGATCAGGTAGTCTTCTGAATCTAGCTAGGTCGCGCAGATCTCTGCTATTCCATTACAAAATTCACTTCTGAAACTTTTTTATGCGAGAAATCAACTATGTAAAGCTCAAATATGGGCCGTTTTACGAAAATGGATGGTTAATTGCAAATGTTGTCCGACTGTGTGTCGGAGTTCAGCACCGGTGCTGCCTGTGTTGTTGCCTCGCCGCCCAGCCTGCCTTCCTTCACACACCCCGGCCTGCTCTGAGGAACTTGGAGCTCCGTTACGGCTTGCAGCCGACAGCACTCCATACCCGCGCAAAGTCACCGGTTTTTGGATAATGGACTACACGCTGGTGCTCTGACAGAGCACCAGGGCCTGCAGGCCAGCTCCCCTCTTCCTGCTAGCTAAATGCCCGGTGTGTGTGAGTGAGAGCACGGTCAGCGAGCTTGTTGCACCAGCAATCTGTTACCACAGGTTCCAGTTAATATTTGGTAACACTTTACAATAAGGGTACATTAATTAGCATTAGCTAATGCATTAATAAGCATTAACTAACCGTTATTAAGGGTTTAATAAATTGTCTAATAGACATTTATTAACAATGCTCATGTTAACTAAGGTATGAATTGATGCATTATTTTCCATTAGTTGATGCCTTAACTAACTGTTAATCACAGTTAACTAAAGTGTCTATTTTACCATTAGTAAATGCAGTGATAAGCCCTCACTAACTATTAAAAACAGTTAATTAAGGTGTCTATTATATCATTAGTAAATTGAATAATAAGCCTTGAATAACTGTTAATAACAGTTAAATAATGTGTCTATTTAACCATTAGTTAATGCTGTAACAAGCCTTGACTAACTGTTAATAACAGTTAACTAAGGTGTATATTTTAACATTAGGTAATGTACTAAAAAGCCTGAACTGGAAATAAAAGCTAACTAAAGTGTCTAAGTAAAGCCTTAGTTGATGTTGATGAAGGTATTTCCTAATATTACTAGGTGGTTGATAAAGAAGTTTGATAGCATGTATGTCTTGAGGTTCACGGCCAAGCCATGTCATTATGAGAAAACTTTTTTTATTGTTTATTTACAGGTCATGGTTGTCCACATACCTTTTTCCACTATATTTGTCCATCCTCCAACATATGACTTACTTTTGGTAGAGGGTGAGATCAGGGAAAAGACTCCATTGTCTCCATGCAGAGGTTTGCTTCTTCCTTTGTCTTCATATAGACATTAACCTATATAAATTATTGTGCATGCTCAATAAGCATTACTTAACCTTAATTGGTCACTTAATTAAAGTGTAATAATACTGAATAAGCCTTAATAAACCATCAATAAACAGTTATTAATGCTCTTTGGTAGACTTATTGTAAAGTAGAGAACATATGCACCTTAACTAATACTTAATTAATGTGTAACAATACTGAATAAGCCTTAATAAACCATCACGAAACATTTATTAATGCTCTTTGGTAGACTTATTGTAAAGTTGAGAACATATACACCTTAACTAACACTTAAGTAATGTGTAACAATACTGAATAAGCCTTTCCTAACCATCAATAAACATTTATTAATGCTCTTTGGTAGACTTATTGTAAAGTGGGGAAAATATGCACCTATACTAATACTTAATGAATGTGTAACAATATTGAATAAGCCTTAATAAACCATCAATAAACCGTGATTAATGCTCTTTGGTAGACTTATTGTAAAGTGGAGAACATATGCACCTTTACTAATACTTAAATAATGTGTAACAATACTGAATAAGCCTTACCTAATCATCAATAAACAATTATTAATGCTCTTTGGTAGACTTATTGTAAAGTAGAGAACATATGCACCTTAACTAATACTTAATTAATGTGTAACAATATAGAATAAACCTTACCTAACCATCAATAAACATTTATTAATGCTCTTTGGTAGACTTATTGTAAAGTTGAGAACATATACACCTTAACTAACACTTAATTAATGTGTAACAATACTGAATAAGCCTTTCCTAACCAACAATAAACATTTATTAATGCTCTTTGGTAGACTTATTGTAAAGTTGAGAACATATACACCTTAACTAACACTTAATTAATGTGTAACAATACTGAATAAGCCTTTCCTAAACATCAATAAACATTTATTAATGCTCTTTGGTAGACTTATTGTAAAGTGGAGAACATATGCACCTATACTAATACTTAATGAATGTGTAACAATACTGAATAAGCCTTAATAAACCATCAATAAACAGTTATTAATGCTCTTTGGTAGACTTATTGTAAAGTAGAGAACATATGCACCTTAACTAATACTTAATTAATGTGTAACAATACTGAATAATTCTTACCTAATCATCAATAAACAATTATTAATGCTCTTTGGTAGACTTATTGTAAAGTAGAGAACATATGCACCTTAACTAATACTTAATTAATGTGTAACAATATAGAATAAAGCCTTACCTAACCATCAATAAACAGTTATTAATGCTCTTTGGTAGACTTATTGTAAAGTTGAGAACATATGCACCTTAACTAACACTTAATTAATGTGTAACAATACTGAATAAGCCTTTCTAAACCAACAATAAACATTTATTAATGTTCTTTGGTAGACTTATTGTAAAGTTGAGAACATATGCACCTTAACTAACACTTAATTAATGTGTAACAATACTGAATAAGCCTTACCTAAACCATCAATAAACATTTATTAATGCTCTTTGGTAGACTTATTGTAAAGTGGAGAACATATGCACCTTTACTAATACTTAAATAATGTGTAACAATACTGAATAAGCCGTAATAAACCATCAATAAACAGTTATTAATGCTCTTTGGTAGACTTATTGTAAAGTGGAGAACATATGCACCTTTACTAATACTTAATTAATGTGTAACAATACTGAATAAGCCTTACCTAACCATCAGTAAACAGTTATTAATGCTCTTTGGTAGACTAATTGTAAAGTGGAGAACATATGCACCTTAACTAACACTTAATAAATGTATAACAATATTGAATGAGCCTTAATAAACCATAATTAAACAGTTATTAATGCTCTTTGATAGACTTATTCTAGAGTTAAGAACATTTGCACCTTAACTTCCACTTGATAAATGCATAACAGTTCTGAATAAACATTACCAAACAATGATTCACAGTTTATTAGTACTCTTTGACTTAAACATTAATACAGCTTTTAAACATTAGTGAAATATTGTCAATGTGAAATCAAAGCTTCATGACAACCTTCTGTTATGCACACATATTCAAAATGTAAACAAGGTTTTAATTTGATTCTCAGTTTGACTCAGTCACTTCTCATCTTTCTTTTCCACTGAAGACTCAGCGCTATAACAGTTTGAGTCCTGTATGGAGATTACACTGGATATTTTCCCACTCTTGTCATCTTCACTGTCATGTCTCCTGGATAGTTTTCCTCTCTTGAAACCTAACAAACCAAGTGGGATATATATCAATTTCTTTTTAAATGCATGCAAAAGCTACGTATGCAAGGATTGATTGTTAACTATACCACCGTCAAATCTTTACACATATTGTACACTCAAATGACAACAAAACTTGATAGGGCAGCCTTAATGGCACACACTCTACCTAGTGAGTGGTGAGCTACCTTGACGATCATGATTATCCATTATCTAGATTGTGTGCAGAATATTAATGCATTGATGCATCTGACAGCCAGCAATCACAGCATTTGCATGTTTGTTTATATAAATCACAGTATATTATGAACCATAAATAATCATTATCATAGTGTAGCCTCCCCGGCTGAAAGATGGTCTGGCTCTCTTTAACTAATGGTTCACCAAGACTTAATTTTTCCTTTGCAGTTTCAAACATGCCTTGAACACACGGCATCTAACCACTGTAAGAGCTGAGAAAACAACGAAAACTAAATACTTTTAGTTTAAATGTATCCATCTTTTTTATTTGAACCCCTTTTACACATATATTATTCTAAATGACCCTTTGAGTGCTTACATTGAGTGTTACTTCCCTTTCTTATTCACTTGTTTTTCAGAAATCAACCTTAATTATAATGAAATATTCAATTAAATATAAAATGATTCTCCTTTGAACCTTCTGTCACATCCAATATACTGTAGTAATGCATTTCTATCTCTGAACACCCTTTTATGTATACAGGCTCATTAGCCTGGTAATTTTAACTGCAGGCTAATATGTTGACATGCTAGCTTTACTTACTCATCTCCAAGTCCGTGAAACTCTTAAACAGCATATCATAAAGTGACTCAAAATACAAACAATATTAGAGGAAACAATGACCAACCTTATCCCCTTATCAACCAGGTGCTGAACAAGTTAAACATGAAACGTTTTGCTTGTATGAGCTGCACACTTTGCCCGCTTGTAGGAACAAATATATACTTCCGGTTTCGATCTTTTCAAAATAAAAACGCTAACGCTGGAAATTGCTATAGATTATTAAATGAGTGAAACGAACTAATATGTGGGTCACTTAGAGCTAGCTTGGCTGTTATGTTAGCTCTAACATAAGTTAATTGCAGAAACATCTGCCAGAGAACAGTGTCATTTTGGTTACCTAAAGCTAGCTAGCGCTTTTATTTTGAAAAGATCGAAACCGGAAGTATTATAAGCGGGCTGAGGCCATGGGCAACATGTGCTGCTGATACTCTGCAAAAGAAAGCATGGTGTATGCTTATCTCGTTTATCATCTGGCTGATAAAGGAACAAGGTTTGTCAGTGTTTACTCTAATATCGTTTGTATTGTCAGTCACTTTATGATATGCCTTTTAAGAGTTTTACGGACTTGGAGATGAGTATGTGCAAGTAAAGCTAGCATGTCAACATATTTAGCCTGCAGTTAATTACAAGGCTAATGAGCCTGTTTAGCTACATGAAACGGTGTAGCTAACTTGAGAGATAGAAATGCAATTACTAAGGTATATTGGATGTGACAGAAGGTTCAAAGGAGAATCATTTTAATATTGTACTAGGCTTTTTATTTAGGTTGATTTCTGCATAAAAAGTGAATAAACTATCCAACCATGAAGAACATCTTTCAGCCAGGGAGGCTACACTATGATAATGATTATTTATGGTTCATAATATACTGTGATTTATATGAAGAAACATGCGAATGCTGTGATTGCTGGCTGTCAGATTCATCAATGCATTAATATTCTGGACACTATCTAGATAATGGATAATCATGATCGTCAAGGTAGCTCACCACTCACTAGGTAGAGTGTGTACCATTAAGGCTGCCATATCATGTTTTGTTGTCATTACAATATGTGTAAAGATCTGATATTGATAGTGAACAATCAATTCTTGCATCAGTAGCTTTTGCATGCATTTAAAAGAAATTAATATATCCCACTTGGTTTGTTAGGTTTCAAGAGAGGAAAACTATCCAGGAGACATGACAGTGAAGATGACGAGAGCGGGACAATTTCCAGTGTAATCTCCATACAGGATTTAAACTGTTATAGCTCTGAGTCTCAGTGGAAAGAAAGATGAGAACTGACTCAGAATCAAATTAAAACCTTGTTTACATTTTGAATATGTGTGCATAACAAAAGGTTGTCATGAAGATTTGATTTCACATTGACAATGTTTCACTAATGTTTAAAAGCTGTGTGAACGTTTGAGTCAAAGAGTATTAATAAACTATGAATCATTGTTTAGTAATGCTTATTCAGCACTCATGCATTTATCAAGTATAGGTTAAGGTGCATATGTTCTTAACTTTACAATAGGTCTATCAAAGAGCATTCATAACTGTTTAGTTATGGTTTAGTAAGGCTTGTTCAGTATTGTTATACATTAATTAAGTGTTATTTAAGGTCTATATGTTCTCTACTTTACAATAAGTCTACCAAAGAGCATTACTAACTGTTTACTTATGGTTTAGTCAGGCTTGTTCAGTATTGTTAAATACTAAATTAAGTGTTAGTTAAGGTGCATATGTTCTCTACTTTACAATAAGTCTACCAAAGAGCATTAATAACTGTTTATTGATGGTTTATTAAGGCTTATTCGGTATTGTTACACATTAATTAAGTGTTAGTTAAGGTGCATATATTCTCTACAATAAGTCTACCAAAGAGCATTAATAACTGTTTATTGATGGTTTATTAAGGCTTATTCAGTATTGTTACACATTAATTAAGTGTTAGTTAAGGTGTATATGTTCTCAACTTTACAATAAGTCTACTAAAGAGCATTAATAAATGTTTATTGATGGTTAGGTAAGGCTTGTTCAGCATTGTTACACATTAATTAAGTATTAGTAAAGGTGCATATGTTCTCCACTTTACAATAAGTCTACCAAATAGCATTAATAACTGTTTATTGATGGTTAGGAAAGGCTTGTTCAGCATTGTTACACATTAATTAAGTATTAGTAAAGGTGCATATGTTCTCCACTTTACAATAAGTCTACCAAATAGCATTAATAACTGTTTATTGATGGTTAGGAAAGGCTTATTCAGTATTGTTACACATTAATTAAGTGTTAGTTAAGGTGCATATGTTCTCTACTTTACAATAAGTCTACCAAAGAGCATTAATAACTGTTTATTGATGGTTAGGTAAGGCTTATTCAGTATTGTTACACATTAATTAAGTTTTAGTTAAGGTGTATATGTTCTCAACTTTACAATAACTCTACCAAAGAGCATTAATAACTGTTTATTGATGGTTTATTACGGCTTATTCAGTATTGTTACACATTAATTAAGTATTAGTAAAGGTGCATATGTTCTCCACTTTACAATAAGTCTACCAAATAGCATTAATAACTGTTTATTGATGGTTAGGAAAGGCTTGTTCAGTACTGTTACACATTAATTAAGTATTAGTAAAGGTGCATATGTTCTCCACTTTACAATAAGTCTACCAAATAGCATTAATAACTGTTTATTGATGGTTAGGAAAGGCTTATTCAGTATTGTTACACATTAATTAAGTGTTAGTTAAGGTGCATATGTTCTCTACTTTACAATAAGTCTACCAAAGAGCATTAATAACTGTTTATTGATGGTTAGGTAAGGTTTATTCAGTATTGTTACACATTAATTAAGTGTTAGTTAAGGTGTATATTCTCAACTTTACAAAAAGTCTACCAAAGAGCATTACTAAATGTTTATTGATGGTTAGGTAAGGCTTATTCAGTATTGTTACACATTAATTAAGTATTAGTTAAGGTGCATAGGTTCTCTACTTTACAATAAGTCTACCAAAGAGCATTAATAACTGTTTATTGATGGTTTATTAAGGCTTATTCTGTATTGTTACACATTAATTAAGTGTTGGTTAGGGTGCATATGTTCTCTACTTTACAATAAGTCTACCAATGAGCATTAATAACTGTTTATTGATGGTTAAGTAAGGCTTATTCAGTACTGTTACACATTAATTAAGTGTTAGTTAAGGTGTATATGTTCTCAACTTTACAAAAAGTCTACCAAAGAGCATTACTAAATGTTTATTGATCGTTAGGTAAGGCTTATTCAGTATTGTTACACATTAATTAAGTATTAGTTAAGGTGCATATGTTCTCTACTTTACAATAAGTCTACCAAAGAGCATTAATAACTGTTTATTGATGGTTTATTAAGGCTTATTCAGTATTGTTTAAAATTAATTAAGTGACCATTTAAGGTTAAGTAATGCTTATATAGCATGCACAATAATTTATATAGGTTAATGTCTATATGAAGACAACGGAAGAAGCATGGAGACTATGGAGTCTTTTCCCTGATCTCACCCTCTACCAAAAAGTAAGTCAAATGTTGGAGGATGGACAAATATAGTGGAAAAAGGTATGTGGACAACCATGACCCGTAAATAAACAATAAAAAAAAGTTTTCTCATAATGACATGGCTTGGCCGTGAACCTCAAGACATACATGCTATCAAACATCTTTATCAACCACCTAGTAATATTAGGAAATACCTACATTACCTAATGTTAAAATATACACCTTAGTTAACTGTTATTAACAGTTAGTCAAAGCTTGTTACAGCATTAACTAATGGTTAAATAGACACATTATTTAACTGTTATTAACAGTTATTCAAGGCTTATTATTCCATTTACTAATGATATAATAGACACCTTAATTAACTGTTTTTAATAGTTAGTGAGGGCTTATTACTGCATTTACTAATGGTAAAATAGACACCTTAGTTAAATGTTATTAACAATTAGTTAAGGCATCAACTAATGGTAAATAATGCATCCATTAATACCTTAGTTAAAATGAGCATTGTTAATAAATGTTTATTAGACAATTTATTAAACCCTTAATAAATATAATGTCCTATGTGTCCCGAGCAGGGAACATAGGACCCGGGGAACATAGTTCAGTGTTCATATATGAATTTGATCAGTGCAGCTTTAAATACATACAGCGCTTAAATAAATGTACTTCCAGTGAGGGGAAAAAACAATAGTCCCTGATTGCATCCATGACCATTAATACCCTCCTTATTCCCAGTTAGGGAAAGGGGGAGAATAAGGCCCAGGAGAGGCCCCATCCTTGGGTTTGCCCAGGGCTCCCAAATCACAAAATCTCCCTGTGACCTTATGTAAGCACAGTAACAACTTGACATCAGGTTTTTCCCCCCTTCTTCTTGCTGGCGGTTGAAAAAAGTCGAACAAGGTGCTCTTTGGTGCAGGGGTATCGTATCAGAACAGCAGGAAAACCAAGGCACTCTTGTTGAAGTATTTAAAGCCTTTATTGATGCGGTTAATCAGTCCCTCCAGGATTTCGAAGCCTTTTATTGACATTGTTGCAAACCAAAATGCCTGATTTTGCAGGAGCTTTGGTATAAAATTGAGATAAAAGTTGCAATGTCTTTTTTATTTTTGTTGCAATTAAGTTGCGAGAGACAGTGAAAATTGCAAAAAAAAGTTGCATTTTTTTTTGTTGTTATATATAGCCAGGTGAAAATGGGTAGTGTGATTTTGGGCTGCTAAAATAGGTTTACTTATAGGTTTAATAGGTTACAACTGAAATAGCCATTTCTTTTTGTTGAAGTAACACTGTCACTTTAAGACCAGCTTGAACGTAGATCTTGCAAAGTGCGGAGCTCCTGTAATGCACGGCCCACCTGGAAGTAGTACCAGGAAGAAATAGCAGCTGCACAGATGTGTATTATCTGAGATGTGTTTTTTTTTTTATTTATTTATTTTTTTTTTATAAATGTCCTTCTAAACTTGTAAGATGCAAATGCCGTTAGTAGCGAAGGGTACAAATAAGCTACAGCGATAAGGTTGTTGAATGATGATTTTGTATTTTTGCCGATGGCTGTAGATTGTTAGAAGGGCTGAACAGCGGGACAGCGTGTCTATAAAGCGCGTTGATTATATCATCCTGCTGTATTTATGTTGATTTGGTAACTAAACTTTTATTTCGTATGATTCTGCTCAATTTAGACGGGTAGATACAGCGTGTTAAGTTCCAGGTGTGTGTCTTTGCGCACAGGCTGCACTGGAGTGAGAGTGAGTTCATGACTATTCTTTTGAAATTCATGTTCAGCTCATGTAAGGATCGCTCAGAGTACAGTCGAGGAATAAAAAGAAACCCACAAATAATAATGTGTCTGGTCTCATCATTTTCTACCAGGCCACATAATATTCTTTAAAAATTCAAAGGAAACTTGTTTCAGGGAGAATAAAACTACTCTGGGCTGAGTTTTCCTAGTAACCTTACCAAAAAGGCTCAGGATGCTGCAAATGTTGGTATAATATGAAAAAGGCTGTTGGATTTAAGACAAAAAACATAATTTATTGAATTAATGAAATTTGAACATATCTGTCAGTGGCTTGTTGATCTTTACATTGTTAGTTAATTTCCTATCCTGGCCTGGGCCACACATTCATACGGTTTGATAAAGTACTTATTGAACTTTGACTTGTCATTGCACTTACAATAACGAGAAAATTGTTACAGCGTACATTGATGTTCAATTTAATTCAATTCAATTTTATTTATAGTATCAAATCATAATAAGAATTATCTCGAGACACTTTACAGATAGAGTAGGTCTAGACCACACTCTACAATTTACAAAGACCCAACCATTCCAGTAATTCCCACAGGAGCAAGCATTTAGTGTGACAGTGGCGAGGAAAAACTCCCTATTAGAGAAGACAGACAGACCCAGGCTCTTGGTGGGCGGTTGTCTGCCGGTGCCGTTTGGGGGTGTAATGAACAGTGGCAATTATAGTCACAATAAAGATAATGGAACTATGACTAGAAATAGTAGTTTTGTAGTAGTTCATGGCGTAGCAGGACATAGCACGACATGTTAAAATGCATACAGGTTGGCAGGACGGTTTTGTTGATGTGAGATGTTCGGGTCACACACGTCTCGTCTTCATATCAGAAACAATGAATGAACAAGAAATGGATTTGGCACTCCCGCTGGGTCATTGGCTCACAACGTCACACACTGACACAAAGTCTGACACATGGGAAATTCCAGGAGGAACTGGCTAATGCATAGTAAAAGAAGGAATTGTATTGTTGCGTTATTCTCCACCATGTAGTAAGTTTATGACAAAGCATTAGCGTTTTACTAATTTTGTGTGTGTGTGTGTGTGTGTTGGATGAGCTGTCAATGTGCAACCACTGCTGGTGACCAACAACAGAAAGAGAGAGAAAAAGGATGAGATAAAGGGGATTTTCTGTCTTTTGTTCCCTCTGTGTGGGATGAAAAATCTCTTTGCAGATTTGATACGCTCCCCCCCTCTGGCTAAACACTCTTGTCAAGTCAAGTGTTAAAAGGCAGGAGAGAGAGAAACAAAAGAGAAGTGCACACACACACTCTCTCTCTCACACACACACACAAAGATTTGGATTCCTTTGAGTTAGACAGCCTCCCCACTACCCATTCTGAATGAGAAGCCAAGGACACACAGTCACCTCTCGCAAAGTCTTTCATGCCTTGTAGGCGGCGCCCTTCCCAAACATGCATTACCTCTCTCACCATCACTCCTCCAATCCATATCTGCAGAGGGGCCCCAGCCACCCAGACTCTACAGAATTCCTGCAGAGTGGGAACTAGGCATGGGCTGGTATCAGGGACAGACTGGGGCTAAAAACAGCCCTGGACCTTTCTCTCAAATAGGCCCATCATCCGGCCATTCGCCCCTAGCCGTGCGCAACTGACACTAGCCAGGATGTCCTGATACTATGCCACAATACTGTAGACCAGGGGTCATCAACTAGATTTTTCCAAGGGCCAGAAGTTTTTCTACGCAGACACTCTGGGGGCCGGACTTTCAAATAAAGAAAATAAAATTAATTTAAACCTAATACGCCTATTTTGGTTCGCAATTTTCACTTTCTTACTGAATTAATGCTATATTTCTTTAGATGTATTAGTGTGAGCAAACTCCTAAAAAACATGGAAACTCCATAATGATAACTGGCTCTTTAACTAGAAAATGATCTCAGACTAGGAGGCAGTTAACTGAGGAGTGATGGTTAAAGTCTGTGATTATGGAAACATTGTTGTAGTAAGCAGTGTCCTGATTGGTGGAAAATGCTTGCAGAAAGAAACAGTGCTTGTCAGGTTGCAAAATAATACAACCAGCATCATCATTCACGTGCATATTAAGTAGCCACTATTTGTTTTGGTCTTATAATACCTCCATAGATTTACCGCTCCAGCGGAGAGTTTGGTTTGTTCAGCCAACAGTGAGGTTTACAAGACGTTGTCCAAATTTCCAGATTCCCGGCAAACTAAGATAAACAGTTAGACTACAAACCGACAGCTTTTGTTTTAGCTTGTTTGTAAAAAATTTCGTTATTTGCAGAGTAGAGCTGTGTTTGCGTAAAACAGCGCGGTGGACAAGAGTGGACTGAGCAGATTGAAATATCGCTTTCTACATGTTGATGCCGACACAGGTGAGTGCATTGATAAGTATTGACTTTTTACTCACGAAGGTTTTATTGTAGCCTACTTACAGTAACGAGACTAGCGTGAGTTCATCTGCCCTCTTTGTATCGTTCCCAGTCAGGTGCTGCGTGTTTTAACGCACACACGTCTCGGCTCAGCGGTGTGTGTGTTTTAACGCACACACATCCCGGCTCAGCGGTGTGTGTGTGTTTTAACGCACACACGTCTCGGCTCAGCGGTGTGTGTGTGTTTTAACGCACACACATCTCGGCTCATCTGTGTGTGGAGCTCGGGAATCGCTGTACAAAATCCCAGCATGTGAATAGAGATGCAAATACAGGGGGCTGGGTTTTTGCTCTAAATGTTTGAAATGATAAATAACAGAACGCATTTTTTCCTCTTTACATTTTGTGAATTCATGATTATTCTGCGGGCCAGACTAAAAGCTTTGGCGGGCCGGATGTGGCCCGCGGACCGCCAGTTGACGTTGGCTGCTGTAGACTATCAGACAAGGTATTCATAGCAAGTAACATCTCAAACCCAATGATGATAATTGGGGTTGTGTTTATTAACCATTTGCGGTTGGTACCATCTTTACAACTAAACACTCTCTGTAGAGACAGGTTTTTAGGGTTTTGCTGAGGGTGGTAAGTGAAACATTGTTCCAGGCTGTGACTATCTGGGTTACATGCTGCCAGTCCGACATGCCGCCACTCCGACTTGCTTCTATTCAGACATGCCGCTATTCCCTAACCCTAATCCAAATGGAAACAAAAATTGTCGGAGTGGTGGGACGTTTAAAAACAATGGAAGTGCCGACAATTTTACATCAATGTCGAAGTGGGGGTATGTCGAAATGGATGGCGGAACCCGACTATCTGACTTGGGCCGTGTGAAATATTGTGATGTAGAGCATCCTGAGACATCCTGGCACTTCCCTACTCTCCTCGTCATCTTTTGTGCTGCAACTATCTTCAACCTGAATAAACAAATGATTTTAAAGATAGGTTATTAGCTATTATTGATGACATAATATGTGTTGCTTTGTGTTAAAGAATAAGCATGAATAACCTATTTCATATTTTGTCAATGTCAAATTACACTTTTGATTCATATTAAGGCTGTGAAATTATGAAAATTACTTTACTTTCATACTTTCACTTTCAACCACCAGGTCGTTGCCAGTTCCACAAACGCAAATATGAAAGAAGAGGAAAAACTGCAGCAAAAATATCACGGTATTGTGTTATTGCAATAACAGCTTTAAAATGCATTATTTTGAAATGTCTGGGTAAAAAACAATAACTTTTAGCCATTAAACAAAATGTATTTTATTTTTAAACAACGTATAGAATATTTGGAATATTTGTTAATGTGTACACACACAAAAAATTGTTCTTCTCTTCTCCGCTCTATGAAGTCATGTTAGGAAGGAAGCTAGCTGACTTTAGCCATGTTATCTACCTCGTAGAAGCCTATAGTATTTATTTTGCTATTGTTAGACACTCTCTCATAGCTAGTTACAAACGTTCATTTAAAGACAGGGTTATGTTGCCTTGAATTTTGCACTGACCGTCAAGCCGTCTACATGCTGTATACACACACACACATATATACATATACATATATACATATGTACATATACATATATACATATACATACATATATATACATACATATATACATACATACATATATACATATATATTAGTGATGCACCGATGTGAAAATTGTGGCCGATACCGATAACCGATATTAATATTTCTGTTACCGATATTTACCGATGTCGATATCTCTGTAGGATACAAGTGTGTCCTGAATTCACACCATGAATAAGCCAACCAGCCAAGAGTATTCACAATAAACATCTAACTCACTTGAGACCAAGTCACTGTATTCTGTGAACATCGTACATCAGTTCAAAACTTTAAAGTACAGTAATAGGCCTTAAATGGCCAAAGCCAAAATTATTGAAAAAGGTGAAATGTGAAAATGGAGCCAGAACAAACTGGACTGAACAGACACTGGCTTTTACAGTCTTCTGAACTGTAAGTACAGTAACTTCCAATTACTTTAGGGTTAGGCCTAACCCTCAAAATTATAGAAATTGGTGCCTTCTAGGCCGAGATAAGCCAGAAAATGTGTTTTTGGCTCATATGGATGAAAGACACCAAATCCCAGAATGCACTTGCTTCGCTGCTTAGACTCCACTCCCAAGCCATGCCTACCGTTTACAGACCGACAGTGAGGCAGCATTCAACTCAACCCAAATGTGTTTTATTGTCATTTCAACCATATACACGAAACAACATTTCACCGTGGCTCTAATGGTTACACATTTAAAATATATAAAAACGACATACGAAACAGGTGTTTACAGTCCACCAAGCGCTAATGTTAGTATGCATTAGCTGAACTTTACGTGTGTGTGCAATAGCTAAATGTAGCAGATTATAAACACAGTTGTAAATTTGCGTGAAATATATAATGGTCGGCATGTACTAGTCACAAACACCCCCAGCAGTTAGCATTTAGTTGGATACAAGCAGCTAATTAAAGCTTGTGTTAATACAGCCCATCTCCACTTTTACCCGGCGACATGTTTCCACAACAAGAAAAACCGAAGTCTCTGAACTCGCCATGGGAGTTTCGTTGAAGTTGGATGTACTCCAGTTTGTTGTCTAATGAGCAGACACTTGCAAGCACGATTGATGGAACAGGTGGCTGGCTAGCGTTAGCTTTCCACCTAGCTAGGTTAGCTATACTCCAGCCCCCGTTTGCGTTTCACCGCTGAGAATGTCCCCCCATGATCGCTCCGATCCGGCCGCTGCCCGCTCCGGCTGCTGCCCGCTCCGGCCGTTGCTGCTGCCCGCTCCGGCCGCTGCCCGCTCCGTCCGCCGTGGCTGCCATCTCCGGCCGCCGCTGCTGCTGCCCGCTGGTCAAACTAACCTGTACGGCGGTCCGCAGCAACCTCTTATTTCCGAACATTCATCTTTCCCCCGCCCACCGAGGGTCGGTGGTTTACTACATTTTCCAGCGTCCCCACTTCGCGGCAGATTCCGTCTGCAAAAACCAACATCCCCGCCCCCAGACTCCCTGTCGCTGCTGCTGCTTCTTCTTCTTCTGATTTCGGCAGTATAGACGCTGTTAAGCATATTACTGCCCTCCACAGGTCAGATTTAGATCTTAATTCTCACACACACGTCAAATACACAGGAATGATTCACATCGGCCCTATTCATCGGCCCTATTTTGACATCGGAACGATACCGATGATGACCATAAGAAAAAATGACCATATCGGCCGATATATCGTGCACCACTAATATATATACATACATATACATACATATATATACATACATATACATACATATATATACATACATATATATATATATATATATACACATAAATACATACATATATATATAAACATACATATATATACATACATACATACATATACAGATATACATATATATATATATATATATATATATACACATACATATATATATTATATTATATATTATATATAATATATATATATTATATATTATAATATATATTATATTTAAGCGACTTTTGAGTCCATGAAAAGCGCTATATAAATTCAATTTATTATTATATATATATATATATATATATATATATATACATATATATACATACATATATATATATATACATACATATATATACATACATACATACATATACACATATATATACATAGATACATATATATATATACATACATACATATACACATACATATATATATATACATATATATACACATACATATATATATATACACATATATATATATATACACATATATATATATATATATATACATACATATATATATACATATATATATATACACACACACACACACACACATATACATATATACATATATATTAGGGGTGGTACGGTTCACAAAACCCACGGTTCGGTTCGTATCACGGTTTTAGGGTCACGGTTTTCGGTTCAGTACGGTTCTTATTTTTTCTTTATCACTCCAGAATATACTTCAGCATATAGCTAAAATTAGCATATTGAATGCATGTTGCACAAAACGTGCACACAGTGGCAGTTCTATATATTGTTTTATTTCATCATAGGTAACGTGAAATCCAAAATGTTCCCACACACCAGACTATAAACGACGCTGGCGCATCCTCCAGCTCCGGGCAGCCTCTCTCCCACCTGACATTTCTGCAGGTGACGTGACGTGACCTGCAGCGGGCAGCACCCCACTCGGCTCGGTGTCTCTCCAAATCTGACGAAAATCTTTTAAACTGACCTTTGTCGATCTGAAATGAAGACAGATTCAGCAACTGCATGGCCTATTTCTCGATTAAAATGTTTTCAGAAACACGTTTCGGTGAACTATTTTAGTACAATATGAGATCGTATTCTGAACGAGCCGCCATGACAGTCTCTTTTGATATTAGGGACCAGCCAGACCCATGTGACGCAATCGTCCAATCAGCTGCCATGGGTTGCGTTTGTCACGCCCGATCCCGCTCGTCATTTCCAGTAAGTGTTTTAACACAGGTGTCGAAAGTGGGCACTACGGCAGTAAGAGGTTAGTGCACATTAACAGTGTACTGACGAACCGTGCGGTACACACACGCTCCGAACCGAGACTAGCGAACCGAGTGGTTCGGGTGTTTTTTCATGAACCGTACCACCCCTAATATATATATACATATATATATATATATATATCCATCCATCCATCCTCATCCGCTTATCCGGTGTCGGGTCGCGGGGGGAGCAGCTCCAGCAGGGGACCCCAAACTTCCCTTTCCCGAGCAACATTAACCAGCTCCGACTGGGGGATCCCGAGGTGTTCCCAGGCCAGGTTGGAGATATAATCCCTCCACCTAGTCCTGGGTCTTCCCCGAGGCCTCCTCCCAGCTGGACGTGCCTGGAACACCTCCCTAGGGAGGCGCCCAGGGGGCATCCTAACCAGATGCCCGAACCACCTCAACTGGCTCCTTTCGACGCGAAGGAGCAGCGGCTCTACTCCGAGCTCCTCACGGATGACTGAGCTTCTCACCCTATCTCTAAGGGAGACGCCAGCCACCCTCCTGAGGAAACCCATTTTGGCCGCTTGTACCCTGGATCTTGTTCTTTCGGTCATGACCCTCATGACCATAGGTGAGGGTAGGAACGAAAACTGACAGGTAGATCGAGAGCTTTGCCTTCTGGCTCAGCTCTCTTTTTGTCACAACGGGGCGATAGAATGTAATACTGCACCCGCTGCGCCGATTCTCCGACCAATCTCCCGCTCCATTGTCCCCTCACTCGCGAACAAAACCCCAAGGTAATTGAACTCCTTCACTTGGGGTAAGGACTCATTCCCTACCTTGAGTAGGCACTCCGTAAGTTTCCTGCTGAGAACCATGGCCTACGATTTAGAGGTGCTGATCCTCATCCCAACCGCTTCACACTCGGCTGCGAACCGATCCAGTGAGTGCCAAAGGTCGCAGGCCGACGATGCCATCAGGACCACATCATCTGCAAAGAGCAGCGATGAGATCCCCAGCCCACTGAACCGCAACCCCTCCCCACCCCGACTACGCCTCGATATCCTGTCCATAAATGTTACAAACAGGATTGGTGACAAAGCGCAGCCCTGGCGGAGGCCAACTGAAACGAGTCCGACTTACTGCCGAGAACCCGGACACAGCTCTCACTTTGGTCATACAGAGATTGGATGGCCCTGAGAAGAGAACCCCTCACCCCATACTCTCGCAGCACCTCCCGCAGTATCTCCCGGGGGACCCGGTCATACGCCTTTTCCAAATCCACAAAACACATGTAGACCGGTTGGGCATACTCCCAGGGCGCCTCCCCGCTTATGGAGCGACCTTTTCAGCCGCCTCCCGGTGTCCTTTCCCCGAGAAAATAACGTAACAGTTACACGTAAAAAACGAGAAAACGTCTCCGTGAACACGTATTAATAGATTAAGAATAACGTGTACATTTACGAGAAAATAACGTAACAGTTACACGTAAAAAACGAGAAAAACGTCTCCGTGAACACGTATCAATAGATTAAGAATAACGTGTACATTTACACGAACTGCCGTGAGACTGGGTTGGATAGATAGATAGATAGATAGATAGATAGATTAGGGCTGTCAAAATTAACGCGTTAATTTTTGCGTTAATTTTTTAATATTTAACTCGTTAAAAAAAATTAACGAAATTAACGCAGCTGCGTTTGTTTACTTCATGTGGCGGCTGAGAAACTTAATACGCCTCCATAACAGCAGGCGGCGCTAATCTGTATTGTTGCCCAAGTAATGAAAACCGGCAGCTGACTGGACGAATGCGTCACATGGGTTTGTTTTCTCCGGAAATCCAAAGCTAGACTGTCATGGCGGTCGTTCAGAATACGATCTCATATTGTACTAAAAATAGTTCACTGAAACATGTTTTTGAAAACATTTTAAGCGAGAAATAGGCCGCGCAGTTGCTGAATCTGTCTTCATTTCAGCTCAACAAAAGTCAGTTTAGAAGATTTTCGCCAGATTTTGAGAGACATCCCGCTCGCCATTTCCGGGTGAGTCCCGACTGCCCTGCCGGCGACTGAACATAGGCTCGTTGGAGATGAACTGCGCCTCGCCTGTAAAGTAGACGAGAGCAGGCGACAGCAGCCGGGGGCGGTGACAAAAATCTGCTCTCAAGTCAGACAGTTTCTAGCCGTTTCCAGCAGCCTTCAGCAGGACTAAGCCAAATTGTTGCTGCTGTTGTTCTGAAAGATATTAAACCTTCTGAACTTAGCAGAACCTTTCCTTGTTTGTATTTTTTCTTCATATTTGCAAAGTTAAGTGATTTAGCATTTAAATATGCATTATTATAAGCTTCAGTCTCAATTTAAAAAAAGCGATTAATCGCGATTAATTACAGCAAATTGTTCAATTAATTAGTTAATTTTTTTTTAATCAATTGACAGCCCTAATATATATATATATATATATATATATATATATATATATATATATATATATATATATATATGCAAATCAAACCAGATAAACCAACCAAATAAAACCATACCAATCTGTAGGTATGGTGAAGGGTATGTGATGACGTCCTAAAGATGATTTTTTTATTCCTCTTTTTAGTCAACTTCACCATGGGTGTATTCATTTATGCTTAGCACTGTATCTATCAAACTGTTTCCCTGTTGTTCATAATCTAACCCAAGTTATTCTGTTCTAGGTAAACCGTCATATGAGATGTTTGAGAACCACCCTGACTATAAACCATCTTCATGGTTAGGCCACAGGGATGTTAAGAAAACAGATGAAGATAAAGCGAGATGAAGCGGCAAGCAAGCGCAGGACCCAGCACCATTGAGTTAGAGTTTAATTTATTTATCATATTGCTATTGTTTCCAGTGGAAATGTTGTTGCTCATTGCAACTCTATTGTACCTCCTAAGTTGCCGTAGCTTTCGTCTTCTCCTCACAATACGGTCTTGTATTGATGAGGTAGGTTGCGTGTAAAATGCTGCTGCGCTTCTTTGAAAATTGTGTTGTGACCCTTCAACTATTTAGTGCCTCTAAGCTAATACGATATTAACTAAGCCATTTAGTGCCGTTTTTACAGTTAAATATAAGTTTTAACGATGCTTTAACTCTTTCTTTTTCGCGCCATTTTTGCACTGTTTCTGTACAATGTAAATAACGGAGGCTCAGCGGTCCAGTTTGAGTGTGTGAATTCTGTTAATTAATGTTTAGGAGCAGAGGTGCAGCTAGAAGGAAACAGTAGACCAGAAGCCAATTAATGTCATATTGTCTTCTGCAGGCATGTGTATTTCTTTGTTAGACGTTAAACTCTTGTTATCTGTGCAGCCCCCAAACCCACGTACTGTTTACTTTGCCAACTGAAACTGTTAAAATGTTGGTTCTTAGGTTTGTCACATAGACTATTGTTATAATTCAAGTAAGGTTTTCCAAGTATATTTTAATTACTCCTGTTGGCTAGCATTGTGCTTACTAAGAGTAAGCTGCTATACTAGGATGTGATTTTTGTGTATTTATGGTAGAAAATGAGATCACCCTGTGACAATACTGTTTTGTATTGCTGAGGAGCAGATAGAAGGAAACAGTAGACCAGAAGCCAATTAATGTTATATTGTCTTCTGCAGAGAAAATAAATCTAGGAAAACTGTAAGCTGAGGTTGTCTGTCTTCACACCCTAATCACATCTGTTACATGAACATGCTTCTCAAATGTGAAGGTGAAAACGTAATGGTGTTGGACAAGAGTGTCACTGTTTGCTGTGCCTTGACACATATGTGCAAAAGTGTTTGTTTTGTTTAAACTACAGTTATAATAAATTCTTGAAACAACTTTATATGACTTAACCGTATTTATTGAAATCTCCTATCAAGGCTAGTGCCACGAACATTTGCCAGAGACTGTAAGCTTCTGATGGGCAGAATAGGGTGTCTAAATTCCTCACAGTATTTTGGTAGCACACTCAAAATGGCTGATCTTGTGCCTGTGTTATTGAGATCCCTGTAGAATCTTTCCAGCTCTTCCGGTGTTGGTGTGGGGTTTTCTTTGTTGTTTTGGATGCACGTGTCCTCATCGCAGGACTGGTGTGGGTCTCACCATCAATGCGTCTGTTTAAAGACCTGCGTGTGGCAGCAGCAAATGTGAAGTCGATGCTGTGGCCAACCTCTGGATGGACTTTGTCAATGCTGCTTGGCAGCATCCAGTAGGCAGGTTCATCAGTGACTGTGGCCTTTTCCTTCAACCGGACACAGGCATCAACCATAAAGAGCAGGGCTCCAACATGGGTCCATGACTCAGCTACACCAGCCATGCATGTGCAGTGGGCTGAACACACTTGTCCCGATGGTATAAGTATGACCCACGGTGTGAGAGGAGGCTCGCTGAGCCGCCGTGAATGCATGACCTGTTAAATAAAACAGGTAAATAAAAATTTGAGAAACGGTAAATAACACAAAGGTGACATTTTATTTCAAGTTCACTTCAAATTTCCATTTGTCTGCAGCCTGGCCTGGATCACATTTACGGTTACATGCTATAAGTCCGACATACCACCACTCCGTCATGCTTCTATTCAGACATGCCGCTATTCCCTAACCCTAATGGAAACAAAAATTGGAAGTGCCGCCACTCTGACAATTAGACGTCAATCTCGGAGTGGGTGTATGTCGGAATGGATGGCGGAACCCCACATTTACACACAACCTTTGTTAATTCCAGTTTGGCCACCGTTTGTTGATCCACGTTTATTAGTTCTAGTAATATTTGGGTATTTTAGAGGGGTCTGGTTCCCATTGGGAGGCTGGGAGGAAGGGTTTCCTTTGGGGGGGTGTTGTCGGGCTGAAATATGTGCAATGTGTATAGTGTTAGTTGTTTTGAGAGGTTTATTACCTCCGTATCTTTGGTTTGGGGGGCCTCTCCAAGAGGTCCCCTTTATGCTAAAAAATCCTTCCAGGTATCCCACATCTTGTTTGCTTTCGGGGGGTCCTGTGGATGTTGTCATTGCCCGTGGAAAAGTTGCTATTGATAGCAAGTTGATAATTGGTGTCATGATCTCAGCCTGCGGGAATGTCTTCCTTGCTGCTTGTAGCATTGCCTGCAAGTCTTTTTTTTCAGGTGGGTGGGGTTGCCTCGATTCCTGTTCAGTCCAAATGACAGTATGACTTTTTGGATTTCTTCTGAGATCGGGGTTTTATTCTTGCTGCATGCCTAAGATTAGCGCCTGGGTAGCAGTCAACCTGTATGAGGGGGGCACTAATGCGGGGCAGTCTGGGGATATTTGAGTCATGGGATTGAAAAAAGGGTGGCCTTTTCTGGGGTTCTGGGTTTGGTAACTATTGGCTGCTGTCTGCCGGTTCCCTGTGATGGTGGGGGCAGTATGGGCAGGACTGGGCTCATGCAAGTCAAAAGTGACTTCTTGGTTTGGTGACCAGCAGGGGCGTAGCACAAGATCCTGGGCCCTATGCATAGGCAGTCCTGATGGGCCCCCATGTCCCTCAACCCCCCACCCCCTCTCCCAAAAAAGAAAATCAATCAGATGTTATCATCTTTCAATATGAAGGATACATCTGATATTAACCTCTCATTCTAATTGTAACATAATATAAACAAAACACACTAAGATGTTAGTGTTACTTAACACCTTTCAGTCAAACTGTCTAAACAGGGTTTGCTTTAATTTTGATATAAGCTCACCTTGTCTCAAATCCAAAGAGGAGGATGAGGGGTCTGTTGCTACTCCACACCCTGGTGTGACAGTTTCTGAAACTGAGGGCCATGTGTAATGTTGACATGAGATGTATCTACCGATGAGCTACCTATGACACTGATTAGCCTATTATTGCTAATTATAGACATTATAGCCTATTAATTTTAAATTAAACATGTTTTAAATTAGGCTATTACAATGGTGTGTTGTATGCAAACAGCATTGTTAGTGTAGTTTATTTATTTAGCCTTTACCTCAGATTACAAGTATAACCAAATTATCATTTGAAAGTGTATGTTCTGCTCTTTATATGGGTTGTCTCAGTCCTTTTTTAGCACTAACGGTCGCGGAGATATTCAAGCAGTTTAGCACCATGGATTTCGTTTTTGTTTGTGCTCACCTTTCTTTGAAAAGAAGTCAGTTACCAATTGTTTCCCCTCATTTTGTTTTATCTCCTTCTCCTGTCTTTCCTTTCTGTTATACTACAGCACTTACTTAAAAAAAAAAAGTTAAATTAAAAAAAAAGTTTGCATCTTTTTTCGGTGTTGTAATTTGTAGACGGCCCTAAGCACTCGTCTTACAGCAGCAGCAACAACAACAGCAGAGAGCAGAAGCCAGCAGGCAAGTGTTATTTGCATAAACTTCTGGTGTAGTTACAAACTTTACAATCCATCGTTTTATGAGTACATAACCTATATTTGTACTACTGTAGACGTTTGGTATCATTTCGGGCATTATTAGTGGGGTCATTTACGAGATACAAACGTGGGTCCATTAGCCCCTGCGCTAAGCTATTCAGCTGATAATGCTATTCTACGCTAACTCTCCCAATGTTAGACCCAGGTGAAATTTTTTTTATTTTTTAGCACCGTTTATCATACAGACATACAGAACAAATTCCATAATACGTGTCCAGTAATGTCCAGTGGTGCATAGAATAAATAAATACAAACTGAACGAGAACAAAAACTCTCTCCCACCCGCCACCCTCTGCGCTCTCGAGGAAAACAAAAGAAAGAAACAGAAATCACGGGTCTTTTTCTTTCTGAGGATCTTGTATCTATGTTGGGTGAATCTGGTTAGAACAGTGTTAGACGTCTCACCCACATATTGAAGACCACATTGTTGGAATTTGATTAAATATACACAGTTATGAGACTTAGGATTGCCATGACATAAAGATTTAAAAACATTGTAACTATACTGATTTCGCAACACAGTCTCACTCCCTACTCGTCAAATGTATGACGCATGGTCAAGGACCCTGGCGTCAAGTTTCAACGAAATAGGGGTACCCTTGACGTTATTTTTCGACGAGGGGGTCCGTCAGATAGACATTCGTGTTATTCCCTCACCGTCGGATATCGACGAAAGAAAAAAACACGCTCCCGCCCCTTAACTCTAAATCTGTGACAGTTATTGGTATTTTTAGCCCAATAACCGCTGTTTTAATCAACATTATTCACGAGATATTATCATGGTTTATATGTATTTCTTTTTATGTTATTATTTCGGTATATTTTGGCCAGGGAAGCTGGATTGCTTTTTTGTTGATTTATATTTTTTAAACTATAATGCTACATCTATCAACATTTATTTAGATGTTATCATTGTATTCATTTCTTTACTTTAATAATATTATTTCGGTCTTATTACCGGTGAAATATTACAGTATGTGCTGTAATACAGAAGATTACGATATAATCCGAGCAGGAAGCATTCAAAGCCGGTAGGCCTATCCCCCAATGCAATGCGGCCATTCATTTCAAAGAATCGGGCAGCGATCAGCTGGTCTTTAACGCCAGGATCGCTTCAATATCCATATATACAGTCAGTGGTTGTATCACCAGCAACAACACGTTGCTCAGTTTTGTTCCAATAAGTTATGAACGTTTAAACGAATCCGCGGAAAACTCCGGAAGTGACGTAGTACGTCCCGCTCGGCGGATACGAAGATAAAAATATATAGGCCTAACATTCGTAATATTAATGTTTTTTTATAATGTTGTATTTGAGGAGTTAAACAATAAAGATGGTTATAATATTAAAATACAGTTTCATGTATTTGTCTACGTTTAAATGAATCCGCGGAAGTGACGTGGAAATTCCACATCTCGTCTGTGAATGAATGTTCCACGTTGTACGTGAGAATTTACACAATAAAATACTAATAATGAAAAAATTGTGTTTTATATTTAGCACTTTGATTTGCCTTATATATACTATATAAAAAACCTACAGTTGAGGGTTTAGAAATACAGCCTAATGGCTTGTTTGACTAATTTGCATTTGTTTTGACTTGAACTTTTGTGAAAAACAATAAACTATATACAAAGAGAAGCATTTTTTATTTTATTTTCCATACATAGTTATTTAAAAGCGCAATTTTCTAATTTTGCAGTTGATGAATATTAATTAGCAAAGACTAAAGGGGAAAAACATGAGTATATTTATATGTGGGACTTAGTTTGATTTAAAATCACACTGCATTATTAGTTGTTTTAAATAAATTACTTTTTTGAAATATCAATTTATGGTAGGCCTAACATATTAATTATTATATTCAGAAGATGATCCTCAAATCAATCCCCGTGGTTACAGCTTATAGCCATCCTAACCTTTGTAGCCTTTACTGAGACTACCTTTTCAAAATTAAGAAGGGACTAGTTTTAAGAAGCATTTTCAGGAAATTAAAAGGATAAGCAGATTGTTGCCGAGGTTTTTGTTCACAGATTAAGATGTATAAAGCTTTGTTTGGGTATGTGTACATATACAACATGTGTTTTGGCATTTTTGGCACACTTCTACCTCAGCCCTACTGCACAAAGACAAAACTCACACATCTCATTCAACCATTTCACAAGCTGAGAAAAGGGTCATGACATGGGTCAGAGCAGTGGTTCCCAATCTTTCTTCCTTGGTGCCCCCCCCCCCTACTCACGTCTAAGAAAAGCTGACCCCCCCCTTGAAACTGAAGTTGAGGTAACTCTCGAGATAGAGCTGGGTCAGAGGATATCAGAGGTCATAAATGATGAACCAATCCATCGGCTCTGCTCCTATAGGCCCAATGGTGTTCATATGGACAACATGCACCTTTGGCTGGAAGGCCCGTGTTGAAATTGTGTGTTATCATTTAAAGCAGACACCCACGGTGAATCAGATGGTTTATGTTATACAAGGCTGCATTACAGAGCATTTTATTATGACTGTCATGAAGGTTGTGTAGAGGAATAGAAACCAGTCTCTCCAGGCAAGCACACAGAATATGGTCTGCTCTCTTTATTCTCCATGCCAAGTATGAGCTCTTATCCTCTGGCAGAAGATATGGGTAAACTTAACTTTTCTAAACTATAGGCCTAATTTGGACCTACCTCAATTAAAACTTTAAATAATGTTGCTTGAGATTGAGGGTGTGCAATAGCTTCATGATATGAAGCATGGTTGTGTTGCTCTTGTCACTGTTTGTGAAAGATGAGCAATAGATTGTTGCTGTGTGATTTGCTTCAGTCTAACCTATATCACTTTGTTCATGTTGTTTTTTATTGTAAGTATGTCAGCTGTATGATAAAACAATATGTCAAGTCTTATTTGTGAAGCATTTGAACTCAAGGCAAATATCCCTCTGGGGACAATAAAGTAGGCCTATCTCCTGCTAAGTGGTCTCCATGATGTGTAAAAATTAAAACTTTGTTGTAGGACTATAGCAAACACATCGTTGGAAAGGTCTCAACCTGGAGAGAAACATATGTCAGTCTGAAGAGGACACATTACTCCTGCTTTGAAATATTGACCTCTGAACCTTGAACCCAGTCCATGTATGAAGGCTTGTCATTTAGCAACAGAAGGTGCTACACACATAAAACCAGCTGTTGTAGAAAGCTCTGGACCTCAGCTGTCATGTAGATATGGTCACCAGATTGTACCTACTGTAAGCACTGTCAAATATGGTAATAAGCTATTTCCACCTATTTAACGATTTGATTTTTAAAATCTGATAACACCAGTGTGTTCTCCATACCAAAAAACCCAGGGTGTATCCAACATTATACACTGCCAACTTCTACTTATGAGAAATATGCCAATATACTTTAAAACTACAACTCCCATAAGAAACGCCACAGAAGCTGTTACAAAGCTTGAGCACTTGTAGTTCTTCCGGGGTGGGTGGGGGGACTCGTTCGGCTCCTGTTTTCTGCTGTCTGCCGTGAAATGGCTTCATTCCGTTTCAGATTGAGGCCGCCCACCGGCCGGCCGAGCACACAATATATGAGACAAATATATGAAACTGTATTTTATTATTATTGCTGTCTTTATTGTTTAACTCCTCAAATACAACATTAGAAAAAAACATCAATATTACGAATATTATATATTTTTATCTTCGTATTGCATTGGGGGATAGGCCTATCGGCTTTGAATGCTTCCTGCTCGGATCATATCTTAATCTTCTGTATTACAGCATATACTGTAATATTTCACCGGTAATAAGACCGAAATAATATTATTAAAGTAAAGAAATGAATACAATGATAACATCAATATTACGAATATTATATATTTTTATCTTCGTATCCGCCGAGCGGGACGTACTACGTCACTTCCGGAGTTTTCCGCGGATTCGTTTAAACGTTATTATGGTTCATAACTTACTGGAACAAAACTGAGCATCGTGTTGTTGCTGATGACACAACCACTGACTGTGTATATGTATATTGAAGCGATCCTGGCGTTAAAGACCAGCTGATCGCTGCCCGATTCTTTGAAATGAATGGCCGCATTGCATTGGGGGATAGGCCTACCGGCTTTGAATGCTTCCTGCTCGGATCATATCTTAATCTTCTGTATTACAGCATATACTGTAATATTTCACCGGTAATAAGACCGAAATAATATTATTAAAGTAAAGAAATGAATACAATGATAACATCTAAATAAATGTTGATAGATGTAGCATTATAGTTTAAAAAATATAAATCAACAAAAAAGCAATCCAGCTTACCTGTTGAAAATGTTGAAATAAGTGATAACAGAGCATCAAGACTGACGTGTGAAAAAGCTTTAAAGCATTGACTGAGAAAGGTTCTACTATATCCCCTAGTAACCAGAACAAAGAACCATATTTTGGTAGCTTGTAAAAAAAAAGAAAAAAAAAAAAAAATCAGATCTTAAAGTACAGATTCTTTGTGATTTAACAAGACCCGCATAAGTATGTTTTGGATGGTGGCTTGTTTTTTAAAGAAGAGCATGTGTATCAGTTTCTTTAAAGAAAACCTTAATCTCTAATCTGTGAGTCTGCTGGAAATCAGTGTGTTTGAACGTAGTGGTATCCAGAAAATCAACAGAAATGTCGCTCACCGTTGGTTTAGGTTTGATTGACTTATTGTGACTGTTTAAAGTGGTCAAAAAATAATCAAAATCCTCTCTAGAATGGGTCCAAACATCCCAGATATCATCTAAATATCTAAAATAGTAGGCAGGCTTTTTGTTGCATGTCTCTAAGGCAGAGTTTTCCCACTGAGCCATAAAGATGTTGGCATATGCAGGGGCAAACTTTTTACCCATCGCCGTCCCTTTAATTTGAAGGAGGAGAGAGGAAAGATTTCCCTTCAAATTCAAAGTCATTTCTTGTCAAGTTGATCTCTACTAACTGCAACCATTTTTTTTTATCTGGCCTCCTATCTGTATATTTTTGGAAAATGTTTCTTATGGCTTGGAGGTATTCTATAATATCAAATATTTGTATACAAGCTGTCAATATCAGCCATGAACAGAAAGGACTGTTCAGGGATATTTAGCTGCTGAATTTTGTGTACAAAATCGTATGTATCATTGATATAACTGGTGTGTCTGGTAGAGAGAGGAGTAAGATAATAGTCTAAAAATCCAGCTGTATAATATGTTTCACTATCACAATCTGATACAATGGTTCTTCCTGGTGGAATAAGATGTGGTACAGGCCAACCGTTGGGAGCTTTGTGGATTTGGGGCAGCATATAAAAGATTCTGGCCCTAGGAGTAGGGTTACCCAGTAAGTACTTGTAAGTACTAGGGATGAGCGAGTACAGCATTTTCTGTATCTGTATCTGTATCTGTTTACCATATGAATTATCTGTATCTGTATCTGTACTCGGACTAGGCGGGGCCTAACCCGGAAGTGGGCGGGATTTAACCCGGAAGTTGGTCGTGTTGTCTTGAAATGGGCAGCGCTTTAACCGGTAGCCTGTTATTTTAAGCATGCAATTGATATGGGTTGATCAGAAATTGTTATATTTATTGCAGAATAGAAAACTATTTACATGACAGCATCAGCACTGAGCTTCAGATCAATGGTTTTGATGACGATAACAAATGAACTATATACAGAACAAGTTTTGCAACAATGAATACAACACATGCGGTTGCAATTATGAAGTAAAATGTAATGAACAAGAGTTTTCTTACTCAACATAACTTTCTTTTTTAACTTTAAATTTTTTTATGATCAGTGTGATTTTTTTTTTGTTTTGCTTCTTTTTTATTTTTTTTATTACCACACCAGGTATGTGTGAGTGTGTGAGTGAGTAACAGAGAGACAGAGAGAGAGAGGGGCGGGGGGACTGTGTGTTTTATACTTATATACTGTCTATGGTTTTATACCACTATTTCCTTTATTTTTTTTAAAGAAATACAGCAAGAAAGTGTCAGACACATAGACAGTATATAGGTCAGACACTCAGTGCGTGAAGTAAAAAAAACTGGTTAGAGCCAGCTGACGGTTTCAAAAAAATAATAATCTGCGACAGGCAGAGACGTAACGCGAGTCGCATTTTAAGCACCACGGCTGAACAAACCCCACGTTTACCAGAACTCTACTGGTTTATAAGTAACTACAAACCGAAGTAAAAAACAAACCTGAAGCTGAAGAAACCCTAACGTTAACGGAAAAGACCCGCGAACCTGAGTGACTGCGGGAGAGACAGAGAGAGCTGTACCCTGACCCTTCTCAGTGTTCTGTGAGTGAGCAGAGCGGAGCGGGAGGGGAGGGGCGCTGTGTGACTAGCCAATCACAGGATGCAGACACAGTCAGCTACCCAATGAGGATTTTTATTCAATCCGAGCACAGATATTGACTCGTATTACTCGTATAATACTCGTACTCGGCAAAAGTGCTTTATCCGTACCGGATACTCGTTTCAGCTGAGTATCCGGCTCAACTCTAGTAAGTACTACGTTTTTGTTTGAAATTTATACATTGTTTGTCCAAAAGTGACTGTAAAATTGTGGTCACGAAAGGGACTGTACCCTTAATAAATTGGTTTATCTAATTTGGTATAATTTAAGTCAGTGAGCTGCCGATACCCTTACCACAAGTATTGTGAATGATTCATGACAACTATGGAGCTGCCTTTATCAGCAGGTTTAATCACAATATGTTTGTTGCTCACAAGCTGTTGGAGTGCCTCAATTTCACAGGGAAGGAGGTTGGGTTTTAAAAGAACAACCCGAAAAGAGTGATCAAAATATGAGACATCTGCTCTGATGAGGTCATTAATAATGTCAGGGATTTGTCCCGTAGGTGTCCAGTCCGATTTAAGAGTAAAAGGTGGGGGTTTGGAATGAGGGCCATTTTCAAAATGCACAGCCAGTTTGAGTTTCTATGATAAACCTTGAGGTCCCATCTACTCTGTTCCAAAATCTGTATATTACTGCCTCATGTTGGAATAAAGTTAAGGCCCCTATTAAGTAAAGAAAATTGTGCCTGTGTGAGCATGACATTTTCATCTAAAACCATGACATTTTTGTTACTGTGATTCCCCTCCTGTATGCACAGGTGTGTGGGGAATCCTAGTTTAAATATTCCAGCCAATAATTAGAAAAGGTCAGGGCTGTTGCTCGAGTCCAGTGAATCTTGTCTCTGTCAGTGTGAAACTCTTGTTGTGGTAAGGCCACAATGTACTCGCAGTGCTCCGTGATGTAATGGTTTAGGTGTATGAGGTTTTCTTGTTCACCAAAGAGGAAGGGCTCTGGAGAAGTTGACCTCCGGTATCAGGATCTCAGCATGGGGGAATCTAGTTTTGTCGATTTTCACCAGTCTCCGCAGTTCTTTCACAGCTGTGTCTGGAACTTTCTGGGTTCTGTTGTTAAGTCCAAAAGGAGAGAATCATCTTTTCTACCGTTGTACTGTTGGTAGCCTTGGAGAGTATATCCTCAGCGTGTGTTAAAGTGACACCAGGAAAACTGTCAATTTGTAGGTCTGCGATGGAAAAAGGAGGAATTCTGCACCCAAACTTAATTCAAAGCGAGCAGGACGTGGCTAAGCTAGCGGAGGTAGTACGTTTAGTAGGGCGAAGGTAAAGCCAACAACACGTAGTCAAGCTAGCAGGATGTAACTGAGCTGGCAAAACGGAGACAAAAGGGGTTAAGGTTTGTGGTTAAGGGTTGGAATTCTGTGGCACTGGCTTATTGATCGGAGGGTAAAAGGTAGATGGAGGTATGAGGGGGTCGAATGGGCTTCTATTGAGCAGTGGGCAGATGGAGTGATAGTGCAGAGGCAACTCTGTTTCTCCAAACCTGGGAGACAGGGATACGAACCCCAGGCAAAGCACATCTATTGGACCAAAGGACAGAGGAGAGAGAACGGGTCTGGGGCTGGGTTGCGGCCTGGGTGTCCATTTTGGGAGGGGATGGAAGGGGTGCCACAGTGTTTGTGAAGGTTAACCGGAATGGGACTATGGATAGAAAGGGGTAAGGTAAGTAAAGAGAAGAGAGAGAGGGACATTGACAACATAAATAAGTAAAACTAGACAAACTAACTGGAGGTCTAAGAAAAATGCTGAAATAAGTGCTAAAATAATGCATACTATCATTTAAAAACATAAGTGCCAAGTAACAAACATGCAAACATCCAAAAGGGATAGGTATTTCTGCTGGAAAGGGAAAGTGTGTTGTTAAGTTTGAGATTGCTCTGTTGTGTACTGGTAAGGTGTGGTGAGAAGTTCATGATGGGGAAGTAGATGTCTGGAAGGGGGAAGGTGTCTGTGGCTTGTTTTATAAAGGATTTTTAATTGTTTACAGGAGGTTTGCCTGGGGTCCTCGTCCCTGTTATTGGTCCCGACGGAGAGGGCAACAACTTGGGGATGTGGGTTGGGGGCAGCTTTTCTTTAACAAATTTCGATGAAGTGGTAGAATTTGGCTCCTGGGTAACTGTCCAGTTGGATGTTGGGATTGGAGTGAGATGGAATACGGTTGATGTTGGAGTCGCCCAGAATTAAGACTGGTTTGGTGCCCTTGAAGAACCAGGCGGGCCATGTGATATGTGGGTTGGTATTTTTTTGTGAGCAGAGGAATGGATGACTGGAAAAAGGGAGCGGGGAGGGAGGAAGTGCAGGGAGAAACATGAGTCTGGACAACAGAGACGCTGGTATCCAGAGGAACAGGGCAGGGCGAGTTGGCCTCCGGGAGTTGTTGTGATGAGGTTTCAGATTGGGTTTTCTCATGGTGGGCATTTTTGGCCTTCTGAGTCCCTTTCATCATGAAGGTTACCCTTCGATCACAGACCACGGTCCAGGTTCCCGGAACCTGCCCTGCCTTTATCGTGACCGTCTGGACACCAGCGTCACCTGCTGGTGTTTGGGAGAGGGGAAATGAGGTCATCATTGATGATGGAAACAGAGTTGTGAGAAGTCATGGGGAAAATGGGTGGGGGATCTGGGACATGGTCTGGCTGGGCTGAGGGTAAGTGAATTTGTGCTAACAGTTGGTTGCCCACTTTTCTTGATTCTAGGCTGGTGGAGAGTTGGGGATTGTGATTGGCTTTTCTTGTGAGTCGAATGTTGGCAGGGAGGGTTGAGGGTGGATGCCGAATGAGGATCTGATTCAGGGTCAGCAGGGACCTGATTAGGTTCACTGAGCTAGGTAGGTTTCTCAGAGAGGAGTTGGTGGAAGAGGTAGTGAAGAGAGTGGAGGGAATTGCTCCTCGTCAGACAGATCCGGGATGGGAGAAAGAGAGCTGCCCCTACTGACTTTCCGTTTTGGAAAGTGTGGAGTGCTGGTCTGGGGGTCAGGGGTGGTGATGTGTGAAATCCAAAGATCAAGAATGTGTTGGACTGTGTGGGGTGTTTCCACTCTGAGGCGGCCCCCATAGCGCTTTTGTGCCCAGCCTAAGGCTATTTGATGGGCCAGTGGGTTGCAGAGGGCGGTGCTCAGAGTGGAGATAGTGGTCTGATAATGGTCCTGATGAATGTGCATGTTAGTCATCATCCAGGTTGTGGTGTTATTCTGTACTTTCTGTTGGGTACTGGTTGAGAGTGTGGATGGTTTAATAAAGTCAGTGAGTCTTTGCACTTGTCTTGTCATACCTGGTGGAAAATTGTGGCCATTGCATGGTCAATGATGTGTTTGTGGTGTACTGCCTGTATAAGTTTAAAGTATGGTTTACTGGTGGCTCTGGTCTCTGGGTCTGGTAGTTGGGTGAGAGTCTGAGTGGGTGGTAGGTCCCTCATCTTGATTCTACGTGTGGGAGGAGTGCTGGGCGAGGGTCTGTGAGGAATGTCAAGGGACATGAGTGGTGTTGGTGTATGTGGTGTGTTCAGGCTGTGGGGGACTCACCCTTCTACTGGCAGTAGAGGCCTAGCCTGGCTCCGCCCTCCTACGTACTTCTGCTCAATTTTCATTTTCCTTCAGTACTCTGTCTGGGTTTGCATTATATTCTTGGGTTTTCTCCAGTATAATTTTTACCAGTCCAATCAGCGAACAGAGGGAGTGGCTGAGAACAATGACGTTGAGGTTGTGCGCTAGGTTTGAGTTGTAGTTCCGTAATGGCGGTGGAGAAAGATGCGAGCGAAGCCATTCGGTCCGTTGTGGCAACGCTGCCAAATATCCAGAAGTTAAAGCCTGAGCAAGAACAATCTTTGCTGAGTTTTGTTGGTGGCCATGATGTTGTGGCCCTCCTCCCCACGGGGTTCGGGAAAAGTTAGATTTTCCAGCTCGCTTCGTTAGTGGTGAAGGATTTGGCTAAGATTAACAGTAGCAATGCTAAGCCAATAGTTGTTTTTGTCTCCCCTCTTGTTAGCCTGGTCCTACCAGACAGTACGTAGGAGGGCGAAGCCAGGCTACAAGAGTGGCTCTGGGCAGATCCAATATTTTTAAACAGAGTACCCGCCTTCAAGGAAGTTAAAACTTGTCAATGGAGAGTGGCCAGACTCTCTGTACAAATGAAATGTACCAGAGTCTGTTAACAAATGCTTGTGTAATGAAGGGCTCTTACCTGGTGGAATTAAGCAGCTGTCTCCAGAAGTCCAGTGGTATAAAATGGAGGGAGTGTGAATGTTCTTTGGCGTTGCTTCTTAATGGTGTTGGAACAGTGTTCGAACTATACCGTGGCCTTCAGTGGGAGCCCACTTTTTTTCCCCGGGAGGGGGGCTCGAGCACTTGCAACTTACAAAGATACATAACAGCTACAAGTGTATGCAGATTTTTGAGATTTCACATGAACAACTGTTAGTTACTCAGGCTACCGAAGAATACCATAATTCCTCCGTTCAATTAGACCTTAGTGACGCACCCCAAGCTTCCATCCTTAACAGACATGTATATCGGCTCTTCCAGTCTCTCCACTGCTGGCTGTACCAATTTAATGGGAGAGAGAGGAGCAAGAGGGGTAAGGATCATCTTCAGCCAGAGAGGACATTATTTCTTCAGCTTCTTCTTGCGTTGTCACCCCGGTGGGAGATGTGCTAACAGGGCTTGCAACAGGTGAATTAGTCATTGCTACACAATTTTTTAGTAAAAACAAAATGAATTAAAGCTGCGAGCAGCGATGGACGGGCCCTCGCGCGTCTGTGTGCGCCCGGGTTACCGGCGGACGCCGCTCCTTGCGACCATGCATTTGCGCGCCACTCGGACGCCGCAAACCGTCACCAATGAAAAGGGAACTCCCCGCCGAGTTCAACGATAGCTCACACAAGACTCTACATCATACGGTTCATTAGCTGTGAAAGCGGGCGTGGCTAAACCATAGGGGGCGGGTCCAACCATCACCAATTAAAAATGAAGCCTCTGCTGAGATGAATGATACCTCACACAAGACTCTACCTTAAATGGGTCAGCATGTATGAAAGGGGGCGTGGCTTAAACATAGGGGACGGGCCAAACCATCACCGATGAAGAAGGAAGTTTCTGCTGAGTTCAATGATACCTCACACAAGTGTTTACATCAATCGGGCCATTAGTAATAAAAGGGGGCGTGGCTTGAACATAAGGGGCGGGTCAAACCCTCACCAATCAAGAAGGAAGTCTCTGCTGAGTTCAATGATACCTCACACAAGGGTATACCTTAAACGGTTCAAATGTTATGAAAGGGGGCGTGGCTTATGCATAGGAGGCGGGCCAAACCATCACCAATAAAAAAGGAACTCTCTGCTGAGTTCAATGACACCTCACACAAGACTCTACCTTAAACAGTTCAAATGTTATGAAAGGGGCGTGGCCTGAGTAAGTGGGCGTGGCCATATTATAGGGGGCGGCTCAGTATCACACGTAGACCACACATTCTGAGTTTCATGCAAATCGGATGATGTTTGTCATATAAGGCACATTTCATGTTGCAAGCGGGGGGTGCTATGACCAAAAGTCAATTTTGGCCTGTAGGTGTCCTCAGGCCTGGACCCTTGTCCATCGTGAGAAATTTCGGGCAGATACGACAACGTACACTCAAGTTACAACAACTTCTATGTTCATCGCTAAACACTCAAAATGGCCGCCACACCACGCCCACACCGTCTGACGAAAAGTTTTTCTTTTCATAACTTTTCATCGTTAAGGTGTTGGGATGGTACAGACCAAGTTTGAAGTCCATCGGATGAAATCTCTAGGAGGAGTTCGTTAAAGTATAGCACCTTGACATTTAGGCCTACTTCCTGTTGCCACTAGGGGGCGCTATGACTTTAAGTAAATATCGGCCTTTATTTGTCCTCAGGGTTGGACTCTTATGAATTCTGAAAAGTTTCGAGGTAATCGGACAACGTACACTCGAGTTACACCCACTTCCTGTTTCGGCGGCAAAACGCACAAAATGGCTGCCCCGCCACGGCCACGCCCTATGACGAAAAGTTTGTCTTTTAACAACTTTTCATCTTTAACTTCTTAAGATGGCACAGACCGAGTTTGAAGTTGATCGGATGAAATCTCTAGGAGGAGTTCGTTAAAGTACAACATGTGGAAATGGCCAAAATCGCACTAATTTCGAACTTTGAAATCAAAATGGCGGACTTCCTGTTGGGTTTAGGGTATGGCTCTCATTAAGTTTTTTGTACATCTTGACATGATACATATGTTTACCAAGTTTCGTGAGTCTACGTTAAACGCACTGCAGGGGCTCAATTTTCTTAACTTTCTAGGGGGCGCTAGCGAGCCATTTTTGTGCGCCTATTCCCGAAACCCTTAAAATACGTAAATTTTCACCAGACTTGATGCGACCGCCAAATTTGGTGAGTTTTTGAATATGTTAAGGCCCTCAAAAAGCCAATTCATTTGACGGGCAAAAGAAAGAAAGAAAGAATTAAAGCTGCGAGCAGCGATGGACGGGCCCTCGCGCCTCTGCGCGCGTCGGGGTTACCGGCGGACACCGCTCCTTGCGACAGTGCATTCGCGCGGCACTCAGACGCCGTAAACCGTCACCAATGAAAAGGGAACTCCCCACCGAGTTCAACGATACCTCACACAAGACTCTACGTCATACGGTTCATTAGCTGTGAAAGGGGGCGTGGCTAAAGCATAGTGGGCGGGTCCAACCATCACCAATTAAACATGAAGCCTCTGCTGAGATGAATGATACCTCACACAAGACTCTACCTTAAATGGGTCAGCATGTATGAAAGGGGCCGTGGCTTAAACATAGGGGACGGGCCAAACCATCACCAATGAAGAAGGAAGTCTCTGCTGAGTTCAATGATACCTCACACAAGTGTTTACATCAATCGGGCCATTAGTAATAAAAGGGGGCGTGGCTTGAACATAGGGGACGGGCCAAACCCTCACAAATCAAGAAGGAAGTCTCTGCTGAGATCAATGATACCTCACACAAGGGTATACCTTAAACGGTTCAAATGTTATGAAAGGGGGCGTGGCTTATGCATAGGGGGCGGGCCAAACCATCACCAATAAAGAAGGAACTCTGCTTAGTTCAATGACACCTAGCATGAGACTCTACCTTAAACGGTTCAAATGTTATGAAAGGGGGCGTGGCCTGAGTAAGTGGGCGTGGTCATATTATAGGGGCTGGCTCAGTACCACATGTAGACCACACATTATAAGTTTCATGTAAATCGGATGATGTTTGTCATATAAGGCAGATTTGCTGTGGCCAGGGGGGGTGCTATGACCAAAAGTCAATTTTGGCCTGTAGGTGTCCTCAGGCCTGGACCCTTGTCCATCGTGACAAATTTCGGACAGATACGACAACGTACACTCAAGTTACAACAACTTCTTTGTTCATCGCTAAACACTCAAAATGGCCGCCACGCCACGCCCACACCGTCTGACGAAAAGTTTTTCTTTTAATAACTTTTCATCGTTAAGGTGTTGGGATGGTACAGACCAAGTTTGAAGTCCATCGGATGAAATCTCTAGGAGGAGTTCTTTAAAGTTTAGCACCTTGACTTTTAGGCCTACTTCCTGTTGCCACTAGGGGTGCTATGACTTTAAGTAAATATCGGCCTTTATTTGTCCTCAGGGTTGGACTCTTATGAATACTGAAAAGTTTCGAGGTAATCGGACAACGTACACTCGAGTTACACCCACTTCCTGTTTCGGCGGCGAAACGCACAAAATGGCCGCCCTGCCACGGCCACGCCCTATGACGAAAAGTTTTTCTTTTAACATCTTTTCATCTTTAACATCTTAAGATGGCACAGACTGAGTTTGAAGTTGATCGGATGAAATCTCTAGGAGGAGTTCGTTAAAGTACGACATGTGGAAATGGCCAAAATCGCACTAATTTCGAACTTTGAAATCAAAATGGCGGACTTCCTGTTGGGTTTAGGGTATGGCTCTAATGACGTTTTTTGTACATCTTGACATGTTACATATGTGTACCAAGTTTCGTAAGTCTACATTAAACGCACTGCAGGGGCTCAATTTTCTTAACTTTCTAGGGGGCGCTAGCGAGCCATTTTTGTGCGCCTATTCCCGAAACCCTTAAAATACGTAAATTTTCACCAGACTTGATGCGACCGCCAAATTTGGTGAGTTTTTGAATATGTTAAGGCCCTCAAAAAGCCAATTCATTTGACGGGAAAAAGAATAGAAAGATAGAAAGAAAGAAAGAATAATTCCTTCAGTTTCAATAGGGCCTTCGCCGCTGTCGGCGCTCGGGCCCTAATGAAGCCTCTGCTGAGAAGAATGATACCTCACACAAGACTCTACCTTAAATGGGTCAGCATGTATGAAAGGGGGCGTGGCTTAAACATAGGGGACGGGCCAAACCATCACCAATAAAGAAGGAACTCTCTGCTGAGTTCAATGACACCTCACACAAGACTCTACCATAAATGGTTCAAATGTTATGAAAGGGGGCGTGGCCTGAGTAAGTGGGCGTGGTCATATTATAGGGGCCGGCTCAGTATCACACGTAGACCACACATTCTGAGTTTCATGCAAATCGGATGATGTTTGTCATATAAGGCAGATTTAATGTTGCCAGCGGGGGGCGCTATGACCAAAAGTCAATTATAGCCTGTAGGTGTCCTCAGGCCTGGACCCTTGTCCATCCTGAGAAATTTCGGGCAGATACGACAACGTACACTCAAGTTACAACAACTTCTTTGTTCATCGCTAAACACTCAAAATGGCCGCCACGCCACGCCCACACCGTCTGACGAAAAGTTTTTCTTTTAATAACTTTTTATCGTTAAGGTGTTGGGATGGTACAGACCAAGTTTGAAGTCCATCGGATGAAATCTCTAGGAGGAGTTCGTTAAAGTATAGCACCTTGACTTTTAGGCATACTTCCTGTTGCCACCAGGGGGCGCTATGACTTTAAGTAAATATCGGCCTTTATTTGTCCTCAGGGTTTGAATGTTATGAATCCTGAAAAGTTTCGAGGTAATCGGACAACGTACACTCGAGTTACACCCACTTCCTGTTTCGGCGGCGAAACGCACAAAATGGCCGCCACGCCACGGCCACGCCCTATGACGAAAAGTTTTTCTTTTAACAACCTTTCATCTTTAACATCTTAAGATGGCACAGACCGAGTTTGAAGTTGATCGGATGAAATCTCTAGGAGGAGTTCGTTAAAGTACGACATGTGGAAATGGCCAAAATCGCACTAATTTCGAACTTTGAAATCAAAATGGCGGACTTCCTGTTGGGTTTAGGGTATGGCTCTAATGAAGTTTTCTGTACATCTTGACATGTTACATATGTTTACCAAGTTTCGTGAGTCTACGTTAAACGCACTGGAGGGGCTCAATTTATTTAACTTTGTAGGGGGCGCTAGCGAGCCATTTTTGTGCGCCTATTCCCGAAACCCTTAAAATACGTAAATTTTCACCAGACTTGATGCGACCGCCAAATTTGGTGAGTTTTTGAATATGTTAAGGCCCTCAAAAAGCCAATTCATTTGACGGGAAAAAGAATAGAAAGAAAGAAAGAAAGAAAGAAAGAAAGAAAGAAAGAAAGAAAGAAAGAAAGAAAGAAAGAAAGAAAGAAAGAAAAATAATTCCTTCAGTTTCAATAGGGCCTTCGCCGCTGTCGGCGCTCGGGCCCTAATAATTCCTTCAGTTTCAATAGGGCCTTCGCCGCTGTCGGCGCTCGGGCCTAATTAAAGCTGCGAGCAGCGATGGACGGGCCCTCGCGCCTCTGTGCGTGTCGGGGTTACTGGCGGACGCCGCTCCTTGCGACCGTGCATTTGTGTGGCATTCAGACACGGAACACCCCGCCGAGTACGATACCTCACACAAGATTCTACGTCATGAGGTTCATTAGCTGTGAAAGGGGGCGTGGCTAAACAATAGGGGGCTGGCCAAACCATCACCAATAAAAAAGGAAGTCTCTGCTGAGTTCATTGATACCTCACACAAGGGTGTACCTTAAACGGTTCAAATGTTATGAAAGGGGGCGTGGCTTAAGCATAGGGGGCGGGCCAAACCATCACCAATCAAGAAGGAACTCTCTGCTGAGTTCAATGACACCTCACACAAGACTCTACCTTAAACGGTTCAAATGTTATGAAAGGGGGCGTGGCCTGAGTAAGTGGGCGTGGTCATATCATAGGGGGCGGCTCAGTATCACATGTAGACCACACATTCTGAGTTTCATGCAAATCCGATTATGTTTGTCATATAAGGCAGATTTGCTGTTGCCAGCGGGGGGCGCTATGACCAAAAGTCAATTTTGGCCTGTAGGTGTCCTCAGGCCTGGACCCTTGTCCATCCTGAGAAATTTCGGGCAGATACGACAATGTACACTCAAGTTACAACAACTTCTTTGTTCATCGCTAGACACTCAAAATGGCCGCCACGCCACGCCCACACCGTCTGACGAAAAGTTTTTCTTTTAACAACTTTTCATCGCTAAGGTGTTGGGATGGTACAGACCAAGTTTGACGTCCATCGGATGAAATCTCTAGGAGGAGTTCGTTAAAGTATAGCACCTTGACTTTTAGGCCTACTTCCTGTTGCCACTAGGGGGCGCTATGACTTTAAGTAAATATCGGCCTTTATTTGTCCTCAGGGTTGGACTCTTATGAATCCTGAAAAGTTTTGAGGTAATCGGACAACGTACACTCGAGTTACACCCACTTCCTGTTTCGGCGGCGAAACGCACAAAATGGCCGCCCCGCCACGGCCACGCCCTATGACGAAAAGTTTTTCTTTTCACAACTTTTCATCTTTAACGTCTTAAGATGGCACAGACCGAGTTTGAAGTTGATCGGATGAAATCTCTAGGAGGAGTTCGTTAAAGTACGACATGTGGAAATGGCCAAAATCGCACTAATTTCGAACTTTGAAATCAAAATGGCGGACTTCCTGTTGGGTTTAGGGTATGGCTCTAATGAAGTTTTTTGTACGTCTTGACATCATACATATGTGTACCAAGTTTCGTGAGTCTACGTTAAACGCACTGGAGGGGCTCAATTTTCTTAACTTTGTAGGGGGCGCTAGCGAGCCATTTTTGTGCGCCTATTCCCGAAACCCTTAAAATACGTAAATTTTCACCAGACTTGATGCGACCGCCAAATTTGGTGAGTTTTTGAATATATTAAGCCCCTCAAAAAGCCAATTCATTTGACGGGAAAATAATAGAAAGAAAGAAGAAAGAAGAATTCCTTCAGTTTCTATAGGGCCTTCGTTGCTGTCGGCGCTCGGGCCCTAATAATAGAAAGAAAGAAAGAAAGAAAAATAATTCCTTCAGTTTCAATAGGGCCTTCGCCGCTGTCGGCGCTCGGGCCCTAATTAAACTGCCTTGTTTTCTTTTTGCCATGGCAAAATATATATGATGCATACTGCAGAATGGATTTCAAGGACTTTGCGCACCGATTAATGGCCTCCAACGTTTATATTTTTTCTGCGAATCTTTGAGTTAACATGTAGCCTACTAAACATGAGTTGAATTTGCACTGCAGCGCCGCCACGCCTTGATGCTCATAACAAGAATAGCATGTATAGTTATCTTTATTGAAGTGAAATAGGTTCAAATCGCCGACATGCATGAATGATATTTTTGCAGTTTTACACATAATAATCCACGATGATCACATTACACAAAACTGAAATTGCACGTCAAAATGACACATTGTCAATATATACCCCTCAAAATTTCAAAATCACATTTTCAGGTGAGCCCAGCTCCCCCGTAGTTCGCACCCTGTGTTGGAAGGTAGGTTAGCCGAGGGCTGCTGGGATAGCAGCTAACCCTGCGACCTTGCTACTGTTGAGTAAAAAAAGAATAGCCTCCAAGAAAAAGGGTTGAAGGGCAGGCATCTGTGGGCAGAGCCCCTCCACAAGCAATTTAAAAACAATTACTTTATTAAATGTTTGAAATTTAAAAAGAGCAGATTAAAAACTATCCCCAAATAGGGAAAAGGAGTGTGCTTAAAAAAGTGGAATAAATCTGTACCTGCGAGCAGAAGTTTCCCTGATGTTTCGCAAACTGTGTTGCTTCTTCAGAGGGTTGCATGAGTGTGTTTCCCACAGCCCTGTTGCTAATTGAAGGTTACAGGAAGGAGCATCACTCCTTCCTGCAAGTTAAAACCAAACAAACAATCAGTATACGGCAGAGGAGGTGCTAACTATTTTTATGGAGGAGTGCATGGTGTCAGTTGGGTCTAAAACTGAGGAGGCAACACAGAGGAGAGGCAACACAATGATTAAATGAAGATTTAAAAAAGCCAAAGCTGTGTGACTAAAGCCCCATTTACACTGGATTCATTCATTCATGTCTATTACGGGTGATTTTAACATTACCTGTGCGGGTCAGTGACTTTAATCCATGTGTATGTAGGTCATTTTTCACCCTTACCCCACTAATAATTATCTCAGAACAAATGAAAGCCTTTAGGTGAGCAAGACCCTGTAAAAGCTCATCAAATGTGCAGTTGTAATGTGAGCTACAGGTACTGCTATTCTCTTTTGAGGCCTGCTTTTAGCCTATATTTGTGGGGATTAATATGAGACCCGAGAGAAACACGACTGAAAGACTATTGTGACTGCCAATAATCTATCCAATATGAAGGTTGACATATTTAAAAGTCGGGGGGAAAAAAAAACAAACTTAAATGCCACAATAGAAATCCCATCTGTACAATGACGAGATGGAGATCAGAAAGTCTCTTTGGCCTAGAACGCACGTTCCCAGGAATCTTTGTAAACATAGCTTTTTCTATGCATTTTGGCCTTTTATCTATGCACTTTTACCTATGTCCCTGAAAATGGATCTTTTGGAAAACTCCGGCCAGTGTGAACATTTTCAGAAAGAAGACCTGATGAAACAATATTGGAATTAGGTCTATATGTGAATGATGTAGCTAAAGCCTATGTGACACATTTGACCATAATAACTGCTAAAGTCCCTTATTATATATCATTAGAGAAGCAGGTGTCACACGTCCCATGAGGGAAGCATGTTTGTGTGATGCTGATTTAGACCAGACCAAAGCGGCAGGTGAAAGGATTCATTCGAAAGATAGTTTCAGGAAGGTCCGCACACAGCAGCCTGGTGGCTGCACACCACGTTTTTCAAACAGACAGTACTATAAAAGACAGAGACGCTGTAAGACTATTGTTTCCCACAACACTACAACAAAGAGGACGCCTATGGAGCACGCGGGGCAGCGGACCCGGAGCAACAGCGTGGTAACCGAAGCAAGCAGCCATCTTTAGATGCTTAACAATGCGGTGTCTGGGTGAGTCAGTTTAACACAGCACAACCCCTCTAGAAGTATGAAAGACATACACTCATCCAGGCAAGTTAAGTCTCATTCTCACATTGAACGCAACAAGCAGGGAAAACAAGACTGGGGGGATTAATGTAATGAGTTAAGTTAGCCTTTGGTTGTTGTGGTCCTTTGTGTTACGAGCCCAGGTTAGCTTAGCCTTGTAACACCCTGCTCAATACAATGTCACTTTTTCCCTTATGGTCTGAAGCCCCTATATTTTTTCTAGTCGCTTTTTAGAAACAAAAAAGTTAATAACTTCCACAAGTTGGCAACACTACCAGCTCTGATTTTGCCATGACATTGGCGCTCCCCACCCAGTATTGGCCAAGCTTAGCGCTAAACTAGAAAGCACTCGAGAAGAAAGTTGTTTTGGTGGAACCCCACAAAAGAAAACGCCACATCCAATATTAAATGAAGTTAACTGTTGACACCATACAGTAACGTGAGCTATTTAAATTATACAAGATACATGGTAATTTGCTCTTACCAGTGTATCACCTTGTGTACTTCGTCCACAGCAATGCCACCACGTGCCAGTTAGAGTAAATGCCATAAACATTATTTTTAAATCTTTACAATCATTCCCCCAAAGAACCAAGCAGGCCTGCCTTCTAGCAGGATCCAAATTTTCGTCAAAACTTGCCATTTTCAGTGTTTAGCTTGCGAGGGTTGTTGTTGTTTCCCGTAGCGAAGAAAGTTTGAGAACGGCAACACACGGAAGTTAAGGGACATCCAGATGGCAGTCAATTATCCTGGAAATGTACTTAAGATTCTCATGATCCATACACTCTGTGTCTTTATTCTCCTGTCAACCTTCAACAGCAGCAGCTTACCATCATTTCCTGTTCAGTTGTTACACTTTACTTGATATTTGAACTTGTATGTGTATAATCATTTTGACAACACTGCATCATGGTGGTAAAGATGCAAATCTCACTAACCCCTCCAAAAGCTAAGATCTAAGCTAAGATGTTTTGAGTGAGATACGGTTTCTGAATGTCCTGCCTTCAGTCTCCTTGTGAGCTGTTCAAAATATGCACGGCTTGTGACGTCACAAGCCGAAACGAGGTGGCTAACCGCAACCGTTAGCTCGTAGCATTAGCATGCTAAAGCTAACGCTAGCATGCTACCTCATTCTCAATAGCAAAGCACTGCTACAACACACACAAGTTCACCATAATCTACAAAAGAACTACTTACATGTGTGCCCTCATTTAGAAGTCTCCCAGCTAATCCTGCCTTGTAACTGACCAAAGGTGAAGAAACAGCTTTACTGTCTATGGAGCTAGCTAGATGGCATGATCCACATCTGAGCTACTGCGCATGTGCGAGTGCAATCAAAGATAGTACAGAAGAAGAAGAAGAAGAAAAGAGGTCTCACTCTGTAGCTAAAACAGAAACCAGGTGAAAAGAGGATCTACAGCAGTGAGAGAGAGCTGTGCAGTACAACAACAATGTGGTGTTTTTTGAAAATTAACACATGTAAACCTATTCTGGTACGACCTTAAAATACAATTATGAACCTGAAAATGAGCATAATATGGGCGCTTTAAGGAATTGCAGGTAGGGTTTGGTAGCCTTGTAGTAGTCATAATGATGATTATACTGGTGATGCAATATCTCTTCCTAAGATTCTTTTGGAATTTCCTAACAACTTAACAAATAAAATGGGTTTCATTGCAGTAAAATAACTTACGGTATACATAATAGCACCTGTTGTGTAATTTAACTATGTCACATGGGTGATAAAAGGAGCAGGTCCTATAAACTGTTAAAAGTAAAAGAAAAAACTTTTTGCTGCCCAGTCAAGGGAAAAGGGGGGAGGGGTAACAGAGAAAACATTCAAAGAATACAATCCTCGCTCAACTGGTGTGTATATATAGCTCAGCACTTGTTATGATAGCAGCTATTTGGTTATTAGTGGACTAAAGCAACAGCAATGATAATAATGTCAGAACCAATTATGTATCGCCAAATGCACACACACACCCTCTCCCTTCCAATGCTGTGTTGTAACACACAAATCACACACACAGTAAAAGACAAATTAAAGTCACACAATGAGGGCATGAAAGCTAGACCTCTTGGGTGCATAAAGTAATATGAAACCTTTATTGTGAATGAATAAAGAAACACTGGCACAAATAAAGAAATACTCTTTCAGAGAAGCACTGGGTAACTCAAGAGTCTCGGATTTAGGCCATATTCATAAATTGTGAACAGATCTGCAAAATTGCCTCTGGGTTTCTTAAGAAGAGCTGGAAAGTGTTGCTGGAGAGAGACACAACTGGAACATTTTGCTTAAGCTGCTGCCCCCGTGACCCTGCCCCAGATAATCAGATGAAAAAAGATGACTGGATGGATGAAAACATTTTAAGCTGCATGTATACTTAAGCTGCTAAGGAAATGTCACTTTTTGAGTCTAGATCAACCTACAAAAGCCTTAAATTACGGACCTGGCTTGGCTGCACACACTCAATACTTTTATGTCCCTGAAAAGGGGCTACGCGTTTCTTTAAAGAAACCCTTTAACAGATTATATTGGATTTAGGGACATTTTCTCTATTGCTATTCTACTAACAACCTCCTTCAGTTCTGAAGATAAGGAGGGAAGGAAGAATGCAAAAAGTCTAAAATTTTGTTCCATATCAGCTTTTCTAAGCCAGAGGAGTTGGACTCCTCAAGGTAGCAAGGCTTACTCCGATTCTCCAATGGGCGCGTCTTTGCTGCGTTCTGGTTTTGTCTACCGCCACACCACACCGGTCTTGCTGTCCGACTCGCAGATTTTATTGTCTCTACAAGTACGCCACTCCGACATGCTTCTATTCCGACATGCCGCTATTCCCTAACCCTAAAGGAAACAAAAATTGTCGGAGTGGTGGGACGTTTGAAAACAATGGAAGTGCCGCCACGCCGAAAATTAGATGTCAGTGTCGGAGTGGGGGTATGTTGGAATGGATGGCAGAACCCTTATTAAGCTAGTATCTGCCTTCCACTCCAAGCGCTGCTGTAATTAAACTCCATGCCTTCTCTTTTCTGGTGTTGTCCTTATAAAAAGGCTCTTTGATGCATCTCGTTGTCTGTGGTTTTGTAAAGGAGACATAAACGATATTGGGTGGTGTCTTTTGGTAAATTGACTGGATAACCTCGCGGTTTCAGTTCCTGCCCGGCTGTCCGAGCGGCTCACATGAAAATAGACCTGCCGTGTATCTTTAGCGGCGTGGCGCGGCTGGTTGAGTATCAAGCATTGACCTGAATGGACGCGATTGCTTGTAGGAGTTGCGGCGCCTCCGAAATGCAGCGCACACACGCCCGGTGGAAAATAGGGGTTATGGTAAATGTCAGATACGTGGGTTTTTCTTCCACGGAAGGGATCGCCCCCGCTTCCCAGCATTGCACACTAGTGGGCATGCCACCAGTTTCTCTTCAATGATAAATGATAAGCAGAGAAAACAGGCTACACCCTCCTACAACCGCAATGGCCGCAGCGGATTGGACGATCGCGTCCCGTGGGTTTGTCTGCTCCCGGATTTTAAAACCGACCATAGTGGCGTCTCTTTTGGAATATACAATCTCTTATTTTATGAAAATAGTTCACAGAAATGGGTTTCTGAAAACATTTTAAGTGAGAAATAGGCCATGCAGTTTCTGTCTTCATTTTCATCAGCTTTTGAGAGGCGGCGAGCCGAGCCGCCCGCTTAATTTGCATAAAGTTGCCTGGATTCAACTTGATGCAAATGCGGAGCGAGCGACTCGACGCCACGCTTTCTCTAAAGTCCCAGCGACACATTGGATAGACAGTAAGCACGAGGACGACCGGTGGAGCTACAGATAACACAAAGTGCAACGTGACACAAACATAAATCGTTATTTCTCAAAGTTTTATTCTCCAGAAAAAGTGAGCGTCATGCGGCGATGACAGTTAAGTAAAGTATTTTGTTTTCTCCGGCTTGAAAGCGCTGTGTTTAATGTTGACACCACGTTGTGCCATTTCTTTTTGAGATTATTTTCCATTGGATATTGCAGTTCATAAATAAGTGTTTTTGCATGGCTGGCTGAGTGGCTCTATATCTGTGGTATTGGAAAGGGGGATTTAATTCTTGCATGTTTTGCTTTGCATGAGTCCATTTTAACTTTTGGTTTGATTTCATTCTATTCTCCGTCCCAAATTGTTACAGACGCCAGCGAGATAATGGGCGCACAGCAGCTCTTTCTAACAAAGATCTATGACAGACAAGTTTTGCAGAAGGCATGGTCACTCTTGTCAAGCTCTGACCACCCACTCTTGGAGGAATTCATTCCTCTTCCCTCTGGGCCGAGACATAGGCTCCCTAGAGCAAAAACAAACCGTTGCACATTTTCTTTTGTCAATCTCGAGGGATTTTGTTTGACTCTTGATGAAATTGTTTCAATCAATCTGTTGGTCGTGTGCTGCTGGGATGTTTGATGTTTTGTGCCATGTTTATTGTGTTATTGTTTTTGTTGTTTGTTGTACCTCCAACTGCAAATCAAATTTCCCCTCGAGCGACAATAAAGAACTCTCAAACTCGGAGCTCTGAACCGTCCTCCAGAATAATAGCATCAATGTCCGTTTTTTCGGTTTCTTCGACAGTTTGCAAAGGGGTAGAATACTCCTATTGACTGTGTTTTATTTCTTGTGGATGTTTTTCTGCTAACCTCAGCCATTTGACAAATGTATAGGAACGATCCCCAAGTGCTAAATGTAATTAACAAAAGAGAAAACGATGGCCCAAGTTGTGGGCAACAAGCAATTAAACAGAATTACAACATTATTGATTAAAAGCTTTTTCATTATAAACTGTTCCACACACGTTGTGGTCTAATGTCTCCTCTGGGTAATGGGTAATTTAAATAAATAAAGCTGTATTTCTATCCTCTATATATTCTGTCTCATGAAGAAAGTTGTCTATTTTATCTGAGGTGAAGCACAGTGACCGACTGATATGAGATTTGTATTTAAATGCCAGTACAGTATCACATGTTCTGCTCTTAACTGACTCACCATCCCCAGTCTCTCAGACATACCAAGAAGACAGTGCATGCTGCTACAGTGGGTCATGGCCTTTTTTATATGTTGGAGTCAGTGGGGATTCATAATCTATTAACCTGTTGCTTCAGCAAAATGAATGCAACAAAAACAAAGCAAGAAAAATAGTGCGAGAATGTTGTTGAGTTTGCAGCTTGTTGGCTGCCAGCTTCGGGCCCTTTTCTTGTATTATTAGCTATTCATCAAACATTCTCTGCCAAGAGTGTGGTTGGTCCCGAGGTGAGGCCTGCTGGCAACACCACACCTCTTTCACCTATTCATGGCAAGGGTCTATGAAATATAGATTACTGCTGTGGGCTTCACACAGAGGCATGGCTTCTGTGGCTGCATTGCCAAGCAGGGAAGAAGGCAATGGCTGTGATTTGGAATGAAGAAACGCTGTCTCACAATTCAGTGAAATGGGCACAAACTCTGAAAGACAAATGACATGTTCTGGAGACAAATAACGAACGTTATGTTCCTTTGAAACCTCAACCTTTAGGCAGAGGTTGAGAGCCAAAATGATGCACAAGTTAAAGTTAGAATTTAAACTTTAAAGCTATAATGCCCAACTATTTTATATAAATGAATGCCCTATCGGCTCCACACAACTCTCTCTGTATCTCTCAGTATGGCTGTGTGTGTTTACGAAATGGTGTCGTCCAGCGACTTTCGCACGCAGAAACTCGAGTGATGCATTTTACGCCAACGCTGAGATAGGCTAACAGCAGCGTTCAGTTTTGGAGACAAAGAGGACATAAAAATAACTATTTTAATCCTGGGTGTTAGCAACTGTATGGAGGAGGGGTGGAGGTGGTGCGTAATCGGCGAAGGCTTGCATCATGTGGATGCTCCGAGTGTTTTTGTCATTACTTTGAAATCCTCATGGGGGGCGACAGAAACTACGCACTGTAGCATTTGTTTTTGGTGTGGTTGGGAAAAAAATTATTAATATTTTAACATATTGTAATTCAATTGGCCCGTGAGAGAAAACTAGACTGCTGCATCTCCTCTTGGCTCGGTTTCCTATCTAGCCCGTGACGGGAGATTTTGGCCAATCACAGGTCATTAGAGAGAGAGTGTGTGTTCTTTTTGGCTGCTCTATGTATGCATATGCCCGTGCGATAGAGAGGGGAGAGCTGCAAGAAGTTCACTAGCTACAAATTCAAGATGGCCAAAATAGTCAGTCTGAAAACAACACAGATACCCACAAACTGTACTTGGTTCTCTTAAAGGGAAAGTTTGGGTAATCTAAAGTGTGTTTGCATGAGTAACTTGTCCATAGTCAGTGTATTAGCTACAGTAGATGGCGGTCGGCATGTCCTGCTTGGAGAAGCATTACCGTCACAGAAGCTAAGCAATGTACTGCTGTGAAAGGGGGCAGCAGCATAAACATATTTTATACAAAAGTCCATACTTACAAAAGGAGTCCACCAGGCAGCACGCAAAAATGACTCCAGAATGTGGAGGAAAACAAAAGACAGGATTACCAAAACTGGAAACACAAAGACAACGGGGTAGATTCCATAAACGCACACGAAACAGAATACAACAGACAAGGGAAACACAGAGACTACGGTAACGAGACACAGGGTAACGAGTTAACCAGAGACAGGTGACACAAGGGAAAGGAACAGGTGAAACACATCAGGGCTGGGCAGAACAATCCAAAAGGGTGGGAAAACACAAGGCAGGAAGTAAAACAAGACCAGACATAAAAACCAGACTACCAAAATAAAACAGAAACAGAAACATACAACCATGACAAGAACATTTTTAGGCGAGTGGAATTACATCAGCAACAATATACCCCTTATGTCCAAACCAACAGTAGATTCCTTTTCTATAGGTACTTTGCAGTGCATACAACTGATTGTCAATTATAAATATGCAACCACCTTCCTCAGCGTAGCTTCTCTAGAATTAACCTGAAAAAGAGACCAAACTCAAGACAATTAAACAGAAATGGTCGACAATAGCTAAAAAGTCTGTGGACACCGGAGCAGGAGCAACAAGCAATATCAAAGCTACATAAATTAAATAGCCACTTCTTATAGAATCAACAGCAGTATAACATATCACAAAGGCAACAACACAGAGATATATAGATGTATCCTTACCTCTTACATTACAGTATTGCACTATTATGCTACTTGCACAATGGTTACTTCATATTTAATATTATACATATTTTATTTTGTTATATATATACTACCGTATGTATGTAGCTTGTACATTTTATTCTACAATTGTATATACATTTACATTATTTTTCATCCCTCCTAAGTATATATTTTTTAAGTAGTTCTGGCATTTTTTTTTATATATGCTATCTTTTAAAAAGAATCTTATTTATTATTTCTATTATGTTTCTTGTTTTTTTTCTGTGTGTGAGTGAGTATGTGTGTATGTCCTTGTAACTTGCTGCTTGTAACAGATTAATAGAGTATCTAATTATCTATGTATGTATGTAGAGTATGTGAGCTGCCCAACCACAGAGAATAAGACCCTGGATTTGTTGTATGCTAATTAGTGCTGTCAAACGATTAAAATATTTAATCGCAATTAATCGCATTAATGTCATAGTTAACTCACGATTAATTGCAATTAATCACACATTTTTATCTATTTTAAATGTCCCTTGACTTCTTTTTGTCCCATTATATTTTCTCATTATATTTTAATGCTCTTATCAACATGGAAAAGTGGATTGGCTTGCTTTGTTCAAATTATTTTTGTATGGAATTGATTTATTTCAAATAGGGACAATGCACAAATAAACATTAAACTTGTTAAACAAGAAAATATGTCTTGGGCCAGGTTATAGCAACAATTGCTAATTTCCACCTGTAGTCCCTGGGCAGGTAAACAACAAGGTAAAACCAGGTAAAACAACATTGGCATATATATATATATATATTAGGGCTGTCAATCGATTAAAAAAAATTAACTAATTAATCGCACAATTTGCTGTAGTTAATCGCGATTAATCGCGTTTTTAAATTGAGAAGCTTGTAGTAATGGATATTTAAATGCTAAATCACTTAACTTGGCAAATATGAAGAGAAAACAAACAAGGAAAGGTTCTGCTAAGTTCAGAATGTTTAATATCTTTCAGAACAACAACAGCAACAATTTGGCTTATTTAGTCCTGCTGAAGGCTGCTGAAACGGCTAGAAACTGTCCAACTTTAGAGCAGATTTTTGTCACCACCCCCAATATTAGCCACATACCTAATATACCATATTCTGAATAATATACAAATGTATGTATGATATATATATATATATATATATATATATATATATATATATATATATATATATATATATAGAATATAAATTACAATCTAGGCAGTACTTAATATCATAAATATTATAATATACATAGTGTTTAATCTGAATGACTAAGCAAAGCACATATATCTAAACACAGAAATGCACATCAATATCAATATCAATGTTAAACATTAAACCAGTAACCCAAAACGACAAAGGTGTATGTTGGCCTAAAGTGAAAACATTGAGTGTAGTTTTAGATAGCGACGCTGTGCACAGCAATCCATTACCAATGTAAAGCGATTGACTGCATTTCCCTTCCAGCACCGCAACCAGGAAGTAGCTTGTGTGACAGTGAGACGCACCAATTTCAAACATTTACTGGAATATAGTCACGGATACTATCGAGTCGACAGCGTTAAACATCAGACTGCAAATAAGGTTTTATCAGCGTGACCAACGTAACAGTTATCAAGCAAACAAATCGCGCACGTACATATCGGCAGCACAGCAGTAGCGCAACAGACAAATCAAACTTAAACTGCAGCTCTATGTAGCAAAACAGCAGCTTACCGGTGGCGCATCTCTCCTGACGAGACAACATGTCGGAACTAGTACTCGGTCCCGTTTATAGCCCGTGCTCATTCATTTCTGGATTCTAACACATCATCTTTTTTCTCTTTTGGGATCTTACTGGTCCATGTTTCAACTCTTGACTGGCCCGTAGGCCTACTTCAATCAGGTAAATCCCTCCTAGAGTAGCGCCGCCTGCTCTTATGGAGACGTATTACGTTTCTCAGCCGCCACATGAAGTAAACAAACACAGCTGCGTTAATTTCGTTAATTTTTTTTAACGAGTTAAATATTAAAAAATTAACGCAAAAATTAACGCGTTAATTTTGACAGCCCTTATATATATATATATATATATATATATATATATATATATATATATATATATACACACGTAGTGTTCAATTTCACACTAACATTCACACTTGGAGCTAATAATCTGTCACACAATGTAACACTGTTACCTCCATTTTCCATTGCAGATAATACTGCCTCATGCCTGAGGCGAGCGTGGCTGGTCGTCATAGCGACTGCCGTGGGCGTAGTTTGGTAGCGTTGCACTTCCCCATAGACAGTTTCCCCTGACTCATTTCCTGGTTGTCCTTCTCCATAAACTCAAGGAGAGGGGTAACTTTTCCTGCTCCAGGTTTCCCACCGTGGTCAGAAAGAACAGGGGAGACTCTTTGTTTCTCTCACTATGACTCTAGAGTCACTACTCGCTCTGAAGCTAATCGCCGTGACGAGCCTACTAGCTACGCGGCTCACAAGCCCAAACAAGTGTGTGCGACCGGTGCGGCCGCGGCGTGTGTCTGTTTTGTTTTCCGGTCTGTGAAATACCCGCCCTTCAATCACTACTGTTGGCCAGGCGTCCAAGGTAACGTAACCCCACTTGTTCAGGTCCTATCCCCTGACCAATCGGCTATCCTAACATTAACCACTCGAGGTGAAATGCCTAACCGCAACCAATCGAGCTGCTTCGTAGAGCGGGTCTTGGCGTGGCCATAGTGGGATTCGTAATTTTGCTTCCGGTCTAGCTAGATCCGAAAGAACGTTAATCTCGCGATAAAAAAATTGACGGCGTTAAAATGAGTTTGCGTTAACGCCGTTAATAACACGTTAAACTGACAGCCCTAATGCTAATGTTGTAGGAGGCATACAGCCCCCTCAGCCCTCTGTGCAAATCAGGCCATAACCTGATCCACCTCAATCCCTGCTATGTGCCCCTGGTTAAGATACAGCCTTTAACCACTAGAACAGTGAAAAGTTGGCCTGAGTAGTCCTTTGAATCACTGCTGTTTTGAAGTGGCTGACTGAAATGCACTCAATGAGACACACGGAAGGGACAATGATGGGCTTACTGAGTGCATAGTCTCGCTTTGCCAGACCCTCCTCTAAAGTGCACTGATGGAGGGTCTGGCAACTCTACATAGCATTCGGGGATGGGGAGGAAAACGTGCTCTGGTTTAATGGCATTTCTTTAAACCATCAGAATAGTCATGGGCGGCGCTAAACTCTGCACAGTAGTCGTAGTCGTGCCAGAGAAAACTGAAAAAGATTGGACAGATAGTCTAGCTAGCTGTCTCAATTTACCCTGCAGGGGCATGGAGGGGCATTAGAACAATCACTGGTTTCAGGTATCAATGGGACTGAGGGAGGGAGTGGATAAGGCAAATTAACTGAACCTGTTTTTTAACAGGTTTAACTCAGCGGCCCCCACCCTGCCACCAGAGATGGGAGTAAGTCACACATGGACAAGTCACAAGCAAGTCTCAAGTCTTAACCTTCAAGTCTCAAGCAAGTCCAAGTCATTTTTTGTGACAATCAAGCAAGTCAAGTCATAGCTTTGGTCAAGCAAGTCAAATCAAGTCATAGCTTTGGTCAAGCAAGTCACAAGTCAAGTCATACCAAAGTTTCCATTTTTAAACCAAGCTAAAGACAGTGATTATGAACTGAGTTTTATTTGCATGTTTTACTCAATATTCAAAAGACATTGCGTCCACATACATCTGAAGAGTTTAAATTAACACAGATACAAAAGCACAGCCTAAAACTGATATTAGGCCAACAATAAATCAACATTGTTCAATATGCCTCAAACATGACATCAAATCATGAAATTCCTTCAAACAATTCAAGTATAATGGTTCCTAAGTCAAAAAATATTCTTCAAACATGCCTCACTTTTATGAGACAGAAACACATCCTTTAACCTTTCCTTCTCTTACAGTATTTCACAATTGCTAAAACACATTTTTTGAAACCTTCACCCATATTCTCAAAACTTTAAACACAAAACCCAGTCTTTAAACTACATTCACAAAACCCCTGACTGGCAAAATCAAACACTTGCCTCAAAACCATTTGATCTGTGCTCAAAATCAAACAATGCTTTCAAAACATAAACACAGCCAGTCAATATATAAACACTCATCAGCATTCATTAGACACTACATCAAAAAATTCTTAGGCAACGGGGGAAGAACCCTCTCGTGTGCCGGATCCAGCCTTGACAACACTCCACACCTATGTCACCACAGGCCAATTCCATTGCCTGTAAAAGATTTACCCTTGTATATGGGTTACGGTCATAGACCTTCCATCGCCATGCAGAGAAAAACTCTTCTATTGGGTTGAGGAAAGGGCTGTATGGTGGAAGGCAAACATTCACGAATCGCTGGTTGATGTTGAACCACTCACGTATTCGGACACCACGGTGAAAGCTGACATTGTCCCAAACCACAACATAGACAGGATGCACTGTCTGCTGATGATCCTGCTGCTCACGTTCAAACAAAACATCCCGAAGACCACCCAGAAATGTAAGAAGATGGTCAGTGTTATATGGCCCCAGGGTTGCATGACCCTGGGCCCCCCCCCCCACATTGCTTATGGCTGCATATAGGGTGGCATTGCCACCACGCTGGCCAGGGACTTCCACAATGGCACGTTGGCCAATTATGTTCCAGCCTCTCCTTCTCCTCTTCGCCAGATTGAACCCTGCTTCATCTACAAAAATATATTCATGGGGCCTTTCCATGGAATCCATTTCAAACACCCTCTGTATATAAAAGAGATAAATAAATAGTTTAGTAAGTGTTACAGAAAGACATACTTCTGCAAAAGTGTATGTATATGCACTCTTGATTTACAGTACAGGCCAAAAGTTTGGACACACCTTCTCAGTCAATGCGTTTCCTTTATTTTCATGACTATTTACATTGTAGATTCTCACTGAAGGCATCAAAACTATGAATGAACACATATGGAATTATGTACTTAGCAAAAAAGTGTGAAATAACTGTAAACATGTCTTATATTTTAGATTCTTCAAAGTAGCCACCCTTTGCTTTTTTTGATAACTCTGCAAACCCTTGGTGTTCTCTCAATGAGCTTCATGAGGTAGTCACCTGAAATGGTTTTACCTTCACAGGTGTGCCTTGTCAGGGTTAATTAGTGGAATTATTTCCCTTATTAATAAATATAGCAAAGGGTGGCTACTTTGAAGAATCTAAAATATAAGACATGTTTTCAGTTATTTCACACTTTTTTGTTACAGTTTTTTCCAACTGCTTCCACACAAAATCTTTTCATGTCACACGATTTTTGAAACCTCTCACTCAAAGTGCAAAACTACACAGCAAATCTCCAAAACCATAAGCTATTTCTCAGCCTTTCACTCAGCTTTCAATTGCATAAAACACTTTTTTCAAAACATTACACACAATTCTCTACCTAAGACACAAAAATCTAACAGGAAGTGACTTGCTATCCATTTCCAAACACAACCAATCAAAATGCTACACTTATTTACCAGGGCACACACACACTCCTCACATTTGCAAACACATTATGTCATAACTGAACACTAACCAATCATTGCTTTAGTATAGGCCTATACATAGGTCAAAGGTCAGATTACCTGTTTTGAACAATGGATGCCAACAATAGACAGAGAGCAAGGGGAGTAGGAGGGAGAGACAGAGGATAACAACGAGGAGGAGGAGGAGGGAAGAAGAGTAAGAAGGAGAGCCATCTCTGATGAGATCAGGGAGAGAAGCCCATCTTGAGTAGCTTTATAGTGACTATTTCAGCATTACAAATCAATCAGACTTTGTTTTGCACAAAGTGCATACAATTCTGTCCCCCCCACACACACACCCCCGCCCCGACACACAAGCACGGATAAACACTCACAACACACACACACACACACACACACACACACATTCTTTATTCTAAAAATTATACCTTTGGTTTACATATGTTTGTACTTGTATTTTCTTGTTTCATGCTACTGTATACAACACTGTGCTACTCTTACAAACGTAACGTTGTGCCCAATGTTTTTTACAGGTGCACTTTTCAACCACTCTCAGCAGATAACTTTCTCTCTAGAACATTATAAATGTAGCTATAAGCCTATGAAAGACAAAAGAGCTTTAGATTTAGAACAACAGTGTGTACATGGTATATCCAAAAATTTACTATTATGAAAAAAGTCAGTTGATGCAAATGCTTCATTTTGAGACGTGTTTATGGTATTTTGAATGCAGTGTTTCATTTTGAAGGAGATGTGAGGCATTTTGCATTTTGTGTGTGCAGTTTTAGGAATTGTGTGTAGAGTTTTGAAAAAAGGAGACATAGTTTTGAAAACGTGTGTAAGCAGTTAGAAAAAACTGCAAGTACATAATTCCATATGTGTTCATTTATAGTTTTGATGCCTTCAGTGAGAATCTACAATGTAAATAGTCATGAAAAAATAAAAGGAAACGCATTGAATGAGAAAGTGTGTGCAAACTTTTGGCCTGTACTGTACATACACTACAATATAGTGCAGTAACAGTAACAGTATATAATAAGACAATAACTGTAGGCTAGAAACTTGTACTGTAAGTATCAGTGCTGAAAGTGTATACTTACTTGCACATACTGATATCGTAGATCTTTGACCCTTTCTGAATTGCGCTCAAAGGGTACTCTGTACACTTGCTTCATGCGTACCCTGTTGCAATGGAGGACACGGGAAATGGTAGAAAGGCTGACACTGTTGATTCCTTCAAAGTTTACATTGTCTTCTACAACTCTTTGCTGTATTTCACACAGTCGGATGGCATTGTTTTGAAGGACCATATCAACAATGAGAGCCTCTTGCTGTTGGGAGAACAAAGGAGTCCTTCCACCCTCATTTGGTAGTCTTGCACATCTACAAAAGGGAAAATGCTCTTACAAATGTATACATACAGAAACAATAGTAATGGACATCACATTCATATGTAAAATATATTGTAAATCTTTTTTTCTTTTTTCCCCAGTCCCCTTTCTATTGACAAACTGATGTACTATATCAAATGTATACAGTAAACTTTCAGTCGCACAAATTAGAAAAACAATACATTTACCTGTTCTCTTCTCTGAATGTCCTGATTATGGTGGCCACAGAGAATCTGGTCAAATTGGGTTGTACTCTTTGTCCTGCTTCCCTCATTGTCATTCCATGAACAAGAACATGGTCTATCACAGTTGCCCGAATTTGATCTGTAATTACTATACTTGGTCTTGCTCTTCGTTGTCCTTGAACGCTTCCTCCTCTTCCTCCTCTGTCTCTCACATTGTTTCCATCCATTGTGGTATCAACATTCAACGTACCTGGGCCACCTGTGTACTCTGAACTGGCTTATATTCTAGACAACTGATTTGATCACATCATTAGAAACAAGTGTGAACAATTTTGAGTTGTTGTGTGTAAACGATGACAGCTGTGTAGTAGTTGTGTTTAACTTTTGCCACATGTGTTTACCATTTTGCAACACAGTGCAAAATGTGTTTTAGTGAGTGAGAATGTGTTTAGAGTTTTGCAAAAAGAGTGGATGAGATTTGCAAACATTGTCTTAACTACCTGAACTTGTTTAGGGTTTTGCCTACAAAGTGACTGATTCGACAAATGGGTTTAGGCCACTGAGCATTGGGTTCAGAGAATGGGGTTTAGTGTTTTAGCAATTCAGAAATACTGTAAAGAAAATGATGCAGGCTGCTGCACTCAAAAATGTGTAGATGGAGCACTGACGAAGCTGCTGCTCTGCTTACGTCCTGCTGACGCTACGCCTCCAGCCTAGACATGGCGTAAGTGCTAATTTTTATTTATTTTAAATGTTTTTTTCAGCATTCCTGCTTTTAATGAATAGTGAAAGCTTGGAAAGAAACAGGAAAGGCTGGGGAGAGAGAGGGGGGATGCCACGCAGCAAAGGGCCCAGGCTGGACTGACCCCTCAGTCACATTAGCTACCAGAGACGGCAACAAAGCGGCAGGCTGCCATTCATTTTCAATGGGAGGGGCCGTTTGCCAGTAACGAGCGACGAGCTCGCCGCTGCCACGAGCAAGGCGGGGCCAAAATAGACAAGAAGTGTATTTTATGCAAATGCTGAGCGATTGCAACAAAGCAACTGCCAATCGGAGAGGGGTCTGGCTGCAGACCTCCAGTGTCAGGCTGCTTCCGTTGCAGGCTCCACTTTCAGGCTGACTCCAGTGTCAGGACCGGAAATAACAAACTTTTTGTGCATCTCTTAAAGGACTGAACATCCTGAATCCACGGGTTACTTTTGCAAATTGCCGAATAAATTGCCGAATGATAATACCGAATGTGGATGGTTTGTAATAAATAATTTACGCTAACGGTGGTTAACGGTTGACTGACGATCAGGTTATCTGATGATCTCTTATGCGCAAGAAACTTTATAATATAACTGTATACACACTTTTGGAAGAAGCCACTTTGTTGTTGATTTATTCTTAATTAATTTTAAATTAATCAACACTAACACGAAAAACATGAATTTATACGTTGCATTATAAGTCTACCAGCATTATTATTGCATTAGCCTACATCAAGTGTCAAAATAAATGCCATTCATAGCCTATAGTTTAGCGACATTAGTCCATGTAAAAACGTTGAGCTTAATGGAATATGCATTTCCTAATGGAAAATGTGTTTATTGACACAAGTTAATGTCTGCTCAGAGGTTATACATACTGAAGTAATCTCAGCTGTTATGCCCCAAGCCACAGAGTAAACCCGAGACACCGGTTTGTACGTTTTAAACAGACGGTTTATTTACAAATAATGAAAATAAAATGACAAATTGGCACTGCAATCTTCTTTAGAGAAATTCAAAATATCAAAAACTACACCTGCAGAAACGGGTGGAGAACTAGAAACATGGTGATATCACAATACATAAAAACTAGAGGTAATCTTTGAACTTACAGCTGGTTTTGGACACTAACTGGCACACAGGAAAAAAATTCCCAAAAGACAATGTCCTCAATCAGTCCTGTGAATGTAAAAAGTAGGCTGGTGGTTGCAGCTAAGCTTTTATTGACTGTTACTACTCCACTTTACATTCACAATATGCCAAGTATCCTTGTTTGTCACAAATCTCATCACAAAACAGCCACATGTCCTCGATTGTGGAGAATTTGAACTTAAATGGTTCCCGGATGTCATCTTTCTCTAGTTCCTCAAGCTTGGAACTTTCCTCCTCAGACCAAAGCTGGTGAGTTGTAGGTTACCATCACCCTCCCAAGGCGACTGTAATGATGTAAAGTCGGCTCATGGACTGAAAAGCAAAATTTATTAGGGTCCTTTTCAAATGACACCTCCACACAGAGAGGGACATGGGCCTTCAGGGCATTTTTTTGCCTTTTTATGCACGTCGCCTTCTTAGCATCACCAAAAATTTCAAGTCGACCATTTTGGACGGCACTCCTTTCTTGAGCCATTCGTCTGTTGCAATTTCCGTGCAGTGTTCAAGTGAACGGATGTGTTCACACTGGCTGAAGTTCAACCCACTTCTTACTGCCATTAAATTATATTGTCTGCAGTCTTCAAGCTCACACTACACCTTATGCTGGTGGCCTCAGGTTTTTTTTTGGACGTTAATAGGCACAGAAAAGCCATGCTTTGCTTTTTGGACTGCAGATATTCCATTTGTGGCATCCAAACAGACACTCTTCAATGTGCTCACTGACTACGTTTACATGCAGCCAATAACCCGTTCAAAACCGGAATATTAGCAATAACCCGGTCGCGCACGGCCATGTAAACACCCCAAAAAAAACCCAATATGCTCATATTCCGGTTTTTAAAAACCTGAATATGCTACCTGGGTTACCCCTTTTCTAACCCGAAATTTTGGTCATGTAAACACGTAGCGGCATATCCCCATCAAAAGGAACATTGATTTGTATTCTGCGCATGTTCTATTTGCAAGGATTCTTGGTCTTTTGAGTAGAGGAACTTCTTGTATGCGCCAGAAAACCTGCGCGCAGTATACCGGAAGTAAACAAGAAGTAGAGGTAAACATGGCGAGACGCATCCCTGTCGGCACTGGCGTGCGAATGGTTACTTCACAGGGCTCCATCACTCTCTCCATCATATGGCAAAGTTTAGCAAAAGATTGACGTGACATCCGAAAATTGTCACGCCAATCCGTGTCGGTGAACTCCATCATTACGACCCTTTTCCCACCAGTCCTGACTGCGCACCTTCATCCGCTAACCGTGCGTTGCCGTTTACATCGGGATATTGCCAATTGATTACAAATTCCATGTATACAGGAGTAACTCTCTCGGCTCACGCATGTAAACGGGTTATTCCGAATGTTTCAGAAACCCGAATAGTGACCTTAACCCGACCGTAACCCGAAAATTGACAGCTTGTAAACGTAGTCACTGTTATATCCCTCTTCTTACTGTGCTTCCTCTGTATATGTTTAGCCAAATTCTTTTTATGGCAGACCAGTTTACAATGAGGACATTGCACCTTCTTCTGGAGAAATCTCTTTGTTGTCTCCTGGGCAGTACATAAATGTGTCTCTCCAGAGGAAGGGTTGGCAGAAGGTGTGGAGGTAGAGGTAGCAGCATGCACCTTTATATCTGGTTGGGGAGGAGGAACAATTGAAATGGAGGAGACAGGTGGAATGGTGGATGGTGAAAGACGGGGAGAGGGTGTGGCAGGTAAGTCTGCATTTTGTTTGGATGGGGCAGCAGTTACTGTAGCACCTTGGCAAGCTCCAGGTGTCTCTCCATGTCTGTTCTTCTTAGAATAGATTTATTGCATATAGGGCAATGAAAGTTCCCTGTATTTCTGCAGTTCAAATAGCACTGGCAGATCTTTTTTGTCTAAGAGCAAGTAAAGAAAAGTTTAAATTAGCCAATAACCAGACATGAGAGTACACAAAGACACAGACACACACAAATCCATACCTTTGAATATAATATCATTTTTAATGTGAACATCGAGGTGCTGCTGAAACTTGGCTCGTTGGCTGGGTTTGTATTTGAGGCAAAGGGGGCAGTGGAACAGCTTACAACAAGCTGTGCAGCTTTCCACTTTAAACCCTCTACCCTCTTCATAGATTGAACGATGCATCTACATAACACAGAAAAAGTGCTGTTAAAATATATGTATTTCAATTGGTAAAAGTATAAAACGAGTGGAATGAAGGATAGAAAAACTTAAAAACTTATCCTCATGTCATTTTCATTTAGACAACAAATAACCTGAGTGTCAGTCAACCGTTAGTCACCATTAGCGTAAAAAATTACGACCCATCCACGTTAGTAACATTCGGTAATTTGTGTGCGTAAGGCGGCTAGTAAAACATCAAACATATGGTGTTTATGTCTATATCTATATATACATATTTGTTACTTACTGTTGTCCCAACGGTAGTCAATTTGCGGCAATAAATCTTCTTCTCCTACTTTTTCGTTGTTTTTAGTCGCAATATATATGCCGGACTCCTTTAAGACACTCACAAAAAGTTTGTTATTTCCGGTCCTGACACTGGAGGCAGCCTGAGAGTGGAGCCTGCAACGGAAGCAGCCTGACACTGGAGGTCTGCAGCCAGACCCTCTTGGCCAATTGGAGTGAAGGCAGCGTGAGGGCAGCGTGACGTATGTACGTTGGTTGCTCGAGTTGAAGAAAATCATTCAAGATGCTGGAAATGCTTCAGGACATCGCATCGTATATGTTTGCCATTTTACATCATATATTTTGTTAACAGCCAGGACCAGTCGGGATCACTTTACTGGCTGTGTCCCAATTGTTATTGCAAGTAACCAACTCAGGTACTCTGGCTATATAATTCAATGCGAGTACACAAATGTTGAAATAACATAAAATGCCTGTCCCTAATAGCCGTGATAAATTAGCCTGAAGCTAATGCTTACCTGTTCAGGAGGAAATTAGCCAACTCTGCGTCCTTTTGGGCTCTAAGCTGTCTCCATCTTTCAAATACATCTCCAATATTTACCAGAGGTTTGTTACATTTCTGGTCATGCAACTGTTAGAAACTCGCCGTTTTTTTAGGTCGGGTAATATCTATCTCCGTTAATCCTGTTCGTTTGTTTAGAATAGAGTAGAATAGAATAACGCTACAGCTGTAGCACGCTGGACTTACGTTTTTCCAGGTATATCTGTCAAACCGGGCAGTTGATAACAACACACAGGCCAAAACACAAACAGAAATTCCGTCACGGAACGGAAATTTCAAAAAGGAGAAAATATTGGCATTAGCATTGTTGTCAGAAAAGATAGTATTTCAACTGAGCATGTTTCCATCTGATGACGCATTGGGGTCATTTTTGGATTTATTACAGTAAATATATTACATATAGGACCTTTAATAGGGGCGTGAAATCAGAAAACCCCTCGATGTGTTGTGCTAGAGGACATGGACGAATGTATTTGGTCATTTCATTTGAAACTGCTTTTGCTTTCTTTTCTTCTATAGTTGCCTTCCGACTACATAAAGTGAAGATTAAAATAAAAACTGTTAAACAAATCATCGCTATTTTACATTGACCTTTCACACAATGATGGAATGGTTCATATCATACTGTGCAAAATTACAGGCTAAATCACTGTCAAAGCTGCTGCCCTGAGGCGTCTCACAGCATTTCTCCTCCTCACAGATGATTTCTCTTCACGTTTGAGTATGACTCCACGAGTCAGAGGAGCAATGGATTTCAATAAGACAAGACGGGCTCTGTGAAAATATCAAGATAATGAGAAATTCAAATAAACACAGTGAAGGAAAAATTCGATACTATGAGGATGCAAGGGAGTGGAGGATAGTCACAGATGCATTAACACCAAGGTCATTTATTAAGCCCACAGCTCTGACTCTGCAAATCTAATTTTCTGCGCATCTCATTGGTGGCGGCTCGACCACACTCACTTATCCTTCGCTGTTGTACTTTCTTCCTCTGTTTTCATTCTTTCTCTGCTGGTTTCAGTAATTGCCACAGCCTCTGGCGTGGAGTGTATTAGGATATCATCTGGAGCTGGTAAAACTCTCATTTAGCTGTATTCTGTGTGCTGCTCTGGGATACTTATACATTTTGCGGTTAGAAGGGTGGGTTGAGGAATTTGTGAGTAAGTTGGTTTACTGTGTAGTTCAACAGATAAGAGATTTCGAAAATCCTTCATAAAACCCTCTCCTGGAATTCAGGAACCTCAAATTTGACAATTTTCATGACAAGAAGCATTGAGTGAATGAAAATCCTCCCTGTGTTCTTGTCAGGGAGGACAAGTACTGTTCTACAATCATTTTGTAGAAGCTGGCAACATTTATAACCAGGCTTGAAGGCTTTTTGCCCTTACTTAGTACCCCAAACCAGGATCACAAGTACAATGGACAGCTTGCTTTCCTTTTGTGACATGGATGCAATGTTTTCACAGGTGTAAAATCTGTGTTGGTTGGAAGCCCCCACTTGAGAGTCAACTGCAAAACTGCATTGCATTCAGAATCTTACATGCACTTATGAAACCTGTTCACAGTCGGGTGGTAGTTGGGGATCTGATTAAAGAGTGAACACGTTGACGGTAGATTCACATGGGTATTGAAAAATGAAATACAACGCAACGGTTATTTTTTCATGTTGATGAGGAGTGACAGATTCTTTCTTCTCATGAAATAGAATGAGTTTGAAATGCAATGAAAGAGCTCATAGTGAGGTGGTTATAGCAGACACAGCCTGCATGCAGAAGATGATGATTACTCAGCTTAAAAGGGAACCACACTGGGGCGGCCTATAGCTCACCTGGTAGAGCGCGCGCCCCATGTAGTTTTCAGTAGGGATGAGCGAGTACAGCATTATCTGTATCTGTATCTGTATCTGTTTACCATATGAATTATCTGTATCTGTATCTGTACTCGGACTGGGCGGGGCCTAACCCAGAAGTGGGCGGGATTTAACCCGGAAGTGGGTCGGGTTGTCTTGAAATGGGCAGGGCTTTAACCGGTAGCCTGTTATTTTAAGCATGCAATTGATATGGGTAGATCAGAAATTGTTATATTTATTGCAGAATAGAAAACTATTTACATGACAGCATCTGCACTGAGCTTCAGATTAATGGTTTTGATGACGGTAACAAATGAACTATATACAGAACAAGTTTTGCAACAATGAATACAACACATGCGGTTGCAATTATGAAGTAAAATGTAATGAACAAGAGTTTTCTTACTCAACATAACTTTCTTTTTTAACTTTAAATTTTTTCATGATCAGTGTGATTTTTTTTTTGTTTTGGTTCTTTTTTATTTTTTTTATTACCACACCAGGTATGTGTGAGTGTGTGAGTGAGTAACAGAGAGACAGAGAGAGAGAGGGGCGGGGTGTGTGTTTTATACCACTACTTCCTTTATTTTTTTAAAGAAATACAGCAAGAAAGTGTCAGACACATAGACAGTATATAGGTCAGACACTCAGTGCGTGAAGTAAAAAAAACTGGTTAGAGCCAGCTGACGGTTTAAAAAAAAAATAAAAAAATCTGCGACAGGCAGAGACGTAACGCGAGTCGCATTCTAAGCACCACGGCTGAACAAACCCCACGTTTACCAGAACTCTACTGGTTTATAAGTAACTACAAACCGAAGTAAAAAACAAACCTGAAGCTGAAGAAACCCTAACGTTAACGGAAAAGACCCGCGAACCTGAGTGACTGCGGGAGAGACAGAGAGAGCTGTTCTCTTCTCAGTGTTCTGTGAGTGAGCAGAGCGGAGCGGGACACAGCAACACATACACCTGTATGTGTGTAGGGGAGGGGCGCTGTGTGACTAGCCAATCACAGAACGCAGACACAGTCAGCTACCCAATGAGGATTTTTATTCAATCCGAGCACAGATATTGACTCGTATTACTCGTATAATACTCGTACTCGGCGAAAGTGCTTTATCCGTACCGGATACTCGTTTCAGCCGAGTATCCGGCTCAACTCTAGTTTTCAGATTCTGGGTAGTACTGCTGCATATGTGATAAAGTTGTACAAAGCCTTTAGTGTCTAGAGGGAGCTGTGTGAAGTCTGATAAATAGGAATGTACCAATACCAGTATCAGTATTGGGTCTGGTACTGTGCTCATGTACTCAAACTTGTAATCATAAAACCGATACAACCACACCCGATACCACTTCATGCATCGATGCACATGGTGATAGTTAGCAACTTGGCATCAGGTAACATTGACCTACCATTAGGTAATGACTAGCTTAAACACGGCTGAGAAGCTTAAAGCTAAATGGCCCAAAGTGTGGCTGTATTTCACTCAAAAGCTTTAACGCAGTATTGTCAGTTACACAGCAATTCATCTACATTTTGCTGACAGGGGACTGCCCATTTCTCCGACGCTCCATTGTTCCGACTTCTCAATAATAACCAGAAAAATTCCCTTTGGTCCTACAGCCCACTAGTCCGGCATCCCTTTGGTGGTGAAATCACGAAATCCCACTATGGCCACGCCAAGACCCGCCCTACAAAGCAGCTTGATTGGTTGGGGGATAGGACCTGAACAAATGGGGTTACGTTACCTTACTAAAGCATGGACGCCTGGCCAATAAATGAAGGGTGGGTCTTGGCGAGGCCAGTGGGATTTGTAATATCGCTGGTGGAAGTCGGACTAGTGGGCTGTAGGACCAAAGGGAATTTTTCGGGTTATTGAGAGGTCGGAACAATGGAGCGTCGGATAAATAACATGGCACCTTGCTGACATTAGCTGACATTAGCTAACATTAGCCACTATCAACTACTAGTCATACCAGACCAAATAAGGCTGCAGCAGCAAAAGCCCTGAGTGCATTGAACCGAGCATGGTTCAATGTTTTTTGTTTGTTTTTGTTTTAATGCTTATGAATTCAGTGTTTAATTTGTAAGAGAAAGTTTGTGTTATTACTCCTTTCAAATTGACTCTGTCTTGGTTTAATGTCTGCAACAGACTACTCTGCACTTTATCGATGCAATGAGATTTGAATTGTGGAATGTTTCAAGAACGAGAATCTCCATATTGACATAATCATACTTTAAGATACCATTAATATTAAATATATGCTTAAGATAACATATGAAGATTTTTACAGTTAGCACAAAATGGGCACAAGTATGTCATATCAGTGGGAGCTCATAGGGTTGCTTTGCAATGCTAAAGGCTTTGCTCGCCATCTACTGAGATCTCTGGCTCTCAACATTCACTGACTGACCCAAATTGCCCTGCCAGAAGAGAAAAGTAAAGAAAGAGAGAAACAAGAAATATCTTATCTTATTTGTTTTCCTCATTGATTTAATACCATGTTTTGATATAGCCAAAAGGAAGGTTTTTGATGTTTGTATTTACAATTTTTAGATCATAATGCTTGATGCCTGTCCTTTCATCTTCCGCTTAGAATCTCCCTTAATTTAAAAAAAAAAACAGCACATTGCCACACAAAATACACTAACAAATAACGCCACGCCTATGAATATCAAATACGGAAAGAGAACAAAAAAGAAGAAAATGAGATCAAATCACTAGAATCAATGCTTAAATAAGGCCTAATAAGACCAAACCGAAAAATGAATCACTGTCAAGAAGCCAGTGATTCAACTCTTCTGGAAATTTCAGGATTGTTTTCAGAATTTGCTGCTCTGACAGGTTTTTAAACACAAACTGACAAACCACAGGTTTCTCTGGGAAACATTTGGCAAACTGTTTGCAACTTTTTGGCATGTGTATAATTGCCTGTTGCTGTCAGGAAGCTGTGTGAAAACACCTGCATGGGGAGAGGGAACCTCAGTGCATGGATGTATTCACACCTCACTCTACTGCATACATTTCCATCCCAATTCCACTGGCAGCACTGAGTGGCACATTTCCACACAAAATGAACACGCTGACACTGGAAGGACATACACACATCTCCACCGAGTTCCCAAAATGCTTAATGCACGTTCAAATTGACTGACACTGTGATGCTTTTGTTTACTTTTAGACAATCAGCCATTTTGTGATGGCTGGACTTTTTGTCAGAGAACTGCATCCAAGGACAGCCAACGTCGGTTGCATTAACATGGATGGTGACATTCTGTCCAAGCCACTAGTTGTCCAGTAGTTCCTCTAATGGGCACTGCCTCCTTAAAAGTCCCAAAAATATTTCTTATAATATCAAATAAATCTATCAAATTTATGTAACACAAGTAACAAACTCAATTAAATTCCAATAATTGTAATTGCGTTACTTGATGAAAAAAATATTTAGTTACATGCTCGTTACCGCTAAAAGTTAGGAATTACAGTAACGCGAATTACAGTAACGCGTTACTTTGTAGTGCGTTACTCCCAACACTCGTTATCTTCTGCTTTCTTTGTGTTGTAATTTTAACTCCGGTGGATTTCTGAGGACTATGGTTAACTGCTCCTCAGATCTCTGCAGGGTAAATCCAGACAGCTAGCTACACTATCTGTCCAATCTGAGTTTTCTGTCTGTCATGACTAAACCAACTTTTAAACGTACACATGCTCCACCAAAACAAGTTCCTTCCCTACGCTATTTTGCAGCAGCTCCGTCTGGCTTAGAGCACATTTTTCTCCCATCCCAGAACGCTGTGTGGACTTAAACTTAGACTTCTCTTTATTGATCCTTTTGGGATGACTCCCGCAAGGAAATTAGATTTCCAGCAGCAGATTTCAGCTTACAAAACACTTAGAAAATAAAGAGGTATAGAAAATACAGTATAAGAATAACAATAAAACTTTTAGCTTAACTTTTAGGAAGTAAAACAATAAACTACAGATAAATAAAGATAAATATATATATATATATATATATATATATATATAAAAAATATATATATATATATATATATATATATATATAGGACTGTGTTGGCATTGTGTTATTATACAGTGAATAAATGACATTTAGCATAAATAAACTAGAAGTTAAGAGCAGTTAGAGTGTCTGGGTATGTATGTGAGTAGATTATTAATTATTGCACAGTGAATGAGTGGCTACCACTCCTTCCCTTCCTTCCTGTTCTGTCCTCTTTACTCTATTTCCTCCTCCCCCCCTGAGTGAGGAGTTGTAGAGTATGATGGCATGAGGGACAAAGGAGTTCTTGAGTCTGTTGGTCCTACACTTGGGAAGGAGAGACTAGTCAGACCAATAAATATACAACAAACACTACTACTGTGTACACTACTCCTGGATTGATGAGTGCCATCAATCCAGGAGTGGATGTGTGAGATGGTTTGCCAGATTGGACGTTTGTGCTAGAAAATGGGGAAAGTACCTGAACTTCTGGACTTTGTGCTGGGGAGAGACATGTATGATGGGCTTAAGGTGTTGTCATTTATATGTGTTTATTTGGTTTATGGTTTATTGTCTATTTTGTTACTATTTAGTAGAATGGTATTGAATATTGTAGTTACTGTGTCATCTTTTCTTGATTTTTTGTCTGGATAGGTGGTGATGATGAATGGGGGGAGGGGGGTGATGTGTTCATGTTGCAAATTTTGGTTTTTAAGTAAAAAAAGTGTTAATCACACAAAACATTTGTGTACAATGTTTACATATTTGGCACTGATAATGACCTGAGGAACTGAAATGCTGGCACTTCATGCACTTTTACCACTTTCTGTTACTACACGTCAATGTACATTGTTTCGCTGTTTGGCATATGCTGATGTGTGGGAAATTCTTCATGATTAAAAGTGGAATGATATTTTTTATCACGTACAACCTGATGAAATTGTTCACTTATTGAATCCACCAACCTCTTGTTCCGACTCAGTTGAATGCTCCTGAGACAGATGTATTTACTGATCTGACATCAGTTCATTTCCGCTCTGTGGGCAGTAAAAGAGGCAATGCCATGCTGTTCAGACAAGATACTGTGGCGATGGATTCTTCAATACTGAACCTGCCCAGATTACTACACAGAGAATATTGAGCCAGCAATCAGAGCTGAATGAAGCTAAAATTGTGAAGTCCATAGCCCCATCATTCTCACCTGACCCCTGGTTTACCTCTAGCACGCACACGCACACACACACACACACACACACACACACACACACACACAGCCATACATGAATCTTAAATGGAAACACACACACGCTGGCACAGTAACACCATTGCATCAAGAACACGGTGTGTACATCCTACAGACAGATCAGCACACTTCATATAACTAGAGGACCAGGTTTGTCTAGCTGAGTCGCTGTGTTTAAGTCAGCCGGGGTGATATACCAGTATCTACGTCCCCGTAGGGGGTGTGTGTCTTCCTGCTGATACTGATGATAAGAAGGGCCGACCTGTAGACTGCAGGGATGCTAAAACCAGAGAGGATGTATAGCGAAAGAGTAGTCTCTACTATGTGCTGATATTGACTTTTATTCCAAAATCTACCATTCTCTCAGACTGTAGATTTGAACAGAAACATGCAAGTGTAGCAGATGTGGGTAGGGCATGGAAGGAGATGACTTGAAATGCTTGTTTTCCATCATGTATTTGCTCCTGCAGAAAACAATTAATACAGATTAATACATTAATTGGCTCCTGCGCGCTGGTGTTTGCGCTGGCTGGGTTTGAGTTGCTGCTACTGAATTTGATGAATACTGTTTATCAGACCACAAACGAGACAAGAATTGCGGGCTGGTGGTCAGCGGCAGCCCATGTAATTTTAAGGCAGTTTGCTGACTGAGTCGCTGCAGTCGCTGGCTGAGGTTCCGTCTCCGGTCTACCACAGAGTGTGTGTTGTTGTGGAGGCACAGTGTGGACTCTGTGTTGTGGTGGTACATCAAAACCCTGTCCACCAAATCTAAAAAGGATACACTGACAGCTGGCTAATGTTAGTGAAAGTTAGCTTGCTTGGTAACGCAGACGAATTGCTAGATGGCTGAAGTAGCAAAATACTGTCTTGAGTGGATAATGTCAGCTAATTTACCCAGACTCCCAGGGGAGATCTGGCTGGTAAATCGGTTAACAATAGCCTTCAATTTGCTTGCCATTTGCAAATTACGTTATCAGCAAATTTATCCATACTTCCAGATCCATGCAGCATAGCTAAATTACAGCTACAGTAGCTGGCTAACGCTACTATCTGAGTAAATACTATCTATGATGCCAAATGACTTCACCAGCTAACATAATCCATGATAATAACTTATATTGTATTATATTATTATGACAAACGGAGTTGCTTTTATTTATTTTACAGTTTTTTTTTGCATTTTAGGCCTTTATTCGATAGGACAGCTTAGACATGAAAAGGGAGAGAGAGGGGTAATGACATGCAGCAAAGGGCCGCAGATTGGAATTGAACCTGCAGCCGCTGCGGCGAGGACTGAGCCTCTGTACATGGGGCGCAGGCTCTACCAGGTGAGCTATCCAGGCGCCAACAGAGTTGATTTTAACCGACTGATTGATTAATGATGAAACTGTGTATTGACAATATACAATTATATGGCTTATATCTGGGGTGGGGAACATCCGGCCCGCCAAAGGCTTTGATCCGGCCCGTGGAGGCAAAGGCCATTTGACTCAGGCGCATGCAGGCGTGAGATGCAGCTAGGCTACAGAAGATCAAGGTAAATTAGTGATTTATTTTAAATGTCAGCATTATAGGCATTAACAAAAAAAAACTCAGGAGCTAATGAGCAGATGAGCTACACCTGTGTGCAGGTGTCCAAATAAAAGGGCTGCTTCCTCTTCCCTCGAGAGGGCCATTCTTACTTTGCAACGCAGCACTCAGACACATCGCAAACATACAACATCCATGCATTACTGATGACTGACTTGGTCCCATCTCACACTCTTTGTTTGTTTGGTTAATTTAATTTGGTTAATAAATCCACATTTTAATTAATATCCAACCTCTCGACTCCCTCTTTTGTTGTGGTCTTACCCATAGGTAAAACAAAGTGTGTGTGTGCTCCGCTCTGCAGCAAAAAAATAAATAAAAGTGCAGCCGGCAAAACAAGTTATAAAAACTGATATGGCCCTTGATGTCAAAAAGGTTCCCCACCCCTGGCTTATATAAATAAATAATTATATCATTGTACATTTGTAATAAGATAACACAATAAAGCCCGAGAGCTAATTTCCAAAATGGCAAAGGTGTATAACAATTGCCATCTACTTGAAATATTGCTAAATTATATGGACTTCATGTTCGGCAAACAACTGAATTAGTTCAACATAATGAGCTGCTGTTGGAGCCACATTGATCTTAGTATTCCTGTATATTGCTACTGTTAAAACCATGTAGCACATAAGCCATCGTTCAGTATGAGCAGCACTGGCATCGGTGGTGGACAGCATGCTTTCAGTTGAATCCAAGCATCTAAAGAGAGACATTAATGTGTTCATGGACACAGGTTCCTCCTTTCAGATAAACGAATGCAGTGATAAGCTGCTCAACGGGAGCTGTGGCTGTCAGGTCCTTATCAGCAGAGCAGCGGAGCTCTCATTGTCCCCCACATCACATCAGCTATCGACAGCTTCACTACAGAGGTACCATGTAGAATGTATGCGACACCATTTATAGAGCACATGTCTGGGAACAGCTGGCCCTGAGAAGGATGATGGCTTTGCAGTAATCAATAATGTTGTAAGACGATGTTTAAGTGGCTGCTTGGTAATTGTGGGGTAGTTAATCTTTTTTTGGCAGCCCAAGAAAAATGGCCTGTTGTATATTCCAGATTTTTTGTTCAGCCTCCCCTTGCAAAGTTGTTGGTAGTTTCCGGTGTTGCTGTCTATAAACTGGTGCCATTAGGATGCCCCCGAGCACACTTTTCATTCATACGCATTTAGTGCATTGTGGCTACATACAAGAGTTGGGTAGAGTATAGGTCAATATGTAAGGTGATTATTACTATTCTCTATGCACTATAACACATACATCTTTTCATCTATAGATTGCAATGTTGGTTTGAACGTCTACCACTTTGGTAATGCTAATCATTATATCTTACATCAATGTTAAGATTGTCGATGTGAGCATGTTAGCATGCTGATGTTAGCATTTAGCTCAAAGCACTGCAGTGCGCAAGTACAGTCTAACAGAGCCTCTACCATTGCTGTGGATTCAGGGCCCTATTTTAACGATGTAAACACACGGTTTGAAGCGCCTGGGGTCAGGTGCGTTTAGGGCGCGTACGAATCCACTTTTGCTAAAAAAAGGGTCCGTGCGCCAGGCACATGTTTCAAAAGGGTTGTACTAATGGCGCTTACCCACTGCTAGTACCAGCTCTACTCGGCTCGACTCGAACCAGCCGCGGTGCCCCATCCTCCTTTTTCCATTGCAGATTTAGTACCGTCTCATGCGTGAGGCAAGCGTGGCTGGTTGTCATAGCGACGCCGCAGGAAACTGACGTGACGTAATTCGACACACAAAGAACGTCAAAGGTGTGTTGTTATTGATTTTCGGCATGTAGCTGTTGCCACAGCCAGAAGACAAATTTTGTTTCAAAAGAAGCTGGAGGCAGCAAAAAAAAAAACACCCATGGGACATCAGGACACCCCCATCTGTCGCTAGCAATAATGACGCAGCGATGATTCTCTCCGACCAATCAGTTGTCTGCAGGTTTTCACGTCACCTTTTGGTATCGCCTCAGCTCGCTTGGAGCCTTGACAGAGATGATACTAAAAAAAGTACCTGTTAGCTAGTACCAGGTACTCGTAAAAAAAGACGAGTAGAGTCGAGGCGAGTCGAGCAGGTACCATGTAATGAAAAAACACCACTAGTATCTTAATTAATCATAGATATTTTTATTTTTATTCTTTTGCATGTTTGTGTGCTGCTGCGCGTCCCTGTGTGTGTGTAACAAGCATGTGCGCACGCTTATTGACTTTAGACCAGGTTTTTGTTGGTCAATGGCGCGATTACTTTTCGTTGCCTCAAAATAGCAAAATACACCAAGAATGCACCTGAATACACCTCCCTGTAAGACCAGCACGCCCATGGGCGCACAGATGGGTGCAGGTGCATTTGCTATTTAAACGACGCGGGCGCTGTACGGGAAATTGACAACTGCGTCGGTCTTAAACTAGCAAAGATAGGACCCATAGTCTCCATTTGAAACTGCCAGATACAGAAAGTAGGTTTTATGCAACCGTCAGGGGGAGGACCTAATGAAATAACTTTGCTTTTACAATGAATTGTAATCACTGCTGATCCTTTTTCTGGGTCTCATTCATTAAAGGTAGGAAGAATTTGAATGTTAATGAGACTCCTGGATTGGGAGAACTATCAGATGCCTGCAAAACTACCATCAGTTGATCCCAAGTCTTTGAGAGAAACGTAGTTTTGACATAGCTAGAGAGTAGGCTGCAAAGAGACAGTAGGAGTGAAACAAGTAGCAAGTGTTTTCCAGCAAGTTAGATAGAGGACAAGACATGAATAATACATCCACAGCAGATTGACTGTCAGGCAGAGCGGAGAGTGGCTCCCATATAGAGTCTCGGAGAGTGAGGAAGCCAAATGCAGGATTCACATGCACAGCCCTCTTCCTCTTATAGCAATCTATTACAGCTCAAAACACATTTATTTGCTCCCCATGTCAGAGCTGACTGCCTCACACAAACAGACAGGCACATTTGTATACATAAATAATTCCTAAGCCTCTGTACCAAAACTGTTAACTTCCTCTGTCAATCATTTTGTAAATTCAGATTTTTTTTCCTGTGAGTTAAGGGTTCAGCAAGCCTGAAAGAAAGTAGGTTGTATAAGGTGTTGTCCAACCACATCTAAAGGCAAAAGGGTTTATATTCTCCGCATGGACGCACTTGCATGCGGGATGAAAAGCTTGCTGTCAGAGGTGGGGCATTTATGTCGTTACACACAGCTCTCTGATTTCCAAAATAGGGGGTCTGCTTCAACACAGGTAATTCCTACTAGGAGAGACCATCTGAAACTGTGTGCCATCATCCCTTTTTTGTAAGATTAATTGCGTAAAGACGAAGCAAATGACAACATTTTTGGAGAGAGATTGGGGACTCAATGGGATGCAGCCAGGAGAAGGCTATTACAGGAGGCTTTTCACCTTTAAGTGTGGCCATTTGGAACAGCTATAAACACTTTTGCCTTTAGATGTGGTCAGAGAACACTGAGTGCATTGTTTTATTTAACCCTGTGTGCCCTAACTTCATTCTTGAAGACGGTCCTCTATGTGACGGTCTCACTACGCTGTGTATGTGGATCTGCATCTGCACATGCACGGAAACCAGACTGAGACATAAACAGCCCTACGCGACACGCAATAAGTCAGAACGGAGGAATAGCATCCAAAGCAATGCAAAATAAGCTATGTTTAGCTTTCAGCTCTTAGCCTAAAATTAATGACTCACTTAACCCCAAACTAACGGCATCCATTTCTCAATTACACCACAACAAACCCATCGTGTGGTGGGTTTTAATACATTTTGGCTAATAATATCTATGCAGCATTTAACATGCTACTTACCAAAGCAGTTATCACAAGTTCTGCTGTGAATAAGCTAGTATGTGTTACTTGCGCTGCGGCGCAATGTGACAGTGACGTTATTAAAGTGCCCAACAATTGGGGACCCTGGGTAGCTGACCTTAGTGATGGTCAAATGAAGCTTCGCGAACCAGTGTCTTTACTTTCTGAGCTCACTAGATGGCGCTCTCTGTTAAAAAAAAGGTGAAATGAATGGCAATTCAATGGGTTTTCAAACCCTTTTTTGAACCGAGAGCGCCATCTAGTGAGCTCAGAAAGTAAAGACACTGGTTCGCGAAGCTTCATTTGACCATCACTAGCTAACCTGGTTGAGTGTGCGCCCAATGTACAGAGGCTTAGTCCTTGCTGCAGCGGCCGTGGGTCAGGTTCTGATCATGCTGCCCTTTGCTGCATGTCATTCCCCTCTCGCTCCCACTTTCCTGACTTAAACTGTCCTATAAATAAAGGCCATGAAAGCCAAAAAAATTATCTTAATAAAAAATTAAAAGTTAGGAAAACACTTGGGTGAATCAAGGATCCTGTTTCCTGGACTGGAAAGGCAACTGTCCTTTAAGGAAGTAGGTCCCAGGTCATTCACAGTAAAGACAAGTAGGGTTGGATATCGAAACTCAAACGACCAGTATCTACCAGACTGAATGACAACGCAGATTTCGGTCCCTAATTTTGGTGCCACTTAAATGCCTGTGCTGCCCTCTGGTGCTATGAAACAGATTTAACAGGCAACAGAAGCAAAGGTTACACTTGGCAGCAGGTAACGTTAGCCTACTGTTAGCTAGTAGCCCGTAAGTTCATGGTACATTCAAGGGTGTTGTAAAGTACCCTTCTGCCATTCAGTAGTGCCGTTCAGTCGTTTAACAGCAATAGACTGGTGAAATAAGATATATTTATATTATTGTTATTACATTTTAAATAAATCTTTTAAATTTGACTATATGGCCTTAGCAATTAAACACGCTGTTCTCTAATGTCACCGTCTGTCATTTTGTGCTATTCTTCTTAAATATTGGTTCGGGCCCATAAACTGACGTCACCACGACTGTTGTTTCCAGTGCGAAGCCTCCACAAGCTGTCGCAGCGCTGGGCTGTGCACCTCTTAATCTTTGTAACTTTTCAGTTCAACGTGGTCAGCTGGGAAGAATGGCCGAGCAGGTTCACCTCTACAGACATCTGTGTGATTCTGACAGACCACAGGGAGTCAGACATCCTCAAATATGTGGCCGGAGAGAGACACCACACTGGGAAAAGAAGAAACATTTTGCTGGAGAGTGTGGAAAAACATGAGAGATTAATGGAAAGTGTTCTTCCCAGTGTTACAGGCAGACAGTAGTTCGGTGTCGTGAGCGAGTATATCCGACACTTGAAAGGCGAGTCAATGTGACACCAGACTTGAGCCATACTGAGCCTCTTTCACGTTCCCTACAAACTGAGACACCAGCTTTGAGAAGGTCCACCAGACCTAGGAAACCACCTGAGAGACTCCTAACTGCTGAACTGTTGAAATGACATTAGAAATTAAATGAATAAGACAAAAATTACATTTATGTTATGTAAAGTGTTATATTTGGGTTAGACATTTATGGTTAAAGTGAAATAAGATGAAGAAGAAGAAAAAAACAAGGGAGAGATTATAATCTTACATTTAATGGATGCAATCAAAAATTGGATATTTGAGAATGTATTGGTTAAGCCATGAGTGCTCAATGTATTTTTAAGTGGAGAAAGAGAAAAGCTGAAATATATTTTCTTTGCACTGAATTAAGACAATGTCAGTTTGTCAAGAATGTTTACACTTAAAAACTCACATGCTGTAAGATATATGGTAATGCATGTTAATGCTGTACTGGCCTTTCTAGGAAAGGTGATGAAATGATAGCATGGGGGGGATTACCGAACGGGCCAGGCCTAAGGGCTCAGTGGGCCCCTAAGTTAGAGCCTCTGCATGAAGTTGCTGTCATTAACTTTTGCATTTCTTATCCATATAGTCAAAGGGCTTAGTCATTCATGCCCCAAAAGTTCAACTGAAAACTGAAGAAATAGCCTAAACTTTCACTTTGAAAATGTCACCAGAAAAACAACATCATGATACAGTTTAGACGAGTTGAAACTTGCAATGCGCCGGTCTGAAGTGATAGGGGATAGTGCTAGTGAGCTACTTGCTACAGTTGCATTTCTAGTGATGAGAAAACAGTAAAATAACATTTTCTTACTCTAAGTTGAAACTTGCAACGTCTGTACTTGCAACGCGTCAGTCTGCAGCACTTTAAAAGCTGCCGGTTCACACCAATGAGACAAGACGGTAGTGATGGTCAAATGAAGCTTCGCGAACCGCTGTCTTTATTTTCTGAGCTCACTAGATGGCGCTCTCTGTTCAACAAAGGGTTGAAAACACACTGAATTGCCATTCCTTTAACCTTTTTCTTTGACCAGAGAGCGCCATCTAGTGAGCTCAGAAAATAAAGACAGTGGTTCGCGAAGCTTCATTTGACTGTCACTACAAGACGGTGTATCATCTCCATAGCAACGACTCTTTGTACTTGCGTTCGATCTTCCGACTTCCAGGCTTTTTGTAGCTAAATATATAATTTGTTGTTGTGTCATTTTATACATGTTGTGCTAGCATTGTTGGAGGGAGCCTGAGAACAAAGAATTCCATCGCCTTTGACTGCTCCACTGTAATTGTTGTGTTGAACTTGTAATGTCTGACCCATTCCATCAGGTATTTTGGAGATGAAACGCAGTGAATGTCTTTGTTGGTGTGTCCACTTATCCTCAAACTAGCTTGTCTTCTTCAAAATGCAGGTACACAGCGATTACTTCTATTCTCTGAGAGCCTTTTGACAACCCTCAGAAGACAGCTTATTGCTTTCAATCAAACAGGCCTGTACTTTATGGGCTTATTACAGCTAGCAAGACAACACTGGGTGTGTGTTTGATAAGGATAAGTCCTCGCTCTTGTGTGTCTCATACATTTTCACATAGCTAAACCCCTAAATATGTGCTTTATAGGATCAAAACATGTCCGTTTAACTTATTCAACCCCAAGGATCCCCTTGGTGGATTAATCAATAGTGCTGTGTAGACTAGAACTGTTCAAACCCAACACGTTGTTATTTTAATTTCTAGTTAAGGTGCAAAGGCTTCCATAAATATGTAAAACATCAGGCTAGACATTGCAAAAAAAATAAAAAGGAGAAGCAAGTGGACATAAGTGAATGGAAATATAATAAATATATAGTTTTGTCAAAAGTAGAAACTCGGAGCAGCAGACTGAGACTACATTTACATTGCAATGTTTTTGTTTAAAAACAAATATCTTCTCCTACGTTTCCCCCTCTCATTCCTTTTTTGATATTCGTTTCAAATTTCCACCTTCCACACAAGGTAAGGCAGGGCAGCTTCATTTACAGCAGGGGTCTTCAATGTTTTTTAAGTCAAGGACCCCTTAACTGAAAGAGAGACATAGCAGGGACCCCCTACTACATATTGTATAAAATGAAGTTGCATATTAAACTGGGCCTACAATAAAGTGTAGGGGGGCCTACACAAAAAGCCTTTACATACCTTTTTAGTGCATAGAATACTAATCTATCAAAATAATAATTGTCGGCCTGATTTTATAAGTTACACATACAGTGAATCCTTAGCATTAACTGTATCTGTGGATGGACTTCTGTGACTACCTTAGCTATGGGCCAGTAAGCCTAACATCAGTGGGGATTTTTATTTCCTATTAATATGTTGGATCCATGTAAAGACAAATACATTTTTTATTTTTTTTTTACTTTCAAAGATTAACAATTATTTGGAGGCCCCCCTGCAGTGACCCTGGGGACCCCCTAGGGGTCCCGGACCCCCTGTTGAAGATCCCTGATTTACAGTATAGCACATTTCAGCAACAAGGCAATTCAAAGGGCTTTACATAAAGCATTAAAGGTCCAGTGTGTAACGTTTTTAGTTATTCATTATCAAAATCTGTGTTGCCCGTTCACAAACTTATCCTTTTTCATAAACATTTACCACCACCATCAATTCCAAGTATTCCTATTGGCTTGAAATTTTACATTTGCATAAACTGGGGTAAACGCTCCATATTCATGCACCATCTTGAAGTACGTTAGCAGGAAAGGGACATACATTCGCCTTTCGCGTTTTCACTGTCACACGATAAACTCACAGGAGCTGCTAATGCTGCTAATGCTGCTAATGGGTATCGTCGCTTCCCGGCCCCGGAAAGTTTGAAGAAGGAAACATGGAAGACCACACATATTCAAAATCCAAATTTCAGGAACAGGAGTCTTCTTCTTCACCCAGATAAAGAAAAAGGATATTGAAAAGAGCAAGAGACCGGCATCATCAGAAAAAAAGCGTGAAGGCTACCATAGCTGTAATACGTACTTTGAACTGCGTGGCGCGAGAGAGTTGATTGCGATATATGATCTCAACGCTAGATGGGAAGAATTCCCACACATTGGACCTTTAAAGAGCAGTTAATTAAATACAATTAAAACATAATAGAATATGACAGGTAAATACAGGAATAAAAGTTACAGTGCAGTGTAAGAAAAGTCTTGATTCAAGAGTTGCAGCAGACCTGCAGTTTTCTGGGAGTTTGTTCCAGATATATTTAGTTCTGACTCTGGGGACAGACAGCAGACGTGTCCCAGACCACCTGAGAGGTCTGGGTGGTCCATAATGTAGAAACAGATCAGGAATGTATTTCAGCCCAAAAACCGTTCAGTGCTTTATAAACCAACAGAAGTATTTTAAAAATCAATTCTTTGAGGGACAGGAAGCCAGTGTAAAGACATCAGACCTGAAATGATGTGATCCACTTTCTTGGTCTTAGGCTACATTTACCTTGCTACGTTTAGGTTTAAAAAACAAATATCTTTTGCTACGTTTACACCTCTCATCCCCCCTGCTCTGGCATGTTCGAGCCCCTAAACCGGAGACATTTGGAAACACTTCTGACCCGTTTTGGTTTGGAATCTGCGGTGTTATGTTGCGGTCTCAACAGCCGCAAACGATAATAATTACGTACATAATAGTCATAATTACGTACGTTACCCGATAAATCCAGTCTTGTGCCGATGCTCTGTAAAGGAAAAGTCGCACTGTATATGTCCTGATAACGGTTTGGTAAACAGTAAAATATGTTAGGGAACTCACAAACATAAGAATCAGTCTCTTGTTCATTGATTTTCAAGGCGCGTCACTCGCGTAGGGAAAAGTTTGACACAATTCAACTCTTGCAGTGGCCAGGCGCGTGCGTGTGATGAGCATGGATTGCGCCCGCTTGTCGCGACACGACTTTTGCGACACGATTGTCACGTGGTGTCGCGACGCCTCCCCTCATCTGTACGTTCCTCAATTACAGCTATGGGCGGGTCCAGCGGGGAATGTTGTGTCTTCCCGGTCGAATTTTTTTAATTTGGAGGGAGAAGTGATCAGAGGAGACCTCTGTGCTCTACTTCTACTGGATAGTCGCGTCACGTTCAATGGATTCATTTGCATAAAGCTGGGCATCGGCCAGCTTTTTGACGGACTACATTTTCTCAAATGTAGCGCTGCCTTCCCGGAATGCTTTGCATGCGCGTTGAAGTCGCTTGACGTCACCCATAGGAATAGAGTAGAGCGCGACGCGACGGAAGCGTCGCACGGACAAGTGGATCTGTACCGTAAGATTGCCAGCTCAGATTATTTTTGGGCTTTTTCACCTTTATTTGATAGGACAGCTAGGTGAGAAAGGGGAGAGAGACGGGGGAAGACATGCAGGAAATCGTCACAGGTCGGCTTCGGAACCTTGGACCTCTGCCTCGAGGCATAAACCTCAGTACATGTGCGCCTGCTCTACCCACTGACCCAACCCGGCCACACACATTCCAGTGAACATCACAGTGAATACTCAAAAAGTAAAAAGTGTCTGAAAAGGATTAGGCTGAAGCAAAAGTTGATATACTGTATGCCTATCCTATGTTCTTGTGGATTAAACCACCCTACCTCAAAAGGAAATAAAAACAAGATATATGTAAAGAAACAAGGAAATACATCACATTTGTAACCCTTAAAAAAGCATTACAAACCATTTTCTTAAAAACCAAGAGTTGCACATTTTTTTGTATTTATATTGGCATTGTTCTGGCAATCTCTTTGTTTGCTTTTTTGAAAGGTAAAGTTAAAAATACCTCTCATATCATATGTTGAGTTGACTGCCTTTGGAGAACAATGCACTATAACTCAAAGAGAGCAGCATAAGATCTAATATTAGCAAGCTAAAGTGGAAAAATCTTTGGTTTTTTTTATCACAAAGGCTCGTACTTGATAAAAACAAATTGTATATTACTGTGGATCTTGAAGAATGTTCTGTGAATGATTCTGGAGAATGTCCTTGCATTTATAGCCTTGTGCATTTCTATTTCATGTGAATGGAATACAAGAATACACAATGCATCTCACCCCAGGTCCCTGTGGAGAATGTGTCACACTGGTCGTGTCTCCAATACTCATCGCTGACGCTCAGGATTACTGTTGACAGGTGGGGAGTTGGGTTGAACTGCCCATGTAAAATAGATATGTGTGTAGTAAGTGTATAGTGTGTGGATTTGCCCATCACCATGAGAGGGTATTGATTTTAGCACAGGTGCTGGCTGGTTTAAAAGTGCTGGTCTCTACTCTACATCTCAATCATCAGTGCGTACCACTATCTGACAGCTGCTTTTTTTTTTGTTTATGCCAAAAGCATCACAGCTCTTATCCCTCGGCAGCCTTTTCAACACAAATCAATAAGGAACATGTCACCTGGGATTTTTGTTTGCTCTGACAACACACACACACACACACACACACACACACACACACGTACATACACGTGAGGATAAAGCAGTTCTTGATCTGAAAGTGTGACATGTTTACCATCTAAGCACTGGCAATACTCTCTAGGTACACCTGCTTTAGTTTACTATGCCATCAAACACTAGCCAGTATCACTATGGAGTCCAGATACAGAGGCACACACACAGACACTAACATTTTTATTTCTTGTGTGGGTCTCCATTGATTGCCTAACAGTTGTTACACATTCTGTATGTTAAGGTTCATACGCATACATCAATGTTTTGTATGGTTTAAAGGTTTAACAAATAAAAAAAATACTTCCTCCCCCACTGAGAGGGATCCAGGTTTGAATGATCACCATCTTCTGACTCTGTTTTAGTTTGTCTGAACTGAGCAGCTCAGTTTGAGCTTCCTCGCTGAAACAAGGGTTAACCCTTCATGTTGTCCTCGGGTCAAATCTGACCCGTTTTCAAAGTTTCTATATAAAAAATATGGGATTCATTTAACCTAATTGCCCAAAAATAACACGGATGGTTCCATACACGAAACTGTGATTATCCATCAACGTAGGTTTCTCTCTGATCTTAACTATTAGTCAAATGTTAGATATAATTTAATAGGAATTAGGTTTATTGACCATTAAATCCTAAAATAAGTGTAAAACTAGTGGTAATGAGTGGGAATGAAGTTGGCTAAGAAGATGTAACACAGAATTGGGTGATAGTTTAAACTTCATGCTTTATATATGTGCAAAACAGACAGCCAACACAAGGGTTAAAAGCGCTGGGTTGGCGGATCACATATGAGACTGACTTCTAGGGTTTATTCCACTGCTCACCAGACTTCTTCAAGTTTCTTTGTCTTTGAGCCTATAGAGCATGCACATTACCTGCACCACATGATCAGGGCTGATCCACCTCGGTATAGACTATTTATCGGTGTTTTTTGCCCCCAACGGTGCCTTCCAGGCAGCGCTGCCTGGGAGGCACTGGTTATGGTTATGGTTAGGGTTAGGGTTAAGGTTAAAGGTTAGGGTTAGGTGCCTTGAAGGCTGCACCACATGATCAGGGCTGATCCACCTCGGTATAGACTGTTTATCTGTGTTTTTTGCCCCCAACGGTGCCTTCCAGGCAGCGCTGCCGTTGGGAGGCACTGGTTATGGTTATGGTTATGGTTAGGGTTAGGTGCCTTGAAGGCAGCGGTCGCAGCGCTGCCTGGAAGGAGCAGTTGGGGGCAAAAAACACCATTGAGCGTATAGACTAGAGAAGCAGCTTTGTTTAAAGTGGCAACGTTTACCAGATGTGCAAACCAACCACTTAGTCCTCATTCTTGAAGTATTTTTGATCATGTAAAATCAAAACGTAATGTTTGAAAATAGTTCCAACAAAGCATGAAAGCTCAATATGGCTTCTTGCCGTGAGACAATTCCAGTCATTACTTTTCATTTGTGTGTGTGTGTGTGTGTGTGTGTGTGTGCGTGCAGAATTCACAACTACCTTATTACAAATGCACCACGGCAACCTGATTTCTTTCACTCGAGGATGTTAATCTTTGTTAAAGGGGTGATAGAATGATTATATATGGTATTTCACAATGTTCCTTAAGGTCTCCGAATAGGGTATGTAACATTGGTCGGGCTGAAAATAGCCCGGCTGCTGTTTTATGGACCGTAATGCAACCCTGTGAAAAACCCCTGAATGAAAAGAGAGGTTTTCTCCTTTATATGGTATGCTCATGAATATTTAGATGAGCTGCGCACTGATTCGTTGGTTGAAGCGCGCACACACACACACACAGACACACATACACACAAGTAAAAGTGGAAAAAATCTTTGCTTTTTTTTATCACAAAGGCTCTTACTTGATAAAAACAAATTGTATACTTATCTTAAAGAATGTTCTGTGAATGATTCTGGAGAATGTCCTTGCATTTCTATCCTTGTGCATTTCTATCTCATGTTGGTCCGACTGTGTCGGACTTCAGAAGCTCCACACTCTGACGTGCCAGCCGGGGTTGCTGTCTTGCCTGTCAGCCTGTCCACCTTCACAGACCCCGCTGTGAGCTGGCTGGAGCTCCGTCACAGCCGGCAGCCCGCAGCACTCCATACCTAGCGCAAAGTCACCATTTCTGGGTTACTGGACTACCAAATACCGCTGATCTGACGGAGCTCCACAGCCGGCAGCTGGCAGCGCTCCATACCCGGCGCACCTCTTTTACACTGGTCCTCCTGGGTGTTCTTCTTGTGTGTCTTCAGATGGCTGAAGAGGCCAATTTGGGAGCCACAGACCTTCTTGCAAAGCGGGCATGGATGTGAGGTGCCATGGGTAGGGTATGAGGAGGGGGGCTTGATGGTGAACCTCTCCTTTCTTTGCTGCTGTTTGAGTTTTGCAGTCTGTCGGAGTTGGTCCTCATTTCTCCAGGTGGATCTGTGTCGAGCAGTGTCTTCCCAGTTTGAACTGCTGATTGGAATTTTTTTTTAGGTTTGTTCTGATGTTGTCTTTGTAGCGCTTTTTCTGGCCACCAAGTGCACACTGGCTAGTTAGGAGTTGTGAAAAGAGGACTTGCTTTGGGAGGCAAGTATCAGGCATCCGTACGACGTGGCCTGTCCATCTCAGTTGGTAATTTATGCTAGTGGTGGTGATGCTGATGTTTGTGCGCTTTTCTTTTTCTGCGACATCTCTGGTGGTAGATCTCCAGGGCTCTTAAGTGCCTCGAGATACTAAAATTTCCACAACGCCACTTGGGATAGGCCCAAGACCTTCAAAGCACACAGATCCGTTTATCCAAAATTAGGGGTCAGAGACAATAATGTATTTATAAAAATATACAATTTTATTTTGTTATGTTTCAAACGTTATCTATTAAAATAGCAGGATCTTTTATGTTAAAAGAAAGCATAGAATGAATATTAGAAAAGTAATAAACAAAACACAATTCAAATCAACAAACCAGCATGCATAATTAAAGAACCCAAAATCAAACAAAAGGAAAAGAAGAACAAAAACCCACATGCAATATGTACACAGTTAATACCAATATTCACAAAGCCAATGTCTGGGTGTTCAAACACTTAGGCTTGTCGATCCAAACCAGCTCTGTGCGTCCAGAACAGTCCCATACATCCAGACACTTTTTGTACCAGTATCCAGAACAATCTGTACCAGTATCCAGAACAATCTGTACCAGTATTTAGAACAATCTGTACCAGTATTTAGAACAATCTGTACCAGTACCGCCGGGGAGTGTTGGCCCCTTAGATAACTGTGGCACCCGGCAGCCTCCACAGCAGCATGCACAAGACTGTAGATCAGTGCAGCTGTGATGTAAAAACGCACCATTAAAACAGGACCGTCATAAATTGTAAGCAAACAGGCAGACAAGGCACCTACCGCTTTACAGGACACACCGCCCTCAGACCCCGGCAGGGGGGCACGCAATCAGCGCAACCACACAGCACCCAACTATAACAAATAAGACCATGTCAGATCTTTGATAAACACCAAATGGGTCAAAACAGGGAGGGATGCAGCTTACCGAGGCACCCAACGCCAGCAGCCCAGGTGTTCATCTATCCACACGTCCTTACCACTCCGCAGCAAACTGACAACCTCTGGCAGCGGCAAAAAGCGTGCAGCACGCCAGCCTAGACACGTCTCCACACCCAACAGGAGAAGACAGAAACAGAACGAGTCTACACACAGGCTTAAATAGAGCTCCCACCTCTCCCAATCAAAGGGGATAAGCCCCAGGTGTGCTGGTGCGCACTCCTGTGCACAGGTAAGAGGGAGGGGAAAACCTCATCCTGTCACATCTACCCCTCGCTTTTGTTTCGTCGTCCCGACGGTAAAGAAGGCCTTTTAGGTCACGACCAAGGCCGAAAAATGACAGATTGAAGATTTGACGTTGGGTCTGGAGGTCTCCCAACCAGACCACTACTCGCAGGCTGAGGAAGCCGTTGAACATTCGAATGATGACGGGCAGTGTGACGGGTGGTCCGACGCATAGCTTGCCCACTTGTACTGGGCTGCTCCGAGGCCAAGGACAACGGCACTTGCGACTGCGACTGAAAAGATGGAAGCAACAGGCTTCGGAACAGGCTTCGGAAGGTTCCGAAGGGCCAGGAGCTGGAGCACTTGATGTAGTGCTGGACACCAATAGCCACAGGTCACTGTTCAATGACTCGTACAGCTGAGCCACGCCCGAGGGCGATGGTGATTTAGTTGTAAGAGAATCAACCTCAACTGGCTGTACCACAGCCTTCAACATGTCGCGATGGACATTCCTTACTTTGTGCAGTTCGTTCACCGGTGCCACCGCATAAACTGCTCCTCCCGATGAAACGCTCACTACCTGATGAACCTCCGAGCTCCACAAGTCCCGCAGTTTATGACAGCCCCTGGCGCCATGATCCCTCACATACACCAGCTGTCCCACCCGCAACGGCACATCTTTCACATGTTGGTCATGCCACTCCATGCCGGTCGCGGATAGGGCTGCAATGTCGATGTTGAACCTCTGCAGTTACCTAGTTACGAAGGCAGTCCGTCTTTCTGGCAGTTCACTGGAGTCATTGGCAAGAAGAGTGCGCACATTCCAGGCACCAAAATTAAGCTTTCTTTGTTTCTGACCGCATGGTGGAGATCCCACTGGACGCGGTAATGCAGCCAGGAGGATGGTAAGGCAGACAATTTTTTAGGGCACCTTTTCTAGCCCCATCCCCTACTGGGGTGACCAGTGTGGTCCCTAAACAGGGCTGCTCAGTCATGGATGAAGGTACCGAAGAACTATCCTGCCTCAGTCCAATAGTTCAATGACTCAATTACACCCACCACCTGTGTTCCAGTTTGTGACTAGGAGCTTGGAAGCTCCTAGTTGCGAGAAGTCTGGAGACTTCTCTGTCCTGCTCCCGTCACCACTCATTGATCACGACGACTTGGAGTGGGGTGTGCAGATGGAGTAATCCCCAAAAGGAGGACGCCTGTGCGTGACATCTTTTAACGTGGGGAGACTGGTGCACAGACCGCCACCACACGGTCCTTGACAGAGTCAGGCCCAGGACCAACGGCACGGACTCCATGGCGGCTGGAGGCCCCATCTCTGCCGCGGCCTTCTTCCACCTCCACAGCCGTTGTAGTGATGCACCCAGTAGTGATGGTCAAATGAAGCTTCGCGAACCACTGTCCTTATTATCTGAGCTCTCTGTTCAACAAAGGGTTGAAAACACACTGAATTGCCATTCCTTTAACCTTTTTCTCTGATCAGAGAGCGCCATCTAGTGAGCTCAGAAAATAAAGTCAGTGGTTCAAGAAGCTTCACTTGACCATCACTAGCACCTAGGTACTCTGACACCATCAGAGTACCTAGGTGCTCCGCCTGCTTTGCTGTTAAGGTCTTTTTCTTGAGTCGCGCTTCGTCTGGCACCTCCCCCTTGACCTTACCGCCAAGATTGACCCTACCAGGAGCTCAGCTCCAGACGGCATTGCTCTTTGGATCTCAGGTACACGCAAGCCTCTCCACCACGACAAGTTGGCGACTCCCCAGAGAAGAAACACACACACACACACACACACACACACACACACACACACACACGGAAAAAAGGTGTCCTTCCCAGTTTCTAGTGTATGTTAATGTGTGTGTGTGTGCCTACCTATTAGTGTGAATATGTGGACTGTTGTTCTATACAGTAGTTACATGCCATGTGTTGGCTTGGCGTCTTGTTTCTGGTGTTTGAGTGCCCCCAAGTGGCCAAAATAAGAACTGTTTGTGAAGCAGAGTGACATGATGCAGTCACCAGACACCAGGACCTTTTATAAAACACACACACGCACACACGCACACACACACACACACACACACACACACACACACACACCTGCCACCCCACAGTAAGCTGAATGTCAGCATCTTTTAGCAGGAGGCTAATAAATATCCCCAGCCCTCGGAGCTGTTTAAATTACCAGCATCTCACACTCCCTGCCTCCCAGTGTGTGTGTGTGTGTGTGTGTGTGCGTGCACACACGTCAGATTAGGCATATGCGTGTGCATGAGCTTTTGTTTCAATTCAATTATTTCCATTATGCCAGTCAGGCGAGATCAATCTTTCACTGAGAGCGAGAGCATTTCACCAGATCAATCATTCAGGGAATCCAATAGTATTTCAAGCTCATCTATTTACAAATCAAATTAAGAGCCATCCATTGTAAAGCAGCTGTAGCAAACAGGACACCACACAGGATGAGACTGTTGCTCCAAAGAGACAAAGCCATTGATTTTTCTCAGGTGATACCCATTTATTTTTGACATTTTGCAGTACACGGTGCTTTGGCTCGGAGCTTCTTATCAAAAAGAAATAAGTGTATTTTCTTGGCATTTGCTTTCCTTATGGGAATTTACTTCTTATGGAGAAATATGCAAATGTGAAATGTGACCTCTGCAGTGGAAATGTTGTGCTGCTACACTGTGATATTTGGAATAAAAACTAAATCAACTCTATTATGTAATGAGAAGTGCCTTGATTGGGGTACTTGCAACATATAAGGTTGTTGTAGAATTGTTTAGAATTAGAATGTATTGATTTTAGTTCTAATTATTGATTGGTTCTTATCAAATCCTGTTTGCTTTTTCATAAAGTTTTCTCACTTAGATTTTTTCTCTTAGTTTCTTACTTTTCTCCTCAATGTGTTGGCACCTGTTTGTGCATATACTGTAAATAGTAGCACAATTGGGATGTATGCAAACTTATGTATGAATTTACTTGTATATATTTTTATTTTATTTTATTAGTAGTATTTTTTTATGGTGTTGGAGTAGCTTGTAGCTTGGGAGTGTTGTGTGTATGTGTGAATGTAATTCGTGTTTTGTATTTTCTGTATAATTGTCTGAAAGACCCCCTCGAAAATGAAATGATTCATCTCAAGGGGTTATCCTTCTAATAAATAGTCTGTATGTATCCTGTTTAGGTTTAATGACTAATCACGGTTTCCCTGGGTAGGCTAAGGGAGAGATCACTCAAGCCAAACTTGGAGGAAGGGCTTGTCACTAAAATGAGAATAGCTGGTCCACCTTAAAGCCAGCCTACCTTAAAAAGTGTAGTAAGCAATGTTAATCCAATACACTTTTTGTCAAATTCAGTGAATATCTCAGGGTCACAAGCTCTTCATTTGGTGTTTCTAAGCAGCCCTGGCTGTGTGAATGGAAAACAAACAGAAAGGAGTGCACAAGCCAAACAACACTATTCCAGTCAATCAGCATCAGTTGGCGTGAGCAAAGATCCTCTATACTAAAGATTCAAGCTGCGCCAATGGTATGAAACGGTACACACTTCCCTTCTCCTAAATGGCCGTGGGCTCATTTGAACGTGTAGTGAACGTTGTGTGGATGGATGAAAAGATACAGTTGTATAATTTATTAATATTTTCCTTTGCTAACCTTAGATGTTTACACAGCTAAATGCCATATTTAGCATCACTCAAAAAATACCCAGATCTTTCGCATTGTTCGGACCATAACATCACGATGGACAGGCTCACTAGCACTTTAAACAAGGACCATTTAAGTGTTCAGACTGGTAAATTGATGTACCCCCCAATAAACACATAGTTTACCGATTTACATGTGAAAATATGTTGGCTCTATATACGCTAAAAGTATCACTTTTTTTAAATGGAGTCTGGTGGGTTCAGCGCTAGCGACTTCAGAGCTGTTTCTCTCTGGTTAAACAGAAAGACCTCAAAGAGGTTTTAAAGGTCTATCTCTGAAGGGATCCTCTCAATAATGTTGTCAGACACTTAGAATATTAATCTGAGCCTGTCAGTGGCAAAATGAGCACTTTTGTGAAGGTAAATACAAGCTGCACAATTGCCCTGTTAACTTACATTGTAGCTTGTTTCTCCGCTGCTGACTGCAGCGTTCTTGCTTAATACTGGACGAATGTCAAAGATTGTTGTTCCCATCAGTCACTTAGACACAAAAAACATAGGAGTCCAGGTTGAAATAAACGGTAGTTACCCTTTAAATTCAATTGAATTTCCCGAATATGGACAAAATGTTTACACGTTCGATCTCATCGATTTTCTCTTGATTGGTAAACAGCTTATGCGATAAACGCTGATGGAAACGTTATTTGCCGAATAAATAATGAATTGCGATTACGTTTTAGGTCATTTAATTGTTGCATACAACAGAAAACAAGAAGCAGAAGTTTTAGGAAATTTCCGCTTTCTTTGCAGACAACAAGAAAGACAGATATAAGTGGACGAACAAGGAGACTAGACTTCAAATTTAATTTACGAGCTAAATATATATATTTTAGATGTCTGGCATTTAAGTGCATCTGCATCATCATAGCGATGTTGTGCATCTGCATCATCATAGCGATGTTTTGATAGCGTCGTCTTATTATAGCTTGATGATAAATCAATATTAATCATTTGTAGGTAGACGGCACGACCCATTTTGGCTCATGTTAGCTTGAATGTTGCGCAATTCAGTACGAGAATGAACGGAAATGCCTTAAAATGTCTCAAATCTATTCGATATACCAGTTTGACAGCAAAACAGCATGTGACGTCATTACGCACAGGTTTTTATTCGCTTTAAAGTCGTTTGATGGAAACACACTTTCACCAGCTTGATTCGCATGTATGTTTTTAGCGAATTTCAGATAATTCGATTGACAAGTGGATGGAAACACAGCTATAGACACACATACTTCCCTCTCTCCTTTTTGCCTCTCTCTCTCTCTCTCTACACTGGCTAATGCCTGGGCTGCAGCTGCAGCTGTTCACGTTTCGGCTGCTTACTAGTAGCTTGCTAATTTGAAATCGGTTTGTAACAGGATGAGCTTTCCTGGCACCACCCTCAGGACAAATTGTCAACTTTGCACATGAAAATAAATTGAAGTGCTTTCCCAATATAGCATATGGAAACTTTGGTGCTCACAGTTAAAACGCAGGACTTCAAACTCCAGAGAATCCTACACTTCACCATACCTGTGTACCCAAGGGTGTCATTTCCACGGGGTTTGGGGGGAATATACCCATCAAATTTTTTGTTTTCATTTAGATTTTCTTACTAAAGTCTCTGTTTTCTTACTGTTCAGACAAAAGAACTGGCGGGCTCAACTCAATAGTCTTTAGAGCAGGGGTCTTAAATGTTGTTTAGGCCAAAGACCCCTTTGCTGAAAGAGAGATGGAGCAAGGACCCGCTACTACATATATTGTATAAAATTGAGTTGCATATTAAACTGGGCCTGATAGATAGAAATGGATGAATGGATATTCATAAATATATTATGTTTTAATGTTAAACATACATGTGGAAGGCACAGAATACTTTAGCGTAACTGTATTTGTGAATGGTTACCTCAGTAATAGTAAGCCTTTCATCAATGTTGTGTAAATAAAATGTTTTTTTTACGAATAGGCCAATTTATCCTTGCTAAAAATATGATGGATTCATGTTACAGGCTCGTTCGAGATGAACTGCGCCTCGCCTGTAAAGTGGACGAGAGCAGGCGGCAGCAGCCGGGGGCGGTGACAAGTCGGACAGTTTTCCAGCTGTTTCCAGCAGCCTTCAGGCTGAACAGGAAGTGACAGAAACCACTGTGGTCCGATTCTGATTTAATAAAATGTAATCAGACCCATATATCAGCTTGTACACAGTCTCCAGTTGTTTTTATTATGTCAAAATGCTCTACATGCGATCTGTTGCTGATTTTAATTAACAACACACTGTAAATGATCTGTAATCTGAACGGATTTAGTCTCTCTGACTACTGAACATCAGCTATCAGCCACACAACATGTTATGTACAGAATAAGTTAAATCAGACAAAGCAGTTAAAATTCCTCCAATTCAAAATCAATAAAAAAGTTTATCTAAAACGTCATGTTGAGTTGATTCTGAACCATTCAGCTGTTAGATCATCTGAGAGGCTGGTGTTTCCCAGCATGCCCTGGGTCCACCTGGGTCTTGCAGTTGGTGAAAATCAACTGCACTGCCTGCGTGTCAGAACTGCGACCGCCTTGATCTCGTGAGGTTATCGTTGTCAGACACAAGTCAGACACAAATCTAACCTGCATGCATTGGGCGCCGATCGCCGGTGATCGATTCTGCGCAGACCTAGCTCATCTCGAACGAGCCTAATGTATATAACACACATTTTAATTAAAAACAAATGTCCCAAAAATGATAACAATAATTGGATGGCCCTCCTGCAGTAACTCTAAGGACCCCCTAGTGGTTGCGAACCCCCTGTTGAAGACTCTGCTTTAGATTGTACTGGGTGCCCACCTAAAAATCATAAAACTGGCAAATGAAGTTGTCAACATGTATATGTAAGTATATCATAATTTTAATAATTCACAGCAGCAGAGGATCCAGCAGCCAAGGACCTGCTGGGATTAATAAACAGCTGATACAGATTATCAACCAATTTAAATTAAACAATATAATCCAAAAATAGTAGCAAAAGAGTAATCAAGATTTAAGAAGAAATGTACCATATTCTGTTCTTTTAGATAGTGTGCAAATGAATTGATCACTTAACACTACACTGATCAATACAAATATATACAAAAAACAAAGATAAATACTGGTTAAAAAACAATTGTATTCTGTTCTTGCTACAACCCAAAGAGAGACCAATATGAGTTACACACTCACACTCAGAAAATGCACGCATGTACATAAACACATTTACATCAATTATACCTGTCCGCAAGGCTTAAATTAAACTTAAATTTACTTTTTTGATCACCAGCCAACATGGCTAGTAGATTTTTAAAGTTACCAACCAATGAGATATTCCACTAGCCACATTTGTTTTTTTCTTAACTAATTTTACAACTTAAAAAGGTACAATATGTAACATTTCTGCATTAAAATGTCTACAAAGGACTATACCTATGTTATGTATTTTGTTGGGTTGTGTACTTACACTATCCCAAATGTTTCCAACAATTTTCAAACCCAGAGAAATCTCTAATTTTATTTCTGACACGGGACGTTTCGTTTAGTCGCCTGACGGTCGCATCATATAACCTTTGACCCCTCTGGTTCCTCTAACTTCCGTCAAAACACGGGCACCCAGATGATACGTTCGAGAGTAATTGTAAATCATACAATGTCACAGAAAGAGTTATACTCAGTAACGAAATACTGCTTTTTTCTGCCACATGGCATCATTTGCAACACAGTAATACAGCAGAGACCTTACTTATTGATATTGATTGATTTCAATATCAATCGATGCAGCTTAATGTTAGGCTACTACAATGATCTGGTTGACCAGTAGCTAATGCTAATGCTTGGTGTGTAACGTTATAAGGTTACGACATCGTTCAACACTAGGGGTGGGGGAAAAAAATCGATACAGCATAGTATCGCAATATTTTCTGTGGCAATACTGTATCGATACACAGACGCCAAGTATCGATCTATTATTATATATGTGTTGGTCAGTTTGTCTGCTTGACAATCTGATTTTGCAGCAATAGTGAGATGAACAAACAGAGAAATGTATCTTTTTAGATAAAATCGATGTCGACAAAGTTTCCTTTTGGGGACATCATTTGAAATCGTGAAAAATTTGAAGTTGGAAAAAAGTTAATGAATTGCAATATATCACAGAATATTGCAGTATGTTTAAAATCGCAATAATATCGTATCGTGACATAAGTATCGTGATGATATCGTATCATAAGGCCTCTGGTGATTCCCACCCCTATTCAACACGCTCATTAATTAGCTTTGTAGCAACTCATTTGGCAATGGCTTGAATGTAAGTTATGCACTAAAGCTTTAAGAGAGAAATTTTGTTGTGGGCTGGGATGGGTTTTTAAAAGTTGTAATTGCAAAGCAAAAATCAATGAAATATTGTTACAAAAAAAGAAAATTGTAATATAAACAACATACTGTTGATTGTTCGAGATAAATAAAAAAAATCTAATCAAATTTATAATAGTTTTGAGTCCACCTCATGTCCTCCACAATCACCACTGATTAATGTGCAAAGCACACTGGGATACTTGTCCATCCCGAGTTCATGTGAAACATTCTGGACAAAATCCAGGAACCTAGAGCACTTGGGTTTTAGATTGTACTGTCTAAATGTGGACTTGGAAGTCCACAAGCAGATTGAGAAATGTCTAAATTCATCAGTATGTTTCTGTCCCAAATATGAATACAGATGTAATGACCATTACAGCCTGTAGGAATCCGTAACAAGCACTTTAAAAGTACGTCTATCATGTTATGTATGTTTGAATCTATAAATGTGCAAAATAACTCTCACCAAGACGGTTATGTTTTCGGCTCGGTTTGTCTGTTCGTTCGTTCCTTGGTTTGTCTGTCTGTCAGCAGGATTATGGAGAAACTGCTGGACAGATTTTTCTGAGACTTTCCAGAAGGGTGTAGCATGGGCCAAGGAAGAACCCATCAAATTTTGGAGCAGATTCAAATCACGGGGCGGATACAAAAAAAGAATGTCACGTTTGGTAACGTTGAAAGATAGGGCGCTTGTGCTGTATTCATGTGGTGTCAGAATAATCGGAAACATTAGTTCCTGAATGGGAAAATTTATACTGCATTAACATTGTGAGATAGGGCAGGCCTTGGCGGAGTTCTGCGCTCTCCGAGTGCGCTTATGTGTATTTTTTGTCTGGTTTTAACAGCTTCACTGAGCCAAACTCCTATCAACTACTGTATGTTGACAAAGGCAATTGTTAATGTTATCCCCTGAATATAAACGAATCTGTTTATTGACTGTGTGTTGAGTGTCTTTACATTATTATTACAAGCCTTCAGCCTAGTTTTGCATCCAGCAATTCTAAAAATCTGATCAGCACGCTTATTGCCATCGTAATGCTATCATAATGTGCACTATTGTAGAATTAATTACTACCCCAAGAAACTGTAAACTGTTCACACATTTCACCTGAATCCATTCAATAATGATGAAGATACATATTATTCCTATTTTTCAGAGGAGAAATTTTTCCTTTTGATAGTCTGAACTTTATTGACCATGGTAGTCTAATGAATCCCGGCTTAAGTCAAGCTGATCTCTGATCTGTTGCAGGCTGCTTCATTACTCTTGCTCCAGCAGGCTTCAGGACGTAATGAAGATGTAGAAGAGATTAGCCAAGACACAGTTACAGCAGCAAATCCCGTTATACCGTATGAAACATCCCTAATGCCTAATTACTGCACCACTGTGCCTGCGTCTTAAACCCCAACACAATATACTACAGGTAATATACACAGACATTTGAGATATAAAAAAAAACGAGATACAGAACCAATCTGAGGGAACGTTGCATCACAGTAAAATGAATCAGTTTATGGAACAATCTCAACAGTGAAACCAAAGAATCCAAAGCAAAAATGTATTTAAAAAAAAAAAACAATTAAAGCAAATATGTTGAGTCAATATGAAATGTGTAAATTCAGTTTTTGTTCTGTTCTTTTGTAACTGGTAAGGGGAGGGGGAGTTTTATTATTTAACTGTTTTGTTAATGTATGTATTGTGAAAGAGGGCCAGATTCTATAAGATTGATATTCTTTCTGCTCCTTTTCATTCATTTCAGTCTTGAAATTTGGTGTTTGCATTAAGTTGTTTGTATAATGGATGAAATAAACTTATATAAATAAATAAATAAATAAATACATATATACATGCCTAATTATTCATCATCTGTGCCCTGCACATACTAAAACTACATACAGTAACTGATCTTTGGCTACTTGCGAGCAGTGGGGCTTTGGCCCATAAACCGTATAATATTAATGGACAAAGCATCCAGTTCGGCGAAGTCCTGCAAATACGGAAGTGCCTTAAACCTTCATTCTATCTGAATTCCAGCAGGGGGCAACATATGCAGTTGCAAAAGGAGGTCTGTTTCTGTAGAAGTCTATGAGGAAGTGACCCACTTCTCACTTGATTTCTTACCTCAGTAATCATTTTCATAATGAGTTTATGGTCTCAATCGCTAGTTTTAAGTGTTCTGCAATAGAGAATGATGTTCATTTTTTTAATTATGGTCTCGTTGATTTTAAAATCAGCGATAAAGCAGGGGGTGTTTTAGGGCGTGGCTATGATGTGATTGCCAGTGAAAGTGTGTAACGTAACATAGAGTGTAAGGGCTCCTCCCTCACTCCTCCCTCTTGTCTAAAATCGTCACATCTGCAGGATAACTGCGCCCATAACGGCAAACTCAACGACTCATAGCAGATCTCCACAAACCAATGGGTGATGTCACACATGCTCTGTCCATTAATATTGTACAGTCTATAATTTGTCCCTAAAGCCAAAAGATGAAACCGATGCGGAAACCGAGGATAGTTTAGATAATTTAATAAACTCAGGAAATGCACAAAAAAACCAAAGGAGTCCTGGAAAGAAGCAGGCAAAAAGACTAAATACACAGGGTAACAAGGTAACACAAGACAGGTGACACAAGGGCTGGGAAACAGGTGAAACACATTAGGGCTGGGCAGAACAATCAAAAACGGTGGGAAAACACAATAAGTAAAAACTAGACAAGACGAGACAGAAAACCAGACCGTTAAAATAAAACAGGAAACGGAGCAAAATACAAAACGGTAAAACAGACTACCAAAATAAGACAAAACACCAAAACCATAACAGCTTGGTGCTGAGCAGATAGTGTGCATGGGGTTTATTACTAATACCTTGAATTAGATTGATGAGATCAGACTTTGCGAGACAGGATGCCAAAGCAATTAGCTAAAATGCTAAAAAGCTCTGTAGAGCTAAAGTGAATTGCAAAGTTGGGTTGTAATTTTCTGTCCGTCACTATGAGTGACCCTTTTCTTATTACACATAGCCATTTAATCAATCGTAAATATAAAAATATTGATTATTGTGGCTATGAAGATAATGTAATAGGGCACCTGGTTAGCTCACCTGGTAGCGCGGGCGCCCATATATAGAGGTTTACTTCTCGACGCAGCGGCCACGGGTTCGACTCAGACCTGCATACCCTTTGCTGCAGCTCATTCCCCCAATCTCTCTCCTCTAGAGTCCTAAAATGGCAACAAAAAAAAGAAGATAATATAATACATATGGGGATATCGAGCAATCTGCGGATTCTATGTGACACGACTTGTAACACAACTTACAAGTATTGTGGCAACTTGTAACGGACACCAACATTCAAGTCCCATTTTTTGCATAATGATCCAACTAAATGTCAAGTGAGGAAATTACGTACTGAAAGAGACAAAATTGATTGGCCAGTCTGAAGAAAGGGCAGAACACTGACTGGCTGCTGTTAGCCCTGCGTCACTTCTCTTCACTGGCCTTGGGGAATCACAGTCCGCTCTGTGTTTTTAAGTAAAATGATGCATTTTGCCACTGTGCCTCCCTGGACTTCATTTACATAAACAGTCTCAATAAATTAGTTATAAAAGTGGAGGAAGCTGCACCTGCTCTGTTTTTGCTCACAGCAGCAATTACCATGCCAAGGTTTATAAATTGTTTTGTGATCTAGTCTAATAATTCTAATTCGTTCTAATAATAATACTCCCAGCTGCGCTAGATACGATTTTTTAATGCAAAACACACATCTGTCTAATCAGTCTTAATCACTAAGCTGAGCTGCTGCAGAGAAGGTCATACAATCCAACCGAATAGATTTTTCTTTTTCCTGGTGTCACAATGATTACTGGTAGGGAAGAGTATTTATACAGGTGTTTGCTGAACAGCAGTGTACAAGTGCTCCTCCCCTGGAAAGCTGGAAGCAGCCACATTACTGTGGTATACTGTAAAGCAGTGTTTTCCAACCTTTTTGGTGAGAGGTACCCCCACAGCTCTGTCAGATGAACGTACCCCGCCATCAATTTTCAATGTATGTTCCAAATGTATAACACTATTCTTTATATATAAAAGTAAATTATTGTTGAACATGCATTATTTAGGTTGATTTAATCAGCAATAGCAGTACTACTACTTGGTAGTGAAGCTGAATGTTTCAACCATTTCTCCATGACTTTTAGCAAATCATTTAGCGAACTGTTTAGTCATTGCTTTTAGCCATTTATTTCTACCATTTACTCATTACTTTTAGCTTCATGTTTGAACTTCTGTGCTCACTTGCTACTTAGTTTGCAAGCCCCTTTACGGAACTGCAACATGTAGCGTTCATATCAAATCATACCTGACAGATAGAACTTTCTCTGTAAAACTGGGTACTACATCCTCCTCTCCAGTGGGTATTACATTTGGTGTCCCCCAAGGATCAGTTCTTGGCCCCATGTTATTCTCCCTATACATGCTGCTCCTTGGTTCGATCATTGAAAAGCACAACCTAAATTATCATTGCTACGCTGACGATACACAACTCTATTTACCCATTTCCCCTGGTTGCACTTCATCAATTAATAAAATTTTTAGCTGTTTGGGGGACATTAAATCCTGGATGGCAGCAAATTTTCTCCAGTTAAATGACAAGAAAACTGAGATGATTTTATTTGGATCCCCCAGCTCTACAAAAAACCTGAGCAATGCCCTTGGCCCTTGGTCATCAAATTTACAGTGCGAGGTCAGAAACTTAGGTGTTCTCTTTGACAGCTCTCTTAATTTTGACAAACAAGTCAGCTCTGTTGTTAAAGGTAGTTTTTACCAGCTTAGAACAGTAGCAAAACTGAAATACTTTTTATCGAAGAAGGATCTCGAGACAATCACTCATGCCTTTATTACTTCACGCCTAGATTACTGTAACTCACTATACACAGGCCTAACCCAACATAATCTGAACAGACTCCAATTAGTCCAGAATGCTGCTGCAAGACTCCTCTCTGGCACCAAAAAGTATGACCACATAACTCCCGTTTTAGCTGAGCTTCATTGGTTACCAGTGAAATTCAGAATCGATTTTAAAGTTTTACTTTTTTGTTTTTAAAGCACTCCATGGTCAAGCGCCTCCATACATTTCCGATTTCCTGTCTACTTACTCTGCCACCAGGGCACTCAGGTCCACAACCCAACAACTCCTCGTCATCCCCCCGGACACGCCTAAAAACCAAAGGGGACCGAGCCTTCTCTGTAGTAGCCCCCCAAACTCTGGAATTCCCTCCCACCCCATATCAAATCATGTAATACAATTGCTAGTTTTGAATCAAATCTGAAGACGCATTTTTTACTCTCTTGCTTTTAACTCTCCTTGATTCCTGTTTTTACAAACATTGTTCCTTTGTTATTTTATTCTATGTTGCATTGTTAATTCTTTCTTTGCCTATTTGTATTCATGGTGCCTCGCACATGCGATTATGTATTTTTAAGGCATATTGTCTGTGCCTTCCCTGTTTTACCTGTAAAGCACTTTGGGTCAACAGTTGTTCGTTTAAATGTGCTATACAAATAAAATGACTTGACTTGACTTCAGGTGTAAGAGCTGATTTATTCTTTTAATGAAAATCATAATAAAAAAATAAAGAAATATCAAATTATAGTCTTATGAAAAAGTTTGGGCACCCCTGACAATTTCCATGATTTTCATTTATAAATAATTGGGTGTTTGGATCAGCAATTTCATTTTGATCTATCAAATAACTGATGGACACAGTAATATTTCAGTAGTGAAAATGAGGTTTATTGGATTAACAGAAAATATGCATCAAAACGAAATTAGATAGGCATAAATTTGGGCACACCAACAGAAAAAATTAGTAGAGCCTCCTTTTGCAAAAATAACAGCCTCTAGACGCCGGTATTTTGGACCATTCCTTCTTACAAAACATCTCCAGTTCAGTTAGGTTTGATGGTTGCAGAGCATGGACAGCCCGCTTCAAATCATCCCACAGATTTTCAATGATATTCAGGTCTGGGGACTGGGATGGCCATTCCAGAACATTGTACTTGTTCCTCTGCATAAATGCCCGGGTAGATTTTGAACAGTGTTTTGGGTCGTTGTCTTGTTGAAATATCCAGCCCCGGCGTAACTTCAACTTTGTGACTGATTCTTCAACATTATTCTCAAGAATCTGCTGATATTGAATGGAATCCATGCAACCCTCAACTTTAACAATATTCCCAGTACCGGCACTGGCCACACAGCCCCACAGCATGATGGAACCTCCACCAAATTTTACTGTGGGTAGGAAGTGTTTTTCTTGCTGCTATGCATAACACCTAGCCTAGAAATCTAGACGCACCCTAGCGGCAGCAAATGTAATTTGGGGGTCTAGGCACTCTCCGTTGACTTGCGAGCTAGAAAAACCAAACTCTAGTCAGGCCAATCACATTGTGTATAGAGTCGTTGGGCGGGCTTATGGCTGCTGCTGCTGCTGGGAACAGCAGTCTTCTGGACGAGTTAAGCTTTTCTTTGAGAAAAGGACAAAGAACAGCACTGAAGTAACCGACCGGATACGGCAAAAGTTTAATCTATCTTTGTTTTCAGGTCATTTGAGAGCTGTTTTGAGGCCCCTATGTTGCCACTCTTCAGACGAGAGTCAAAGAGAACAACAACTTGCAATTGGCCACCTTAAATACCTTTTCTCATGATTGGATGCACCGGTCTATGAAGTTCAAGGCTTAATGAGCTCACCAAACCAATTGTGTGTTCCAATTAATCAGTGCTAAGTAGTTACAGGTATTCAAATCAACAAAATGACAAGTGTGCCCACATTTTTGCATAGCCTATTTTTCACATATGATTTAATTTCATACAACTTAATATTGCTACACTAAAAATCTTTGTCTGGAAAATACCCCAGTACTCAGCTTTTATTAGAAAATGAATGGCATGCCACTGTGATCATTTTCCGTGACGACAGAGTAAATTATTATGCAGCCTCAGAGGGGTGCCTAAACTTTTTCATACCACTGTAGTTGAGCTGCTCAACCATTTTTCCAAGTACTCGCTGGCAACATCAGAAGTACCCCCTGTTGGGAATGACTGGTATACAGCACCACTGACCATTTGTGAAGTTTAGTGACATCACATTACAGGATTCCTGGGAATTGAGGTTTAGACACGTTCAAGTTCATTGTAGAGCAGCAGTATCCAACCTTTTCTGCTTGTGTTCATAGAAGTGAATTTCATCTATCAGTTGGGGGGGGATTAAACAAAAGATTTCTTAAGAGCAATTATCAAAGGGGACACAAATCATACATACAAAATTGTACCGTTGAATAGATATGTGTAGTAGTGGAATTCCAGAAAGTAAGCTGGCAAAGCTATTTTATTCACTTTAAACATTGGATGAAGTGACTCTTTTCTCTGATACAGAACTGAGCCTCCTATCAAGGACAATAAATTAGTAAAGTTTAACAACTTAATGTCTCATTCACACACTCTTGTTGTGTGAACAAAACAGCATTGCCAGGCTACTTACTGTCACAACTCGATCACTCCCACGAGTCCCAACAGACTTCTGTGTACATTAAAGTAAAAGGGAGAAAACCAAGCAGTGGACGAAACCACTGTGAGGCAAGGGAGGGGGGGCTTTTGCCCCATTAGCGTTTGTATTGTTTTGGTACTTACACACTTATTTGAAGTATATATTATTTAAATTACACAGCCTATACTTGTGACCCCCTTAACCCTTGTGTTGTCCTCAGGTAAAATTTGACCCATTTTTAGAGTTTTTTTGTATCAGAAATATGGGTTTCTTACCACCAAATTGCCCCAAAATAACATGGATGCATCCACGTTGTATGGAATCCATACAACATTCTTTGTAGGTGCAATTAATGATTACTTTTATTGAATTTGGGTGTTTAATTAAATTTTATAGCATTTGAAAAAACAAATTGAAATAGTTTCAAACAGCATCCTGACTAAACTTTGACAGATACCAGTCTGTGATTCACTCAACAGCCTCTGATCTCAACTATTAGTCAAAACAATTCATAATTTCAGCTTTTTTTAACTAAAAAAATAGGTATAATGTCATTTAAATTAGGTTTATTGACCTAAGTGTGAAATGCAATGAAAAAAGCGACAAAAACATTTTCAAATTTTGACCCGGAAGGACAACAAATTCCTGGTGGACAGGAAGACAACACAAGGGTTAAAATTTCGGCTTGTGAGCTGTCGTCACAGATTGGGATACTACAATTTTTTTCAAGTGGGTTTGTATGAGGTACTTTGGGGGTAAATTTGTGCTACCACAGAGGCCAGTCTATGGTCTACAAACTGTAATCTTAAAAACTTTCTGCTTCAGGTATGCCAAGTCATTCTGCAAACTGGGTCTCTGAAAACAATGGGGGTGAATTTGTATGCAAGTGATTAGGAGCAGGTCCTGAAGAGGCATATGTATTCTTGTCTGCTGCTGTGTTCATAACAATATGTATTTAAAGCGGGACGTTGCTGAAAAGGAGAGTGCACGCTCAGCAAAGCTTTCCTGGGTAAAAAATGGACCAAAAACATAGAAACTGCTATAGTGGGACAAAGCAGTGTTATTGTTTTTCTCCTATCTATAGTGATTTAGTGATTGTCTACATTTCATGGTAGAATCCTGTTGGATAGTTTAATGAACAAACTCATGCATACATTTTTGGAAACAAACAAATCATACTTCCTGTCAGTTATGCATGGCTGCAGTTAGAATGGAATACTAGGAGGTGAACATATGCAGTGCAGACTATGGTAGTAGAACAATGTTGGGTTACTAAATGGACCAACCACTCCCAGAGACCCAAGAGGTCAGGAGGCCCCTTAAAGGCCTTGGTATGCTTTAAATTAAGTACTTGTCGGAACATCTAGCATCTGAAACCCAATATACAATAATGTAGCGCTATCACATCCTCTTAATGTAGGGCCTGAAGAATTTTGGGCTATTTTCAGACTCAAGGCAAATCCAATTTCTTTATAACATCAGATATTTGCTAGAGTTATTTCGAAGTGATCAGATCTGCATGGGTTGATGTGGTAACGACGTAGGCATCAGTGTCGCTACACTGGTGACCTGGCTTTCTAGCGAGGAAGATTGAAAAAGATGGAGGTCCATTATTTTTGCCCTCCAATTGTGCTGTCAAGTTGTGGTGCAAAACGGACTGCTGTTCTCCTCCATGTTATCCTCCATACCGCTATGCTAGTAGCAGAGTAGATTTAAGTCGGGCTTTTATTGTGAAAGGTAAAATTGGAAAGAGGGAGTAGGTTGTTAATTGCATTTAAACCACCACCATATGTGGTATGGATCCGATTTGCAAAAGAATCTCATCCATGTGTTTTTTTTGCCGTCTAGACTTTCTAAAATCAATCTGGATATGCCAAAAATGGATTTGGGCTGGCAGTCCGAACAAGGACTTGGAGCTTTCACCGACTGCAAGTAGCCTGAACAGTTACATCCATGTGAACAACAGACGTTATTTATCAATAGATTAGCGTCTCATCTTTACTGTTGTGGGTTTTTTGTAAAGGAATTCCTGTCATAAAATGATTGTAAATGCAGTAACCCGTTCTCACTGCCAACTTCGTCAAATAGCTTGTCTCAGTAGCCCTCGGCATCTATTAACGACACACAAGACCCCCTTTAGTGTCTGTATGAGACGGACTGGGATTTCAACTAACTCCAATGTAAACCCATCCAAAGCAATAATAGACGCTCAGAGCAACTTCTCAACCACGCCGCTGTGAGATGACGTAGTATAAAGAGCGACAAAGTCCACGTTGGGAGTGGCCTGAGTGGATGGATGGGTCAAACAAACACAGGAGGCCGCTGTTTGTGTCCCGTGTAAAACCAAAAGTAAACTTACATAACGCACCCAATTAAAGCTGCTCTAGGTAAGATTGTGAAGAGCCAGGACTTTGCTAACAAATTTGAACATCGACAACTTCTCAGTCCCTCCCCCCTTTCTGCTGCAGCCCAAACCGTCTCCTAAGCCCCTCCGACACAAGGGAGTTTGACAGAACTGCCGGCATGTCAGACAACATTTTCAATAACTAAACAATAACACAATGTTAACTTTACTCACCAACAGTAAAACGATGCTAACTAGCAGGCTAGCGTTAGCCATTTCAGCATCATATCTGACCGACCACTGTGCAAACGTTATTATCATCCTCACCAACGTAGCTTTGTGGACTTTTGACTACTAATAACCAAGTGAAAGATAAATCATTCATGGTAATTATGTTACCTGTCGAGAAGAAATGTGGCTACGTCTGCATCATTCTTCAGATCTTTAAAATCCCGGAGCTCACGCCACCTCTGAAAAGCCACTCCAATATTCACCGGAGTTTTGGGAAACTTTTCTGCAGCTAGTGTGCGGGGAAGGGGGAGGGGAGAACGCTATATATGCGTGTCGTGCCTGAGCAGTGATTGACACCCAGATAGACACCCCCTGTGGCCCTGATTGGAGAAAATCATTTTGCCAATCGCAGTACAGGCTGTAGGTGGTGCCAGAGGAGCTGGATTTTGTTATATTACATAATTCATGTAGTTCTACTGGAACATAGGGTCAGTTTCAGCAAATGTGACAGAAAGTTAGTGTTATAAGACTTACCTACTGCATCTTTAACGTCACGTACGTAATACTGTATGCTTCTCATTACCAGGAGACGCTTCACAAAAGACTTATTGTTAAAAAAGTCATAAACATGCACTGATGTTGTATAGGCTAAACTTCAAGCCAATCACATTACTTCAAACTAAATGACAAGAGCCACTATGTTTCATAAAAATTTCAATGTTATATACAATGTTTGAATATAAAAAATACATAGATATTCAAAGAATTCTGGATATACAGCAAAAGTTAAATATCCGTTTGAGATGAAAATCATAACACAACATCCATATAAGTAGAGGTACCTCACAGAATGAAACATAGTGGCTCTTGTCATTTTGTTTGACGTAATGTGATGGCTGCAACAATCAAAACCCTGCTTTGATTTGCTGAAGGCCTTGTGATTGTTTTTTTCTCACCCTAATGGTGGAACATGATTGTCTAATCACCATCAGATGTGTGACTAGCGTGTGGCCTGTACAACATCGGTGCATATCTAAATAAAATAGAGAAATGCATAAGGAGCCAGAGCTTGTAACACTTTTTCTTACTTTCAAGTCTATTTCCGGTGATCACCACTTCACTTCAACCCTTGGTGTGCGTTACTTTTCTATATTATGAATAAATAGTTCCAGTTATTTAGTCCCTTAAAAAAACATTTGTTTTTACAGTTCAGTTTGTGTACTGATATGGCATATTTTTTTAGGTGGTTAGCCTAGCTTAGCATAAAGACTGGAAGCAGGGGTTATCCACATTATGACTCCAGCTCTATACCAAACACAAAGACTTTCTTATTTTTCCCATTTGTATGCCCTCAAATACAGTTTAAAGACACCTCAAGCTCATTAAGGCCCAGTCCACACAAACACATGTATTTTCAAAACTCTGTTTTTAAAAAGATATAGAGCATTCTAGTTTGAGGCTAAAGAGAATCTCTGCCTATGTAATTTTCAAAAACAATAATGCACAGAGAAAGAAGGGGTCATTCTATAGCACCATGTAGCATAACAAGTGTTGTGCCTGTGAGAGAGTTTGAAAACCATTGGAGTTGCCATTTGATTAGCTTATAGTTTCCCATAATGCATCATATCTCACTGTAATTTTGCTTACTCCAACTGAGCTTAGACAGTCAGCATATAGGCCTACTGCATAAGCCTAAACTTCTCTAATCCAATGCATGACAGCACAGGTTTCAATACAGGTTTAAACTTTCACAATCAGACTCTACGTATGTGGGAGGGAACCTTTGCAGCCCTGCTGATGTTACTTACTGTTGACCCCTGCCATGTATGAGCAGTCAATAGGAGTTTGTATCGAATCCAATCTAAACTGCTAGGCAGAATGAAAAATGAGTTAAACACTCTATAGCACTATAGTCTTATTGATGTGTGCCTGCATGGGCACTTGATTGTATGCTGCTTTAAAACTTGCAGGTGTGAAGCATGTGCCATGACTCTTATTAAAGCATGTATTGGAAAAGCAGCGACACAACTCTGCAGGTTCAATCGATTGAGACGTGTGCTCTCAGGCCAAGGGACGGACGGCAGATTGATCGAGAGCAACTTCATCATCTAGATATCCGCTGTCTCCATCCCCCCTGCATCTCTGTTTCTCTCACTCTCTGACACACCCTCCATCCCTCTGTTTTCACTGAAGTCAATAAAACACATCTTCAGTATCCACCGAATCAGGTACACCAGTTATTGGGCCCAGAATGTTATTAATTTTGCAGGCATTTGATCAAAAAACCAAAGTTTTGAACAAAGGAAAAGTTTGACGCTGATGATGGTGCTAGATGAAAAGTTAAGGGATCACTGAAGTGATTTTAAATCATGACATTTGACTAAAAGACAAAAATGTTGTGGTAGCACTTGAGGTAAATGTCCCCAATGATTCATCCTCTGGGCACCATGAATGTCTGTGTAAAGTGTTATAGCAGGTCATTGTAGGAATATATTTTGTGGGAATAAAGTGAGAAGTTTTTAGATTTCATGAGCTGACTTTGTTGTCTTTGCTTGTCTGGGTTATGAGAGGCCATCTGGTTTTTAAAGTGATAAGACATTATAAAGGGAGCATGGGATATTGGCACCCAGGGAATGATTGGGAACTGAGAAAAGGTCTCCTCTGATCGGAGGGGGCAGAGACAACAATGGTGCAGTGTTTTGCAAGCGCAAGATATGTGGCGCAAGGTATGGGAATGGCCTCGGCTCTCATGCAACTCCTTAAGTCTGCAGAAGATTAAGAACACACAGGTATTCAAATACAACAATAACAGCTTGTCTCTTTTGACCTGAGAATGGGAGAAGCCGATCAACATTTTCATACATTGTGTTACATAGTGTAGCCGGCTGGAGCCAGAAGATCTGGACTGTATCCAAACTGATGACAGTATTACCAGAAGATGGGACAGAAATGGATAAATAGACAGTATTTTAACTTAGCAGCATCTCATGCTGGGGAAACCTCTGTCTGTTTGGCCAGGGAGATGTAGACTCATCTTGAATCCGTATGCATACGCTCTTGTATTTTGCAATATCATTCACTAAAGCTTGTTATAATTTTAACTGAACGAATCCTGAATTTATTTCTCTGATCTTCCAGTAAACGAACACTTTTCAGGGTGTAGTGACCATAGAATTGGAGTCAAAATTAGAGTCTGGCCATTTTGGGCCAGAACCGATCATTGGTCACATTTTTTGTATAAATTCCTTCACCATCCAGTAGTTGTTAAATAATTTTACTCAGGACCAAAGCGGTGGATCGACAGACAAACCCACTCACAGACTAGTCTTGCATTGCCAGACCTATTTCCACAGCGCACCAGAGGAAGGCAACAGGAGCATACACTGACAAAACAGTCAGAGGTTGTTTGAATTTCTTTAAAGCAATCACAATCGTCTTGACAATGGCTCTGCTAAATAGTCTCGGGAATCAATTTGTTTTGTAGGAACATTTGCACCACACAAAAAAAAAACATATACAATATGTAAGCTTTAGTGTGTAACTTTTTTATATTAATTAAAGTCCGTTTCATTCAAGCCATTGCCAAATGAGTTGATACAAAGCTAATTACGACTTTCAGCTCCACCAAACTCTCTCTGTATTTCTAAGTATAGTTATGTTCAGAAAATTGTGTCGTCGAAGATAATAATCTCTTCTGAAGAGTCCATAGTTTTTTTTAATCGTCCGTGTCCTCCTCAGTTATAAACAACTGTGTGGAAGAGGGGTGGGGGTGGTGCACAATCACGGAAAGCTTGTATCATGTGGATGTGCCAACAGTTTTGTTGTCATTTTTTCAGAACTCCTCATGGGGAAGACAGAAACTACGCACTAGCTTTAGAGAAGTTAGATGTTCACATAATACAGTAATGTGAGCTATTTCTAATAGCTGGACACATGGTTAAACGTAGTTTGCTCTTACCAGTGTACCGGCGTGTGTATTTTGTCCATAGCAAATCTCCGCCAATAGGCCCCACAATGTCCCAGTTAAAGAGTAAATGCCGTAGTATTATATGCACTGCAGGCTCATATGACGGTTCTCCTGAGATCCTGTAGCTGTAAAAATGGATGGCTGTAGTTCATCATGTGTATTATCTTATGACACATCCAAGCGCTGTATACTGTAAAGCATGTAACGTAGATGTAACGTTACTAATGTCTCTGTTCCCAAACTGCCAGCTATCGGCTAGTAGGTAACGGTAGCGGTAGCTAGTAGCACGACATAATGAACGTACATATCAGACCCACGGGACTTCGCCCAGCTAAGTCCCTCGCACTGCAGGGTCATATGACGGTTCTCCCAAGTTACTGTAGCTGTAATAATGGCTATATGGCTGTAATTCATCATTTGTATTATCTTATAATACATCCGAGGGTTGTATGCTGTAAAGCCTATAACATGGATGTAATGTTTATTAACGTCTCTGTACCCAAACTGCCGGGGCTATCGGCTAACGTTAGTAGCTAGCTAACGTCAGCAGTAGCTAGCTAGTAGCACAACATAATAAATACATTTCCTTGGTTCTCTTAATACACCCATCATTTTTTTCAGCCCGGTCTCATGGAAGTTCGTGTAAATGTGACGTTATTTGAATCTATTGATACATGTTCACAGAGACGTTTTTGTTGGTTTTTACGTGGTGGACAACACGAAAATGTAAAGTAATGTATTTCAATGGGAAGCATATTTTGTGGCCACAGCACGAAAATTGTAGGGAGTGATATAAAAAGCCGAAAATCCGCGTAGGGAGGTTGGTCGGGGTGGTGGATGGGTCAAACAACACAGGACTTTCACCCGTGCGGCGCTTTGTTTCCCGGGGATGGCGTCCTTGCGTGTGGCGTTTTGTCCCGCGTGTTACTGTGGCGCGTCTCCCAGCGTTTACGGCGCCCTTTCCCCGCCATTTAAGGTGCCCTTTCCCCGTAAGTTTTTCCTAAACCCAACCTCTGCCATCCCGTTATTGCCGTGTGCGGTGCTTTGTTTACCCGGGGATGGCGTCCCTGCGTGTGGCGTTTTGTCCCGCGTGTTACTGTGGCGCGTCTCCCGGCGTTTAAGGCGCCCTTTCCCCGTAAGTTTTTTCCCAGCCTTGCGGGCGCCTCCCGGCTTATGGAGCGTCCTTTTCGGCTGCCTCCCGGCCGCCTCATCAGCGGGCCGCCTCATCAGCGGGCCGCCTCGCGGCGTCCTTTCCCCGAGAAAATGATGTGACATTTACACGTAAAAAATAATGTGACATTTACACGTAAAAAATAATGTGACATTTACACGTAAAAAACGAGAAAAACGTCTCCGTGAACACGTATCAATAGATTAAGAATAACGTGGACATTTACACGAACTGCCGTGAGACCGGGTTGTTTTTTTAGATAAGCATTAAATGATGAAAACAATGTTTAACGTTAGTAAAGTTTTTAGATGAACGGCGAGCTCTCCAGGTATACTTGTTTCTATATCCACAAGAAACAAGCTCATGGACGTGCTGCGTTGCTACGACTACTTATTACTCACACAAACTGTTGCTAGTGCGCATGTCGATGGTGATGTCATGGGCCAGTCAACACGAAGATCCGTCAGTGTGCCAACTTAGCGACTTTTTTCATAAAAGCGACTAGCAAATCTAACTAACAAATCTGGCGACTATCTGTAGAAAAGACGCCAGTATTCTCCAGTGAGCACGCAAAGGGATTTCTCTCTTGTGGCCGTCAAAACAGACTCCTCTCTCTTCTGTTCTGTGACTGAGGAGCAGCCCCTCCCCTCTCTCCTCATGAGCAGAAGCACTGAGCAGGCAGTTAGAAGGGGAGAGGGGACAGGGTGCAGGAGCCAGTGTACGTAGGGTTGGGTACCGTTTGGATTTTTCCGATTCCGATGCCGAACCGGTACTTTTAAAACGATTCCGATTCCTAACCCAATTCTTGACAAACTGAAAAATGACATAAAAGAAAGGCTTCTTTTATGGAGTTTTATTTTATTGAAAATTATTTAAATTGAACAATATATTAACGTTTTAAAGTACTTAAATATATAATAAGTAAACCTAAGTCACCTAACACATACAATAATTTAACATAACAGTTACACTATTAACAAGCAACAACAAAATAAATGTTGAGTTTGTATGCCAACCAGCTTCAAACTTTAGCAGTTATTTTGCAGAAAAATTACTATATTTGCAAGATACTACACCTCTCCTGACTTATGGCATGTCCTGCACAGGGGAAAACTCTCTCAGAAGGTGTCCAAGAGGTCTGTACACACCCAGGTATGAGTTTGAAAGGGCAGACAATTTGGGGAGGCTGTCCTGCCTCCCCCACCACCAGGTTACACGGTCTTGTCCCGAACGATAGACTAGCAGAGCAAGTGTAATGTTTACTAGTGATCACGTGCAGTCAATGAACGTTTAATTTGTTTACGTCCGTTTTGATGAGCCCAGAGGGAAAATATGCCATTTTAAAAGTAGCCTACATTTACGGTAGCTAGCTAACTGTAGACTACAGAAAAAGTGTGATATTTTTATGTCCATTTTGGAGCGTGTACAAAAAGCCGTCTATCAGTAGTGATTGTAGAGTGCATGTCCAAGAATAGCGCGGATACGCGCTTCACACCGCGAGCGGGCACATGCGCCACTCGGCATAAAAAGGGAGAAAGAAAAAAAGAGTCTGCCGCTGTCCGGACCAAGGGGGTAAGCTTCGCTTCAGAACTCGAACCTCCTATGGCGCCATTTTGTTGCTACCTGGCCATCATCTCCCGTTAGCATTCCACTGACATTCATTTCATGACTAGCATTCATTTTGGCGCCCCTTGACAGCGAATAACTTTACACCTGAAGCGTTTAAAGACTCCATTTGTCCATTGTTTAGTTCTAAAGAAACACGACAATGTATAAAAGGCTCCATTACCTTGTACCTCACGTTATGGCTCCGTAGCAGACATTTTTGTAAAAATAGGCTAACGATTGTGTCACATAGTAGAGGAATTACCTCTGTACTATACGTACAGGATAAGCTTGCAGGCAGTTTCAACTTACATGAGCTGTTTAGGATTAATTACTAATGTTAACTAGCATTTTAGTTAGCAATAATTAGCCTATGCCCATGTTATCTCCTTACATATACCTACACTCTCCTTCTCTCTAAGATTGGGAATGATTGAGATTTCTCTTGGCACAGCTACTAGAAGGCTTACAACTTTCAGACACGTTGCTCATGTCACATTTACGCTGTCTCTCTCAGTTGGAGGCTGCGCAGTAAAGCTGGCCATCACCGGAAAAGTGCTTCTAATAGCCTTCACTGGTCTCCGTCCAGAGCAACGGGTTCTGTTGGTCCATTATATACTATATATATATTATATACTCTATGGTAATAGATATTTCAGTCGGAACCGAAATTTGCGCTCAAATCCGGTCCGAATACTACCGTTTGCGTAGGAACCGGTTCTATAGTGGAACCGGGTTTCGGTACCCAACCCTAAGTGTAGGTAGAAGAGACAGCGGGACACGGGGGGGAGAAAGACGCTGCTGAGCTGGCCTGGTCCTTGGCAAGCAAGAATTTTTACTTAAAATATAGGCTACCTAAGTAATAATTATAATTTAATATAAATTCCTTTAGTAAGTTTGTGATTATTTGGCTAAAGATTTCTATTTCTTTCCATCTACCTTTTGGAGCTGGTGCTAGCTACTTTCATTGGAAAAGAGTTGGCAACACTGAGATCCATGTATTTTTTTTAGATCCATGATTGCTTCATGCGCTACTACTCCAACTGTCATTGGAATGAATGGGGCTTCACGCGTCAGTAATTAGACTGGTAAGGATGTTTTATTCACTTTAAACATTGGATGAAGTTATTCTTTTCTCTAATACAGATGATGCTGAGTCATTAATACGTTAGTCATGACAAAAAAAGTCCACTATGTTAGCAGTTATAAAGTTACTTAGCTTGTTTGGTAGCTTGAGATACAGTTAACATGAATTAGCTAACGTTAGCTTACTAATTTCACCCAACAGGCTTTCAAGAGTTACAGAAAATGAGCCTAACAAAGTTGTCACTCATCTGGCTTTTCTACGCTGTGACAAAAGTGTGTGAATGAAACATTAAGTTGTTAAACTTAAATAATTTAGTGGCCGGCTGGCTTGCTAGTTAGTTAGTTAGTTAGTTAGTTAGCTTGCTTGCTAGGAGGTTCAGTTCTGGGTTCAGCATAGAATCACTTCCTCTGATGTTTAAAGTGAATTAAATAGCTCTGCCAGCCTACTTACTTGAGTTTCACAACTACACATATCCTCTACAAGTACAATTGTGGCTGTATTATTTGTTTCCCCATCAACAATTGCTCTTAAGAAATGTTATGTTTATTGTCCCCCCCATCTATTAGATGAAATGTACACCCATGACCTGAGCTAAACAGGTCACATCACCTGCAAAACGTATTCCAAACAACACAACTCTTCACACGTCTCAAAACAGGCTCAGTGCTGCTAAACACTATCCTCATTGAGACAACACACACTGTCACTCAGAACACCCTGACAGTCAAAACACTAGCATCACACAAATCAATATTTTCTTCAAAGAAAAGAGTGATACTCTTTCAAATGTATGGGCCAATGAGTCAGGCCCGTAGCCAGCCTAGTTGAAGGGTTGTTTTTATTTTCAAAATATGGACCTTTTTGCAGTTTTTCCCTCATCTTGTATTTAATTATGAGGTTGAAATACTTCATTTTAGTGACTTTTTATACACTAATTTGGTATCGTAACAAGTGCGCTTTTTGATTCACCGGAAATATTTACTACAATGTTGTCAAATTGCTTACCAAGATCCTTGTACCACTTTTTTTTTTGTCCAAACGCATGCATGCACACCTCAAACATTTTGCTATGAGTGCATGAAGTTAGTTGCGTGGATTGTTGATACATTAGATGTTAGATTGTTAAATGTTAACAACAGTTAACAGAGCTTGAGGTCGATCACAGTTTTACTGATGCTAAAATGGAGAATATGCATTGTGCACATCACACAGAGTGATTAGCAGCTTGTAATGGAAGTTTGATGAAGTGAAACACATTATTTGTAAGAAACACGGCCCCTGTAATCAAACAACTAGAAAAATCGTTGGAAACAATTGCGGACCGACTAAGTAGCCTAAAAATAGACATTATGTGACCACGACTCTGAACTGTCATAATTATAACATTCAAGGAGGGTACTAATCATCATTTGCACACACTAATAGTTGTATATGTTGCCTTAAAAGTGAGCAGAATGGTTTCAGTTAAGAGAAGTGGTTCTTAAATGTATATATTTTTAGACTATCTTTCAGTCCGTTTGCCACGCAATTTCTCACTGTTTAAATATAGCGGCCAAGTTGCTTCTTCACATATATGCTTTGCTTCCTCGTATATGAACATAGAAAAGTAAGACACTGAAGAAACTGGACTCTGAAATCTAGAAACTATGAATATAATTAAGTGAGAAACTCAATGGACACTGTAAACATGACTGTAACATAAAATATAAGGTCAAAAACCATTGAGATATAATAATAATAATAATAATAATAATAATAATAATAAGGTAAAACCACTGCTGAGTGAACAGAAAAGGCCCCAGGATTAATAAATCCTGGCTGTTAGCCTGGTCAGGAGCAGGCTTAGCCTGGCTCCGAACTCCTACGTACTTCCGCGCAATTTTCATTTTCCATCAGTACACCGTCTAGGTTTGCGGTATATTCTTTTTCTCCGGCCAAATCTTAACCAGTCCAATCAGCGTACAGAAGGACTGGATGAGAACGATGACGTTGAGGTTGTGCGCTAGTTTGAGCGGCAGCGGAGAAAGATGCGAGCGAAGCCATTCGGTCCGTTGTGGCAACGCTGCTGAATATCCAAGTTAAAGCCCGAGCAAGAACAATCTTTGCTGAGTTTTGTTGGTGGCCATAATGTTGTGGCCCTCCTCCCCACGGGATTCAGGAAGAGTTTGATATTCCAGCTTGCTCTGTTAGTGGTGAAGGAGGCAAACGCTAGCGATGCTAAGCCGACGTCACGACCAAACGGCAGCGATTGGTTATGGCAGATCCAGAGTGGCTCTGGGCAGATCCAATAGTTTTAAACTTCAACAGAGTACCCGCCTTCAAGAAAGTTAACACTTGTCAATGGAGAGAGGACAGACTCTCTGTACAAATGAAATGTACCAGAGTCTGGTCGGACCGGGCTAGAGCAGGGTAGCTGCATAGAATAAATCTCTGTGGTAACTTTGGTGCTTCTGCTTTCGTGAAACCGAGTCAAGGCTTTAGTCATCCAGGATAACTGGGAAATCCCTGCTTAATCTGCTATCTAGGTTTTGTGAAATAGCCCTCTGGACATATTGGTATCTTTGCTCCTTTACCTGTTCACTGTTTCTCTCGAACGGTACAATGTATAACTGTTTCATTCTAACTTGTTGTTTCTTTAGGACTCGAGCAATTGGTGTTGTGCTGACAGAATTAGCATATGTCATTATCAGCCAGCACTCTTATCTTTAATCTCGCACAGTTTTGTATTGTATCTGCATTCTTGACAAGGACCATGTCAACAATAGAATTTTCCTGCGCATCTGAAAATATACTTCCTCTTCTTCCTGATGGAGGCAAACGTTGGGTCCTGTTGTAAAAATATATTTTACAGTAAGAACTGTTAGTATGTATCTGTCTAAATAAATCCCTGTAATGTTATTATTTACTGTTAGGATGCAACTCTCACCTGTTTGTTTGATGGAAAATTTGTGTTGCAGATGCCACTGTGGATCTTTGCAGATTGGGTTGCACCCTCAACCCTTCCTCTCTCAATGGGAGACCATGATTCACATCAAGGTCTATAAGTGTAGCCCTTATTTCATCGGAAATTACAGCTCTCTTTGTCTTCTTTGTCTTCCTCCGCGCATCCGCCCTCTCACTGCCACTCTTCTCCCTCCACCAACATGTCTTCCTTGGTCCATTTCCCCCAAAAAATGAGCTGAGCTGAGAAGTGTTCACTAACAAGTCTAAAACAAGACCCCTGCTTAGGCTTTCAGCTGAAATTCTGTTTTGAATGTGTGGGTAAAAGTTTTGACAGCAGTGTGTTAGCATTTAAACAAAGTGCTGTAAGTCCACAGTGTTGTGCAGGTTCTGGTTAAAGGCGTGGGATAAGTGTGTAGAGTTTTGAAAACTGTGTTTAGGCAATGAAAAACAAACTAGAGTTTGGTCCACATGTACTGCTGCTGTGCAGACTGTAGTTAGAGTTTTGCACACATGGCTCCATTTGTGCCCACTCTTGTTTGTCTTGATAAAACTGTAAACAGAGATTCTGTTTCTTGCTCCTTGAAAAATGAGCTTCTTCTCCATACCGATGTGACTCCCACCTGACACTACAGCATAATGTTTTGTCTGACTTTCCATTGACTTCCACAGTGTTCAGCATCACTAACATTGACCATAGTTTGGGGGTCACTTTGCCTGCAGATCAGTCAGGACAACATAGATATAAAGTGCAATCTAAATTTTATTAGCCAATAACAGAGCTCTTATTTTCAACTCTGAGGAAATCCACCTCCTGCCATGATTTCATTGAAATTGAACTGAACCCTGGCCTGTAATACACCCACACACACACACACACACACACGCACATGCGCACACAAACATAACACCCACACTGGAGTATCTAAATGTGGCGAGAGGATGACTGACAGACTCCATCATCAGCATGATAGGGCCCTGACAGCATGTCAGACACAGCTGAAATGACCCGCCCAGGGTAAATGATAATATGCTAATAATACCCTTCCAAACTAAAAGACAATTTAAGGGACAAAATGGAGCGACAGAGAGAAGAAGACAGACACAGCAGCTGTGTTTCCAGCCAACTAAAATTTTATAGAGCTTTGGAAATGTCACAAAAATAAAATGCTAAACATGGTGATTTCTCCAGCTGAGTTGAAAGTAGTACTGAAAAATTGTGACATTTTTGCATTACTTTTGTTCAGACTCAAATGTCATACTTTTCATCATCATGATCATTAGAAAAGCATGACACAGCTAACAACATACGTTTAGATTTACTGAAATGTTGTCTGTAAAATATCTAGTGTATTTGCTGTGTTAGTCCTACATTTAAATGACAGATGCAATCTCATTTGTAATTCTGGCAAACACTTCACTTGCCTCAAGCATGCCTGAAAAAATACTTGCAAATTTGATATTTTTCTTAGATCTAAATTTTAAGTCAGTCTTGATCTAGTCTATATCCTTGACGTTCCACTTCCAGGATTACTCCGTTGCCACCAGAAAATCGGCCCGATTTCAGTCATTTATGCCGGATATCCATTGCCTTGGGCTTCCTTTGTGTTCGCATTTTAAACTTTGGACTATGGTTAACTGCTCCTTAGATCTCTGTAGGGTAAATCCAGACAGCTAGCTAGACTATCTGTCCAAGCTGAGTTTTCTGTTGCATGGTTAAAATAACTTTTGAACGTACACGTTCCACCAAAACAAGTTCCTTCTGAGCCTATTTTGCAGCGGCACCACGGCTTTTCTCCAGTGCTTAGCACCGCCCAAGACGACTGTGATTGGTTTAAAGAAATGCCATTAAACCAGAGCACGTTTTCCTCCCATCCCCGAATGCTATGTGGAGTAGCCAGACTCTCCTCCAGTGCGCTTTGGAGGAGGGTCTGGCAAAGCGAGACTAGTCTTGATGTCATTACCTAGATCTTGCATTAAATTAATTGGATGGAAAGGCGGATACATGAGGGAGACAAGTGACGAAAGAAAACAAGAAGAGGGGATCAGATTCTCAGATCAGTGTTTGCGTGCTTGCGTGTGCGCGTGCATACATGCGTGTGTGAGACACCGAGATTAGCATTAGAGAACCCAGGTCAGCTTGTAAATATAGACAAAGAGGTGGATTTCAATCTAGTGGACAGGTTTATTGGCACAAAAAGTTAACAGATTATTTAGCCAGAGCAGGCAACAGCAGACAAACACTTTATTTTGAAGAATTATAGAACTTTACAGCATATCAAGGATTCTCTGTGTGTCTGCTGTCTTTCAACTATCTCGAGAACATCATCAGATGCACTTCACACTTGGCTTCCTTGGTAACCAATGAACATGCCGTTTGGAATTTGGAGCAGATTGGACAGCGTTGGATATTGGATGTTCATAAACTGTGAATAAAACTAAACGGCGGAAGAATAAATTTTAAGGGGGGAAAAAATGCTGGCATAACGCTGCCCTCACTTTTTCCGTGTCTTCCCTTCACAATAAAAGCCCAGCTTAAATTCACTCATTTCACTAAGAGGAAACTCAATAAAAAGGCATTTTTGCCAAAGCTACAAGCAGCAATACCACAGGCCAATTCGAAAGATATTGAACGGGCAGTACACTAATGAAAATAAATGACACAATCCAAAATGAGAAGCAGCCTATCTACTGTATTACAAATACATTTAAAAACCCAGGCAAACAGGAAGACAAGATCAATATTCCATATAAAAGAAAAGAAAAGAAAAGAATGTTATAAGGGAAGAAGGCTTTGGCAAAACAGCAGTGGCAGGTTCCCTGAATATGAACAGAGACAATGTTATTTCAAGCCTCATGCATTTAGGACTTGCCGGTGTCAATTTACCCTATTGTATTGAATATTGTTTCAGGCTATGCTTACCCATGGCGGGTCAGCGTTCTCAAACCCTCTGTCAAAACAGACACACAGGAAGGTTATTTTGATGAATGCATTCTGTCTCAAGAAGTATCCTTTTCCACTTGAGGTCTATTGCAAAATGGAAACATTATCTTGCTTCTAGAGAGTTCTTTAGTGCGTAACTTTTTGATGTTAATGAATGTCCGTTACATTCAAGCCATTGCCAAATGAATATCTACAAAGCTAATCAAGACTATGAGCTTCACACAACTCTCTCTATATTTCTCAGCATGATTATGTTCAGAAGATTGTGTTGTCCGGTGACTTTCCGCTTAGAAACTCAAGTGAAGATAATGACCTGTTCTGAAGAGTCCATCATGTTTTTATAATCCCCCATCATGTTTTTATAATCCCCTGTGTCCTCTGTAGTTACTAGCAACTGCATGAGAAGGGGTGGGGGTGGTGCACGATCATGTAAGACTGTATCATGTGGAGGCACTGACAGCGTTGTGAATACTTAGAATTCCTCCTTGGGGAGACAGAAACTACTCACTATACTGCCCTGCAAAGGCAAAAGACCGTTCGACAAAGTCTCGATTTTAATAACTTTTCATCATTGAGGTCTTGAGATAGCAAACATCAAATTTAAAGTCGATCGGATGACGTCTCTAGGAGGTGTTCATAAAAGTATAGCACCTTGACTTTTGGGTCTACTTCCTGTTGCCACTAGGGGGCGCTATGACTTTGAGCCAATATCGGCCTGTAGATGTCGTCACGGTTGAAGTCTTGTAAATCCTAAAAGGTTTCGAGCCAAATGTACAATGTAGACTCAAGTTACACTCACTTCCTGTTTCGATGCTGAAAAGCACAAAATGGCCGCCCCGCCACGGCCAGGCACTATGACGTAAAGTTTTTCTTTTAATAACTTTTCATCTTTTAGTCTTACGATGACACAGACCAAATTTGAAGTCGATCGGATGAAATCTCTAGGAGGAGTTTGTTAAAGTACTACATGTGGAAATGGCCAAAATTGCACTAATTTCGAACTTTCAATTCAAAATGGCAGACTTTCTGTTGCATAAAGCGTATGGCTCCAATGAGCTTTTTTGTATGTCTTGACATGCTACATATGTGTACCACGTTTCGTTTCGTAAACATACTGCAGGGGCTCAATTTTAAAAAAATTTGTAGAGGATGCTAGCGAGCAATTTGTGTGCGCCTATTCCTGAAACCCTTAAAATACGCAAATTTTCACCAGGCCTGATGCAACCGCCAAAGTTTGAGGATGCTAAGCTCCTCAAAAAGGCACTCGGGCCCTAATAATTGAATACAAAGGTATATTTATTTAAATGCAATATATAGAGTAATAATTCATTAAACATTAATCCAAGACATTAGGGATTAGAGACTGTTCATTCCTCATCCTTCACAGGCAGCAAGACCCAGAAGGCCCTTCTGCTGTAAGGCATAAGAAGACACAGGTTTTTAATAATTCCAATCTACTTGCCCTTTTCAATCCCCCGGTCATGTGACCTGAAGAGAGAGGGTACATTCATGCTGAACTTCTTCTGGAGAAAGTCCAATTCATTGAAGTTTCATCTGTGTGGGTGAGCTTGTAAAATAAACTCCTTGACCAACGTCGCAGCTGAATTTCAGCCATTTCGCTCAACTTGTGGGCCGTCTAGACCTTCGTGGTGGAATGGCCATCTCTCCAATTCAGTACATTGGCAATTTTCATATGTAAAGCCTCCACTTTTCCGGAGTTGGAAGTGGCCACTACACTACAAAAATTCCTCATAGTCATAGACAGCACCACCAGGCCTCCTCTTTATCTCCAGCTCTACGCCATGGTGAAAACTGTCAGCGCTCGTGAAGGTGTGTTCCTTTTTTTTTTAAGTATTTCAATGTGATATCCTCCCTTTCCGAGGTGGCAGCATTGATGGTGCAGACTAATGTACTCAACAGACACCAGTTCTTGTTCTGGGATGCACAATTGTCCACCCAGAAGATGCTGTGTCTGACATCTCGCTCTTTCTCCAATGCCATCACATAAGCTGATGCTATTTCTGTAGCACTTATGCCCGTCATGCCCTCATGCCAGACCACAGAGATGGTGTGTTTTTTATTCCCTTTCTTCCCCAGGCAAAGGTCTCATGGTATGCCACTATACGCTGGGTGAAGATGGCAGTTTTAACTCCAGGGATGCATGGCAACATAATAACCTTCTGGAGGTCCACACTCCTCACTGATGTGTCTCCCTGCCAATCATTCTCTGTGTCAGCCTGATATGCGAGTTTGCATATTGCAAGCAGTCCATGACATCGTTATCACAAGCATGTTCATGCTGTTCGTGCATCAAGCACTACTCACATTCCTCCTCTCCAAGCTTTGTGAAGCTGATGTTTTTTTGCCACACTGCTTTGCAACATGTTTCGTAGGAGCACCTGTTGCCCTTTTCTAGCCAGTCTGCATATATCAGTTTGATGCTAATGTCACTAGGGAGGTAGCAGCGATGGGGAGCATGTTCCCTCCGATAATGATAGACGGAAGGGTGAAAAGACTCAATGTGATCCAACAATGGCTGCAAGTCCAGTTTGTTACCCGGTGTGGGTCTCCCTCTTTGATCCTTTGGGATCCCCTCATTTCCCATATCCCTTCTCACCACCGACAGGACCAGGCTGTCATTTGTTGGGTGGTACCCCAAAGTAGCCAAAAATAAATTCTTGCAGACCTGCTGTAGAAACCTGATCCTTATTTTTAAGCCTGTAAACAAAAGACCTGCTGCAGCGAATCATTCCTTTTGGGACAAACAATCTTGCCGTTGGTAGCTGGGTTATGTTACAGAACAGGCCCAAATCTTCTTTGGTCATTCCTCACTAAATCTCTCTGAACATTTTCTCCTGCATTTCTGGCCACACGGTTCCCTCATCGGAGGGGCCATGGTAGACAGGGCTCCGTTGGTGTTGGAGACAGTCAGACAGGCAGGCAGAGTGGCTGGGACGAGGGCCCCGGTGGAGTTGGAGGCATGCAGAGTGGCTGGGACGAGGGTTCTGGTGGTGTTGGAGACAGGCAGAGTGGCTGGGACGAGGGTTCTGGTGGTGTTGGAGGCAGGCAGAGTGGCTGGGACGAGGGTTCTGGTGGTGTTGGAGACAGGCAGAGTGGCTGGGACGAGGGCTCTGGTGGTGTTGGAGGCAGGCAGACAGGCAGGCGGAGTGGCTGGCTCTTTTCCCCATTCTTCTTTTCCTAACCACAACCGTCCCGTTATTGTGGCGTTTCATTACCCCGTTGTTGTGTGCCCCTGCGCCCGGGGATCGCGTCCCGCGAGTGGTGGCCCGTCTCGTTGTTGTGGCCGGCGTGTGGTGCCTCATTTCCCCGTTGTTGCGTCCCCCAGAGCAGGTTCAAAAATCGTGACCTGTACATCTTCAAAATTTGTGACCTGTACACAAATTAATAAATCAAAATAACGTGACTATTTCACGACCTGGTGTGAGACCGGGTTGAGGGACCTAACAAATCACCTGAGGAAGGAAGTTTAACTATACCCTCCATACTGGAGAAAAAAAAATTGCCCATGTTTACAAACGACCTATCCGTGAAAAGAGCAGCACCTTGTGACCAAGCTGGTCAAACATATTTAAGGGTTAAGGGCCACCAAACTGCTCAAGATGCACAGTCAAACTCGACTTGGATTACTACTCTTTAATTCTGAGATAACATATACAGACTCAACTGAAAAAAAGTTGGAATTACTTTTACCATTTAGGTTAGCCTACTTTGTACGAACGTTAGCGATAACTAGCTTAGTGCTATTATGGATTTGTGTAAGATCGGACATGAACACCTGCAAGAAGGAAATATGGCTCACATATGGATTGTTGTGGATACAGCAGATGACGTACATTGCTATGGATTGTATCTTCCATGGATTATATCGGATTGCATGGAAAGGTAGGATGCCTGTGTATTTAATAATTGGTTTTCAGCATCTGATGTGAGGCTCCGCCAAGTGAGGAGGTGTGGCAGCATCAACGTTAGCGCTACGTGACACAGATTAAATTTAGCTAGCTCCGGGCTGTCACTGACAATGACAGATCTGAACCATCGCCATGAACGAAAATAACAGCATTTATGACAACCTTTTAGCTTGCATACCATCTAAGTATGGCTTGTTCACCTTGCTTTGTTTCTGATTGCATATTTGGAGCAGTTTGTCTGGTCCGCTAAGTGGTGCTATGTTGTGCTCGCGAGCTAGCTGAATTAAGCAGAATGCAATCGAAAATGTATCATGTTTTTAATCAAATTCATCATCTTTTTGGTATGTTCTTACCTTGCTCTGGATGTATGCGTTCCAAGGCCATCTCCACCACACAACAATTCTTCCACGAGAGTAATGGGCTATCTCAGATTAATAATAATAAACAAGCACTCGGCAGTCTACACTTTATTTCAAAGATGCGTTGTGTGTGTGTTACGTGGTTTGGTGAAAATTAAAGAGCGGGAAACTTTGACAGTATGACAACGCCAGAGTACAGTAACATCTCTCTTGATGCCTGGCTAAACAAAGTCAGAACATCTTAACTCAACTTCCGCGTGCCTGCTGTGGTTTCTCGTATGGTTTTGGAAGTTACGTTTGTCATGTTGTGACGATGTTTATGTTGAAATAAAGGATCTTACTCTTTAACAGAAAGGTTGACCTCCTTAGAAACCCTTTCCATAATGTTTCTAGACATTTAGAATATTAATCTGAGTAGCGGCAAAATTAGCACTTCTGTGAAGGTAAATACAAGCTGGACAATTGCTGTGTTAACTTACATTGTAGCTTTTTTCGCTGACTGCCGACTGCCGACTGCAGCGTTCTTGCTTAATACTGGATCAATGTCAAAGATTGTTGTTCCCATCAGTCACTTATACATAAAAACATAGGAAAATAGGGTTGAAGTTAAACCGAAGTTACCCTTTAAGACCTGAAAACTGCTTTGTAATGACTTTATGATCACTTTATTTTTATTATTATTTGTCTACTACACTTATTTGTTTTTCTAATTCCGCTGAACTTGACTTTTCACTGCAGTGTACCAACATCACTTTGGCATCACTCGTACATTGCAGAATTGTCTGATAGGAATGTAACTTTCGAGAATGTGCTGCTGAAAAAGATTGTGTTCTGAATAAAAATACAATATCAGTGTGATATATGAATCTCAGTCTACCCAGATTACTTAAAAGGAGGAAGGCACATATTTATTGGGTCAACACACAGGATAGACATAAGGACAAATAGGAAAGAAGGAGAAAGTGAACCAAGTGAGAACAACAGCCAGAACAGTGAGAAACGAAAAGACAAGGAAAGGAAAGAAGAGATAAGAAAAGGAGGAATAAAGGAGAAAGAAAGACCCAACAAAAGGAGACCATAGAGAGGAGAGAGTTGTGTTTTATCGCCCCAGAGGCAGCAGCTTTCCTCAGATAAGAGACAGAAAACAAGCAGCAACTGGTAATTGTTTTGCGCGAGCAAGTCCCAAAGGCTTGATGGCAAGAAATCAGCATAAAAAGATAATTAAAAAGTTACTGTGAATGGCTGAGCCGCTCAGCCAGTTTATTTTTTGCAAAGCGGGAGATTGAGGTAGAGAGAGAGAGAAAGTAGCAATCATGCCCAGGGCTGAACATATGGAGGCCATGTCACAGTCCAGGCAGTCAAATGACGAGGGTTTCAAATCTGCTGTAGTTGCAAAGCAGAAAAATTCAGAACGGCTACGTCCCAGAGAAGTTAGAAGCCCCTTTTACACAGCCTGTTCAAGGCAGGGATGTTGCTTCATATTTCACCTCTGTAGCTGTGTTTCCATCCACTTGTCAATCGAATTATATCTGAAGATCGCTAAAAACAGTCATGCGAATAAAGCCGGTGAAACTGCATTTCCATCCAACGGCTTTAAAGCGAATAAAAACCTTTGCGTAATGACGTCGCATGCTGTTTTGCTGTCAAACTGATATATCGAATAGATTCAAGACATTTTAAGGCGTTTCGATTCATTTTCGCACTGAATCGCGCAACATTCCAGCTAACATTTGCGAATAAGGTTTGCTAGCCAAAATGGATACCTACCTACAAATGAGTAATATCGCACAAGTTGTAATAGTGCTTATGTGCCAGTGTGTGATTTTAGATCAGGCAAAGTGAGAGTAATATGTACTGTAGGTCTAGACCACTCTCTATAATTACCAGAGATGCAACAATACCCAATGTAATGTAATATAAGTACACAACTAAATATTTAATGCAGAAATGATAGGCTACATATTATACCTTTTAATGTAAAGTAGCTCTCTGCAGTCCATCTACAACTGTTGAGATGACCTTCAGCAATTACATTTTTATCTTCAATAAGAGGCTGTATTTGTTTTGTGCACAGTTTTAGTTAATAAGTAAATCGGGCCGTGTGCGTGCGTGCAGCCAAGTTACTTCTGATTTTCAGGTAAAACATTATTCATTCTCAATTTAAGTGGCCATAATTGTTTTGGTAATATTTGTATAACAGAGAAATGTTTGAATAGTGATAACATTAAAGTTGAATTATAATTATTTATTTTTCTAAACAAAAAAAAGTATTTGCTGTAAACAAACATTCTCTCATTAATTGAAAGAATGGGTACAGACAGTTCCCATGCAGTATATGGACGTCCACTCTTTTATATGTAGACATTGCTCAAGGATGCAAGTCCCCTCTTCGCAATTTCTTTAAACAGAAACAGCAGTCCACACTTGGTGGGTGTGTGTGGGTGGATGGGTGTGTGTGTGTGTGTTTGGACAGGAGCAGCCTTGACAAAGCAAGTCCCCTCTTCGCAATTTCTTTAAACAGAAACAGCAGTCCACACTTGGTGGGTGTGTGTGGGTGGATGGGTGTGTGTGTGTGTGTTTGGACAGGAGCAGCCTTGACAAAGCAGGTTAGAATGCTTGAATAGGTGTTATTGCTTGGAGCTGTGATGTCAGCATGTGTTTTATACCCCAGTGCTACAACACCTCCTGCCTTTGCAGCTCCACATCCATTTTATTACACACACACACACACACACACACACACACACACACACACACACACACACACACACACGTCTTGGACTTAGAATAAAATGGAGGAAGGCAACACTTAAGTAGTCAATTCTCTTCTTTTGGTGGTGTGTTATTGGATTTCTGCGATCCCACTACCATCACCAGCATTCACATCTAATGATGGCTCTCAACACCTGTAATTATTATTACAATTATTTGGAAGAGGAGAAGAGAAGGGTGCGTCCAGCTTCTCCTGCTTTTCTTCTCCCTTCATCAATATGCCGGCACTGTAGTTTCCGTGTTGCATAGATCTATCATATATATCGATCACCAGCTAACTGGGCCAGCCTGTTGACATTTTAACACTCACCTGTAAGCAATAAAAGAATTGGGAGAATGGACAGAAGAGAGAGAGCTGGTGATATGAAATGTCAATATATGAATTCTTTATTCAAATAGCGCTATATAGTAAAAGGTTAAGTTCTTTGAATGGCAAGTGGAAGCTTTAATTAGAACAGCATAAGTAATCTATAGTGTATAGGTGACCAGTGGATGTAATACTGGTCAAACATGTCTGCACAAGCCCAAATATGTGGTACAATCCTCCCATCAGTAGCTATCCTGTTGTGTTGGTGATTATCACTGGGTGCAGTGGTGTAGTTGTAATGTTTGGGTTAGTCTATATCCTCGACGTTCCGCTTCCGGGATTGCTCCGGTCCCGCAGGAAATTCGCCGGATGTATGTCTTTTCGCCGATGTCCATTTCCTTCCTCTTTCTTTGTGTGTTTGGGCTAGTCTATATCCTTGACGTTCCGCTTCCGGGATTGCTACAGCACGGCCAGAAATTCTGCCGGATCTTTGTGTTGGCGTTCTAAACTCCGGTGGATTTCTGAGGACTATGGTTAACTGCTCCTCAGATCTCTGCATCTCTGTGGCTCCACAATTAACATTGTGGAGTCTTTCCGCTTCCTGGGAACTACAATCTCCCAGGACCTCAAGTGGGAGCTGAACATCAGCTCCCTCGTCAAGAAAGCACAACAGAGGATGTACTTCCTGCGGCAGCTGAAGAAATTCAACCTGCCAAAGACAATGATGGTGCACTTCTACACAGCCATCATTGAGTCCATCCTCACATCCTCCATCACCATCTGGTACGCTGCTGCCACTGCCAAGGACAAGGGCAGACTACAGCGTGTCATTCGGTCAGCTGAGAAGGTGATTGGCTGCAATCTGCCGCCGCTCCAGGACCTTTACACCACCAGGACTCTGAAGCGTGCTGGAAAGATTGTGGCTGACCCCTCCCACCCCGGACACAAACTCTTTGAGCCCCCTCCCATCTGGCAGGAGGCTGAGGTCCATCAGGACCAAAACCTCACGCCACATGAACAGCTTTTTTCCCCTCCGCCACTAGCCTTATTAACAAGGCCCGGAAACCACCGTGACTCTCCACCTGGCTCTTCATGCCACTGTTCTCTCTGCTCTAATGCTCTTTGCTCTTTATTTATCTATTTTATTTTATTTCTATCTTTATTTTTAATTTAATACATACTGTGTACATATACTTATATTGTTTACCTATACTTATATTGTTTAATATTACATTTAGAGAATGTGTGATGTGCACCAGCAACACCAAAACAAATTCCTTGTATGTGTCAAAAAACGTACTTGGCAATAAAACCCTTTCTGATTCTGATTCTGATTCTGATTCTGCAGGGTAAATCCTGACAGCTAGCTAGACTATCTGTCCAAACTGAGTTTTCTGTTGCACGACTAAAACTACTTTTGAACGTACACATGTTCCACCGTGGCTCTGTCTGACGATTGTGATTGGTTTGAAGATCTGTCAATAAACCAGAGCAGGTTTTTTTCCCATTTCTCCCAATGCTGTGTGGTCTAGCCAGACCCTCCTCCGCTCCGCAGCGTTGTGGAAGAAGGTCTGGCAAAGCGAGACTATGTTTGGGCCGTCTTCAGAAATGCTGCTCTGATTTGGGATGGAGATTTACATGTAGGCGTATCCCTGACTAAGAATTTACATAGTCAAATCAGATTTGTCAAGTCTTGCCTATCGTTGAATCGCGGGGAGGGAGGGCTGACTTCAGTGATGAAATATTCAGCTGTGATAAGGTTGCGTGTAAAGCCCCTTTGGTATAAAAACATGCAACCGATTAGGACACAGACATAACAACAGTAAATTATTATTGTATAGGTGTTGCAGTATAAAGTGCTATATATAAAACTTTACATACTTACTTACTTACTTACAATAGGTTGAGGACTGGTTGAAACTTCTAGCCTTTGCTCAGAAGCTGTAAGGAAAAACGTAACATTTGAAGGTCCACTTCTGGTCTGGCTCTACAGAAAAATCCCCAGAATAGCGTCATTCTGTCCATCATTTTCATATTATGTGGTGTAATGAAATCACAACCTCGTGGGCGCTCCAGCAGGGCTTTTTATTTTTAGTTTAGTTTGGAGATACAGGGTTGGATTATTAGAGAGCAGTGCTGTGCTTGCGGTCACAGAGCCGCTGCTACCCAAGCAGATAATAGAAAAACAATAGCCTAAATGTGTCCCACCTCCAGTCGGGAACTCAATGTACACAGTAAAGCTCTGAAGCACACGTTCTGCATGCACCCCGCAGAATGTGTGCTTTTCTTATTATTTCTCTTGATGTGAGAGGAAGTAATACTGATTTAAAACTACAGAGTCAATGGGCCAGGAAGTGGTGCAGAGAAAGACTATTAGGACTCAATATGATCGGCTGACTGACAACCAAGCTTACCTTTTTCTTACCGTCTTACAGGAATATGCCTCTTCTTAGGTACTTGCCCTAACCCTAAAACAAAACAGAAAACATCCAAACCAAAAAAATCCTACCCTGTCAGAAAAACATGGTAGAGCAGGCGTCCATATATAGAGGTTTACTCCTCGACGCAACAGCCGACAAAGAACCATAGTGAGAGATAAAATATCTTTGTCTATGTAATATTTGCCTATGTGGAAGATTTACGCCCCACAAAAGAAAACGCCACATAAAATATTGAAAGAAGTTAGCTGTTTTACACAATACAGTAAGGTGAGCTACTTAAATTAGCTGGATACATGGTTAAACCTCATTTGCTCTTACCAGTGTATCAATGTGTGTATTTCATCCACAGCAATCCCACCATTTGGTCCCAAAACGTCCCAATTAGAGAGTAAAGTCCGAAAACAGATTATTTATAAATCTTTAAAGTCAGTCCCCCTAAGAACCAAGCAGGCCTGTCATGAGGCGATTTATTTTTTAAGTGGGGTGGCACAGGGGGGACGAATAATCAGTCGGAGGTGGGAGCAGCATAGGAAATCTGCTTAGAAATATAGGAAATATTGGATAGGCTAGAACAACACATATAATTCTGCTAAATAGAACATCACATTCATTATTAATTTCACTTGATATCTTTTTTTTTAACTCATTGTATATCCGACCACAATACACATGTTCTATAGGCTATAGGGGGGGCAATCCTTCTAGCCCTGCTTCTGCTTCTTGCATGATCTAGATTTTCTTCAAAACTTGGCATTTTCAGCATGTAGCTTGCTAGCTCAAAGTTTGTTGTTGTTTCCCGAAGCGAACAGAGTTTGAGAACACACAGAGAGCGGATCCTGGAAATTTACTTCTGTTGACCTTTTTAGACATTATTAGAAAAGACACTCAGACTAGACTACAGATTGTTAATGCTGCTAGTGCTGGGGCCAGAAGGGGTCATTATACAGTAGGAGGACGGCCGGACATTAAAGGATACATTGATGGTTGCCTACATCGATGACGTTCCACTTCCGGGATTGCTCCAGTGCCACCAGAAATTCTGCCGGATCTTTGCGTTCTAAACTCCGGTGGATTTATAAAGACTATGGTTTATATGCTCCTCCTGCAGGGTAAATCCAGCCAGCTAGCTAATCTGAGTTTTCTGTTGCACGACCAAAAAAACTTTCGAATGTAGGCCTACATTCCATCAACTTCCTTCCCGAGGCTATTTTGCAGATCCGGAAGTTACCACTTGGTTCCACTATAGCAATAAGTAATAAAAGGAAAACTTTAGACTTTTATTTAAAATTGATACCAGCAATTTCATATTCAGCCAATTACTGAGACTTACTGGTTGTGTCAGCAGTTGTTTTTCATAAAACAAATCCAACCTTTTTAGTCTAGTTATTAGTTGTTTTTTAGGACTAATTACTTGGTAAATATTATGTATTTTTACACACTAAATGGTTGCAATTTTGTTAAGTATGGACACATTATCACATCATTATTTTGAAATTTTCAAGTGTTATCGCATGTATTAGATTCACTTTTATTAATGTATTACTATAATGGCACAGCAGACCAATCATGGTCCTAGTCTGAAAGATTCATGTTCTTCTGGGCAGTACCATCCTTTATCTCAGTCTTGTCTCTGTTTATCTTCATGTGCTCTTGAACACAGATCAAAGCATTAAGCCAATGTCTTACAACCGTAAAGGTGAAGTTGTTTTGGTGTCACCTGAAGTTAATGGAATCTGTCTTACTTGGCCAAACAAACTAAAAAAGAGTGAAGACTCCAGAGTTGTAATAAACCCCAGCTAACACTTGACTCACCGAAAGTTTCCCTCTGCTGTAGTAATCCTGCAGCAGTGACATTGCTAATGGCTTCGCCTTTCTTCCCACTGTCACGCTGAGAGAAACATTTCCCCATGGATGGTTTTAATGTCCGTCTCTTCAACAGCTTGTGAAATAGAGAGGCACCGTGGCTCCGTCCGGTGCTTAGCGCCGCCCAAGACGATTGTGATTGGTTTACAGAACTGTCAATGAACCAGAGCACGTTTCTCTCCCATCCAGGAATGTTGTGTGGATAAGCCAGACCTTTGTCCGCAGCGCTGTGGAGGAAGGTCTGGCAATGCATGACTACGTCGATGGTAACAAGCTTTATCGGGACATACAGCTGTGAATCATCAGCATAAGAATGAATATGAATGGTTTGATGAGTATGTAAAAGATGATATTCAAATGCTATGGCCTTTACAGTCACCAGATCTCAACCCAACTTTGTGAATTTAGTTTGACAGTGCTCTCAACCACCATCATCAAAAAATATGTTTTGCAAGAATGGCTTTTCTTGTTACCCATATGGATGATAGTTACTGTGTCCACAAATTGACTTTCAAGCAGCAGATTATAACCACAAAAAAACAGTGTAGGCAATTTTTAGTACATCAAACAGACAGAATACACAATTGTGTGTGTTTCTGTCTGTCCTTGCAAAAGCAGTGCTGGATTAAGACACAAATACGCTCAAAGCCTTATATTGCACATAGCTTTAGACTAATACCTGATGACACACACACACACACACATACACACTCAGAATTCTTTCATTCCCAAGCTGCTCTTCCATCCCTGTCAGTCTTCTGACACTGCAGCGTTCCACATGGCAGAGCTGAGTACAGCCCACATCTCTACAAATGTACTATTCACTTTAAACACACTGTCTAGCTCTCAATCATGTAGATCCCTGTAATATGTTAAAAAACAAAAAATCTATGCACTGTGTGCATACAGTGAAGATGTCTTCTGTGTGGCTTGATGTTACACACTGCTGGACATTCCCTCACACATCGACTTAGCTGGCTGATACCATTTAGCCAATTTACCACCACTCACATGTACATGACATCACTGCTGACTATTTTTCAACCTAGCCTCTACTCTTCAGGGAGCCATTGGCTTCCATTCTGTTATTTCACTTTGCCGATGAGCTCATTATATAATCCTCTATACTGAACTGCCTATATAATGAGTATGTAGTACTTAATGACTGATTTCGGACACAGCATGTGTGTCTGTTTCTGCGGACGTGGCGCTCCTCTGCTCTCTCCTGGCTCCTGATTGCTGCTGATTAAGTTTGTCAAGCTCCAGTATATCTACTGCACTTATTCAGCCACTCCTTATACACCATGATAGTTCTATTGCAGGCTGTTCCTTGTTTTTTGTGATTAACAACTTTTTTTTTAACAGCATACAAAACATAAAACTCGCAAAATCAACAGGTACATAGGTTATCCCGGTCCAAAATTCCTGGGGTCTCATTTATAAACGTGGCGTACGCACAAAACGGGGCTGATAATGTGCGTACGCCACTTCCCACGCAAAGGTTGTGATTTATAAAAAACAAACTTGACGGGAGAAAGTGCGGTCCTCCACGAATACTCTGAACCATGCGTACGCACATTTTGGAGACAAAATAGGAATTGGCGACGCAGATGGTGAGGTGGTGAACTGATGTCAGACTGCAGAAAGTAAATGGGAATGAGATTACTCATAATGTTTTCTAGTATTGATGCCTCACGCACATTCTTTCACTCCATATCATCCACGTTACCATGAAGATGAAATCCAGCAGTGTTATTTGTGCTTGTACTGAGTGATAACTGTTCCATAAACACCTTCAACTCAAATCTTAAATAAAAAATGTGTTATTAATGTTTAATCGGCGCTGTCTCGCCGTCACATTGTCCGCTACGGAGCGCAGGAGGAGGAGATGGCCCGACTACATGAAATACAGGATAGCAGCAAATACCCTAGCATTAGATAACTGCAGAACACAGTGTAAATAACTAAATATATGTCTTTGATACTGTGCATATATCATCAAATGTCAAAGTCTGAAAATACAGACATTAAGCTCTTGCGCAATCGTTACCCTTAATGTCCTCGTTATCAGTCCAAACTTTAATACTGTTTGTGACAAAACCTGCATGAAGAAAAGTGTGTTTGTGTATTACACTTTCTTTCGTCTTTAAATTGTATCTCGGGGTGGGGGATTTCACTAGTTGATGCTGTAATTTTGGCAAGGTGTTAATAATCACTCTAATTGTTGCAAACATATAAATACTGCAGTGACCCCCGTGCATTATGCTGCACGATGGCACTGCTGGCCCTGCTGGAGGACTACGCCAATGGCAGAATTAGGAGAGAAAGAGTCTTCAGGGACCATAACGATTTGCTGGCCCATGATGATTCCCTAGAGCTGTGCTCTTGGATCTATGTACTGTATTGGGTCCAGTACTAGAGAGGGCAACGCGCCGGAACTATGCCATCCTGGTCCAAATACAGGTCCTCACCACTCTGGGGTTCCTGGCAACTGGCTGTTTCCAGTGGGAATTAGACAGGTTAAGTGTTTTATATCATTATATATATAATCCTAAATTGAATCACTAAGCCTTGTCTGGATATAATCTAATTCTGTTAAATCTCATCCTATAGGTCTGGTATATCGCAGCCGTCCCTGAGTTCTGTAATGCCTGCCGTTTTGGAAGGTATTATTAATATGGGTAGTAGATACATCAGGTTTCCTTACACTGCTTGAGAACAGGCCGAAATTAAAATGCAATTTACAGCAATGTCCGGTTTCCCGAATGTAATCGGCATAATTGACTGCACTCATATTGCTATAAGGGCTCCATATGAAAACAAATTTCTTTATGTTAATAGAAAGCATGTCCATTCTATTAATATGCAAGTTATATGTGACTTTAACATGACCCTCACAAACATTGTGGCACGCTGGCCAGGCTCAACACATGATTCCTTTATCCTGACAAATAGCAGTGTAGGGAATAGACTACAGACAGGCGCAGGACGTGGTGGCTGGCTTCTTGGTGAGTTAACATTTAGAAAGTGTAACTATTTCTCCTGATTTTGACTATAATTATGTTTTAATTATAACCTGTATGTGAAGTGGATACCCCCTCAGACGCTGGCTCCTTACCCCATTTTCCAACCCGCAGAACGCAGAGGAAATGCACCACAATGAGGTCCACTCTCATGCACGCTCACACCCGTCGCTATGGGCGGGCCATAGGGGGCCGGGCCCGCCCCCAAAAATGCTTGTGCCCCCCACTTGAGGCACAGACCTCTTAAAAAAATGACTTTAATTTTATATTATAATAGTTGCTAATTTTGTGTTGCATTAATGTTGCATTCTTTATCATTAAAACATTAAAAATATAAATAAACAATGGTGTGATTTTTGTTTGATTGATGGGAATCTACATTGCAACAGCCTATCACGGCCTAAAGGGTAATTTTGTTGTCCACGTACAAGATACATGATTGATTGATTTGTTAACAGCAGTTATAAAGTGAAGACCGGTCAACTCAATGACTGTGTAAATGCTTTAAAAGTACATAAATATACTAATAATAATAGATGATGATGTGGATGTAGAGTTGAAATTTGTGTGCCTGTGTACCCCCACTTAATGATCCTGTCATAACAGATGGTAGGCTGTTTTACACTGGCCCAGCTCAGCAGTACCTTTGCATGGTGGTGATGTCAGAGCAGGAGAAGAAATCTGTGCTCACTGAGTGCCACGACCAGAGCAACCATAATGGGGTCAGGGGCACCCGGAACCGTGTGACTGCAAGCTACTATTGGAAAGGTCTACTACAAGATGTGGAAAACTGGGTAAGAATGGGTAAAAACCTAAAAACATCTGTACCAATCTCACTTATCTTAAATAATGTACAAACCACACTAGCTGCCCTCTGTTAAATGTTTAAATGTGCATCTGATATAGGTCAGGTGCTGTCATGTCTGTCAGGTCAATGACCCCATAAAAACGGTGGCACCCATCCTCCACCCAATAAAGGTAAGATTTAATAACATCGTAACAGAGGATGTAGCATATCATGTTTTTAACATTTACTTTGTCTTTAAAGTTGCCAACACAGTCATATACAAAACATTATTGTGTATGATACCTAAGTGACAAAGTGTCCCAGTGGTGTTATGCTGGGATAAAAGGACAGGCACAAGTGCTTTTGTTATTGACCTGATTACTGACATTTTCACAGGTGAAGGAGAATTGGACTGTAGTGGGGTTAGACCTGATAGGCCCACTGCAAGAAACACAGCAGAAGATGACATACATAATGACAATGACCGATTTGTACAGCAAGTTTGTGGTTGCAGATGCTCTCCCCTCTAAATGTGGATATGAGGTTGCAAAAGCTATCACTGCAACATTTTATTCGTTTGGTCCAGCGAAAAAAATTATCACTGACAGAGGGAAGGAGTTTGTCAATGAGGTACGTGAGGTCTTTGTTAGGGACTGTTCGTTATTTATTTAAGGGGCTACCAGAGAAGTTTTGGGATCTTTATCAACAATGACGTGACCCACATAATACTAATTTACTTACAGCAGGAGAAGTTGAGGATGTTTTAATATATTTAGTTTGTACTACAATACCTTTTTAAATTTTTTTGCATGTACTTAGGTCAACAAGGAGTTATTCTCCATTTTGAACATTCAGCATGCTGTGACGAGTGCCTACCATCCTCAGTCAAATGGCCAGGTAAACCTGGCTACATTTCATTGATATTATGTCAGTAGACATTGCATAGTGCATGTGTATAATATGTCCCAATGTTATACAGGACGAACGTACGAATCAAAACGTGAAGAGCGCACTGAGACGCTACGTTAATCAGCATCAAAATGATTGGGATCTGCACTTGCAGGCAGTCATATATGGCATTAATACTGCCAAGCAGGTTTGTTTGTGTGTTTTCAACCATCAGATGTTACATTTAACTTTAATTTTATTTTTGTAAGGTTGGAGGCCAAGCATCCAAACTGTGTAGGCAACCATTGTGTTTCCACAGTTGATGCATAGACTCAGGTGCCCATTCGCTATTTAATTGGTTAAATTTGACCACTGGGAGTGAAGGGGGAGTACTATAATTACAGGAAGTGTCTTCATATCTCAGCAATGCTATCACATATCAAAACTAAACTTGGCACAAAGACTATAAAAACAGGACACAAAGTGATAGGACCCACAGCTGCATAGGCACACTTGACCATTCATAGCAATTTACACACCTCCACATCACAAAATTGAAAATCTTTCGGTGGTTAGCAAAAAAAAGCTGTCTGTACAAAGAAAAACAAGTAAATTTGAACTGAAAATTAAACTTGTTCACTTTTGCTTAAACTTTTTCATGCTGCAGGACTCAACAAAGTATACACCCTTTGAAAAAATTTTTTTATCGAAAACCTGGTCACCCAGGGGTCATCAATGCATGCCCCATGGGCGACGATATTGAGATCGATGACCCAGAGGAAGATCTGGATCAAAAAATTAATGAAGTGATCGAGCTAAATGAAAAGGTTTGGAGGCACAGTTCATTGAATGAAAACGCCATGGTAGATGTATTGTACTACATGTAACTGCAGCATTTTTTTGATTTGGTAGGTTCTCGCTAACATCGAAAAGGCTCAGGAGCGCCAGAAAAAGACCTATGCGGCCAGAAAGAGGAAAGGTTGCAGAACTGCCATTCTTACAGAAGGAAACAAAGTTCTCTTGTCTGCCAAAAAAAAAAATCATTGGTCAAGGCCTGAAGCCTCTCCACCAGGGGCCTTTCAGAATCCAGACCATGAATGAAAAATGGGTTGCCACTATCAGCACCAGTAATGGCACCCATAAAGTAAATATAAATCGACTGAGGCCATATCACAGGAAAACAGGCAAGTGTTTAATCAGTGTTGTTGTTAAACACAGAAAATGTATTGTATCTAATAGAGCCTGACCGATAAAGGCCAATACCAATACGACAGCTTTCTGGAGGAGCTGGATGTCCTTCTTTCAAACATCCCTGAAACTGGCCCTCCGCTGGTACTTCTGGGTGATTTCAACATCCAGATAGAGAAGTCAGCTGCCTTTCTTCACCTTCTCTCTTCTTTTGCCCTCTCACTCTCTCCTTCACCACCCACTCACAAAGCTGGTAACCACCTAGATCTCATATTCACTAGAAATTGCTCTACATCCAACCTCACTGTCACTCCACTCCATATCTCAGACCATTTCTTCATCTCTTACTCTCTCCCACTCTCCCAAGCTCACAACCATATCTCAAGAGACACCGTACCTGTCCGCCGTAATATTCGTTCACTCTCTCCTTCTTCTCTGGCGGCATGTACTCTATCTACCCTCCCTCCATCTGACTCTTTCTTACTCATGCCTCCCAACACTGCCGCAGACACTCTACTCTCCACTCTATCCTCCTCTCTTGACTCTCTCTGCCCTCTTACTTCACGACCGGCTCATAAGTCCTCCCCAGCTCCGTGGTTATCTGACTCGGTACGTGCTGAAAGATCAACTATACGGGCAGCAGAAAGGAAATGGCGGAAATCTAAACACCCAGATGATCTGCTTGCTTATCAGTCTCTTCTTTCCTCCTTCGCTGCCTCTATTTCTGCAGCAAAGAGCTCCTTCTATCAAACCAAAATTGAATCCTCTTACTCAAACCCCAAAAAACTTTTCTCCATCTTCTCTAACCTGCTAGATTCCCCCAGTCCACCTCCTCCCTCATCTCTTCTACCAATCCACTTTGTCAACTACTTTGCAAAAAAGATAGATGACATACGCTCTTCATTCTCCACCACACCTTCTGAAATCACCTTACCATCCATCACATCTAGTACTCTCTCCTCTTTCACCAAATCAAATTCTTACTTTGATTACCTCTGCCCGCCCAACCACCTGCCCCCTGGATCCTATCCCTTCTCACCTTCTCCAGTCCATTGCTCCTGACCTCCTTCCTTTCCTCACCCATCTCATTAACATCTCCTTGTCAACTGGCTGTTTCCCCACTGCCCTCAAAGAGGCAAGAGTGACCCCACTACTCAAAAAACCTACACTCGACTCGTCTGATGTAAATAACTATAGACCCGTCTCCCTTCTTCCCCTTTCTATCTAAAACTCTTGAGCGTGCCATTCATAACCAACTCTCTACTTATCTCAACCAGAACAACCTTCTTGATCCCCACCAGTCTGGCTTCAAGGCTGGTCACTCAACAGAAACTGCCCTCCTTGCTGTCACTGAGCAGCTCCACATCGCTAAAACAACCTCTCTCTCTTCCATCATCATCCTTCTGGACCTTTCCGCTGCCGTTGACACAGTGAACCACCAGATCCTCATTTCGACACTCCAGAATCTGGGTGTCTCAGGCTCTGCGCTCTCATTGATCACATCTTACCTGTCAGACCGAACCTACCGGGTAACTTGGAGAGGATCCAGCTCAGAGCCTTGCCCACTCAAAACAGGTGTTCCTCAGGGATCAGTCCTGGGTCCCCTCCTCTTTTCTCTGTATACCAACTCCCTCGGGTCTGTCATTCAGTCGCACGGCTTTTCTTATCACAGCTACGCCGATGACACCCAACTAATTCTTTCCTTTCCTGCGTCTGACACTCAAGTAGCAGCACGTATCTCGGCCTGTCTGACTGACATCTCTTCTTGGATGTCTACTAACCATCTGAAACTCAACCTTGACAAGACTGAGCTCCTTTTCCTTCCAGGGAAGGGCTCTCCTACCCAGGACCTGACTATAACAATCGACAACTCTGTGGTAGTCCCCACCCAGACTGCTAGAAACCTGGGTGTGACCCTTGACGACCAACTCTCCTTCACTGCAAACATTGCTGCAACCACCCGATCGTGCAGATACATGCTTCATAACATCAGAAGGATATGTCCCCTTCTAACGCAGAAGGCGGCTCAGGTTCTGGTTCAGGCTCTAGTCATCTCACGTCTAGACTACTGCAACTCCCTGCTGATTGGCCTGCCTGCATGTGCCATCAGGCCCCTGCAGCTCATTCAGAACGCAGCAGCTTGACTTGTCTTCAACCTCCCCAAGTTCTCTCACACTACACCTCTCCTCCGCTCTCTTCACTGGTTACCAGTGGCTGCCCGCATCCGCTTCAAGACACTAGTACTTACATACAGGGCCACGAACGGATCAGCCCCAGCTTACATCCAGGACATGGTCAAACCATACACCCCAACTCGCTCACTTCGCTCTGCATCAGCCAATCTGCTTGCTGCCCCCTCACAGCGAGGGAGAACTAATCACTCAACCAAATCCAGACTGTTCACTGTCCTGGCTCCTAAATGGTGGAACGAGCTCCCCATCGACATCAGGATGGCTGAAAGCCTACACATCTTCCGCCGAAGGCTAAAAACACATCTCTTCCGACTACACCTCGGATAAAAATCTACTTAAAAAAAAAATAAAAAATAACTCTTGAACCTGCACTTTTATACGTTTCTTTGTAGCTTAGCTTATTTAAAGCTAATCTACTTGCACTTGCGACTTGTTGTCTAGAGTTTGGACCTTCTCAGTTGAATGCACTTAATTGTAAGTCGCTTTGGATAAAAGCGTCAGCTAAATGACATGTAATGTAATGTAATGACAACAATGGCAAATTAATGTCTACAGAAGCAGACACAAATCCTGCCCTTGAGGTGGGGATGGATAACTGCTATGCCTTTCCTGGACCAAAGTGGCAAAAAGTCCTTGAGCCTCTTCAGGATGAGCTTGTAAGTCAGATACTGTGTTATATGTCAGTTTGGTGTCAGATTGTTTGGTGTTGCATTTTTCAGATTACAGGATACAAAATGTAGTTGATCCAAAGGTTATTTCCGCATGTCTCCTTATCATTGAAATTGTTGCAATTATTTCAGCTTACTTATGTCCTGGATACAAATCGTCCTGCCACAGAAGTCGTTGTCAAAGACAGTACCACCTGCCTCACAAGAGAGGATTTCTGGACCCTAGGTTGAAGTCGCTGTCTGGAATCTAACGTGAGTGTGTCATTGTAGTAACTTCATTTGTGTGTTTGTACTGTATGTGTGTGTGTGTTATATGTGTTTTGGCTTCTCAGAAGAAGTCTGTGGTTATACTGTGTAAACAGCTGATGACACTATAACCTGTTTGTGTTTTAATTGAAATTATATTTATTTTTTTATACTAGATTGGAAATGCCTGTTTCAGGATGATTGGAGAGACTGCGCAAAGACATGTATGTCAATCGATACATACATAGACATTATACATATTACTATATATTACTAATGTATTTTTTTCCATCAGGGAAAAACGTCCACTCTGTGGATCTTTACGTGGTCCCTACATGGAAAAACAAAAATGGGAATCCAATGCTGAAACTGGTGGTAAGTTGTCAACGCTTTGCCAAAAGCATCAGATGACAAAATGTTGAGTGTATTGTAACTGTATTGTTTTTTTGCTAATAAACATAGAACAACCTGAGACACAAAGATCTCATCCTATTTCCTGCTTGGAGCAGGCAGGATGGTGCAGCAGACCACTACCTTCTTTGCGTTGAGTGTAACTTTAAATTACCAACTTAAAATTTTGGGATTTTAATTGCAATGAAATGTAACAAATAATGCATTTTCTGCATTAATCCGTTGCAGGTGTTACTGGTAGCTCAGAAAGAGATCCTGTTCTTAGATTCTTTGAATCCCAAAGGGTTTGGAGACGAGGCCTACAGAGCAGTGTTTAGGTTTTGGTTTGACAATAATTACTGGCTTTGTTCTATGGCCAAACATGTTCAAAAGTGGTGCTGTTCTAATACCACTTAATGACCTCAGTAAAATGTTCATTTCTGAGAAGTTGCGCTTTGAGGATGTGCATATTACCAATGTTATTCCCCAAAACACAAATTTGACTTCGAAATATGGCATGATAGATATGAGCAACCACAACTTGAAGTTTGTTCATAAGAAATGTGGTTCATATTCTGCTAACATAGTAGCCCTTTTCCATGGTTATGTGTTCTTCAGTATAGGTAGCCTTGTTCTCAGGCTACAAAACAAGTTCTCTAGTTCATTATCTGATCAGTATTCTTATTGTGTGTATCAGAGAGATAGCATGCTGCATTGAGGGGGGACAATGGACAGAGAAGACTGGAGCAGACTTTGAGGTGTTCCCATCACGTACTTTACATGGGCTTAATTCCATTCAAAACTTTTGAAAAAAACAGAACAATGATGTTTCTCTAAATATAATTTTTTTTTGCTATTTCTTTTTAACAGAACTTCCCTAAACAGACATCTGGAAATTCCTGCGGGATTTTCATGTTGATGGTAAGATATATTTCTCAATAACATGTTACAGTAGCTCCTCATGACGTTAGTTTTAAGCAAGAGTGACATTTTGCTGCTAAAGCCACTAAAACGCAGACCCTATTCAGTGGTGATTGCAACTCTATTTCTGTTTTTTGTTTTTTCACAGTATGCCCTGTTTGTGCACCTCAACCCCATATCTTTTCTCAGAGGTATCCTAATTTTCTATCCTTTTTTAAGAAATAGAAAAGAAATATGTTAAACAGCAGGGTAGTAATTTTGTGTTTCTAATTGTATTTTTAGAGTGACATATCACACATAAGGAGGTGGTGGTGTGTGCAACTGTTGGAGAGATTTGGAATAGAAGGGTATGCATATAATCATGTTATAGTCAAGGTTTCAAAGGTATCTATGCAAAGTCTGTTACTATTTCAGAACAACAACTTGAATGTACAGGTATTCAGTAGGTCATATGGCTGATATGACCGTTAGCACTGATAGCAATTTTTGTGATTCATTTGTGTGTTGGTTTGCTCATTTTGGTATTCATTCACTGCAGCTTGGCTCTGACCTTAGCATGGCCCAAGTGCAGCTTCATTATGATAGTTACCCTGCGTGTAGTTCAACTTCCTGGTATTTTAACCCTTGTGTTGTCTTCCCGTCAACCTTGACCTTCAATGTTTTTGACGCCTTTTTTTCACAGTTTATTTTTGCTTTTTCCAATGTTTTAAATTGTTAAATTTTTCTTCTACACATTTTCAGCACTTATTTCTACGTCCCATATTTTCTGATATAAAACAAAAATTGAAAACTGGTCAATTTGACCCAAAGTCAACACAAGGGTTAATTATATTATCAATGCACCTAAATAATATAATTTCATTTTAGTTATGGTAAAGTCTTTGCCCACTGGACAAATGAATGTCGGGAGCTCCTTGAGGGAAGGCATCCTCCAGTTTCCAGGCTAAAGAGAAAGCTAGAGCAGGACACTGAGGTTAGTTATCAAGGAGGACCTTATATACATAACAGGTTTTAATGATTTAAGTGCTGTGATTTAAGTGCTATGAAAACATTTGTTACAGATTCCACCTTGTTCCTGTATCATTACACTTTTTTACAAATAACTTAATTTATGAACACATTTTTAGCACTTTAAGCACTTTGAATATGTGGATTTCATGGGCTAATACATCTAGTAAAATGCAATGTGAATAGCTTCATTGGAAGTATATTACCTGAGATAAATGTAAACACGTACAATACTTCCTTTTTCCATTGTAAATAACGCTGCATATTGACTTGTTCAGGCAAACATGGCGGAGGGGGTCTCTGACAGTGAACGATGTTGCATGGCCAACTCGAGGATGTTCTGTATTTACCAAACATCTGAGACAGGACTGAGGTGGGTTTAAAAGTTAATTTAAGACACAAAAACTTAAGTCTATTCAATAGTTTCACTGCCCCTGTGTCTGTACAATATATTCTTTAATTAGTTCAATTATGCACTGTCCCAATATTAACATGTCTTTTATGTGGTTAGACTCTTGTACCCAGATGCTGAGTCTCTGCCATGGGTGCAGTGCCAAATGTGCAAGGGCTAGCTGCACAGAGACTGTGCTGGGAATTTTGGTGACCCATTCAACTGTGGATGCACATATGTGTATGACAGCACAAGGTAATACACAATTTAGTAGTCTGCACTTCTCCAAGAAAGGCTTAATGAATGTAGACAATATGAAAAAATGTCTGCTGTCTAAAACCATGACCTGCACAGAGAACATTATGTTCCCAAAATAATTTTGCATTATGATAGAGAATATTGTCTAATCATATTCTTCAAATCATTCATTGCCAGCTGGGTTATTCTATTGTCTGTAGTCTAAAGATGATAAATGACTAGACCAATACTTTCTGGAGTCACTGTGGCTGACTAATGTCTGATTTGAATTATCTGCAGGATCTTGGCTGCTGTTGAGAATGGAGGGTTTCTCTCAGTGTTCTCCAAAGATCAGATCAAGGTAACTTTTACATAAACTGTGATGTTAGTGAATAAAATATCTACCAGTGCTTACATGTTCACTCTTTATTGCTTTGGTTTAAGAGCTTACATGATGATCTCGTCAGTGGAAGGGCACGATCAAATCGAATGTATCTCTGGCAAAACCCATCATCAATTCGGCTAAAACAACATCTGAAGCCAAGGATGCTGATTTTCAGTGAAGAGCGGGTAAATAAAAATGTCATCAGTCATGTATATATATGTACAGCAGAGAAATAAAGTATTGGATGGGTTTACATTTTTACCACTGTCTATGGTAGTGACAGCCTTACTAAAAAGAAAGTTAGGCTACGACGTGACGTAGCCTACGTCAGCTCAACAGTTAGCGCACATTTTTGAAAGCTGGATGAGTTTTCACCGGCTTTTACTCACTTCAGTTCGTCATGGATATCCGTAAGTGGTTGAAAAGCCCGCCAACATTCTCCTCTGCCAAATTGGATATGACACCGACGCCTCCTAATGTTGTCGTTGAAGAAGGAGCCCCTGGACGACAGTCTGAGCCTGATGCTAGTAGCTCCGTGGAGCCCGACCCTGGGCCTGGCAGGACCTGCAGGTCAAGTGCAACTGCGACTGGGGCAGCATTTGGGCCACAACTAACTGTTGAATCAGGGGGTGTGACGGACAAACCCAAACAGGTTGTGTTGAAGAAATATCCAGTCAAAATGTTTGGTTAAAAAAAAAACGATCATTTTCCTCTAGCTGGTATTTGAACAGGGACTGGCTTGCGTAGGCTACTCGGTGGAAAAGGAAATTCACATCTGTATCATCGGACGCGACCTTCTTCATTAGGGGGTTTAAGATTTACAGACATGGGCTTAAATAAGCATGCAGCTTCAAATGACAGGAGGGACTGGAGAGAGGACAGGCTGCCTCCACTCAAAGTACTGGTAGGTTCAAAGTCTCTGTGCATGCGTGCATGCGTGCGTGTCTCATGGCACATGCATAGCAATGCATATCCTTCTGTTGACTGCTTTAAAATGCAATGTTTGAGAGATGCTTCTGGTGTTTCATCTAATATGTTGTATAGTCAAGTGTTTTATGGATATTCACAATATTGCTTCTATGTAATGTGTTGTAGGCTATATAGGCTACCTGGTCATATTGTTGTTGGTTATGTTTAACGTGATGATTACGTGCGAATAGTATAACAAGAGTATATGATTATTTTAAATATACATACTGTACGCTAATAATAATTGTGCCCTCCCATGTATTTCATATGCCCCCCTTAAGACTGAGGTCTGGCGACGGGTCTGTGTGCGCTCATTCGTGGAGCGTGCCAGCGGCCTGCTTAAATGCAGATGGCGTGCTCTGGACGCATCAGGTGGCAGACTGCTTTACCACCCGGCCAAAGTGTGTGCTATAATCAGGGCGTGTGGTGTTCTGCACAATGTGGCACTGTGGACCGGTATCCTTTTCCCTCCTGACCTACCTCCCCCCCAACATTGTGACCCTGCACCACAGCCCCCTGCCCAACAAGAGGCCTATCAGCATGGGGCAAGAATTCGTGGGGTTGTCATGCGGCGTTTTTTCTAAGGAAGACAAAAAAGGTTCAAAGTTAATTTTTTAACATCTTTTAATAATTGTGCAATTTCTTGTAACGCTTGTCTCATCTTCTGTAACTAATTTGCAATGAGGTTGATGGCGTTTATTGTGTCTCGCTGTAGCTGTGGGACGGAGTCAGTGAACACCCGACCACTTCCTATGCACATGAGGTGCACCGCCAGAGGTGTAGTGGTAAAAAAAGAGGTGGGTAAACTATAACTTCTGTGATCAGTTGGACCACGACGTGGTCACCCGGTAAGGTGGGCCACTGCCTACCGGTGTATGTGTATCCTGATGACATCGCTAGAGGCTATCATTTGACGGTACTACCAAGGGTATCACTGGTTGATCCCTCATAGGTCACACAATCACTATTCAATTCATACATTAATCTAAGTTCTTGTTAAAGAGACTCAAGAAGGAATAATATGGTTGAAATCTATAAAGTTTCCTAAATGACAAAACGGAGAGAGCAAAAATATTTAAGAGAGATATAGAGGGAGGCTCATACAGTATCCAGGGCTTCCAATGCATAATACGTAATGATTATGGGTTGACGGATTTTGAATTATTTTCATAGTTGATAAATCTGTTATTTTCTCAATTAATCGATTAGTTGTTTGGTCTAAATGTCAGAAAAATGTGGAAAATATGGATCAGTGTTTCCCAAAAGTCCAGGATGACTGTCAGGGTATCTTGGACTTTTAGTTGGTGTTCATTGACTGTTTGTTTCCCCATTCACTGTCACCAGCACTCATTCTCCCGCACACACTCCTCCCACTGATTCATACTCCTCGTCACTCACGCAGATCAGACGCTCCCAGTCCCCTCAGTCCTAATTACACACACCTGCACCTCATCAAGCCTCATCCTCAGTCCACCACCTGCAACCAATCAGCCACTACCTACATAAGCAGCACAACCACACACACTCCTTGTCTAATCTCGTTTCCACACAACGCTTTGACCACTCACGTTAAGCCTAGTCATTCCAAGTTTGCCTTGCCTGTACTTTGTATTCTGTTGTCTGCTGCTGCTCTGAAACCTGCCTACCCAACTACCAGATTTCCTGCCTGTTGCTTCCTGCTCGTTGTTGGATCATTGTCAAATAAAGATCTGCTTCACTACTCCAGTCTGTCTCCTGGTCATCCGTGACAGAAGACTAGACCAATGACAACGAAAATGGATGAGGATGCCATGGAAGATTTCCTGTTCAACCAGAATGGAGACACTCTGGAGGATTTCGTTGCGGTGTACCTCCATTACTATCAGAACGAGAGCTGGGAGGAGGACTTTTTAAAGCAGCAGTTTTGGTCGGGTTTGGATGACCCACTTGCTCAGATGCTGCTGCTCAAGGACCTCAACCTGCCTTTTAGAGAGTTTCTGGACCGAGCCCTTTGGGTTTGTGGTTCCTCCCTCACGGTAGCGCTTGCCGGTCCAGAGCCAGCCGATCCGATGCCAAAGTCCTCACCTCAGGCGCACTTCAGTAGGGAGCCATTCGTCTGTCCAGTCGACCAGAAGCCAGAGACTGCTCACCGCGACTGCCCAGACGAGACGGCTCACAGCAACTGCCCTGCAGAGACTTGCAACCCTTCTGTTCCCGAGCTGATGTCTGACTCTGAGCTGGCATGCAGCTCTCCTGACTCTGAGCTGGCGTGCAGCTCTCCTGACCCCGAGCTGGCGTGCAGCTCTCCTGACCCCGAGCTGGCGTGCAGCTCTCCTGACCCCGAGCTGGCGGTCAGTTCTCCTGACCACGAGCTGGCGTGCAGTTCTCCTGACCCCGAGCTGACGTGCAGTCCTCCTGCCTCTGGGCTGATGTACAGCTCTTTCCCTGCCTCCCGGCCTGCTAGCGGCCTCTCCCCAGACACGCGGCCTGCTAGCGGCCTCTCCCCAGACTCCCGGCTAGCTAGCGGCTTTCCTGAGTCCCAGCTAGCTAGCGGCTTTCCTGAGTCCCAGCTAGCTGGTGGCTTTCCTGAGTCCCAGCTAGCTGGTAGCTTTCCTGAGTCCCAGCTAGCTGGTAGCTTTCCTGAGTCCCAGCTAGCTGGTAGCTTTCCTGAGTCCCAGCTAGCAAGTAGCTTTCCTGAGTCCCGGTTGGTTTGGATTCCCCCTGACTCTAGGCTAGTTTGCGTTCCCCCTGACTCTAGGCTAGGTAGCAGTTCCCCCTGACTCTAGTGTCCCCGAGTCCTCTATTGTCCCTGAGTCCTCTAGTGTCCCTAGGTTCCCCGAGTCCTCTAGTGTCCCCGAGTCCTCTAGTGTCCCCGAGTCCTCTAGGTTCCCCGAGTCCTCTAGTGTCCCTAGTGCCCCAGAGTCCTCTAGGGTCCCTGTGCTCTCGAGTGCCCTAGAGTCCCGGCCGTGTAGCGGCTCCCCAGAGTTCCTAGAGTCCTGGCCGTGTAGCGGCCCCCCTGAGTCTAGACTAGCTGGCATTTCCCCTGGTTCTAGACTAGCTGGCATTTCCCCTGAGTCTGGGCCAGCTGGCATTTCCCCTGAGTCTAGGCCAGCTGGCATTTCCCCTGAGTCAAGGCCAGCTGGCATTTCCCCTGAGTCTAGGCCAGCTGGCATTTCCCCTGAGTCTAGGCCAGCTGGCATTTCCCCTGAGTCCAGGCCAGCTGGCATTTCCCCTGAGTCCAGGCTAGCGGGCATCCTTCCTGAACCCCAACTAGCTAGCACACTTCCTAAGCCCTCGTCACCGGTCCCGTCCGGTTTGAAGCCCTTGTCGCCGGTACAGCCCGGCTCGAAGACCTCATCGCCGGTACAGCCCGGCTCGAGGCCCTCATCGCCGGTGCCGCCCGGCTCGAAGTCCTCATCGCCGGTTTCGTCCGGCTCGAAGCCCTCATTGCCAGTCCTGGACATGGTCCCGGGGAGCCTCCCCAAGAGTGTTTTGGGGAGGGGCGGTGCGCCTCCCATGGGTACCTCCACGGTCCCGCCTACATGGTTCCCTTGGCCACTCGGGGGGTCGTCTCCGCCATGGCCTCCAGAGGAGGCGTCTCCGCCATGGCCTCCAGAGGAGTCAGCCCCGCCATGGCCTCCAGAGGGATCTGCTCCGCCATGGCCTCCAGAGAAGTCTGCTCCGCCATGGCCTCCAGAGGGATCAGCGCTGCCATGGCCTCCAGAGATGTCTGCTCCGCCATGGCCTCCAGAGATGTCTGGGTCACGCCCCCAGCCGGCTCCGCTGTGGTCACGCTTCCAGCCAGCTCCGCCCAGGTCTTGAGGGGAGGGCCTGGAGTCCGTCCGCCTTCGCCCTGTCCCCCTCCTGTCCCGGTCTCCGGGCTGCCCGCCCCCCCTCCCGTGTTTTGCCTTTACGGCGCGGGTCGCGCCTTGTGGGTGGGGGGGTAATGTCAGGGTATCTTGGACTTTTAGTTGGTGTTCATTGACTGTTTGTTTCCCCATTCACTGTCACCAGCACTCACTCTCTCTCATTCTCCCGCACACACTCCTCCCACTGATTCATACTCCTCGTCACTCACGCAGATCAGACGCTCCCAGTCCCCTCAGTCCTCAGTTGTTGGATCATTGTCAAATAAAGATCTGCTTCACTACTCCAGTCTGTCTCCTGGTCATCCGTGACAATGACGTCCCTAAAATGTCTCGTTTTGTCCACAACTCAAAGATATTCAGTCACAGAGAGAAGACACTAGAACATATTCACATTTAACAAGCTGACATCAGAATTTTTTACTTTTGTCATAAAAATGACTCAAACAGACTAATTGATTATCAAAATAGTTGTTGATTACAGTTTTTAACAATTGCTAATGTAGCAGGTGCAGATTGACGACAGCAGGATGAATCTGGTGCCACAAATTTTAATTTTAATATAACTCAGTTTCTGTAATTAACAGAAGAAAGACAATTTAAGTTGCACTGTACTTTCCATAAGCGTAATGGCTGCCGACATTAACAGACGCTTTTGCAAAACCTGTTACTTGTAACATGGGCTAATGGGAAAAGGTAGAGGTGACTTGTTGAGTCAGTGGCATGAATCTATGTGAACCAAATGTACCTCAAAAACATCAGCTCACCCACTTTGGGTTTGTAGCCGAGGCCGTTTGCTGGCATCAGGAGGAGGGCTGCTGTCTTGACGGTGCTTAAACAATTGCCGTATATCCATATTTACAATTCATTCATCATTACATGAGACATGTAGGCTAGTGACCATAGATTTGGCTAGTGACTGACGAATCTGGATGCAGTCTGCTGCTTCCTGCTGGATACGCTGGAGATGCTCGATGGTGGTATAAGCCCCCAACGTTGACTTGAAGGCAGTGCTGCGACCATTGACTTCATGACTTCAAGGCACCTAACATTGCGTAATCCTAGTGACTTCCAGGCATAGCTGCCTGGAAGTCGACGTTGGGGGCTTAAATCACCAAACACTGCAAGAGATTGGTCAACACAGACAGTAATGTAGCGCAATATGAAAGACTTCGTCTTAGGTTTAAAAACCTATGAAACTAATAATGAACAATATGAAACTAAAACGACATAATAATAATAATATTTAAGCTTAATTTAAAATGGCTTAGGAACTATAGGCAATTTAGAGGTGGATAAACGCTATTTCCAAATTTTGGGAGGTGCGTAAACGGCGTTTATGTGCGTTTAGCCTCCACTACATCCCTGTGCACCGCTGATTGGAGCCGGACGCTGTGCAGCTGCAGAGGAGCCCTCACAGTTGCTCTCCAACCCAGTCTCCTCGCCGAGAACCTCTTGTCCGCTTCAGATTCTGGAAGGACTGGAAAACAAACAATTTAATTACTTGTTTGACCCAACACACACACACACACACTTTAGCCTACAATAAAACTTTAAAAATCTGTTAAACCTTGTTCCTCTCAGACGCGTCGGTGTCTCCCTCCTTTTCCGACACAATCCCACACACGCTGGCCTCTCCGATTATGGCAGCGATTTTGCCATCTACCTGTGAGCTCAGGTGTATTTGGGCCCCCACCAGTTGCAGCCACACTCTGGTGGTGGGTGGTGACAGTTTCCTCTTTGCCTCCACCTTGAATGAATGAGATTCTTTATTTTGCACAAATGAGCAAATTAAGGTAAAACCTCTTAAAATACACAAGCAACAAATTAAATAAATGTTGGTAAAGGAGTAAAAAGATACTTTACCTTCAGATCGGACCACTTTTTTTTTTTGTTCTGCCACTTTGCGCTCTGTCCCACTGGCAGAGTTGACGGCAGCGGCAACATGTTGCCACTGGCCTAACTTCTTTTTATTGGCGATCCCGCAGCTGTGGCCACCAAATAATATCTTTTGTCAGGCCTCCACCTGCCCTACAAGGATTTCTATCTCAGTGTCTGAGAAATTGCGCTTCTTCGGTCTTTTCCCACCTGTCGCCATGATTCACCATTACGAAAATATTTATGGTTAAAAATGGGTGTGTACAGGACGGCATAAGATGCGGATCCACGTACGCACACATTTAGGTAATCTGCGATTTATAAAGGGAACATTGCTTACAGGTGTGCGTACACACGGTTTTATAAATCTGACTTTTTTTTTGCCGTACGGCATTTTGGGCTTTTGGGCATACGTACACTTATAGTAAGGATCCTACACACATTTTTATAAATGAGACCCCTGTACCTTATCACAGGACCATAGGACATGTAGTTTGTTCTAAGTTTTAGTGTCTTTTAAAAGTATTTTTGTTCTTACCCTGTTCTCCTGGATCACTCTCCTCTGCCTGCTTCTGCCTGCATCCCCTCGGCCACCGCAGCAAACCACTTTAATCCTAGCTCACTCATGTGTTGCTCCAGGCTCTCCGGCCATTACTCCTTACTACCAACCCTCTGCCAACAGCCTCCTCGCTAAGCCCACCTCCAATCCACTTTTTTCCTTACGATAAATCTCTGTCATTCATCTATGTTTGGGTCTCTGTGAAATCAGTTTCACTACATTATGAAAGCTGACTTAAAAGTTTTCAATTTTGTTTCATCCTTGAAGACTAAGGCACTGGGCAAGTAAAACAAATGATCACCAAGAGCCAATGTAACACTGACTTTTGTCTACTGTAGGGGTCATAGGCAGGGAAAAGAAGCCTGGCTTACTAAGGCTAAATACCACAGGGGGAGTATACAGAACAGCAGAGAGAATAGACAGAATCTCTAGCATGTTAATGATTAGCTCCCTGGCTATAGCAGTTTACGTCACTATATCACCAAGCTTTTGGCCCCACATATTTTGCATGGACAAGCAAATGTCACTTCACTGGGACACTTAAAGGAACTGAGCCATTGCTGTCTTAAAGAAGAAAATAGCAATTGAGTCCATAAACTCTTTAGGTAAAAGTTTATTGAGGTAATAAATCAAGGCAGAAGTAGGGTCATTTCCTCAGATTATCTCTTTTTGGAGCAAGTGGAGTCGACCCCTGCTGGAAGTTAGATAGAATGCAGGTTTAAGGCACTTCCGCATTGGCTTCACTTTTCAGACCTGGAAGTTACCACTTGGTTCCACTATAGAAATAAGTAATTAAAGGAAAACTTCAGACTTGATACTAGCAATTTCATATTGAGCTAAATACTGAGACTTGCTGGTTGTGTCAGCAGTTGTTTTTCAATAAAAAAAATCCAACTTTTTTTAGTCTAGTTATTGTTTTTTAGGACTAATTACTGGGTAATTATGTATTTTTACACACTAAATGGTTGTAATTTTGTTAAGTATGGACACATTATCACATCATTATTTTTAAATTTCCAAGTGTTCGCATCTATTAGTTTCACTTTTATTAATGTATTACTATAATGGCACAGCAGACCAATCATGGTCCTAGTCTGAAAGATTCATGTTCTTCTGGGCAGTACCATCCTTTATCTCAGTCTTGTCTCTGTTTATCTTCATGTGCTCTTGAACACAGATCAAAGCATTAAGCCAATGTCTTACAACCGTAAAGGTAAAGTTGTTTTGGTGTCACCTGAAGTTAATGGAATCTGTCTTACTTGGCCAAACAAACTAAAAAAGAGTGAAGACTCCAGAGTTGTAATAAACCCCAGCTAACACTTGACTCACCGAAAGTTTCCCTCTGCTGTAGTAATCCTGCAGCAGTGACATTCCTAATGGCTTCGCCTTTCTTCCCACTGTCACGCTGAGAGAAACATTTCCCCATGGATGGTTTTAATGTCCGTCTCTTCAACAGCTGGTGAGGCCGACAAGTCAATTATATTTCAAGTCATTGAAGCAGCAATTCTCTTATCAGTGACCTGTCAGCTTTGATCTAATGGTGGTGGTGTTTGACTAACAGGCGCGTATAATGCTGTTGACATCTGAAGTGAAGCTCACCACACCTCCGTGTTGCAGTCAGTCTGACACTGAAGAAGAAGAAAAACAGGTGAAGAAAAACCGGTGATGCCTGGACGGGCATCATTTGGCAGATTGTGTGTGTGTATTCAAGTGTACAACAGTGTAAACGTCTACATTAGTCCACACATTTAATGAAGTCACACGCCTATATAGTTATTTTTGGGAGTTTCTTAGCTTTTATTTTCTCCCAGTTTGGACTGTCCAATGTCCGCTGCACTGCAGTTCTTGTCACCGCTAGTCTCGCATCGACAGACCTATCTCCTATTCTAGGATCGAAGAGAAAAACGCTCTAGGTTGTTTGCATTTCTTTAAACCAAGCTCCGGACGCAGGGTCGCTGGTATTGCAAAATAGTCATGGAAAGGAACTTGTTTTGGTGGAACACACACTGCAAAATAAAACGCCACATACAATATTAAATTAACTGTTCACAGAATACAGTAATGTGAGCTATTTAAATTAGCTGGATACATAGTTAAACCTCATTAGCTCTTACCGGTGTGTCACCGTGTGTACTTCGTCCACAGCAATCCCACCAATCGGTTCCCAAAACGTCCCACTTAGAGAGGAAATACCGTAAACATAAATGCTAGAGGCTGCAGGGTGTATGTGTTTTTTGTCTACCTGGCTGAGATGTATTTCACCTTGTGTCTGAGCTTGTTCATGCACTGAAGCTATGTTTGGTAAAATATCATGTCTGATTGCACCAGATTTGTTAAAGGTATTGTGCGTAGTTTCTATTGCCCCCATGAGGAATTCTAAGTAATAACAACAACACTGTCTGAGCATCCACATGATACAAGCCTTCCGTGATCGTGTATCCCCCCCACCCCTCCTCCACGCAGTTGCTAGTAGCCGAGGAGGACAGAAAAACATGATGGACTCTTCAGAAGAGGTAATTATCTTTACTTGAGTTTCTGCACACGAAAGTCACCGGATGCCACAATCTTCTGACCATAGCCATACTGAGAAATACAAAGTGGTGTGGAGCTGATAGTCTTAATTAGCTTTGTAGCAGCTCATTTGGCAATGGCTTGGATGTAACGGACGTACATTAATATCAAAAAGTTACGTACTAAAGCTTTAACTGGCTTACGATTATCAAGCATTAAATTTGATCCTGTAGAACTACTGTTATATTGAATTAATCTCAAACAATGATAATGCCTTAGATTTGTAATTGCAGTAATGCCATGACGGCATACAGCATACTTCCTCTTCTTTTTCTTCTTTGCCCTTGCTCTTGTAGCATTTCCCATAGCACATGGGCGACAACGGCGATATCAGTCTTTGACATCTTGAGAAACTGTAATCCAGCATTCTCTGGCACTTATATAGGCCTGGTCCCTACTTTTTTAATTAACTTAATGTGTTCAGGTGCAGTTTGCATACCACACCTGATTACCTGGATTCAGTGTGGTTCAATTTAATAGCATTTTTATGGTTTATTTCATTCTGCATCAAGAATAGAGATTGATTGATATGTATGTATTGTGTGTAATATGTGTACGTCTAAATTCATATTGGCCTACATTGACACATGAGAAAGAGGCTATTTGACTTAGGAGACACTACAGTTGACAACAGCACAATTTATGCAGATCAAGTATGGTGTAGACTGAAGCTAGCGCCCATAATGCCTAACCTTTTCACAACACATGATAATTAAGCACATTAAACACCACACATGTAACATCAAACATTATTTTCTGATCACAGTGAAGGCAAAGCTGAAGACTGCCCTTTAATTGCCAACATGATCAAAAATTCATGTAAATGTATAAGTAAATGTGTCTAAACAGAGTGGGCAGGTGGCTGGGTCAATTTTGTGTGTGTGAATATAATGGTATGTGGCAGACGCTGGCCGCTGTCGGCAGATCCAGCTGCGCCACTGTCTCATCCCTCTAAAAACACAACATAAGATTATTATAAGGTGCCAAAAATGTAAACAAGTTAACGGTTAGTTGTAAGTATAAACTGGATAACGGTAAGGTGCAAATCCAAAATAAACACCATGTCAAAAATATAACAACGGTAAGACCACAAGTGAGATGTGGCATATAGTTATGTACAATGTTAAATCTTAGTGAAGGTGCATGTATTTGGTTAATTTCAAATGGTAACTGACTATGTCCATGATATTGCACGTAATTTCCTAATATTGCACATTGTGAACCATGGTGTTCCTTATGTCAGAGAGTTGTAATAAACTGTCATCCACAGAGAAACAGTTATCCAGAGACAAAGGAAGATATCAAGATGGCGCCGCTGACGGTCGCCTCGGTGTGTTGGTGCGCGTCAGGGACGGACTGACAATCTGTGCGTTCGGGAAATGTCCAGAACGGCCGTCCAACCGTCGGCACAAAAAAAGTCTAATAAAGCGATAAATAACAGCCAACATTAGGGGGCGCTAATACGATCACTTACTGTATATGCTACGTGTAAAAGAAACTACAAACTTAACGTGTTTAATAATTTCTGTTAGGTTAATTTGAAACATTACATGCGTTAGAAATTAATCGCAGGTTGCCCGCGATTTCACTTGGTTGTATATGAGAGGTTGCAGTGAGCTCACTTTTTTTTTATATCAGTAATAGCTAATAACCTATCTTTAAAATAATTTGTTTATTCAGGTTGAAGATAGTTGCAGCACAAAAGATGACAGGGAGAGTGCAGAGAAGTGCCAGGATGTCCCAGGATGCTCTACATCACAATATTTCACACGGCCCAAGTCAGATAGTCACAGCCTGGAACAATGTTTTGCTTACCACCCTCAGCAAAAGCCTAAACACCTGTCTCTACAGAGAGTGTTTAGTTGTAAAGATGGTACCAACCTCAAATGGCTAATAAAAACAACCCCAATTATCATCATTGGTTTTGAGATGTTACTTGCTATGAATACCTTTGTCTGATAGTCTACAGTATTGTGGCATAGTATCAGGACATCCTGTGTCTGTTGTGCACGGCTAGGGGCGAATGGCCGGATGATGGGCCTATTTGGGAGACAGTCCAGGCCTGTTTTTTAGCACCAGTCCGTCCCTGTTGCGCGTTGTTTTTATTTTGTGATATAACTCTGTTTTTTGCGATGGTACCCAGAGCTCTTTCACCAGAGAAGTGCTCCTGGATGTCATGAGAACAATAGCAGAGGACTTATTTCCTCCTTTTCTTCTCCCTACACTGGAAATTTTGGTGAAACACCGGAGGAGAGGGAAACGGTGCGTCTTCGCCAGCGAGGATTACGTACAAGGCTTTCATCACTGTTACGCCACAATTGACACTGTGGAGTTTTTCCGCTTCCTGGGAACTATCATGTCCCAGGATCTCAAGTGCTCCCTCATCAAGAAAGCCCAACAGAGGATGTACGTCCTGCGGCAGCTGAAGAAATTCAACCTGCCAAAGACAATGATGGTGCACTTCTACACAGCCATCATTGAGTCCATCCTCACATCCTCCATCACCATCTGGTACGCTGCTGCCACTGCCAAGGACAAGGGCAGACTGCAGCGTGTCATTCGGTCTGCAGAGGAGGTGATTGGCTGCAATCTGCTGCCGCTCCAGGACCTGTACGCCACCAGGACTCTGAAGCGTGCTGGAAAGATTGTGGCTGATCCCTCCCACCCCAGACACAAACTCTTTGAGCCACTTCCCTCTGGCTCAGGACCAAAACCTCACGCCACAAAAACAGTTTTTTCCCATCCGCCACTAGCCTTTATCAACAAGGCCCGGAACCCACCCATTCACTCTCCACTCTCCACCTCTGGTTCTACATGCCACTGTACTTACTCTGCTGTACTGCTGTTTTTATTTTTAATACATACTGTGTGTGTGTATATATATATATATATATATATATATATATATATATATATATATATATATATATATATATATATATATATTGTTTATATTCTAATACTTGATTTTCTTAACCCTATATATATATATATATATATATATATATATATATAGAATATGTGACATGCACCTACAACACTAAAACAAATTCCTTGTATGTGTAAAAAACGTAATAAAGCTTTTTCTGATTCTGAAAAGGAGGCTGGAGCCACCTCGGCACCCCGTGTCTCTGCTGTCCATCTCTCTGCATGAGGTAGATGAGTCGTAACAAAGGGTTGAAATCACACTGAATTGCCATTCCTTTAACCTTTTTTCTTTGAACAGAGAGCGCCATCTAGTGAGCTCAGAAAATAATGACAGTGGTTTGCGAAGCTTCATTTGACCATCACTAACCATCACTACTGGTAGCCAAGGAGGACACGGAGGATTAAAAAAACATGATGGACTCTTCAGAGGAGGTAATTATCTTCACTTCATTTCCTGTGCGCGAATGTCGGCGGACGACAGAGAGAGTTGTGTGGAGCTGATAGTCTTAATTAGCTTTGTATCAACTCAACTTTGTATCTGGCAGTGGCTTGAATGTAACGGACGGTGATTTATATAAAATAGTTGCACACTAAAGCTTTAAGTGTAGATGAGTGGTCTCGCCTCATTTGTGTGTCATTTGTTTTCTACCACTTCTTATACTGGTATATATGTATGAGTTTAACTGCTCAAAAACCATTAAGTTTGAACCAAGCAAACTAAATGAATCAAATAATTAATAATTTATTTAAACCCAACCTCCAAAAAAATGAAAAAGGTCAGTCAAATGTAGAAAGATATTGATGTACTTTTAACATCCCCCGTTTCCTCATTCCCTTTTCACTCTTTCCTTCTTTCCTATTTCCCTTATCTCCCTCATTGCCTCTCCTACCCCCACCCTCCTTCTCTTTCCATTCACATCGCAGCTGTATATACTGTTGGTGCTAGTAAGGGAAGAGCGAGAGAAAAAAGAGCTCTAACCTTTAATAAACATTTTGTCATTTACAAAGAGATGCCCATTCTTGCAGATACATAATTCATAAGGCAGGGTTGTCTGATCTCTCTCTCGGTAAGAATAAATATCATCTTTTATTTTACACCTCCCTCCCCTCTTCTCCCCTGTCTCATTCCCTCCGATCCCTGCGTTCCTCCACCTTTCCTTGTCATCTATGAAGGATTTCTTTACAAAGCCAGGCAGTGACAGTATGCTGTGTTAGCGTTTAGTTTAAATGCCTGTGCAGGGCTGAGCCATGCCCTGTTTTGAAGATGCACTAACGCTAATCTATTCACCAGAGGCTCAGGCTTACACACTCACAGACACGCTGCAGTCCTGGAAGCACATACTGTACACTGTTATACACAGACGGTGTGGTGATAAGGGTGTCTGCATGGCAGCTTCCACCCATATGTCTTTTTGAAGGTTGATATCGGTTGGTACAGGAGGGGAGATTGGTTTATTCACAGAGACTCTATAGTCCTATACTGTAGGTTGAGAAGGCACATTGAAGAAGGCTAGGCTAAGTAGTTAGTATGGGTTTTGAAATTAATCATTGCATTGATACATTGTGATGCGGACCTAGACTATTCTGCATCAATGCTGTGACCATAATCGATTATTGCCTACTGATGTTACTTGATTTTTACGGTCGCTGCTTTTTTTGTTTTTGCCTTTTGTCTGTTGTGTTCAGACTCTGCTACGTTCAGAAAGTGTCTTTTTAGGATCAGATACAATAAAAAAAGTTCATGTATACCTGACTGCTTGAATTATTTGATGAAAACCATGTGTAGCAATATATAATAACATTGAGGAAGTGACGCATCGTGACATTTGCATTCTCATCACCCATCTGCACCGACAATAGTGAAGCCATGTCTCTTGTTGTTTCGGCATCACACCATACAACATCACCTCTGCTGAACTATACATCTCGGACCATAGGGCTGCATTATTCAACACCAACTTACCACTCAGTAAATCAAGGGTGCATCGCATCATGTGATATGGCAACTTCAGACATGTTAAGCCAGAAGATCTCAGTTTAGTAACCTCAAACCCCGTTCCTGTTCCAACTCCCTCACTCTCGGCTCTAATGGACTACTACAACATCTTTATCTTTTTGCACTTGATTCTCTAGCCCCTCTGAAAACACAGGTAGTCTCATTTTCCAAGCCTGCTCCCTGGTACACACCTCAACTACGTCAACTCAACGTTTTAGGCTGGTGCCTGTGGAGGCTCTGCACCAAGACTGCACTTGCTGTTCATAATGTATTTTGAATTTCTACTCCACTACAAAAACCTCCTATTATGCAAATATCAGCACAGGTGAAGTACCACAACACTCTTCTCCGCAGTGAAAAGGCTACTCAAACCACCTGAAACTAAGGTGAACAGTAAACTTTCAAATTAAACATGCACTGTTTTTTAAAAGTTAGTCCACTCTAAGTTAGCACAATCGATGAGCAGCTGACCTCTGCCAACATCATGCAGGCTGAATTCTCATCAATGAGCACCTTGAAACTGTCCCCAACCATTGTCTTATGTGAATTCAGTCATCCAACTGAAAACCATATTTATAAACTTATTTACTAAGTCCAATAACTCCACATGTCACTTGGTTTCAAACCCCACAACCCTAGTTAAAGCTTGCCTGCGTTTTATCGTTTCCCTGATAACCATTATAACTCCATTATTAACTCCTTTCTGTCCTCTGGTATAGTTCACTCTTCACTGAAAGTTGCCATAATCAGACCAACCTAGAAAAAAACAGTTTGGATTCCAGTATCCAAAACAACTACCTGCCTATTTCCAACTTCCTTTCCAAAATTAGATAGTAGAGAAGGTAGTTTCATCTAAACTCCAGACTTCTGGCTAGGATTGGAGCCTTTGGCACTTGCAAATAAGACACATTTTATATAGAATCATAGTTTCCCACGGAGTTCCACAGGGTTCAGTGTTAGAGCCACTCCTGTTAATTATCTACCTCCTCCCCCTTGGCAACATTTTTCGCAGTAACACTTTATTTGAAGGGGTGCATAAGACTGACATGACACCGTCATAATTATGACGTGAGTATTTTATTTAGTTAATTATGGATCTTGTTTTTATTCTTTTTACTGTGCAGCACTTTGTATATTGGTTTTCAAAAGTGCTATACAAAGTTATTATGACACCTGTCATGAACATGAAGGAGTCTTTTTGAATATTCCTGACTGTTGTGTCTGTTGCGTTGTAGCAGGGAGGAGTAGGGAATGGCGGACCCAAAGTGCAGAGAGAGCAGGTAGGCAGGCAGGAGGATGTTCGAAGTGGAGGATTTAATATAAACAAAAAGCGGCAGTACAAAGACTGGAAAACACACAAAAATGAACTGACGGGAAAAACATAAGCAGGAGTACACTGACGCAGGCACAGATACGAGGCACAGGGAGGAAACACAAGGACATGGCTACAAAACGATCCGACACAAGACAAGGGGAACACAGAGGCTAAATACATGAGGTGATGGGTAAATCAGAAACAGGTGAGACAACAGGTGAAGCACATCAGGGCGGGGCAGGACAATCAACAAAGGCGGGAAACAGAAAGCAAAGCTAGACATGACAAGACAGAAGACCAGACTATCAAAATAAAACAGGAAGCAGGACAAACAGACAAAACATGACATAACCTAAATACAGACACTTGACACAACACTAGACAACACCAGGGATAACAGAGATGACAGGAACACAATTCAGAATAACAAAAATGGGAAACAAACACACAAAATACAACACGGTCAAAACAGGGTAAACAGAAATATACAAAACAGGATAAATACATACAAGGGAACAGAAATATACAAACAGGCAAACAGAAATATACAAACAGGCAACAGAAATTTCCATAACCCATAACAGTGTCATTCGGTAAATCGTGATACTTTTAATGCAAAGTTAGCATTGTTCAAGATGTTAGTGTTATGACAACTGACATAACCTAGACATAACATAACCTGTCATAAATGTCATGAGAGCATTATATCAAGTAAAGTGGAACCATTTAGACTTGTCATTAAAATGTCATAAAAATGTCATAAAAGTTATAAGACCAGTTTTTGCCAATAAACCAGAGCATGTTTTCCTCCTATCCTGGAATGTTGTGTTGACTAGCCAGACCTTCCTCCGCAGTGTTGTGGAGGAAGGTCGGGTTACCAGTATACCAGTAAAACCGACACCACACAGGAATCATACCTTCATGTGTCTAAAAAATCATCAAAACATTTGTGGTCAGAGAGTCACTTTCAACATTTCACAGATTGATCACACTGACTGGACAAATTATGAGTCTAATGCTGGCTGTGTAATTGCCTGCGGTGAGGGGAAAACAGAACAATAGCCATTTCTTTGTTGTTCAGACCAATCCATAATAATGGCTGTGACCTCTCCCGGTCCCACAGGTCTGATCTGTGCCAACCCCTTCCACCTGTACCTCTGCTAATGCTCCTCGCCTTCAACCAACCAACTCTGCTTTGAGGGGTTAATGAATCCCAATAACCGTGGTGACTCACAGATGCCTCTGGGGTTACTGTAGCGACTGTACTCCAAGCATGTGTCATCTCTGAGCATCAGTAGTGTCAGTCATCAGAGATGCTATTAACCCAAAGTGTGTGTGTGTGTGTGTGTGTGTGTGTGTGTGTGTGTCTGTGTGTCTGTGTGTCAAGAGGGTCGCCTACACAATTCCGGTGCAGGCTCCACTTTCAGGACAGAAAATGCACGCAGAAAATACAACATAAAAATGTTGATTTATATTTAAATAACCTAAGTAATCAACATTGTTAATTCCATTAATGGAGCATTTATTTTGCAGATCCTAATGTGTATTCTATTAGAAACAGATGTCTTATTCAGACGCAATATATTTTTATCAAAATAGAATAAACTCCAAGCAGCAACATTGTCAGAAAAAATATGAACTTCTCTTGTTTACTTGTGTTGGTTAAATACATATGTATTTTCTTAAAATAATTAGCCTCTTCATGAGCTTCAACATTTTAAGATATTTATCATGCATAAACTATTCTGTGCTATTACAGTAAATGGTCCCACATAACTCTATACACTATATATATATATATATATATATATATATATATATATATATATATATATATATATATATATATATATATATATATATATAATTTGAGCTACATTTGTGTTTATTTTCTATTTGTATTTTTAACCACCTAAATTTGCACCTTCATGGGTGAGGTTCAATAAAATCCAAACATAAAAAACAGTAACTTAACTATGTAGAATATAAAAGCACAGCATATTATGTCACAGTACTACAATCAGACATTTTATTTAAGAAAAAAATTACGTATTGTTAATAATATTTGACACAAATTTACAGTAACACAATAACCTGAAGACCAACAGCCAACTTAAACAAAAAATTGTAAACATCAGCGTGAACACAGAACACAGCGGGAGAAGAGTGAAAGAAGGAGAGAGAAGGAGAGCGAGCAGGCTGTGGTTTTGAAGTCACTTAAGTCAGTTGTAGGTCAAGTAGTGTTGCCTTGTCTCGCATTGCCAGACCTTCCTCCACAGCACTGCGGACGAAGGTCTGGCTAGTCCACACAGCATTCTGATTTATTATTGAGAAGCAGTTAGCCATAGTCCTCATAAATCCACCGGAGTTTAGAACGCCAACACAAAGAAAGAGGAAGGTAATGGACATCAGGCCGAAAATTAGGGACATCCGGCGGAATTTCCGGGCAGCATCTGAACAATCCCAGAAGTAAAACGTCGTCGATATAGACTAAGTGTCGCTGAGTGTCGTTTAAGTTCTCTGTTGTTGGAGCAAAATGAAAAAAGGCGGACTCAAGGTTCAAGGTTAGAACCATAAATAGCATTGTTCTATAAGTGTACATATAAGATTGCAGATTCAAATGATGTACACAGGCAACAGCTAATAATAGTTGCACTGATAAAAACAAAGAATAATGTAGCATTCATTCCTAATCTGTCCTCTCCTCTGCCATATTAAAAGAAGGAAGGTCACCACAACTCAAAATAATCTCTGAATTACCCATTCAAAATTATGAGTTTAGGGGGAGTTCATGTGCAAATTGGATTTACCATAATTCCAGAACTCGCCACCGATGGTTAAGTACCTTAACACGAAAAAGCAGCCTATCCACATGTGTAACATTCAGTAATTTGAGTTATTCATATGAATATATTGATAGCAGTAGCAAGTTTAACGACGAACAAATGCAAGAATATTGAATTTATACATTTGGAAATTAAGCAAATAGTCACCCACCTTTGTAAAGTGGCATGATGCATCAGGTTGTGCTTGTCGGGCTGTAAGCAGAACCGGTTTTCTGAGAGTTAAAGTGATGGATTGGAGTAATTTCACCCTAGGCTGCTTTCCACTTGACCTCGAGCCAAACAATCCCCCATAAACTTTTTTCCCTTGTTATAATGTCTCGCGCAATAGCAGCCGAGAGGAGTATCCATCAGGCAAGTGTTATTTAAATATACTTCTGGTGTAGTTACAAACTTTCTAATGCCTCGTTTTATAAGTACAGAAACTATTTGTACTACTGTAAAAGTTTGGTATCATTCTGGGCATTATTAGTGGGCTAATTTACGAGATACAAACATGGATCCATTAGCGCCTGCACTAAGCTAACCAGCTGATAACGCTAACTCAACCAACGTTATAACAAGGGAAAAAAGCTTATGGGGGGTTGTTTGGCTCGAGGTCAAGGTGCAAAGCAGCCTAGGGTGAAATTACTCCAAACCATCACTTTAACTCTCAGAAAACCGGCGGCGGGGAGGTTGAAAACAAATGTATTTCCTGTCCTGACTGGCTTGACAGTGGAGCCTGCACCGGAAGCGACTCAACAGTGGAGGTCTGCAGCTAGACCCCTCTCCACGCATTTACACTTCACAGTATAAAATGCAATCATTTTACCTTTGCCTTACCCAAGCAAGCAGAAAGATGTGTTGTCTTAAATGTGTGTACATGTTAGGGGGGATGGAGTGTGTGTGTGTGTGTGTGTGTGTGTGTGTTTGTGTGTGTGTACATGCATGTGGAAGTGGGTGTTGCAACCTGCTTTCCTTGTCTGTTGATCAGAATCTTTGTTTTGTTTGTTTGTTGGTGTTAAATGATTGGTCATACCTAGACTGCTTCTGAATAGTAATCAAGAAGACTGTGTGTGTGTGTGTGTGTGTGTGGGTGGGTTTTTCATTTACAATGACATTCTCTGAGTCTCTCCAGGCACTGGGAGTGTTACCTGTGGTGCAACAGTGCCCCCTGCAGTACGTATTTGTCTTTTCATGTACAGCAGTGCATTATGAATTAAGAGCAATAATCCCTGTAAAAGATTTGTTGCTTATTAGTTAGGTTATGTTAGGTTAGCATTGCAAATTAGATTAGATCCCGCCTGTTGTTCAAGTATTAAAGTTGAAATATGATACATCCAGGGCCAGATGAACCTGCAAGTAAGCTTTGATCCTCGTGGCAGTCTTTACATTAGCCTTATTATTATTATTATTATTATTAAATATAATGGATAGCTTCAAATTACTAGTATGCGGTGGAACACATGGGTACCCAGCAATATATAATAAACCCATATTTATTTAGGAAGCACAATTATTTGATTCTTTTTAGCAAATTTGAGTGGCAGAACAAGCTGTTAACACAACAGTGACATATTGTCATCTTACAAAGCTATGATGGCAACAGTTGCCTATTTACACATCCAGCAATTGGAAACAATTGTGAGTGGTTCAAATGAAAGATGCTAAAATACTTTGTAAAGTTGGTGGAATTTCAGAGTTGATGATAGTTCTCTGTGGGTTCGGCACTAGCGACACCTTCCACATTGCAGAAACCCCTTAAGGCCCTTAAGATTAAAATGCCCTGGCCCCTGAAGTCTACATGTCCAGATCTCCTTGGGCAAAAGAATGAACCCCAAATTACTCCCGATGGCTGTGCCATCGGTGTGTGAATGTGCATACATATGAGCAGGTGACACCTTGTATGGCGGCCTTGGCCACCAGTGTATGAATGTGTGTGTGAAAGGTGCCTGTAGTGTAAACTGCTTTGAGCGGTCACTAAGACTAGAAAAGCAAGTCGTTCTTACTCCCACCTCGTCAAATACTGACGCTTGGTCAGTGTTTCTCAGCGTCAGATACCGAAGCACAAGGTACCCTTTTACGCTACGTTTACACGTGGCTGGCTATTTTCATGGGTTGCAAGCGCTAGCAGAGATGCAGCGAGGCAGGCTGAGAAAAGCAGTTTAAATAGAGTGCTCTATTTGGGAAATCCAATCATATGGTAGGAGGGAATCAGCTGAGCCATCAACTGGTGTGCTGGTTTAGGGACTATCAGCTATGAGCTGAGATAATAGCCGAGCTTGACTCCGTGACCTGCCAGAATTTACGCTATGCTTCGTATGACGTAGTATTAAGAGAGACAACGGTAGAGAGTAGTATGAAAGACCATAAGGATGTTGGTTGGGGTGGTGGATGGGTCAAACAACACAGGACTATCACCCAGGAGACGGGGTTCATGTCCCCCGTTCTTGTCCCGCAGGTCAGTTAAACGTACATTTTGTAAACACCATCCACAATCCTTCCCTTACCCTTATTAATTTCAGGTTTATTTATCAGGGACAATGCACACTAATGATACACAAAAGGAAAATGTGCCGACCATTTTTACATCAGCTGTCTCTGGACTGGTGGTAAGAGGTCAACCTGTATCTGTACCTGTATCTAGCTTAACAGATTTGCAGTTAATCCAATTACGACAGACAAATTGCCACACAGCACACAAGGAGCCATGTTGGTGCCCCATTAGCGCCGCTGCCTGCCTTGTTGTTGGTAACCCAGCTTCGGATTCAACCAAAAAGACATCAACTGTCTCTGGACTGGTGGTAAGAGGTCTACCTGTACCTAGCTTTGCACCTACCGCCATCTTGCCTTCACTCAACTCCACAGCTACTTTGGCATAAAACCCATCATTAACCCTGCATGTTAAAAATGTACACCAATGGTCCATCAAAAACGTGACGGCAAGGGGTCCCGAACAAGCGCATTATAAAAACGACGGCAAAGGGGTTCCCTGAGCATCAAATATCGCCGCGGATGGGATTACACTGGAATTAGTGGAAAGCCCACTGCGTCTGACTGAGACGCTAAAGCGACTGTTTACGTCAGTAACTAACGCCAAAGGCCCTCTAAACAAGCATCGCTTTTTGACGCACTGGGAGTAAGACTGTTGAGAAAAGCACTATATAAATGCAGTCCATTTACCATTTTGCTTTTGTGATGCATATTAAACTAATTTGCAGTTAATCCAATTACGACAGACAGATTGCCACACAGCACAAAAGGAGCCAATTTGGTCCCTTCAGATCGGGCCCCCTCAATGCCTGCCCTGTCTGCTGGTAACCCAGCTTCAGATTCAACCAAAAAGAAACAGAATTCACAAGGTGAATATGTATGTGAATGTGAACAGAGAATGGAATAGTATACAGTCCAGTTAAAACACTAGGAGACATGCTATAGGAAAACCAAGCATATAATAATAATAGGTATAGAATAAGCAGCAGTTTTTTAAGGAGCTGCCTTAGCCAGTGCAAATGAACACATGTAGTGGGAGCATTGTGAGGATGTGTATTCAGAGAGCCAGTCACTACAGTCTGCAGAAATGCAATCTCCATTCCCTGATGATGATGATGATGATGATGATGATGATGATGATGATGATGATGATGAAGGGAGCTAAGTGAGAAAGAAATATTATGGCAGTGTCTCTCACCCAAGGTTTGCACAGTGTTAGTGGCCACAGGTTACGATTATCACTGACAGTGCTCTCTGTCTTTCTCTTTGTTCTCTGGTTTAATGAGTGGAACGTTTTTTTACTTACCTCATCAAGAGTAAATCAATAGTCAGCTCAAAGACGGTACCATTTAGGAAGGTGACTGCTAAAGGTAGCAAACTATCGATCTGCCTAAATGAGCCTCGCCAAACTTTATGAAGTAAAAGGAGGGGGAGAAGTGTCTCGTTATCTCCTTCTAAACACAGTTTAAACTGCAAATAATAAAGATATCAAGACAGAGTAGAACTGATTGGTATAGAAGGAGTGTAGAATGAGTTCATTCACTCAAGATTTTACATCGTCATGTTAGAGAAGGAATTCATTGAAGTGTGAGCGACCAATTTATACAGGTATTAGCTTCATTACTTTTTACACTCAAAGAATAAGTGGTTTTATATAGAACCATTACAGGTTAGAACATTTAAAGGTGCCCTGCCACACAAAACCGTTTTCACTTGCATTTTTTGAAATATGTTTGGTCCATATGTGTTTGTGTTATGTGGTGAATGTGAAAATGAACTTCTACCTCCTCTGTCAGCTCTAGCCACTGAAAAGAACTAAGCAGAGAAATCAGGCCAATTACAAAAGATGGTCAGTCTGACATCATATTGGATGAGATCATTACTATTCATGAGCTCGCCCAGTTGGGCTGGGTAAAGGATGCTGATAGCCAGGCTCTCATTGGCTAGCTGTTAGCCAATCAGATTCAAACAGCTTAGTCCATGGTAGAACTTCAGACATTACCACAAAGTAATGAAATAAGTGAGGCAGGGCACCTTTAAGGGTTCTATTGCTTAGTACATGTTTGGCACCCTGAAAATGTTCTATATAGATTTATTTCAGAGGGTTCATTTAAAATTTGTTGCTAAATCAGAATCCAAAAACGTTATTGATCCCGGGGGAGTATTGCACATTGTATTATTCCAGTTGAGTTCTTACGCACAGTTATTGCACTGTTATGTCAGTATTGCACAGTTAAAGATATAAATTCTAAATTGGGTTATAGCTGCTGACAGGGGTGAATTGAGTCCAAGAGCTCTACTGACTCCGAGAGCCTGACACAAGATTTTTAATTTGGAAAATTACTATTTATATCAATTATATCACTCACTGTGAAAGCTGATTGTACATTTTGAGCACAAGAATAGACTCTTTTCCTCCCATTAATAATAACTTTTTTATACAGCACCTCTCAAAGCTACCATTACAAAGTGCTTCACATGAAGGATAAATAAAAGAAAGCAGGAGAGCAATCAAATCACAGTCAACACATAAAAATACAATAAGACAGCTAAGAGAAAGAAAACAATGGCCAACAGTAAACAGAAAAAGTTCTAATAAGTAATAGATAATAATTAAGAAAAGGCTAAATGGTAAAAGTGAGCCTTGATGGATGATTTAAAAGAGGGCAGTGACTTTTCTAGTCAAAGTCTAAAGCTATTCCAAGGGGTTAGAGCCCTAAAGCAAATGCCCTGTCACCCTTAGTCTTTTTACACTATTACCTGTGTTTCATCTGTTAGGGGTACTACTCCACATGAAACAGGAAATAGCAGAAACTGCGGAGCACTTCCATTTCTCCACTTACAGTATATTTATCTCCGCCAAGGAGGTTATGTTTTTGGCTCAGTTTGTCCATTTGTTGAATGTTTTGTTTGTCCGTCAGCAGGATTACGGGAAAACCTAGGCCAGAACTTTTTTAAACTTGGTGGAAGGATGAGCCAATGAAGAACCCATTGAATTTTGGAGCAGATCCCATTCATGGGGAGGACACAATATTAGGGCATAGGGGACTGCATGGGGATCCCATGGGACAACACAAGTCTCGTAGGAGTGAGTGGTTTTAACAGAGATGGTTTCTGAACTGCTGCAGGGGCAGAGTCATAGAAACATACTGTAGAATTGCACAGCATGTATAGAGAATGTGAACTTGTCATTGATTTTAGTACTGGGACGCCATATTGTGAGGATGCGCTCTGTTTACCTGTGCCTGCGTATTTTTTCTCTTCCCTTCTCCATCAGATTTAACCGGTTTTTAAAACTTTTTAGCCAAACAAAACCAGGTAAGCAAGTAACTACGCAGGCTGTTCTGAGGAACCATTCGTACATTTAGGAAAGTAAAGCGCAGTATTTCATATGTATTTCATATATTTATTACTGTCAGCGCCACATTGACTGCTGCTGTATAAGAACACTGTGTGGACCGCGTAGGAAGGAGGTCTGGGTGGATGGCTGGGTCAGAAAATAAAAGACTTTCACCCAGGAAACGCGTGTTCGTTTCTCTGGAGTGTTTATACCAAACCACAATATTTTTTAGAAGTTGTTTTTGTGCCTAAACTTAACTGTCGGCGCCACATGATGCCTCACTTTTTGTCAGCTAAACGGTGCCGGTGTTTCCGGCTCAAAGTCACCTATTGTAAGTTAAACTCAACTAGCAACAGCCGCTGACACGATAGACTGCTTACAGAGTTATGTAGCCGGGTCCCAGTAATCTATCGTCTAAACTTAATTACCAACGGGGGCCGAAAGCTCACCGAGCTCTGTAGTCGCCTAATTTCATAGGACATGATACAAATTGGTTTGCATACATTTTCGTACAATATCCTACATTCACGAGAATGCGTTAAATAAAACAAAATAACAAAAAAAACAATTAACAATTGGAAATTGATATCTGAGGCAAAATAATCATGATCGGGGCTCCTCTAATCAACATGTGCTGATGGACATGTCATTAGTTTGGTTACGAACCAAAGTATTGGATAAAGGGAAACCATGACCTGATAACGGCACTAGAGGAAAGGTGAAGGAATCATCAAAGTCTTTACAAATCATATTTATTTCATGGATTGTCATGAAACTCTGAACAAACATTGATGTTCCCCTCATTAAGTTATTTCGGTCTGGAAGTGGAAATGTTGGGCCAACAGACACACCAAATAAATTGCAAAAAAGTGTAAGACATTAGCCAAGAGACCAGTTCATCTTTCCGTCTTCCGACTTTAAAAAATTTGGAAGGTTTAAAAAGTCGGAACATCTGCAGTTCCATGAAGACTCCACCTCCTGATCCTGTCAATGGAATTTATACATTATTTGTTTATTCTCTTCATCTTATTTGCTATATCTATCTTATTGCTATAAGGTGTTTTATATTTTGTCCATCTTTGGTGCTAAATCACATGGTTATGGGATTGTGATAACCCTGTGGTTACATCAATTTCCATTACAAATATATTTAGTTCCAGAAAATGGAAATTCTTATTTGTAATAGTTGTAATAGTTATGGTGCAAGAAGAGAAGAGCACATAAAGCCGATTGTAACCTAACCAGACATTTAGATACTTGAAGAAGTGGTAAAAAGCTGGCTGTTTAAACTATGACAAATCAAAGTGGCAGAAAAATGCATCCATTCTGAAATAAACAACAATAATAGCAGTACTTATCAAGCACACATCACAGCCATTAGTCCTGTCGGACAGGTGCAGCCAAAACCACCTTCACCCATCAGTGCCCTGCAATCAATTTCATTATCTGACTGTTGTTGTCTGGCATCTCTTGCTCCCTTCTGCCTGATCCTCAGCAACTTGTTTGCTGGCTGATCTTTTTGCGTGCCCTCTCGCCCACCTGCCAGCGGCCTGTAGTTGACTGCATATCTGTCTGCCTTCAAATCAGCCTCTCTGGCTGCATGTGTCAGTTTCTCTCCTTTTCTCTCAGCTTCCTGCAGATCCACTAATCCTGCTCTTTTCACTAATATCTGCTCCCTCTCTTTTTCATGGTCAGACGTGCTGAAAGTGGAGATTGGCTCCTGATTTCAAAGCCAATATAACTCCTCTTCACTCCATCCATCAATTGTGGGGGGGGGGTTGAATATAATTAGGTGCTTGCTTGTAAAAATTTTAGTAGACCCCTGAACTAGACCTAAAAATGAGCATAATAAGTTACCTTTAAGGGAGGATCGAGCAAATAATTGACATGTTAAAGAGATTGATTTAATGTATTTTGCTGTATTTTGTAAAGTAAAGAAATTTGCAATGCTCAGTTTTGCGTGGAAAAATGAGCACAGACCAGCCTCCAGTACAGTTGTGGTAAAGTAACATGACTTAACCTAGCCTAGAAATCTAGACGCACCCTAGCGGCAGAAAATTTAATTTGCAGCCAGTTGACTTGCGAGCTGGAAAAACCAAACTCTGGTCAGGCCAATCACATCGTGTATAGAGTTGATGGGCTGGCTTATGGCTGCTGCTGCTGGGAACAGCGGTCTTCTGGAAGACTTGGAGTTAAGCTTTTCTTTTAAAAAAAAGATAAAAGAACGGCACAGAAATCATTCTTAAAAAAGTAAGACGTGTTTGGAGTTTTGCCGACCGCATACGGCAAAAGTTTAATCTATCAACTAGCTTCTCTTCCTTCTTCATTGCTCTGCCTGGTTGTAGCGCTATCCTATTGCGTGCAGAGGGAATGTGAAAGACAACCATTTATGCAGCCCCTCGGATTGAGCCCTGTCAATGGTGAGTTCCCAGACCCTACATCTTGATGTGGGTTTGGCTTGTCAGGCTAGACTTAACCTTAATCCAACAGAAATTTCAACATCAGATAGCTGCACTGTATCAATGCTGACGGTTGTCTTGCCGAAAATTAGGGACATCCGGCAGAATTTCATGTGGCACCGGAAATTAAAAGTTGTCGATATAGCATCTGGGCAAGATGCAGTCACAAAAACTTTACAGGTGTTAAGTTGAGATCAAAATAAAGGCAGAGCTAGAAGATTGGTTTGGTCAGAGCAAGGGCGAAGGGAATAGAATGATATGATGAACAGTAGCAATAACTAGAGAATGCAATTTCTGAAGAAATTGCGGTGTGAATGCTGTATGTTGAAAGGCTGACGCTACACTGCTGATTGCTGACTTGAATTGTGTTAGAAGAAGGTAAAGTAGTGAGAATAGTTGAAAAAGTGGGAATGGTTTTAATAGTATGAATTACTTAGAAAAGTTGAATAATACCCAGAATGTTTGAAAATGTTGGCATGTTTTAATTGTTATTTGTTGAAAAAGTGGGAATGGGTGTAATTAGTTTGAATGTCTTTGAAAAGTTGAATAATACAGAGAATGTTTGAAAGATGTGGAATATAATGATTTAATATTTTTAGTTAATTTTAAGATGAAGCAGAATTTGAATGAAGAAGCAGCTAAAGGAGAATGAATGAGTTTGAAAAGCAGGAAATATGTCATATTGGGTAATCTCAATCAACTGACACATGTACAAATGCACAAACACACTCACACACAGGAGTGGTGATGGTGCAGTGGATTTGACAGATGCCTTTGGTGTGGGAGACCTGGGTTTGATTCCCACTGCGATACATCAACCAATGTGTCGCTGAGCAAGGCACTTGACCCCTAGTGGCTCCAGAGGTGTGCGACCTCTGACATACTGTATATAGCAATTATAAGTCGCTTTTGATAAAAGCATCAGCTAAATTACATTTAATGTAACACTCACAGGAACTTACAAAAACACACACAGGAGGATGTTAAGATAGGACATTTAATCCACACACTCACAGACAAAGAGAGAGAGACACACACACACACAGACAGAGACACACACATACACACAACCACACAGAGATATACACACAAACACAACCACACACACAACTACACACTCACAACCACACAAACAGTCACACATAGTCATGTCACAGCAACAGCTTAACATCAGGGATCAGATCACATGACCAACTGCAGTTAAAGTTGCCATGACTACTCCTATTTCAGAGAGTTCTAGTATGAATGGAAATTAAAAGTTGTATAAAACTCAGTTAATGAAAGATTATCCATAAACCTAAGGAATAATTCACCATTAGTATAGGAGAGGAAGGAGGAGGAGACGTGTAGGAGAGGAACAGAGGAAGAGAGGAGAGGAGTTACACACACACACACACACACACACACACACACACACACACACACACACACAGACAGACAAACACAGGAAGAGGAGAAGAGAGGAAGAGGAGAAGAGAAAAGGAGGAGAGGAGTAGAGAAAGAAGAGAGGAAGAAAGGAAAGCAGTTACACACACCAACAAACAGAGGAAGAGAAGAATATAGGAAGAGGAGAAGAAAAGGAGAAGAGAAGGGAAAAGGACAAGAGGAGAGGAGTAGAGAAAGAAGAAAGGAGGAGGGGAGGGAAAAAGAGAAGAGGTGTTATTTGTAAGCTAACATGATGTGATGATGGACTAACTGACCAACTGACTCTGATAACTGACCTCAGGCATCACCAGCAGCTGTTCTCACAGAGACTAGGAGCAGTAACTTCACACCATTGGTCAACATGTCAGGGATCAGGTCACATGACCAACTGCAGTTAAAGGTTGCTATGACGACTCTTGTCTCAGAGAGGCCTTCTCACGGAAACAAAGCTCTGATGCACCTTTGATAGTCCTGCTCCTAGCTCAAAAACCCTAACTCCTATCTCTTAATGTTTGATACTGTGAGAGACATAACACCCTGCTGTGCCTCCAGCATTCACACCAATTAACCAAAAATAAGTGTGTACACGTGGAAACCTGACTTTTAGCCCTGTGACAGGTTCTGTTTCCAACAGCACTTGTCAGATGTATTTCAATCAGGAGAGACTTTGTTGCAGATATGTAAGATTTATTGTACGATTGCAGTCTTTGGAGATCAGACTCTGTCATTATGAAATTATATATATTTAGGGGGTCAGAAAGCCAGCAGCTGATCCCCGATGGAGTCTGGACACTGATGGTGGTGTGAGGAGCCCAAAGACCGAACCGAGGAGCCGACGGCAGTCTTGCCGGAGGTAGATCCAGGAGCCGGGCATGATGAAGACCGGAGGAGCCAGGGGAGGAAGAGGGTTGTCCTCTTAGCCTGAAATGACAACCGAGCAGCAGAGAGAGACAGGTTTAAAACAGGGATGTCATGCTGTGATTGAAATTCTTGGCCGCTTCTGATTGGTTAGATATAAGTGAACGCCTCTAACAGCTGTTCAGTTTAGAAGAGAAATGTGATTACGTTTAGAAGTCTTCCTGCAAGAATTTACGCTGAGCTCCATTAGTGAAATCAAACTGTGGAAAAAACTAATATACTGTGATGTATTTAGGGCCTTTAACTATCAGCTGTACTTTGTGTAAAAGCATGTGTTTTCTGGTTCAAATGAAAGGCTTTAACAGATAGAAGACATTTCTCTTGAGCATAGGTGAGGGTTAAGGTGAGGGTGTGGGTGGGCAGACCTCACTCCCACCATCTGCACCCCTACCAGATGGACCTCCAGTGGCGTGAGGGAACCCGTGACGACCTTCGTCTGGCAGGAGTTGCGGGGGGGCTGCTGGTGGTCCGGGCAGTTGGACTCCGCCTGTGCCTGTCCCCAGGTGCAGGTTTGTCTTCGGGGTTTGCACCCCTCGCCACTGTACCCCCCCGAGTTAACCCATGTGGCTCTGGGGTTGTCTTCTTCCGCCTTCCCAGCCGTGTTGGTCTTCACTATTTACCCATAGCTGGGGCTATTTACCCATAGCTGGGGCTATTTACCCATAACTGGGGCTATTTACCCATAACTGGGGCTATTTACCCATAGCTGGGGCTATTCACCCATAGCTGGGGCTATTTACCCATATCTGGGGCTATTTACCCATAACTGGGGCTATTTACCCATAACTGGGGCTATTTACCCATAGCTGGGGCTATTCACCCATAGCTGGGGCTATTTACCCATAGCTGGGGCTATTTACCCATAGCTGGGGCTATTTACCCATAACTGGGGCTATTTACCCATAACTGGGACAGTGGTTGACGGGCATCAGGGTGTTTCCACTCACCGATGGGCCTGCGTGCCACGTCTCTGGGGCCCACTGCTGCTCCGAGATCTCGTACAACTTAGCCTGGAGCCACGAGGGACCAGTTACCGTGTGTGCCGCGGGGAGGCGTGTACGAGATCTTGGCCGTGGAGAGGCTCTGTACTCGCTCCTCTTCTCACCCCGGAGAACTCAGGGCTACCGGGGGCAGCAGCTGGAAGGAGAGAGGGGCAGCAGGAGCAGCTACAGGCTCTACTACTCCAACACTACTGACCTGACGCATCACACACCCTGTGTACACACACACACACACACACACACACACACACACACACACACACACACAGACTCTCTCTCTCTCACACACACACACACACACACACACACACACACACACACATACACACACATACACACTACTAACACACAAATACCACACACACATACACACACACACACACACAGACTCTCTCTCACACAGACACAGACACACACACACACACACACACACACACACACACACATACACACACACACAGACAGACAGACAGACACACACACAAACACAAACAGACACACACACACACACACACAAACAGACCCACACACACACACACACACACAAACAGATAGACAGACACACACACACACACACACACACACACACACACACACACACACACACACACAAACAGATAGACAGACACACACACACACACACACACAAACAGATAGACAGACACACACACACACACACAGACACACACAGACACACACACAAACACAGACCCACACACACACACAAAGACCCACAGACACACACGGACTCTCTCACACACACACACGCACACACACACACACACACACACACAGACTGTGTCACACAAACACAGACCCACGCACCCACACACGCACAGACAGGCAGACAGACAGACAGACAGACAGACAGACAGACAGACACTGTACAAGTCAAAATGCATTTACTTATCCTCTGCCAGAGAAAAGCTTTCTATACCACCTCTTCTCATTCTTTGGCTTTTCCATGATCTGGCTCTCCAGACCATCCAGCTGGGACCTCAGGGTGCTCTCGGTCCTCTCCCACTCCTGCTCCTTTTCCTGTTGACTCAGCCTCAGTCTCTCTGAGGCCTGAAGGAGGGATGACTTGTCCTCATTCCACTCCTGGAGCTGACTCTCCAGCTGCTGCTCAGCCTTCCTCAGAGCAGCCAGGAGACAGTCACTCTCAAAGCTCTGCTGGTCCCTCTGATCCACCCAGGAGGCTCTGGTTCTCTCTCTCTCCTCCAGCAGGGAGCTTTTCTCCTGCTGCCATAGCACACGCTCACTCTCCAGCTGATGTTCACTCTTCATCTCCAGAGCAGCCATGAGGTCCTTGCTGTCTTTGTCCTGCATCTCCAGCTGGGCTCTAAGGGAAGCCTGGGATCTTTCCAGAATTGTCTTTCCCTCGTCCTGCTTTTGGAGAGCTTCCTCCATCTCGCTCAGTTTCTCCTTCAGCTCGTGAGCTCGAGGCCCTCTCCATCACCAGATAGCTCTCCAACTCTAACTCCACGTTGGTCTTACTTACCGCGAGCATCTGTCTTTCCTGACGAAGTTCCCTCTTCAGAGTCTCCACATTTATTTGAAGTGCCTCCTTCTCTCCCTTCGTCTTCTCCAAGTTGACTTTCAGGTCTTCAGTCATGAAGTACTGAAGGTCGAGGTCTTTCAGGGCTTTTCGCAGCCTGTTGGAGATTTTTCCCAGCTGGGATGAGGCTCTCTGCAGAGCCTCATCCAGCTGGGCTCTGTGGGAAGCCTGGGATCTTTCCAGGACCTCCTTTGTCGCCTCCTCTTGTTTTTGGAGAGCTTCCTCCATCTTGCTCAGTTTGTCCTTCAGCTCCTGAGCTCGAGCCCTCTCACTCTCCAGATTGCTCTCCAACATCACGTTGGTGGTCTCACCAACCTCGAGCATCTGTCTCTCTTCACCAAGTTGCCTCTTCAGGGTCTCCACGTCGGTCTTAAGGGCCTCCTTCTCTCCCTTCGTCTTCTCCAATTCCACCTTCAGGTCTTCGCTAACGAAGTACTGAAGTTCCAGATCTTTCTGGGCTTTTCTGAGTCTGTTGCTGATTTTTCCCCAGCTGGGGTTTTCAGAAACTCTGATTCCCTGGGGGGGGGGGGGACACGTTCAGCCAGCTGAACTCTCAAGTCCCTCACCTCCCTCAGCATCAGCTCTCTCTCACGCCTCCAACTGCTGCCCTCTCTCTGCTGTTGGAGCTGATCCAGGACATCGGCCAGCAAGTCCTCTCTGACGATCAGGTGAACCCTTCCCTCAGATTGACTCGGGGTGAGCCTCGCCTCGCTGTCCTTCAGCTCACACCGCACTTGTTCTTCAAGTGAACTCAGATAGAAGTTCATCTGCGGTTCAGTCTCTCTGGGGTTGACTTCCATGTTGTCCAACGTTGTATTCTGCTGGACCAGTTGTCTTTTCTCCTGTAGCAATGTGCACCTTTGGATTGTCACAGTCAAATCTCTCTCTGATACAAACTGCTGCTTGTCTGAGTGAATTTGTGTCAGAAATGGGTTCCAGTATCCATAGATTCTCAACAACATTACAAGGGTCGTTATGACAACAACAACAACATGTATTCTTATGTTTTCAATCCAAATGGTTATCGATTCTATTCCGTGCTATCTTTGATTCTATTGTTGCTATGGGATACCAGGTTGTTTATGTTTGAACATACAGTATGAATGTAGTGATTTCTACTGATTCCTAAAATATGGCAAAAAAAGAACACTTTACGAAATATGGAAAGGAAAAGAGGGTTGTCTTTGCACAAGAGCAGTACACACAAGCATGCGCCATTTTGGAACGCCATTTTCTCTAACTCCAATAACCATGTGCTCTCAGCAACTACCTATTATTTGATTACAAGATGTGCATTTACCACAATAAAACATTTTTCTTTTACTTTTATTCAAACTATCCAATACTTTTTAAGTTGGATTTGAAAAGCCGTTTCTCATGTTTATCTTGTACATGTTAAAAGTTGTCAAAGAGAGAGACACACACACACACACAGACAGAGACACACACATACACACAACCACACAGAGATATACACACAAACACAACCACACACACAACTACACACTCACAACCACACAAACAGTCACACATAGTCATGTCACAGCAACAGCTTAACATGTCAGGGATCAGATCACATGACCAACTGCAGTTAAAGTTGCCATGACTACTCCTATTTCAGAGAGTTCTAGTATGAATGGAAATTAAAAAGTTGTATAAAACTCAGTTAATGAAAGATTATCCATAAACCTAAGGAATAATTCACCATTAGTATAGGAGAGGAAGGAGGAGGAGACGTGTAGGAGAGGAACAGAGGAAGAGAGGAGAGGAGTTACACACACACACACACACACACACACACACACACACACACACACACACAGACAGACAAACACAGGAAGAGGAGAAGAGAGGAAGAGGAGAAGAGAAAAGGAGGAGAGGAGTAGAGAAAGAAGAGAGGAAGAAAGGAAAGCAGTTACACACACACCAACAAACAGAGGAAGAGAAGAATATAGGAAGAGGAGAAGAAAAGGAGAAGAGAAGGGGAAAGGACAAGAGGAGAGGAGTAGAGAAAGAAGAAAGGAGGAGGGGAGGGAAAAAGAGAAGAGGTGTTATTTGTAAGCTAACATGATGTGATGATGGACTAACTGACCAACTGACTATGATAACTGACCTCAGGCATCACCAGCAGCTGTTCTCACAGAGACTAGGAGCAGTAACTTCACACCATTGGTCAACATGTCAGGGATCAGGTCACATGACCAACTGCAGTTAAAGGTTGCTATGACGACTCTTGTCTCAGAGAGGCCTTCTCACAGAAACAAAGCTCTGATGCACCTTTGATAGTCCTGCTCCTAGCTCAAAAACCCTAACTCCTATCTCTTAATGTTTGATACTGTGAGAGACATAACACCCTGATGATCATCCTGTCCAAGAACGGTGTGTGTGGTGTAAGAAATGTGAGGACAGCAGCTGTCTGAAAAGGGCCTGTTTCTCTTCTCCTCCTGGCATTTCTGGTAGGATTTAGTACTGGAGGCAGTGCGGCAGTTGGTGGAGATGGCTTCACTTGGAAGCTCATTGTGCCTCGTGTGAAAGTCGTATTGCCTCCCTGAGCAGATTGTTAGAAAGGGCACAAGATTTCCTACATTTTGATGTAAAAGTTATGTATGAAGAGTTAAAACTGTGTATGGTATCGCGAGGTACAGAAAATCTAGCTTCTGCCTCTTTCCACTCCGTCAGTTGGGCCCTGCCCTCTGAGTCCGAACATTCCATCCCATACACACCAATGTAAAAATGGTAGAAAGGTATTTTTTCTAAGCCTCAATGAAGACAGATTATTTTAAAAAGTACTAATGGGATTTGAAAGTTGAATACCAATGCTGAATGTATGAAAGATGGGGAACGTTTTAAAGTTTGAATGGAGTTTCTCGGTGAATGTATGAATGAGTAGCTAGCAGTTGAAAATGTATGAAAATGTGTCAACTTTGAACGTTTTGTCCATCCGCTTTAATGGGGAAAAAATGTCCGCTAAATGTTGAAAATCTCGGAAATTATAAATGTTATGAATAATAAAAATAGTGGCACACCATTCTGAATCAAGCCGAACGTTTTGATGTATGAATGAAGTTTCTATGTTGAAAAATGTGGAAGGAGCTAATGAGCAAAAATCCGGCGGAATAGCCGTAGTAGAATAATAGATATGTGAATGCCTCCAGCATTCACACCAATAATAGCAATAGCAGTAATGATACAAAAAACTATGACTAATAGTTTAGCAGTGTTTCTAGTAAAATCTATACCCACCCCTTGTTGTGTATGTAATGATGAGTATAGAAGACTGACAAACAGTATAAATAAACTGGTTTCCATCAGGCAATCCACTTTAGGCTGACCAGTTTTTGCCAAGTCATTGATACTCTTAGAGAAATTGTTGACTGTCCCCTGAAATAAAGTGAGAATCCCACAGATAGAAAGCGAGTGAAAACAACAGGAGGATGAATGAGAAAAAGTAAGAGGGCAGATGTAGGTTTCATAAAGCTGAGAGAGGGCAGAGTGATGGAGCAAATTGATCAGGTTATATCTGGTCATAAAGTCACCCAAATCAAATAACAGGCCTGCAGGTCTATTTTCTCTTTCACTTTCTGGGACCAGCGCCCAAAGATGGCCTTATTTCATTTCAGTAAATATCTCAAATGTTCTCACTCATGCTTTATCGCTTCACATAACACACCCCACACACACACACACACACACACACACACACACACACACACACACACACACACACACACACACACACACACAGACACTGTGCTTCCAGGCCTGGGCTGATATGGGAATGATATGGGTATGCTTCTATATTTTATATTTAGACTTGGGGAGGCACAACCAGTTGTAAACACAACATTGTCCTAAAATAAATAATATAATGTTTGATTTCTTTCATTATGCAAGTAATTTATATTTGTGTAGAAAGAAAAGGGTTATATTATGTACACAGAAATACTTACAAAACAAAGTGTAAAATATTGACATATCTTCATGTCTGTGACGTATTCTACAAATATACACATTGAAACAGTCATGACTGTCAAAAGATAATTTCGCTGTCTATTTTTGCTGCCAACCGCACTTCACGAGACAAAAATAGGTGAGACCTCGGATCTCTAAATCTTCAGCAGCTGAGCTGCAGCCGAGGCTCGCTGTGTGGCTGCTTCAACATTTTGTCCAATAATAACTCTCTTTTAGCTCTGTCTTGCTGTCAAATAACTCCCGGGAAAAATATCTCACCCACGATACTAGGGTCACGTCCCGTGTGTCACTAAAACGTACATTTCGTAACCCCACCCATGATCTCTTCCTAAACCTAACTGTCCTGTTCTTGTGCCGCATGTCAGTTAACAGTCCTGTTAACTGACAGTCCCCACACCAGTCTCTTTACCTTCGGAGACAGAGCATTTAGTGTTGCAGCCCCATCCCTCTGGAACACCCTCTCTGCAGATATCCCAAATGCTACATCCCTGGACATTTAAAAAAATAAATAAATAAATAAAAAACACCACAGCCTACAACCTCCTTTAGCTTGGCCACAGTAATTCTGTAAAGTTTCCGTGGGTTTCATGAAACGCGCTAAATAAAGTTATAATTATTATTATTATTAAACGTACGTCCCGACAGTTAAGGGTACGGACGACATCCGTGTCGTTACGGACGATATCTGTGTCCAAACAAGTAACGGTACTGACAACATCTGTGTCCCAACCCAGCAGGTAGCGGTACTGACAACATCTGTGTTCCAACAGGTAATGGTACTGACAACATCTGTGTTCAAACAGGTAACGGTACTGACAACATCTGTGTCCCAACAGGTAACGGTACGGACAACATCTGTGTTCCAGCAGGTAACGGTACGGACAACATCTGTGTCCCAACCCAGCAGGTAACGGTACGGACAACATCTGTGTCCCAACAGGTAACGGTACGGACAACATCTGTGTTCCAGCAGGTAACGGTACGGACAACATCTGTGTCCCAACCCAGCAGGTAACGGTACTGACAACATCTGTGTCCCAACAGGTAACGGTACAGACAACATCTGTGTTCCAGCAGGTAACGGTACGGACAACATCTGTGTCCCAACCCAGCAGGTAACAGTACGGACAACATCTGTGTCCCAACCCAGCAGGTAACGGTAACGGTACGGACAACATCTGTGTCCCAAACCAGCAGGTAACGGTACGGACAACATCTGTGTCCCAACCCAGCAGGTAACGGTACTGACAACATCTGTGTTCCAACAGGTAAAGCTACATCAGCGCAGACAGTCGTGTGTCCGAGCAGCTGACAGGCTTGCTACACCCAATATCATTAGATTTTATCAGTGGTGGAAAGTAACTATACCGTACTTCAATACAATTGTAAGGTACTTTTAATTAAGTATTTTCATTTTCTCCTACTTTATACTTCTACTCCACCTTAATTCAGAGTCAATTCGGCCTATTGTATGTTTTACTTCAATATTTGTTGTATAGCTTTAGTTACTTTGCAGTTTCAGATTAATAATACAAAATATTATGAATAAATGATGTTGTGGATAAAGATAAGACTTTGTTGATCCCATGGTGAAATTTTCAAGCTGGTCATACTTCCCCTGTCATTTTGGTAAAAGTAACTCAAAAGTAACGCAAAAGTAGTGTAAAGCATTACAATTCAGAGACAGTAATATTGTAGTATAACTAATTACTCTCAAATGACAGTAGCTAGTCATCTATAATGTATTACATTTTGGAAGTAACTTGCTCAAAACTGTTCACCACAGCTCATTTCAACAACAAACGCCAGGAATGTTGGAACTATTTTCTGGGAGGGGGTGCTGTACATATCAGAATCAGAATCAGAATCAGAAAAGCTTTATTGCCAAGTACATTTTTTACACATACAAGGAATTTGTTTTGGTGTCGTAGGTGCATGTCACACATTATCTAAAATAAGTTAAACAAACAGGTTAACAGAACAGACAATATAAGTATAAATATATAAATATATGTGTATATGTACACACACAGGATGTAACATAATAAAATAAGAGTAACAGTTAAGATAAAAAAGAGCAGATTAAGTACAGTGGCATGTAGAGCCAGAGGTGGGTGTGGAGAGAGTCAGGGTGGATTCCGGGCCTTGTTAATAAGGCTAGTGGCGGAGGGGGAAAAAGCTGTCCTTGTGACGTGAGGTCTTGGTCCTGATGGACCTCAGCCTCCTGCCAGAGGGGAGTAGCTCAAAGAGTTTGTGTCCGGGGGTGGGAGGGGTCAGCCACAATCTTTCCAGCACGCTTCAGAGTCCTGGTGGCGTAAAGGTCCTGGAGCGGTGGGAGATTGCAGCCAATCACCTTCTCAGCTGACCGAATGACACGCTGCAGTCTGCCCTTGTCCTTGGCAGTGGCAGCAGCGTACCAGATGGTGATGGAGGATGTGAGGATGGACTCAATGATGGCTGTGTAGAAGTGCACCATCATTGTCTTTGGCAGGCTGAATTTCTTCAGCTGCCGCAGGAAGTACATCCTCTGTTGTGCTTTCTTGACGAGGGAGCTGATGTTCAGCTCCCACTTGAGGTCTTGGGAGATGGTAGTTCCCAGGAAGCGGAAAGACTCCACAATGTTAATTGTGGAGTCACTGAGTGTGATAGGGGCAGGTGGGGCAGAATTCTTCCTGAAGTCCACAACCATCTCCACTGTCTTTAGAGCGTTGAGCTCTAGGTTGTTTTGCTTGCACCAGGTCACCAGGTGGTCAGCCTCCGACCTGTAGGCGGACTCATCTCCATCAGAGATGAGTCCGATGAGGGAGGTGTCGTCCGCGAACTTTAGAAGCTTGACAGACTGGTGACTGGAAGTGCAGCTGTTGGGTGTACAGGGAGAAGAGTAGAGGAGAAAGAACACAGCCCTGAGGGGATCCGGTGCTGATGGTCTGTGAGTCGGAGATGTCTTTCCCCAGCTTCACATGCTGCTTCCTGTCAGACAGGAAGTCAGTGATCCACCTGCAGGTGGAGTCAGGCACACCAAGCTGGGAGAGCTTCTCCTGGAGCAGAGCTGGGATGATGGTGTTGAAGGCAGAGCTGAAGTCCACAAACAGGATCCTGGCGTAGGTTCCTGCAGAGTCCAGGTGCCGGAGGATGTAGTGGAGGGCCAGGTTGACTGCATCATCTACAGACCTATTGGCTCTGTAGGCAAACTGCAGGGGGTCCAGGAGGGTGTCGGTGATGGCTTTTAGGTGTGAAAGCACAAGGCGCTCAAAGGACTTCATAACCACAGAGGTCAGGGCGACGGGTCTGAAGTCATTAAGTCCTGTGGTCCTTGGCTTCTTGGGAACGGGGATGATTGTTGAGGTCTTGAAGCAGGCTGGCACGTGACATGTCTCCAGCGAGGTGTTGAAAATGTCTGTGAACACCGGAGACAGCTGGTCAGCGCAGTGCTTCAAGCTGGATGGGGAGACAGCATCCGGTCCAGCAGCTTTCCTGGGGTTCTGTCTCCTGAACAGTCTGTTGACGTCTTTCTCATTGATGGAGAGAGTCGTCGCTGAGGGGGGGGGGGGAGGTGGAGGGGGGGGACCTTTAGGGTGGGGGAGGTGGAGGTGATGCACTGTAGCTGTAGCTGTTGGGAGGTGTCGCGAGGGGATGGAATCAGGGGAAGACCCTTTGTTGGGAGGTGTTGAGGGGGGGATGGTTACAGGACCGACCCTTTGTCCTTCAAAGCGACAGTAGAACTCATTAAGTTTGTTGGCTAGGCGTCGGTCGTTGGTGGAGTGGGAGACTTTAGGCTTGAAGCTGGTGATCTGTTTAAGCCCTCTCCAGACAGAAGCAGAGTTGTTTGCTGAGAACTGGTTTCGGAGTTTCTCAGAGTACCGTTTTTTAGCCTCTTTTACCGCCTTGCTAAACTTGTACTTTGCTACTTTAAGTCTGTTTTTTGTCTCCACTCCTGAACGCCTGCCTTGTCCAACCTTAGCCTTCTGAGTTTGGCTGTGAACCAGGGTTTGTCATTGTTGAGACTCACCCTGGTGCATGATGGAACACAGCAGTCCTCACAGAAGCTGATGTATGACGTCACAGCCTCTGTGTACTCATCCAGACTGTTGGTAGCAGTCCTGAACACATCCCAGTCAGTAGAGTCCAAGCACGTCTGTAGATCCTCCACAGCTACACTGGTCCACAACAGGTTTGCAGAGCTTTAGTTTCTGCCTGTAGGTGGGGATCAGGTGGACCATGACATGGTCAGAGTGTCCAAGTGCAGCACGGGGGACGGCGTGAAAAGCATCCCTGACTGTGGTGTAACAGTGATCCAGAATGTTCTCCTCTCTAGTCGGGCATTTAATATGCTGTCTGTATTTAGGTAGTACATGAGTGAGGTTTCCTTTGTTAAAGTCACCAAGGACAATAACTAGGGAGTCCGGGTTGGTCCGCTCCACACATAGTATCTGGTCGGCAAGCATGCGCTGTGCGACCTGCACGTTGGCCTGCGGCGGGATGTAAACACCGACCAGAATGAATGAATGGAACTCACGGGGTGAATAAAAAGGCTTACAGTTTATGATGTAAGATATAGACTACTTCACCCCTTGCACCGGTTATCACTTCTTTCTTGATGCCCCACGCACCCTGGACAGTGCTGTTCCACACAACAGTGCGAGTATGAGCCCCACCCAAGGCTTTCATTTCAAATAATTTGAAAAGTATACAGCTATTAAGGCAACGAGAAAATACAGATGTTCACAAAGCACCTTTATTATTATGACAATAAAGAAAACGGTTCATATAAGAATTGTGCATGCTCATATCAATCAAAAAAACCTTTAAAGCCTTTAATAAAAAGCACAAATGCACATTAAAAACAAACATGCAAGAATAAATCTCCCTTCCAACCATGCCAAAACACCTATTTATGAACTTCTTCATTTTGTCCCCACCGGGGATAAAAGTAATTCAGCAGATGCACGGATATGTAGACCAGAAAGGGGGAAATCCCACGCAGGGCTGAGAAAGAGCACTCCGATGCAGCAATGCAGATTGAGGCGTGCAAAGATGTCTTTTATTCACAAAAAAAGCATCTAAGCTGTATATTGCATGAAAACTGTTCTTTGCCAGTGATATCCGGGTTCCCGTCAGCAGTTAAGGCAAAAATAGGGCTTTGGGATGCCTGGGCTCGATTTGTCGCTGAATATCACATAACAAAAAGCTCCAGGATTTCATTTTAGGTGTTGTTAGACATGCATTCTCCTTTTCAGCCAATTCTTCAAGTCAGGATCAGTGCGTACCCTGGAAACAGAATATAGAATGCCATGATTGACCAAGTCAAGTGGAGATAGTCTGGGTACATCTAGTCTATATCCTTGACGTTCCAATTCCAGGCAGGGATGGACTGGGATCAAAAATCGGCCCTGGCATTTTGGCCCAGACCAGCCCACCACATAAGATACAGTGGGGCAAAAAAGTATTTAGTCAGCCACCAATTGTGCAAGTTCTCCCACTTAAAAAGATGAGAGAGGCCTGTAATTTGCATCATAGGTACACTTCAACTATGAGAGACAAATGCCCCGTTTACACGAAGGGAAGACGCAGATATTTTCCTGCGGTTTGGCCTCTCATTTACACGAAAACCCAGTTTTTATCACAGAAAACGATTATTAATAAAAACTCCGGCCAAAGTGGAGATTTTGGAAAACTTCGTTTGCACGTTTGCATGTAAACTGAGACAAACGGAGGTTTAGGCAGCCGAGAGAGAGAAAGAGGACGTGATTGGTTGCTGTTGTTGCTATTGTCGGGATTCTGATTGGCTAACGTGAGCTTGAGCTTCTCGTTACACTGCCACCTACAGGTCTGGCATGCTCTTAACTGCATTGACGGCATATATACACGGGTACATATAAACGAACAATTTTCTGAATACCGAGAGGTTGAAATGTCCGTTTATGAAAATAGCCAGCCACGTGTAAACGTAGCAAAAATGAGAAAAAAAAAATCCAGAAAATCACATTGTAGGATTTTTAATGAACTAATTGGTAAATTCCTCGGTAAAATAAGTATTTGGTCACCTACAAACAAGCAAGATTTCTGGCTCTCACAGACCTGTAACGTCTTCTTTGTCCTCCACTGGTTACCTGTATTAATGGCACCTGTTTGAACTTATCAGTATAAAAGACACCTGTCCACAACCTCAAACAGTCACACTCCAAACTCCACTATGGCCAAGACCAAAAAGCTGTCAAAGGACACCAGAAACAAAATTGTAGACCTGCACTAGGCTGGGAAGACTGAATCTGCAATAGGTAAGCAGCTTGGTGTGAAAATATACCCACCACGTGGCCTCGCCACGTTGCGTGTTATCGCAAGAACGCGACGTACTATTGCGAGAACAACGTCACACGCCTGTAAAAAAAAAATCACCTCTTGTTAGCATTACACTGACCGCCATTTTTTTTTTTTTACATCACTTGACTGCGAATAACTTTACATCTGAAGCGTTTAAAGACTCTATTTGTCCATTGTTTATTTATAAAGAAACACGACAATGTATAAAAGGCTCCATTACCTTGTACCTCACGTTATAGCTCCGTAGCAGACGTTTTTGTAAAAATAAGCTAACGATTGTGTCATAACCAAGTGACTTACTGTCGCACAGTAGAGGAATTACCGTATAGTACAGGAGAAGCTCGCAGGCAGTTTTGACTTACATTAGCTGTTTTAGGTTTAGTTACTAATGTTAACTAGCATGTTAGTTAGCAATAATTAGCCTGTGCTTATGTTATCTCCTTACATATACCTACGCTCTCCGTCTCTGTAAGATTGGAAATGATTGAGATTTCTCTTGTCACAGCTACCAGAAGACTTACAACTTTCAGACACGTTGCTCACGTCACATGTACGTTGTCTCTGTCAGTTGGAGGCTGCGCAGTAAAGCAAGAGATCACCGGAAAACCACTGGTCTCCGTCCAGAGCAACGGGGTCTATTGGTCCATTTTATATATGTCAATGGGTTTAGGAAAAGAACACAGGGAAAGGCTTTAGTAACAAAACTGACAAAAACACGGAACACAAAAAATGGTTGTGTTTAGGAAAGAAACATTGGGTAAGAATTAAAAGAATTGGTAAAAATTAAAAAAAAAAAAACGGCTGAAACGGCTCGCGACGGGTGAAAGTCCTGCATTTTACCCGTCCGCCACCCTAACTTACCTCCTTACTCAATCCCCCTTTCCTTTATACTACTCGCTACGGCGGAAATACTACTCGCTACGGTGGAAATTGACTCGCAATGTAGGTCAATGGCGGCCGATTTGCGTTGATATACACGCAAAAATGCGATTATGCGTCTTGATAACACGCAAAAACGGAATACAAATTGGCGTGACATACATACGCCAATTCATGAGATCAGTCTGGTGGGAGCAATTATTAGAAAATGGAAGACATACAAGACCAACTGATAATCTCCCTCGATCTGGGGCTCCACGCAAAATCTCACCCCGTGGGGTCAAAATAATCATAAGAACGGTGAGCAAAAATCCAAGAACCACACGGGGGGACCTAGTGAATGACCTGCAGAGAGCTGGGACCAAAGGAAGAAAGGCTACCATCAGTAACGCACTACGCCGCCAGGGACCTGCTTAAGCCAGTACATGTCCAGGCCCGTCTGAAGTTTGCTAGAGAGCATTTGGATGATCCAGAAGAGGATTGGGAGAATATCATATGGTCAGATGAAACCCCCGTGTTTGGAGGAGAAAGAATGCTGAGTTGCATCCAAAGAACACCATACCTACTGTGAAGCATGGGGGTGGAAACATCACGCTTTGGGGCTGTTTTTCTGCAAAGGGACCAGGACGACTGATCCGTGTAAAGGAAAGAATGAATGGGGCCATGTATCATGAGATTTTGAGTGAAAACCTCCTTCCATCAGCAAGGGCATTGAAGATGAAACGTGGCTGGGTTTTTCAGCATGACAATGATCCCAAACACACCGCCTGGGCAACGAAGGAGTGGCTTCGTAAGAAGCATTTCAAAGTCCTGGGGTCTCATTTATAAAACTGTGCGTAGGATCCTTACTATAAGTGTACGTACGCCCAAAAGCCCAAATTGGAGTACGCCGAAAAAAAGTCTGATTTATAAAACCGTGCGTACGCACACCTGTAAGCAATGTTCCCTTTATAAATCACAGATTGATTACAAGTGTGCGTACGTGGATCAGACTCTTATCCCGCCCTGTACACACCCATTTTTAAACCATAAATAGTCAATGTAAAGCCCCTCGTGAATGCTGATCAGTATGTCAATGACCCTGGCAGTTGTTCTTCGTTACACCGAATCATGCCGAATCATGACGACTGGCGGAGAAAACAAACAAACCTTTAAAAATCCTCTCAGACGCTCAGGAATTGCTGCCAATTGAATTATAATTTCGGCCTGTTGTCGCACAGCGTATGGAAACCGGATAGACTACCATTATTAATAAAATCTTCCAAATCAGCAGGCATTACGGTACTCGGGGACAGCTCAGACGTATATAAGAAGATTTAACAGAACTATATATCATATTCAAACAAGCCTTAGTGATGAAGTTGAAGATTATATATAATATTTATTTAAAAAAACACTTTTTTAGCCATTTCCCTCTGAAAACAGCCGGTTTCACCCAGAGTGGCGAGGACCTGTATTTGGACCGGGATGGGACGGTTCCGGCGCGTTGCCCTCTCTACTGGACCCAATTCAGTACATAGATCCAAGAGCGCAGCTACATTACTATTACAGCTACATTAGGGAATTTAAATCGGCATATGAGCCAGTCATCGTCGTGGTCCTTGAAGTCTGTTTTTCTCCTGATTCTTCCATTCCGGTCCTCCTGCAGGGCCAGCAGTGCCATGCAGCATTACGCACGGGTTCACCGCAGTATTTATATGTTTAGTCTACAACAATTTGTGATTGTAGACACCTTGCTAAAATCAACTAGTGGTATCCCCCACCCCGAGATACAATTTGAAATCGAAATGTAATAGGCAAACACACTTTTCTTCATGCAGGGTTTGTTATAAACAGTATTACATTTTAGACCGATAACATGGACATAGCGTAACGATTGCGCGAGAGCTTAATGGCTGTATTTCCAGACTTTGACATTTGATGATATATGCACAGTTTTAAAGACAGATATTTAGTTATTTACACTGTGTTCTGCAGTTATCTAATGGTAGGGTATTTGTTGATATCCTGTATTCCATGTAGTCGGGCCATCTCCTCCTCCGGCGCTCCATAGCGGACAATGGGACGGTGAGACAGCGCCGATTAAATATTAAGAACAAATTTTTATTTAAGATTTCAGTTTATGGAACAGTTATCACTGATTAAAAGCGCAAACAACACTGCTGGATTTAATCTTCATGGTAACGTGGATGATATGGAGTGAAAAAATGTGCGAGGCATCAATATTTTTATTTTTTCTACTCTTACAGTTATTCCCATTTACTTTTTGCAGTCTGACTTCAGTTCACCACCTCACCATCTGCGTCGCCAATTCCTATTTTGTCTCCATAATGTGCGTACGCATGGGTCAGAGTTTGCGTGGAGGACCGCACATTCTCCCGTCAAGTTTGTTTTTTATAAATCACAGCCTTTGCGTGGGAAGTGGCGTACACACGTTTTCAGCCCCGTTTTGTGCGTATGCCACGTTTATAAATGAGACCCCTGGAGTGGCCTAGCCACTCCAGGGGTCCAGCTCTCAACCCCATAGAAAATCTTTGGAGGGAGTTGAAAGTCTGTGTTGCCCAGCGACAGCCCCAAAACATCACTGCTCTAGAGGGGATCTGCATTGAGGAATCGGCCAAAATACCAGCAACAGTGTGTGAAAACCTTGTGAAGACTTACAGAAAACGTTTGACCTCTGTCATTGCCAACAAAGGGTATATAACAAAGTATTGAGATGAACATTATTTGTTTATTGACCAAATACTTATTTTCCACCATAATTTGCAAATAAATTCATTAAAAATCCTACAATGTGATTTTCTGGATTTTTTTTCTCATATTGCCTCTCATAGTTGAAATGTACCTATGATGACAATTACAGTATATTACAATATTACTGTCTCTGAATTGTAATGCTTTACACTACTTTTATGTTACTTTGATTAGTAATCTGAATCTGCAAAGTAACTAAAGCTATAAAATAAATAGTTAAGTAAATCTTACAATAGCCTACTTGACTCTGAATTGTGGTGGACTAGAAGTAGCAATACAGTTTTTCACGATCGCTATGACAATTTTTTCTTTATACTATTAATACTTTTAACAACTTTCCTAAACTCTTAACGCACCAACACACCTACAACACACGATTGGCAAAACAGTTAATTTCATGCTCAAAATCACACATTGTAAACTAAACTCCAACACTGATTTTCAAAATACAATAATTCACTAACACAATACACTATGTTTACCAAAACAATGCAATCATGTCTCAAAATCAAATAATTCTTCCAAAAAACTAACACATGTTCTCTCCCAACAGGAACATTTAGTCATTCATAGCACAATGTCATACAAAACACTAACATCCCATGGAATTACAGAAACTGCATTATTTTATATGTGTCAGTCAGGTCTGCCCCTTATACAACAGACAAAAGTGATTGTATTGACCATATATTGTGTTTGCACTGCAGTTTCTGTTGAAGCCTCTCTACATTTTTGTTTTGTTGTTTTTTTTTTTAAAGATTATTTTTTGGTCTTTTCTGCCTTTATTTGACAGGACAGCTAGTTGAGAAAGGAGAGAGAGAGAGAGGGGGAAGACATGCAGTAAATCGTCACAAGTCAGATTTGAAACCCTGGACCTCTGCGTCGAGGCACAAACCTCCAATTGTATAGCCTACACAGATGGATGTTGTGCTAACTGTGTTAAGAGTTTAGGAAAGTTGTTAAAAGTATTGAAAAAAGTGTCACAGCGATCGTAAAAAACTGTAAGTAGGATTAAATTAAAATACATACTATACTACTGTATAGTTACTTTCCACTGCTGATAAAATGTAATGATATTACGTGTAGCAAGACTAAACGTCCATCCATCTTCGTCCGCTTAGACTAAACGTTAATTCATTAAAACATTAACGCAGCATAAAAAACTCCTGAAAATAATGTCCATGTCGCAAATGTATTTGTCTCTGCAGTCATTTCAACCACCAAATCCAGCAACAGGAAATAACACTTGCAGACTTTTTTTTCTATGCCGAAATGTTTCGCGGTGTTGGTGAATTCTTAAACACCACTTGTTTTTGGCTCAGTTTTTAAGGGGAAAAGTGTTTTAAGGGCCGTTCTGCTTACCGCAGGTTCTACCCTCACTCCCTCATCTCTGTCCCTCTCCTTCTGAGTCTCCTCCTCACTGTGCATGCCACTGCCGCCGATGCCGACACCGACACCACCACTATCATCAGCCACGGGAGCTGATGAAGGTCCTGCTACTGCCGAAAACATGTCTGCAATTTGACACATTTGGCAGCGTCTGCCTGAAGGGCCTGTTTCGTTTTCTCACGCGGCTTCTCTGCACCTCCTTTGCGTTTCTTCTCCATGATCTCTATCACTATTCTAGCCTGGCAGATGCACACTGAAACTGCATGCAGGCAGAAATCCCAGAGGGTGCTGTTTAAAGATATGGTTGGGCCAGTCCAATGTCAATTAAGAAAACAAGCAATGAGCTGAGCTACGTATCAGAAAAAAAAACCTAGCCTATGTGATATTTTTGACTAAAGTGTTTTGGGCCAGCTGCCCAGTGTCAATTGAAAAAACAATGGGCCGCCGATCTAGGCCTACCACTTATATGGGCCGGTTCATGGGCCGGACAAAAAATAAATAAATAAATAAATATCCGCCGGATTTCACTCATTTAGGCCGGATGTCCGTTGCCTTGGGCTTCCTTTGTGTTGGCACTCTAAACTCGAGGACTATGCTGCTCCTCCTTATCTCTGCAGGGTAAGTCCAGACAGCTAGCTAGACTATCTGTCCAATCTGAGTTTTCTATTGCATGACTAAAACAACTTTTAAACGTAAACATGTTCCACCAAAACAAGTTCCTTCCCGAGGCTATTTTGCAGAGGCACCGTGGCTCCGTCTGGTGCTTAGCACCGCCCAGGCGATTGTGATTGGTTCAAAGAAATGCCAATAAACCAGAGCTTGTTTTTCTCCCATCCCGGAATGCTTTGTGGACTAGCCAGACCTACGAGGCTGACAGGGGAAAATGCCCTGCAACTTAAGAAAACACATTAATTTGACAACACATGCGCAGCATTCAGCAAACGCGCTGCAAATACACACAACACAACCAAATACGCAAACGCGCTGCAAATAAAAAACGATGCAAAAAGAAAAGCACACAAACCCCGAAAACAAATGCAAAAAAAAACCGCTGCATCCAGATTACACAATGGAAGTTCTCCAGACCTCTAGAGGGAGCAGCTAAATGGAACAGCTTGATTTTCGACCCCACGGGGAGAGAGCATTCTGCCTTTTTATTAGAGTCGGGTATGGCTGCATAGTAAAAAGAGAACTCCCTGTATCTGTCCAATCTGAGTTTTATGTTGCACGACTAAAACAACTTTTAAACGTACACCAAAACAAGTTCCTTCCAGAGGCTATTTTGCAGAGGCACCGTCATTGCGTCCAGCGCTTAGCGCCGCCCAAGACGATTGTGATTGGTTTAAAAAAATGGCAATAAACCATCCGGGAATGTTGTGTGGACTAGCCAGACCTTCCTCCAGAGCTCGGTGGAGGAAGGTCTGGCAATGCGAGACTATATGGTCCATGACAATGCCTGCTGCTAATCTAATTTTTCTTATATTTGTCCATCGGCCCAAAGATCAACCTGCTGTTGTCTCTAGCCTCTCTGGATCTGTGAGACTGATACAATACTTTTCTGCACCTTAGATTTATAGGTTTAGTTGTCCTTGACTGCTTCCCTTTTATTCTATCCCCCCCACCAACCCCCGCTCTTCTCTCTCTCTTCTCAGTTTTCCCTTATGCAGCTAGTCTTTATAAACTTTTCTCTTCTGTTTTACTGTAAATTTTCAGAATGAGGCGGGAGCAGCTCTCCTGACATCCCAGTGCTGTTACTCATATTGATATTTACTTCCCTTTCCAAATGACGGTCTCCAAAGTGATTGACTGAAGTGATTCCCTGTGGACAAAATAAAGCAGCGTTTATCGACATAAATCCATCTTTTGAATTGCAAATATAGTATATAGAAAAATCGCTTCTTTTTCTCTCTGTTTTTACCACCACAGATTTACTGTGTTGAAAATCTATTTCAACAGGGGAATGTTTTTGTGTATAATACAGATGTGTAAATGAGAGCCCAATGTTGGGGCGTCTAGACAAGTGGGAAGCCATAGCCAATATAATTCATTCGGTTTTTGTCACACATCAAGACATGAGCGAATAAAAGAGAGAAAATCCTCCTGTGCTCCCTCTCCACATTTCCACTCTTTCTGTCGGATTCTCCTGGAGGTGGTGGTCCCTAACCTTGCTGGATTCTCGCGAGATCACGTGAGAAACACAGGATCACCAGATCACACAAAAATTAACATAATGGAAAATCAGTTTGGAGAAAAAAAGTTATTTACCAAGTAACTGAAAAAACATTAACTCACATTCATGTTTAATACGCTTTGCAACATAAATTGAATACACTTTGTTTCATTAGGAGCTCTTATGCTATTGAAACTAAAAATAATAAATAAATAAAATAATAAAAAATGAAACTAGGGAGGTGTTACAATTAGTTCCACCGTGGCTAGATAAGATATTTAATGTGATGTAATAAAGTATGGCAATGTAAATACCAATTGCTTCAGTGATTGTTTTATCCTGTTCTTCTCTAAAAGCTGCTTGAAAGCAGCAGAGATAAGGAGTTGGGCTCCGTATAGTTTTTTTCCTTGCCTTGGTGACGTGGTACATCTGGGTGATGCCATTGAATTTGCAATAGCATGTTGGATGTGTTTCCATTCACATACCCTACAACGGAAGAGCGACCCCCATTCACACAATACTGAAACGCTCTCATATACACCATTGAAAGCAAAATCCTAGCGTTTCGGTAGTTTATAAAAGTGTTTCAGTAGTATACGACAGCATTTAGTAGTGTAAATGAGAGCATCTCAGTAGTGTATATGAGAGCGTTTCAGTAGGCGCTATACAGTTTTGGCAATTTTTGCTTTTTGCTCGCAGGTTTCTCTTTAGAGCTCCCCCTACAGCTTCGGAATAGATATTTGGCAGCTCCTATGTTTACCTGTGTCCAGTGTTGCCACAGTTACTTTGAAAAAGTAACTTAGTTACTTTACAGATTACTTGATTTTAAAAGTAGTTTAGTTACTTTACACATTACTTGATTTTAAAAGTAACAAAGTTAGATTATAAGTTACTTTATTAGTTGCATTCAGCAACTGCCGACAACACCCCTACAGCCTCAACATAAAAATGACAACCGGTTTACTGTGAGGCAGCTCGGCGTTGCCAGTAGTAGGATCTGGTTTATTATGGCACGAAAGAGAGCGAGTCAACCGTGTTTAAGGGCAGCATTTCCGCTACAACATAGGCCTACTGCCCGACCAACTTCTTCAACTCTCCCCCACTTACTGGTTTTGCACCGAAGTCCAGCTTTTGTTGTTTGGGTGGTGGGGGACCTCCTTCTCTCTGCTTCGCACCACCTGCTGGGACTTGCTCTGTACGTTTGACTGCAGCGCTGCGACTACAAATGGTTCTTCAAATTTGACGTAGTCGCCACCAGCACAGAGTGTACAACGAACCTTAATATTGCCGTCTTTAGCTGACACAAACTCTAAATAGTGACTGTATTTCCAGCTAGAAAACGCGCATCTCTCTCCTCCCTCCATTGTTGTTTACGTTTGTGTCGCTGCTTGGTACACGCATTGACATATATAAAAGGGTACACATGAACTGTCCACATGCTGAAAACGTGACTTGTCGCATACGTGACTTCACTCCGCGAGAAAGAAGAGAGCAAAAATATACATTTTTACTAAGGAAAATGACAAATAGTAACGCACAGTGACTTGGATAAGTAACTTTAACCTGATTACTGGTTTAGAGTAGATTAGAGTAGTAGACTAGTAACGCGTTACGTGGCATCACTGCTTGTGTCTGACTCAGGGCCGGTTCTAGCCCTTTGGTTGCCCTAGGCGAGATTGAGTTTTGCGCCCCCCCACTAGTCTTGCATTGCCAGATCTCCACAGCGCTGTGTCAGCGATACAGTAGCAATGTATGTTCATTTGAATTTCTAGCTTCCATGTAAGTTAGACGGCACCAACATTTGGTGTAATCATAACTGGTCTGGCAACCCAGAGGCCAGTGTTTTGTTTCCAGATTTGTGTGCATGGTGACTTATACTTGGGGGGGTCTTGGGGTCCCCCCCCTGAAAATTTTGAGCATTAAATACTTAATTTCCTGCATTCTGGTGAATTTTTATGCACTTATTTTTGTTTACCTTTTTCTGAAAGAATTTATACTGGAAATATCTTTATCTAAAAGGAAACATAGATTACAATCCAAATATTAAAACATAATGGAATATATTGCAGTAAGGCTCTCAGGCATTCTGTATTGCTTTTAACTATTTATTCTCCTGTAGATCGACTATCTTAATATATCTGAGTCACAACACATGTAGCCTAGGCCTCATTTACTCTTCCCACTTTTGCTTCTTTTGTTGAGGAAGTAACCTCCTTAAATGTGCATATTAAAATGATTCACCTGAATGATACATGAATTCATTTTAATGAATTAATAAACTCCTGGACTGTAATATTTCAGATGTGTTTAGACTGCAAGATTTCTGCTCATGTTCAAAACTTTGTGCACATTTAAAATACAGTTTATCTCATCTGTGTTCTCTGAGGTTTGGAGGAAAAGTAAAGTGATAACACAATAAGCTATTACAAGAATAAAGTCACTATATTTCAGAAAATAATCCACCTGCACCATAGTGTGCTGTGCAGTATGTGATATCTCTGCTGAGACGGTAGATGTCAGACCTCCTGACAGACTCAGAGCCCCGTTTGGGACACTGGTCTCTGAATGAGACAGTTTAGGGAAGTGGCTGTACGCTGCTCTACATCGGAGGTGGAAACATAAAACTACGCAGAAATAGGGACACATCTGCTGCAGCATGCCCACAGCAGAGCGCGTCCATAGTCCTGGATCCTCTGGCAAAAACTGGTCTACACTGCTCTGCCTACTTTCCAGTTCCTCATCTCTCATTTCCACACTGTGCTCAGAGCTCCCTGCTGTCTTCACTCCCATCCTCCTCAATCACATCTTCTCCATCATCTTTCTCTATGAGGGATACATCTGATATTAACCTCTTATCCTAATTGTAACCTAATATAATAAAACACACTAACATGTTAGTGTTACTAAACACCTTTCAGTCAAAATGGCTAAACATGGTTTGCTTTAATTTTGATATAAGCTCCCCTTGTCTCAAATCCAAAGAGGAGGCTGAGGGGTCTGTTGCTACTCCACTCCCTGGTGGGACAGTTTCTGAAACTGAGGGCCATGTGTTCCACGATGTTAACATCTGCTTCTACTAAATCTGACATAACTATAATGTTGACATGATATGTATCTACCGATGAGCTACCAAGCTACCTATGACACTGATTAGCCTATTACTGCTAATTATAGACATTATAGCCTATTCATTTAAAATTAAACATGTTTTAAATGAGGCTATTACAATGGTGTGTTGTATGCAAACAGCATTGTTAGTGTTTATGTATTTAGCCTTTACCTCAGACTACATGTATAACCAGATTATAATTTGAAAGTGCATGTTCTGCTCTTTATAAGGGTTGTCTCAGTCCGTTTTTAGCACTAACAGTCACGGAGATATTCAGGTAGTTTAGCACCATGGATTTGGTTTTCTAGTTTGTGCTCACCTTTCTTTGAAAAGAAGTCAGTTACCAATTGTTTCCCTTCCTTTTGTTTTCTCTCCTTCTCCTGTCTTTCCTTATTTTTTGGTAGCCTGATTTGGCTTTCTTTGAGAAAAACATTTCTACAGCAGAAGTTTGCGCTCCACCAGATGCTCAACTAACATAAACAAAATGTGTGAAGATGGACTAAAACATTTGGCGCATTAGCAAGGGGGGGACCTTTTTGTATACAAAATGTAGTGGGTCAATCAACCAAGTTATTCAGCCAATACACTAACTTTACATTTCATCTGATATGCATTATGAAATGTTATTAGGAAATAAAAATAAAATGGTAAAATAAAATATATTCCAGACTTTTCAAGGGCCCTCTCTCCCCTTGGGCCCTGGTAATTAGTATCGGTTTTACCCCCGGTCCAATGCCCCTGGTGTCTGTGCCGCTGCTCGTCTCTATTTATCCAGAGAGGACACTAAGCGACGCACAGGTCTGCTTCAGAGCTCAGTGTGTTTGAATCTGACCTGAGACGGGAAACGTTGCGTAATGAAAGGTTGACAAGTAAACGTGTGGCTGAGGGGGCGCCCTAGGATGATCATGTTTAATAAACACGTTTTATTTTGCTTGTCGTTCTAATTCTGTTATTAATGGGAAGTAGACCTAAGGGCGAGACGGCGCCCCCCAACACATTTGACGCCCTAGGCAATCGCCTAGATCGCCTATAGCAATCGCCGGCCCTGGTCTGACTCCTAGCTCGGTCAGTCTGCCGTTTCCTCTTTCTCTGTTCCTCTTCGGTTCCTGAATGGGTGTATGTGTGCAGTGCCGTGAAGCAATTTGTTACATCGCGAGACCTGATATCACGCGATACTTCCTGACGCTTTTGGCCGGCAGCTGTCGGTACACGATCCGTTCTGCCTGCACGATCCGTTCTGCACTTGCGCGATCTGTTCTGCACATGCGCAAAATGTTCACGCATGCGCTGTTGTACGAGGATTTACGACACTGCACGATCTCGACAAGTTCAACATCAGCGCAGAGACTTACCGCCAACGTTTCCGGTCCAAGACCGTCGTGGAAGGTGAGACGGCGAAAGAACTTCAAGCCCGGCTGAAGGACCTGATGGGGAAATGGCTAGTTCCAGAGTTGCTGACCAATGAGGAGGTGTGTGACCAAATCATGCTGGAGCAGTTCCTGGACATGCTACATACCGAGCTTCAGGTATGGGTGAGAGCGCGCACCCCTGCCTCGTCGGCGCAAGTTGCGGTCCTGGTGGAGACCTTCATGGCCGCCAGGCAATCCAGAAGAGACTATCACCTGGGCCCACAACAGCAGGACTGGAGAAGACCCTACCAAGCAGCCCAGCAGGAGCCAGACAGGACATTCTCTGGTAAGTCTGTGGGTGGTAGTGGTCGTGGGCCATGGAGTGCAGTACCAACCCTATCCGGTAAGCCCATGGTGGCTTTTAGACATGGCGCTCTTCCTGGGGGCTTGCTTCCTCCCCGTGCACTTCCTGGTTTTCTACTGTCAATGGCCCCATCTCCAACTCCATTTCTTTGTCCATGATTGGTCCACCAGACCCTTGCCCCAAACCGTATATTGGCTGTCAGTTTGTGGCATGATTCAAATTCTTCTTCTCTGATTTAGGTAGTTTACAATCACATTTAAAATACAAACAAAAAAAATGTATGGTTTACATAAAATTTTTATTAAACCTATTTTCGTATAATATTTTTAGTAATCATGGATGACTTTGTATATCTTTTAAATTAAATTAAATTAATTAATAATTTAAATTATTTATAAATCTCACGTACTCCCCTACAGTACCGCAACATACCCCTAGGGGTACGCGTACCCCAAGGGGGTAAGCTTCGCTTCAGAACTCAAACCTCCTATGGCGCCATTTTGATGCTACAAAGCGATCACCTCCCGTTAGCATTCCATTGACTGCCATTCATTTTGACGTCACTTTGACAGCGAATAACTTTACATCTGAAGCGTTTAAAGACTATTTGTCTATTGTTTATTTCTAAAGAAACACAACAATGTATAAAAGGCTCCATTACCTTGTACCTCACGTTATGGCTCCGTAGCAGACGTTTTTGGAACGATTGTGTCATTACCAAGCGACTTACTGTCGCATAGTAGAGGAATTACCGTATAGTACAGCAGAAGCTCGCAGGCAGTTTTGACTTACATGAGCTGTTTAGGTTTAATTACTAATGTTAACCAGCATTTTAGTTAGCAATAATTAGCCTGTGCCCATGTTATCTCCTTACATATACCTACGCTCTCCGTCTCTGCAACATTGGGAATGATTGAGATTTCTCTTGGCACAGCTACCAGAAGACAACTTTCAGACACGTTGCTCACGTCACATTTACGTTGTCTCTCTCAGTTGGAGGCTGTGCAGTAACCCTAGCACTCACCGGAAAAGTGCATATAATAGCCTTCACTGGTCTCCGTCCAGAGCAACGGGATCTGTTGGTCCATTCTTATATACTGTCTATGGCGTACCCCCATTTGAGAATCACTGCTCTAGAGGGAGCAGCTAAGTGGAACAGCTTGATTTTCGACCCCACGGGGAGGGGGAGGGGGAGAGGGAGAGAGAGAGAGAGAGATAGAGCCAGGACACGTTCAATCTCAGAACAGTGTGCAACGGTGAGATCATAGACTATAAATATTAAGTCTATGTTTGAGATTTTTTCTCTCGTTTGGTGGGTGTGTCTCGGCTCAGGTTACAGGTGATACTCAATCAGCAAAGACGTCTGTAAACTCGTGGTAATAAAACATTTAAAAATGCATCAACGTTTAACGTTGACGTTTGTTTAAGCCATATTACATGAGAGGGTTTAATTTTGAGGTCCAAAAGGCACATCCCTTAAGTGTAGCCTAATAAGTGATTAATCTGTATTCATATTGTGGAGCAATTCGCTCTTAAAATACAAAAAAACAAAAAACAGACAGGATTTATAGTCCCTCCTTGTTTAGAAAAAACAGCCAATTTACTGTGGGATTTATCAAACTGAATAAATCCCACCCGCACATAAACACAAAACTGCTTTGCTTGCTCCATCATGTTGTAACTAAGACATCTGCTGAAAAAGTTATTGTATTCATTAGCATGATTGCCGTACTGTTTAGTTCAAAAACATCCAAAACACCAAAGGATGAAGAGCGGACCAGACGCAAGCTTTTATTTTGAAAAGTCAAAGCTCGGGGGACGGCACCAGCTGGGAGGGCATGAGACGGGAGCATAGACTGTATATTAATAATATATTATATTATGTTATTATTAATAATAATAATAATAATATTAATAATATGAATTTAATATACAGTCTATGGACGGGAGGGCATGAAACGGGAGTGTCGGTGCACGATCCGTACTGCCTGCACGATCCGTTCTGCGCATGTGCAAGATGTTCGGGCATGCGCAGATGATAATACTGTTTTACCGAGAATACGACACTGCACGATCTGTTCCACGCTAGCCTCCACCGGAAAGCTAACGTTTGTTTAGCTAACAGCTAATTCAGCTAACCGCTAGCTGACAGCTAGATTCAGTCTAAAATAACGTTAAGTCAAACTTAATGGGAAAGCCAGGGTACAGCTAAATTAAGACTTTACAGTAATAACAATAAAGACAAGTATTGAGTGATTGCATTTTAAATGAGCACAAGTAAAGTAGAACTGACGTAACAGGTGTTATATATGTAGAGATGGGAAGTAACGAAGTACAAATACTATGTTACTGTACTCAAGTAGATTTTTCAGATATTTTTACTTTACTATTTATTTTTGTGGCGACTTTTTACTTTTACTCCTTACATTTTAACAAGAATATCGGTACTTTCTACTCCTTACATTTCAGAAAATTGGCTCGTTACTTTAGTTTTGTACAAAAGGTCGTCTATCAGGAGTGATTGTGAGTGACACCGGAGCAATCCCAGAAGGGAAGAAGTCAGTATAATCTGGGTCAGACATTTTTGGGGACATAAACATATTTTTGAGTGGAGGGGGACTATAAGTATTACTTTTGGGAAGAATTACCAGAATATAACAACAGATATCTCAGATAAAGGTGTGGCCATTTCTCCAAATCTACAGCTATATCCAATTGTTCCCATGAAAAGTATTAGCGTACATATTTTCTCTATTTTATCTTTTCTTTTTATCTTTAAATGTATTTGACTTTGGACAGGCATATCATCATGGACTCACTCAGAAAGAAAATCTAGTTTTTCATCTAGATGTTTTATAAATATTTCAATTTCATTTCAGTTAGAGATACTTCAGTTTCAGTCTGTTCCCAGTAAGACTTGGGGAGTATTTTGGTGCTCAGGGAAGCTTGATAACTACAAGGCTGTGTTTTGGCCTGAAAGCTGAACCTGCCAGCGTTGAGCAATGGCTCATTGTTTCTTCATAGCTGCTATGACAGCTTCTTCAGTGTTGCCGTGTTCCTGTCACAGCTGACAGATCTCTAAATCAATCATTCTTCTCAGCATTTATGCCTCTGCATGTCTTCAAAAAGTGTATTAATTGATCAACTTTGGCATCATTAGACTGTAGACTGGAATGAGGAGATGTGAATAATAAATTCAGCTCATTAAGCAAACCAAAGAGGCAGTGTGGGTGAAATACAATGTGAGGCTACAGCAGATTAATGGAATAGCCCAAACATCAAAACTGTGCACAGAGGTGATTCTCTGCTCTGATCAGAGAGAACATTTCTCATCATCAGAGTGAGAGAAATTTGTGAAATTGCAGAGCTCTCAGATCTAAAGAGTATAATGATGGTTTGGCCGTGGAGATAATGGACCGTACTGGTTCAAAACTTCTAACAGGGGTCCGAAACCAAGAAATGAGACGTGAGCACCACAAATCACCTGTTATTTTTTTGTATTTGTGAGCCGTTTCATGTCCCAGTCATCCAGATGGTGGGGATAATTGGTGCTCCAAACTTAATGCAGGCTTTTTGCAGTTGTGTCATTCATGCATGTTCAGGTGTGTGTGTGTGTGTGTGTGTGTGTGTGTGTGTGTGTGTGTGTGTGTGTGTGTGTGTGTGTGTGTGTGTGTGTGTGTGTAAAAGTATGTGAGCCATGTAGACCTGTCACCTTGTCAATGACTCTTCCCACAGTATTTGGATCTTGTATGTTTTCTTGCGATTGCCTTTTAGATCCAAATAAAAGCATTTAAATGTGCGCGAGTGTGTGTGTGTGCAGGGGCGGATCTACCGGGGTGGCATAGGGTGGCACCCTAAAAGAAAGCCTTGCCACCCCTGCTGCCACCCCAGTTGGCAGCAACGAATTACGGTAAAAGTTATGGCCAATGTGACAATTTACGAGCGTGCGTCTCCAATGTCCGACTACAGTGAATGCAGCATAAGATGACGCCAGAGCGGAGAGAGCCTGTTTTGTTTGGAAAACTGAGTGGCGCGAAGCGAGGGAGCCAGGAGTCGCGATGAATGGAGACACAGGAGGAAAGAGGTCAAAACGGATTAACTATCTGTCAAGAAATGAAATTATAACAAAAGCACAGTGCTAGCATAGTTGCGATGCTGATTTTGAGATGATAAAAATCAGGTTGAAGAACGTTATTTCGCCAACTATACAATGTTAGTTAGGGTCTGACGTTTGTTCTGTGTAAAGTAGGCTACAAAAGATAATATTGATTCAACGTCTGTCAAGGAAAACATCGTTACTTTGAACCTTACAGAAATGAAGAGGAAAGGTAGCATATTCAGTTTTTGTCTCCAAAGAGAAAGGCGAGAGAAATAGAAAATGAACAAGTGAGCAAGGTAGATGGAGAAGATGTGGTGGAAGGAGAGAGAAAAGAAGTGGAAGGAGAGAGAGAAGAGGGGGAAGGAGAGAGAAAAGAGGTGGAAGGAGAGAGAAAAGGGCAACAGAAATGTGACAGAGACAGAATACAAGGCCAAGGCGACCAGGGACAGGAGGAGGTGGGAGAAGACCACAGCGGTGAAGAGGTGGAGGGAGAGCATCACCAAGATGAGGAGGGAGAAAGCCAGAGACGAGATAACGTGCAGGGTTCAGACAGTGAAAGGGAAAGCAGAGTGCCTGGGCCATCACCAACCATCTCCAATCAGCTGGTCCACACGGTATGGAAATTGTTGATGCATAGTGCTAAGTTAGATATGCATAAGAACAACAAATGACAAAGCTTAAATATGAATAATTAGGGAAAGTTGTCAGTGTGAAAGTTTGATGAGATGGGGAGACGAGTTTTTGTATTTTGTGTAGAATGTATTTTAGATCTATTGCTCAGATTAAATATAAAAAAATTAAAAAATATATATAAATAAAACAAAAAATAAACAAATGAACCTAAAAATCCTCTCCCAGGCTAAAATGTTAGTGTGTTAACACAGTCTGATGTTTAGAACTAATCACTGACAATTCCTAATATTGTACAAATGCTGCCTGCATCGCTGCCTCTCTGACTCAGTCCAAAACAGTTTGCTTCCCCTCTCACACATCTGCCTCTCATCACCTGTGTCTTACCTTAATGCCTTTCCTGTGATAATGCCCCTTACTTCTATCATACTTCTATATCTCCTATTAAGTGTGATCACATTGTACGGTCACTTATTCCTAATATAAACTGTTTCAAATGAAACCTCAAATGTAGGACATTGATTGCATGAGATGAAGTTTGTCTGGATGAGTTTGTAAATGGCAGCCTGTGCCCTTTTGTAGTGTGTACATACTATTTCTCATCAAACTGTGATAACTGATTAAATTCAGTATATATACGTCTGACATATGTTGCCACCCCTCAAAAATTCCTGCCCCCCTCTCGCCACCCCAGAAATATTTTTCTAGATCCGCCCCTGTGTGTGTATGTGTGCATACATACATTCTCACCCTCACAACAAAGCCAAAGCCACGAGATGCAGAGTGACACTCGCTGCTGTCCTGGGAGCGAGGGGCGCTATGTTTTAAGAGCACCGCAGCCCCCCGAACAAACACGCATTATTCATCCCAACAGAACATAATAACTTTAATCCTCCTCCTATACACCAGAGTGCTCATTAACTCCATTTCCACGGAGACTGTTTGACTGACTAAAACACATTAGCGCCACAAACAGCGATCAAAACATTCCATTTATCTTTGTCTTCCTGTCACCCGTCCAACAATGCAACCTGATAAACAGGCAGGCAAACAATAGAACAAAGAATGCACAAGGGAAAGCAGGACATCACTACCAAACACCCCGCCAAGACGAGATAAACAAAATCTGTTTTTTTTCTCCACAGGATTATCTGGGTTATTAGTTTTCCTTCACGGTTAAATGACTGTTGGCTCCTTTGACAGACAGGATGAATGCAGGGAAGTGGGCTGGATGCTACAGATGGAAAGCTTACACTGATGTGAAAGAACGCAGGCTTATGTGATATCAATCCGAACCCGGCTAGCACAAACATCAGTACAGGGTACCAACTAGGGCTGGGTACCGGATTCAGTACTTTTTAGGCACCAAGTGAATTACCTCTAAAGTATTTGCGTATCGAAAAATGCCTCGTCATTCAATACCCAATTTCAGTGTAAATCTCATGAGTGTCAGTGAGCCAATCAGCATGCTTCTACTACAATCTAAGGGGAGGGGGAGTAACATTACAATAAACCCTTTCCCCTTCCCTGCTGCTTAAAACATCCACACATTATTGTGATGTTGTGGCGTTAGCTGCTGGCTAATGTTAGCTTGCTTGCTCGCTAACAGGTCAACTACCGCCACATATCGAATCAAGAAAAAACGTAATTATGTGGGGAAAACCGCAGCTTTTCATGAGAGTGACATAACATGAATAAACGTTACTAAACGTAACATGAATACAACTTTAATACATTAAATCGTCCGTGAACAGATACTTTTTAATCGGCAATGGTGGTTAACATTGAAGACAACAAATCCCGTGATCAACTTCACGACGTCTTCAAAAGTCGGCATTTACATCCATTATTTTGAATGAGAGACCCCTAGAGGCAGAAAATTACATATTGTACATGATCCGACTGCTACTACTACTACTACTACTACTACTACTACTACTAGTAGTACTGCTAATATAACTACTGCTTTTGATGCTGCTGCTTTTATACATGCTATCATGCCCGTGGCACCTTGGGAAGTTGACTGCAATTTGCACTGCGCCACTGGCTTCACAAAGTAAAGTCCATAAAGTCCTGTGTCTTTTTTCCCCAGATATAATAATTCTAAGCTAAGAAATATGCTATTATTTTATGTGCCATTTCTTTGCTATGGTCAACTCTGTTTATTCTCACACCTGAGGACAGCCAAACTGTTGGCCGAAACGTTGTGTGCCTTATTTGCACTATAAAGTATTTTTGCGGAGCATTAAGCTGTTGTGCGGAATGTTCTTTGAACATTCACTTTTTTTGTCCTGCACCAGCAACTACGTGGATGTGTACAACATTGTCTTTTTTCAACTCTGTTTATCCCCCTACACTATTCATCCACAACAGAATAATGCATACACAAGCACTAAATCATCTCTTGCATAACCCAAGAGATGATATAAATGATAAGCAGCCCCCTTGTTGCACTGATGTACAGAATCCAGACTACACGATACCAGCCCTATAATGTATCTCATTTAAGTCTTTCATCGTTCAGCAGGCTTATTTATTAATTAATTTAAGGTGATAGAGCACAGTTGTAATGTACTCCTGCAGTAGTTTACCTCTGTTTATATATTGCATACTTACTGTGCATGCTCCTCTGTCTCCTTCTCCTCAGCCCCTGCTGTTACTCTTCAAACAGCAAAGAAAGAACAGCAAACACACACACACACACAGAGAGCGAGAGGAGATACTGTATCTGCTCTAGATACATGACAGCAGTCATCCATTCATCTGCAGTCAGTGACGCCTTTCAATCAGGCCCTGTCACTTCTCTCTATCTTCCATGTTTTCCAGCTGTCTCCTTGCTCTTTTTCTGTCTCTTTCTGCTGTAAAACACACACACACACACACACAAACACACACCCCTTTCCTAGCTGCACAGCAGCCTTACTTGAGGTAATTTGAAGGAGGCAGAAGCTCAAAATGACACTAGACAGAGATGTTCTCATTCCCCTCCACTTATTCTGCTTCCAATATTTCCCATTTCCATACTGTACATTCCATACATGAGTTTTTCCTTATTTCTTACTTCACACCTTCATTTCTGTCTGGTTTTATACAAAACATATATTGCCCAACACTGTCTTCTAAAAGTTACGTTTATATTTCATTTCAACAAACCTGTATTTAAGACTTTTTTTACTTATTTTTATTTCCTTTGCAATGAAACGGTACAGTCAACTGTTCAGAGACAGAATACATGCATAAATGTCTTAGGGGGTCGGTCCATGGATTTCAGCATCCTCTTAACATCCACTCATAGTTCACAGGGATGAGAAATAAACGCACACAATTTAAAAAACAAAATAAGGATTCTAGTCATTTTCAATGATGCCGAGCATGACAAAGACATCAAGCAATCAATAACACACCAGTTCAAATAGAAATACAATCAAACAAAGCAACAATCAATATCAGTTTAAACTGTTACAGGTTAATAGTGGGCGGCTATTAAGTAGAGTCCTAAAGCGTCCAAGCAAGGCTGGTGCTCCAGGCATGTTTTTAGCTGGTGCCCCTTGCATCACAGCCAATTCCACCACCAAATATTTGTGTTCATACACTCACACAAAAACTGCACAGTTTTATGTTTATGAGGTCGTTATATTTTAGAAACATAAAAAAACTCTCTTGACGAAGGTGCACAGGGACCCACACACTAGTAATATCAATACATTGTGATGCTGAACAAGAGCAGTAGGGGAACTGCTACTGTGATAGTGTCATATAATTTCCCTTTTTGTTTTCTGATTGTTGTAGTACGGCAGAGGTTTAGGGAGAAATGTTATTGTGGGTTGGGACATAAAACTGGTGACATCAAATTAATGACAAATACAATGTCACTGTATCCAACAAATCTGAATATAAATGTATTGATTTTGCTATACTACAGGCAAACTATAGCTCTCATCTGAACAATTGTTGTGAAATGTTGTTGTTGTTGATGTATTAATTTAATAAAATTAATAAAAACATTGTTAAAATAAATTTAAAAAATCAATATCAATCAATCAATTAAACTTTATTTGTAGAGCACTTTTAAAACAACCAAAGTCAAAGTGCTGTCCAGAAAAATAAATAAAAGAGATAAAATACATTACTCACACAGGCATAAAATACAAGTACAACAAATTAAGAGACATAAAACATGAGAAAACAGTCATACATTATAACAATAAAATCAATAAACTCACAATCTCAACTTCAGGTGGTGTCAAAGGCCAAGGAGAAGAGGTGGGTTTTAAGAAGAGATTTAATAACAGACAGTGAAGAGGTCTGTCTACAGTAATTGGCAAAGGCACATCCTTCCGCAGTTTAGGAACTGCCACAGCAAAGGCACGGTCCCCTTTGAACTTATGCTTAGTTTTAAAATGTACAGGCAGCAAGTGGAGTGAGGCTAAAATGGGGGAAATGTGCTCGTGTTTACGTGTTTCAGTTCATAGATGCCAGCGGAGTTTTGTACCATCTGGAGACGGGCAACAGACCTTCTGACCCCCACATACAGTGCATTACAGTAATCCAGCCTATTGGTGACAAAGGTGTAGATTACTGTTTCAAAGGGCTGCCTCGGAAGTACAAAGAAGGTAGGCTACTGTTCAAAATACGACATTGAAGAAACCAGTGCAGACGGAAAGATTTATACAGTAAAAGTAAGTATAAGTGTTGCACAAAAATATATAGTTCAAAGCAATCTGCACAATAAAGCTGTACTGTTTACGCTGAGAGCCTCTGACCAAGTGTCAGTAATTTCCGAGTTGGGAGTGAGAATGGGTTGGGAGGGGACAGAGGAAACTGATGCTGCAGGTGGCCCAGGATTTGCAAGGGTGGTATTAAAACATTTCAAAAGTGCATCTGAAGAGGACTACATTTATGACCCTTGGGTGTTACATAATGTTGATAAAAAAGCTGCCGATGGTCAACCCCAGCCAATAAATAGCACCAACTCTGACATCTTTCCATATGTGCATATGTGTGTATTTTCGGGAGGAATGAAGTATATCTTCTGCCACAGTATAGCCTATAACATTCTCAACACAAGCAGCAACAGTAATTACACCTAGCATTCATGCACAACATAAGTATTCACTTCTTGCATGCTGTTGTTTGCTATACACATAAGACTAATCAATAATTAAAATGCAAAGGCTTACAACTTTGAATTACAAAAGGGGATGGAAAAGGAAAAGCGCTTTAATTAAATTAAATAAGCAGGGCTAACGTTGGCTAACTAGATGAAATAATACAAATGTAAATAAAATAAATAAAAGTGAGTCAGTCTAGAGCCGGGGGCGTGATGCGCCAATAGAGCGAGGGGGAACTGATGCGGCGGGGTGATGCTATGTAGTTATCTTGTTGTATGGGCTTTGGGGCACCCGGGGCACCCCTATGGATCAATTCAATTCAATTTTATTTATAGTATCAAATCATAACATAGGTTATCTCGAGACACTTTACAGATAGAGTAGGTCTAGACCACACTCTATAATTTAAAAAGCAAACAACAATTCCAACAATTACAGTAATTCCCTCAAGAGCAAGCAGTGCGACAGTGGCGAGGAAAAACTCCCTCTTGGGAAGAAACCTCGGACAGACCCAGGCTCTTGGTAGGCGGTGTCTGACGGGCCGGTTGGGGGTGTGATGAACAGTGGCGATAATAGTCACATTAATAATGGAACAGTGACTGGATGTAGCGGGAAGCTGCAGGGTTCAGCAGGAAGCTGCAGGGTTCAGCAGGACGCAGCAGGGCACCGTTGAGCTCAGCAAGGAGTGCAGCAGGACCACGGCGACAGCTGGAACCAGGATCTTGGTGCCAACGTTCTCCAAGGAAATACGCTGGGGGAAAAAACATAAGGACTCCGGGGAAACTCCCCAGAAGCTAGGATTAGTAACTAGCATTTCCGGGACGGGATACACGCAAATAGTAATAGTAATAGTAATAGAGAGGTAGAGGAGAGAGCAGCTCAGTGTGTCAAAGTTTAGCAAGGCGGTGAAGGAGGCTAAACGACGATACTCTGAGAAACTCCAAAACCAGTTCTCAGCTAATGACTCTGCAACTGTCTGGAAAGGACTTAGGCAGATCACCAACTACAAGCCTAAAACCCCCCACTGATTCGATGATCGACACCTAGCCAACGACCTGAACGAGTTCTACTGTCGATTTGAAAGACAAAAGGTCAGTCCTGACACCATCCCCCACGACACCTCCCTACAGCTACAGCCACTGTGCATCACCTCCACCTCACCCACCTCAGCAGGGCCCTGGGCCCCCCCACCAATGCCCTCCTTAAAGGTCTCCACCTCCACCCCCCTACCCACCTCAGTGACGACTCTCTCCATCCACGAGAGGGACGTCAACAGACTCTTTAGGAGACAGAATCCCAGGAAAGCTGCTGGACCAGATGCTGTCTCCCCATCATGCTTGAAGCACTGTGCTGACCAGCTGTCTCCAGTGTTCACAGACATTTTTAACACCTCACTGGAGACATGTCACGTGCCAGCCTGCTTCAAGACCTCAACCATCATCCCTGTCCCCCAAGAAGCCAAGGACCACAGGACTTAATGACTTCAGACCCGTCGCCCTGACCTCTGTGGTTATGAAGTCCTTGAGCGCCTTGTGCTTTCACACCTCAAAGCCATTACCGACACCCTCCTGGACCCCCTGCAGTTTGCCTACAGAGCCAATAGGTCTGTAGATGACGCAGTCAACCTGGCCCTCCACTACATCCTCCGGCACCTGGACTCTGCAGGAACCTACGCCAGGATCCTGTTTTTGGACTTCAGCTCTGCCTTCAACACCATCATCCCGGCTCTGCTCCAGGAGAAGCTCTCCCAGCTTGGTGTGCCTGACTCCACCTGCAGGTGGATCACTGACTTTCTGTCTGACAGGAAGCAGCATGTCAAGCTGGGGAAACACGTCTCCAACTCACAGACCATCAGCACTGGATCCCCTCAGGGCTGTGTTCTTTCGCCCTGCTCTTCTCCCTCTACACCAACAACTGCACCTCCAGTCATCAGTCCGTCAAGCTTCTGAAGTTCGCGGGATCGACACCTTCTCATCGGACTCATCTCTGATGGAGACGAGTCCGCTTACAGGTCGGAGGCTGACCACCTGGTGAAGTGGTGCAACCAAAACAATTTAGATCTCAACGCTCTAAAGACAGTGGAGATGGTTGTGGACTTCAGGAAGAACCCAGCCCCACCTGCCCCCCATGACTCTTCTGTGGCTCCACAATTAACATTGTGGAGTTCTTTCCGCTTCCTGGGAACTACAATCTCCCAGGACCTCAAGTGGGAGCTGAACATCAGCTCCCTCGTCAAGAAAGCACAACAGAGGATGTACTCTCCTGCGGCAGCTGAAGAAATTCAACCTGCCAAAGACAATGATGGTGCACTTCTACACAGCCATCATTGAGTCCATCCTCACATCCTCCATCACCATCTGGTACGCTGCTGCCACTGCCAAGGACAAGGGCAGACTGCAGCGTGTCATTCGGTCAGCTGAGAAGGTGATTGGCTGCAATCTGCCGCCGCTCCAGGACCTTTACGCCACCAGGACTCTGAAGCGTGCTGGAAAGATTGTGGCTGACCCCTCCCACCCCCGGACACAAACTCTTTGAGCCACTCCCATCTGGCAGGAGGCTGAGGTCCATCAGGACCAAAACCTCACGCCACATGAACAGCTTTTTTCCCTCCGCCACTAGCCTTATTAACAAGGCCCGGAAACCACCGTGACTCTCCACCTGGCTCTTCATGCCACTGTTCTTCTGCTCTAATGCTCTTTGCTCTTTATTTATCTATTTTATTTTATTTCTATCTTTATTTTTTAATTTAATACATACTGTGTACATATACTTATATTGTTTACCTATACTTATATTGTTTAATATTACATTTAGAGAATGTGTGATGTGCACCAGCAACACCAAAACAAATTCCTTGTATGTGTCAAAAAACGTACTTGGCAATAAAACCCTTTCTGATTCTGATTCTGATTCTGATTCTGGCTCCCATTCTACTTTTAGAGACTCTAGGTACCACCAGTAACTCTGCATTCTGGGAGCGCAGTGCTCTAGTGGGACAATAGGGTATTAGGAGCTCTTCTAGATATGATGGTGCTAGACCATTTAGAGCTTTGTAGGTCAAGAGAAGGATTTTAAACTCAATCCTGTATTTTACAGGAAGCCAGTGCAAAGAAGCTAATACAGGAGAGATATGATCTCTTTTCTTAGTTCTTGTGAGAACACGCGCTGCAGCATTCTGGATCAGCTGGAGAGTCTTAAGGGACTTATTTGAGCAACCTGACAGTAGGGAATTACAATAGTCCAGCCTAGACGTAACAAATGCATGAACTAGTTTTTCAGCGTCGTTTTGAGACAGGATATTCCTAATTTTGGCAATGTTACGAAGATGAAAAAATGCTGTTCTTGAGGTTTGTTTTAGATTGGCATTAAAGGATATATCCTGATCAAAAAATAACTCCTAAATTTCTGACAGTAGTGCTGGAGGCCAGGGCAATACCATCCAGAGTAGCTATGTCTTTAGATAATGAGGTTCTGAGGTGTTTAGGTCCCAGTACAATAACTTCAGTTTTGTTAGGGTTTAACATCAGAAAATTATATGTCATCCAGGATTTTATATCTTTAATGCACGCTTGAAATTTAGCTAGCTGACTGGTTTCGTCTGGCTTGATTGACAAGTATAATTGGGTGTCATCTGCATAACAGTGAAAGTTAATTGAGTGTTTCCTAATAATATTGCCTAGAGGAAGCATATATAGGGAGAAAAGAATTGGTCCAAGCACTGAGCCTTGAGGAACCCCATGGCTAACTTTAACGTACTTGGAGGATTTATCATTAACATTAACAAATTGAGATCGATCAGAGAAATAAGACTTAAACCAGCTTAGTGCGATTCCTTTAATGCCAACCAAGTGTTCCAATCTCTGTAACAGGATTGAATGGTCAATAGTGTCAAATGCAGCACTAAGATCTAGTAAAACAAGAATGGAGACAAGTCCTTTGTCTGCAGCAGTTAAAAGGTCGTTAGTAATTTTCACCAGTGCCGTCTCTGTGCTATGATGCTTTCTGAATCCTGATTGAAAGTCATCAAATAAACTATTGCTATGTAGAAAATCACATAACTGATTAGCAACCACCTTCTCAAGGATCTTGGATAGAAAGGGAAGGTTAGATATAGGTCTATAGTTTGCTAAGACCTCAGGATCTAGGGTGGGTTTTTTTCAGAAGAGGTTTTATCACAGCTACTTTAAATGACTGCGGTACATAACCTGTTAATAAGGACATATTGATCATATCTAGTAATGAAGTGTTTACCACGGGTAACGCTTCTTTGAGTAATCTCGTTGGGATGGGGTCTAAGAGACAGGTAGATGGTTTAGCTGAGGATATCTTTAACATTAATTGTTGAAGGTCTATAGGATAAAAGCAGTCTAAGTATATGTTGGGACTAGTCGTTATTTCTAGCGACTCTGCGTTTAAAGGTAAACCGTTAAAAGTTGAGGGCAAAAGGTGACGGATTTTATCTCTAATTGTTGTAATTTTATCATTAAAGAAGCTCATAAAGTCATCACTACTCAGAGCTAGAGGAATAGATGGCTCAGTAGAGCTATGACTATCTGTCAGCCTGGCTACAGTGCTGAAACAGAAACCTTGGGTTGTTCTTGTTTTCTTCTATTAATGATGAGTAATAGTTTGATCTGGCCTTTCTTAGGGCCTTCCTATAGGTTTTGAGACTTTCTTGCCAATCCAAACGGGATTCTTCCACTTTTGTGGAACGCCACTTACATTCAAGGTTTTCGCGAGATTTGTTTTAATTTGCGAGTTTGGGAGTTATACCAAGGAGCTAATTTCCTTTGCTTCATCATCTTCTTTTTCAGGGGAGCAACGGAGTCTAAGGTCGTCCGTAGGCAGGTCGTAGCACCGTCTACAAATGTATCAATTTGAGAGGGACTGAGGTTAACATAGAGGTCCTCTGTTATGTTAAGGCATGACATAGAGTTGAATGCTGTTGGAATATCTTCTTTAAATTTAGCTATAGCACTGTCAGATAGGCATCTTGTGTAGAAGCTTTTATCTAATTTAATATAGTCAGGTAGTAAGAATTCGAAAGTGATTAAAGAATGATCTGATAATACCGAATTCTGCGGAAATATTATTAAATCCTCAATTTCAATACCATATGCCAGCACAAGGTCGAGGGTGTGGTTAAAACAGTGCGTCGCCTTGTGCACACTCTGACTGAAACCGATTGAATCCAGTAATGAGTTGAAAGCAGTAGTAAGGCTATTGCTGTCAACGTCCACATGGATATTAAAATCACCTACAATAAGTACTTTGTCTGATTTAAGGACTAAACATGATAAAAACTCTGAGAATTCAGATAAAAATTCAGAATACGGACCTGGAGCCCTGTAAATAACAACGAATATAATTGGCTGTAATGTTTTCCATTTTGGATGTTGAAGATTAAGAACAAGACTTTCAAAGGAGTTATAATTTAATTTAGGTTTAGGAGTAATTAACAGGCTTGCATCAAAGATGGCTGCAACTCCTCCTCCTCGGCCTGAGCCTCTAGGAATTTGAGCATTAATATGACTGGGAGGAGTGGCTTCATTTAGACTAACATAGTCATCATGGCCCAGCCAGGTTTCAGTAAGACAAAATAAGTCAATGTTATTATCTGATATCAACTCGTTTACCAATAATGCTTTAGAAGACAGAGATCTAATATTTAATAGTCCACATCTAATTTTCCTATTTTGTTCTATCGTTGCAGTCGTTTTAATTCCAATTAGGTTGTTAAGTATAGCGCATCTTTTGTTTACCTTTGATTTAACCGATCTGAGTCGGGGAACAGACACCGTGCTTATTAGACTATGAGTGGGTGACTGCTCCAACGGAAGCACAGAGGGGCGCGTAATACTGCACCTCTGATTACTAATATCAAGCTTGGGTTGTCATGGTTTATGTCTGATAAACTCGGTCAGATTTTTTTGATATGAGAGCGGCTCCGTCCCAGGTGGGATGAATGCCGTCTCTCTCCATCAGACCAGGCTTTCCCCAGAACGCCCCCCCAGTTATTCACATAGCCCACATCATTAGCTGGGCACCACCCCGACAACCAGCGGTGGAAGGATGACGTACGGCTGTACATTTCATCATTAGTCAGGTTTGGCAGGGGTCCAGAGAAAACTACTGAGTCCGACATTGTCTTTGCGTATGCACAAAGTGACTCAACATTCAATTTAGTGATCTCCGATTTACGACCATTACCCCCTACGTGAAGTATGATCTTACTGTATTTACGGTTCTTTTTGGCCAGCAGCTCTAGATGGGTTTCTATATCGCCCGCTCTGGCCCCGGGGACACATATGACCGTAGGTACTTTAGCCGCTGGGGCCGTCGGCTTCACATATCGCAGTATAGAGCTCCCAATAACCAGAATTGGCTTCTCAGCGGGTGTATCACTGAGTAGGGAGAACCTGTTAGAGAGGCGAAGACGCTCCGGTTTAGAGCGACCGTCACCACGTGCACTCCCTGGTCTAGATCTAACGCTACGCTTCCCTCGGACAGTCACCCACTCGCCCGGCTGCTCGGGGTCTGCCGGGGGGACAGCTAGCAGAAGCTAAAGAAGCTAGAGAAGCTACAGTATGTTTGTCTGCATTAACTACATGGAGCTGGCTAGCTACGGAAGCATACGATTCTGATTCCATGGTGCGGAGCCGTGACTCAAATTCACTAAGCCTCGCCTCCAGAGCAGCGAATATACTAAATTTATTACATGTATCGTTATCACTAAAGGAGGCAGAGGAATAGCTAAACATTTGACACACAGAGCAAGAAAGAGCAGGAGAGGGAGAGGAAGTAGCCATAATGGCTAAGCTAAAGTAGCTAACAACGTTTTAACAATTGCAAATTCAGCGAGTCAGTCACTGTAAGTGAAACTAAGTATAAGTGCTTGAGTAAAACAATTGTAATTCAAATGCAATCCAGGCAAATAGCCGCTAATTTAAGCAGTAAAGCAGAGTTCAGTAAGTTATTGCCGGAGCAGCAAACTAGCGTTTGTAACACGGGAACACCGGAAGTGACACAATACGCTCACCTTACACGTCAGCACGTCCAGCCAGCACAGTTTACCTCCCACTTAAGATCTAGAGCTGGGGGAGAAGCTGGAGAGGCATAGCATCCAAGCATCAATGAGCCTTACCGGCAATTTCCACCGGGTGCATCTGCGCTGTGTTCCGGGCGCGTGGCGTTCCCTGTGAGCAATCGCTGCCATTCAAGTCAATGCTTGAAATTCCACCAGCTGCACCGTCCCAGAAGCGCGCGTGAAGCGGCTCTCCTCTCCACTAAAGACAGGCGCCAGGTCTATTTTCACGCATTCAGACAGCCAGGCAAGCAAGACTATCCAGTCAATTTACCAAAACACACACCCAAATATCGTATACGTCTCCTCTACAACACCATCGACAACGAGAGATTCATTTTGGAGGTGAAAAAACATAATACGACATAACAGATCCTTTTTATCAGGACAACGCCAGAAAAGAGAAGACATGGAGTTTAATTACGGGAGTGCTTGGAGTGGAAGGTAGATATTAACTTAATAAACACCTGATAGTTCTGTAAAGTACTTGTAGAGACAATATAATCTGTGAGTCGAGCAGCAAGATGCTCCACTTCTGAGACGCTTCCGGTGTGGTATGGCGCGTGGTGTTGCCGTTTTCCTTGGATTAGGTTGGCTCCTAAATCATGGTTGCAGCTGCCGACCTGGTCCTGCTCAGTGACCTGCTACACCCTTCTATGTCCTGCTACGCCCTACTACGCACTGCTATGCCCTGAACAGCTACAACTACTATTTCTAGTCAGAGTTCCATTATCTTTATTGGGACAATATTTGCCACCGTTCATCGTACCCGCTCCTGGCACCGACAGACGCTGCCCACCAAGAGCCTGGGTCTGTCCGAGGTTTCTTCCTAAAAGGAGTTTTTCTTCACCACTCAAGGTTTATGATAGATAGATAGATAGATAGATAGATAGATAGATAGATAGATAGATAGATAGATAGATAGATTTTTATTGATCCCCAAAAAATTTATGGAAATTCCAGTGTTGCAGCAGCAAAATATCAGACACACAGCACACATACAGAATATACCTGAAATAATATGATACAATATACATGAAATAATAATAGGGTAGAATATAAGAACAAATAATTTAAAATATATACAAGCTGGGAAATAAAAATTGTTGAACTAGTATTGATAAAGCTGTAGATAAACCTATTGTGCAAAGTGCAGTTGTGATGTCAATGAGTCTGATACCAGTGTGTCATATATTTTATTGTTTTAACAACTGTATACTACTATCCCTGTATGGATGTGATATTATTTCTATCTTTGTTGTCGGTCTGCCTCAGGTTAAACTCTTTGGAAACATGAACAAATACAAACAATGAATGTCGTAGAACTTTCTTTTATTCTCCAGTTTGACAGTCAGTTATACCGGAAAAAGAACATAAATAAACTACTTTAACGTAGATTTTCTTTAGGGCTTTATTACGTGGTATCGCATCAATGTATAAACTCCAGTACTTCCCGATACCGATACCAGCGTTTTAGGCAGTATCGGAGCTGATACCGATACTGGTATCGGAACACCTGTAGTTGTATTGCCTGTCGTAGGAATGATTTCTTGTGGCGGTCCATGCAACATCAAAGCTGTCGGAGCCTCTTAGAGAAGGTGCTCCTCTGTTGGATCAGTGTGGGGTGAAGAGGGTGGTCGGGGTTATCCATGATAGATAAAAGCTTGTTCAGTGACCTCTTCTCCACCACAGCTTCAAAAGTGTCCTGTTTCCTGATCAGTTTGTTCAGTCTGTTTGTGTCGCTGGCTCCGATGCTGCTGCCCCAGCAGATGGCGGAGGAGAACAGAGCGCTGGCCACAATTGACTGGTAGAAACATCTCCAACATTCTAGTGCACATGTTGAAGGATCTCAGCTTCCTCAGGAAATAGAGTCTGCTCATCCCCTTCTTGTAAACAGCAGTGCTGTTGATTTTCCAATTCTGCCTGTGGTCGATGTTGACACCCAGGTATCTGTACTCCTCAACCATGTCCACATCTCCACCAGGATGCAAAGGGGCTGCAGAGCCGTCCCCTTCCTCCTGAAGTCAGTCACCATCTCTCTGGTCTTATCCACGTTCAGCAGTAGGTGATTCTTACCAGGTCTGTCTGTCAGGTAGTCAGTGATCCAGGAGACTGTCCCTTTATGCCTAAAAGGGAGTTTTTCCTCGCCACTGTTGCACTAAATGCTTGCTCTTGGGGAAATTATTGGAATTGTTGAGTCTTTGTAAATTACGTAGCATTCTGGGGTGGTATTGCTGGTTGGCAATGAGGGTGGTGTAATAATTTGTCTTGGCTTTGGAAAGAGCTTCTTTGTAAGAGATCAGAGACAGTATGGGTTTTTTAGGGGGGCGAGAAAGTCTAGGCTCAGAGACAGAGCAGTGTTGTAGTGGGCTGCCATGGCGCCTACTGTGGTCAGGGTTGTTTTGGTGGTCAAGTGGGTGGCTAACACATTTGTTAGGGCCAGGGGCGCCGTATAGGGGGGAAAAGTTAGGACAATTCCAAGGGCCCATGACTGACAGGGTTAGTTGCAGTCAGTAGATGCGCCAGAACTACAGTGACCACAATGTTGCCAAGTAACATTAAATCAAAATCTGGTTTTCAAAAAAGTAAACAGAGAAATGAGAGAGAGGAAAGACAAAGGAAAGGGTGTCAAACTGTAACCCAGTTTTTCACCAAGAAAGGTGGGTAGCCTATAGTCTGTGAGTGGTATCAACCTGTTGGCTTAATGTCAATAGTGAAATAAGCTGGCTAGCTACAGACTAGTGTTAGCCTACATGGAGCAGGCGATTTGCAGCATAAATAAAGCAGTATTGTTTGTGGATGCTGAGCAGGAGGGGCTGGGAGGAATGACACTGTCAACATATACTCAAGTTCTCAGGTCACCAGACTGCACGTTGTAGGATTCCCTTAGGGTACAGATTTGATCATTGGCAAATTATCAAAGATGTTTTATCAATATTAATAAAGTTATGAATATGGTTATTAATAACTTTATCAAATTGACAAACAATCAAAACGGGGCACCACCCTGCAAGTCAGGGACCAATAATCAAACTGTGTAACAGTCTCATTTCTGTGGTAATCCCCTAAAAAGGAAATAAAGGAAGGGGTGAATCCAAGCACGGACCTGATCGACCAGCAATTGTTACAACCAGTACACAAACAATCACAAGCAACTGCTAATTAAGTATAATAAGATTTATTAACGTCACAATTATCAGTAACTAATCAATAATCCTTCAATAATAAACTCATATACCTTTTTACAATATCACAACCAAAAACAAAGCAAAACAAAGCAGCATGTGTCATGGACACATCTGTGAAAAAGGAGGGGGGGGGTGTCGGAGTGTAGTTCTAAACACCAAAACAACTCCAAAGATGGCTACTCCTGTGAGCTGCACAAAACTATTTAGCCTCAAGAGGGCGGTGGTGGTGCTGCGTGCACGAGGAAGGGCTGAAGAAGCCGGGGGTTGCTAGGCAACATGCACGCTTAGCCAGTATAGTAGCTAGTTCCTGTTTTAGCTCTTGTACGACCGTAAGCAGATTCCCTGCAGATTCCACGTGTGAAACTAGCAGCTTTAGCTTGGGAGCTAAAGCTAGCTTGTGTCCGTGTGTGTGTGTGTGTATGTGTGTGTGTTAGTAAAAGGAACAGAATAAAGGAAGGAAAGAAAAGACACACTCTGATCTCAGTTATCGATAATGACCCAGTTCCCCTCAGCCGCTCAGGTCTGGGCTAACGTGTAGCTAGTTTGGACAGACTGAGACTTTTGGTTTTGCTGAGGAAAACGTCACTCCAGTAGCTAACAGCTGATTTTCGCGACTCTATCACAGACAGTAATTAAAACTCCTGAAAGGAGTGAGTAGCAGATAGCAATTATGGTTTTAACCCAGCTACTTTAACACGACATAAATCAACGAGTATAATGATCAATTTATACATTCACAGAACAGATTAATAATCACATATGGACCAGTACACGATTAAATCAGATCACATTAATGGCAACAAGTGGTAGCGAACCCTTTGCTCATTAATAAACACACTACTTATCTCTTTCCAGACGTAAGCTTTCTTACGGTGTGTTCAGTCCGTTTATTCCTGTCCATCGATTTCCACAGAAATGAAACAGAACGAATTCCTTGGTGCTCGTCAGCAACCACGGAGAAACTTCCCTCCCAAAAAGGCAGAAAGGGGGGTGAGTTTGGTCGACTTTGAGAAGAAAAACGTTGTTTCCTTCTCACTGCAGTTATGAAAAACACTGGTGCGTTTTTCAAGGATCCACCAAAATAAAATCCACTTTCTCCAGAAAATGAAAGTTCAGCACAAGCGCTTGCGCGCCTCCTTTCAGCAACGGGAGTTGCAAATGAAGACGAGGGAGTTTCCTAGGGTCAGGTTATTTATAGGTTAAGACCCACCTGCTGTGTTTATGGTCCCGCTGAACCAATAGGAAGACTTGAAACTCTTGAAAGTGTCGAGACTACAATTCTGTAGTCCTTTGACTTCCTGCCAGTTGTGAGGCTTGTCCCTTCTGGCTGGGACTTTCGCATAGAGGTGTGAATTAACCATGCTTTGGAGTTTACATACAGGCCAAGATTCCTTTGTCTTGGCCATATGTTCCTTTGTCTCTGAGCCCATGTGTGTCCTGTATACAGAGGTCAGTTTAATCTGAGGCCTTTTGGTTAAAATCAGGTTTAACCAGACTCTTGGTCCCCAACAACGTGTTGTTTGTTTTGATGATGACGACGCTGTGGGGCGGAGCATAGCTCAGGCAGTATGGTAGTGATGGCATGATCGGAGTAAACAAACTTGCATCAAGTAGCCCTGTGCACATAACGAGGACGACGTAGGCAATGCAAGCTGGAGCGACGTAGCAGATGACGCTGAGAAGTTGCAGTGAGGAATATTTTAGGAGCACCATTTTCAGCAGTGCAGAGAGGTAGTGGCCAACACTAACGTTAGCTATAATAGTTAGCTATTTGCTTGAGCCGGGAACAGGGCTAAAAGAGCTCTACAACAAACAGATGTGCCTGGCCAGTCGGTGGAAGTTAACAGAAGCTAGCCGGCGTAAGCAAACAGCTGACCAGGTGTCTCAAAGCTACCAAGTGATCGGCGGAGACAGGGAGCACATGTACTTGAAATAGTCCGGTAGTTATGGCAGACAAAGGTCCAGTCGGAGTTTGGATGGAGAGTCCACTTAAGTCCACTGTGGTCTGAAGGGATAATCCTCGCTAGATCACTAGCTAGCGGTAGTTGGGAGGTTGACAGCTAACGTTAGCCAGCTGAAACTAACAGTCGGTCAACAGTGAGTAATGTACGTTACACAGGCCGGCAGCAGCACAGAGTCCAGAATTGATGAGTCAAAGCAGGGGATAGAAAGGTGTTGAGAAAGACCAACACCTAATCTAAAATTTAAGTTACTTAATTTACTCGAAAAATAAACAAAAAATATGAATTTTGCGGATTGTGAAGTGGCGAAATTCACACCAGGGTCCTCACGTTCCACAGGGTTAGGGTTAGGATTGGTAAATTTCAGGTTAATGTTGCTGTGGCTTGGAGGTAGAGTGGTTGCTCCTCAACCACAAGGTTGGTGGTTTGATCCCAGGCTCCTCTGGATACATGTCAAAATGTCCTTGTTGTCCGGATGCTGTATGTACAACTCCATTTTCATTTCATATTTTATTGTAGGTGTGTCAGCTTTCTGATACAGAAATAACCTCATTGGGTAATGCCCAATGAGGTTATTTCTGTATCAACCTGTACCTTAACTTCATAATGAGCTTTGGATTTTATGATAGATGCATTTATGAACTTTGGACAGGGCCAGGCTAGCTGTTTCCCCAGTCTTTATGCTAAGCTACTCTAACCATATTCTGGCTCCAGCTACATAATTCACTCACAGACATGAGATCAATATCAATCTTCTAATTTCACTCTTGGATCAAAGAAAAGAAACATATTTTCCAAACTATTGAACAATTCCTTTAAAAGATGTTACATGGCCTTTGATGAATGTCTTTCTCTTCCATTTTTTTAAATCTCTAAAATAAAACTGGGAAATTAACAATGATAAGAGGACTGGATAGTGTTCTGGGGTCAGTTAAGGAGTGCTACTTGTCTCATGCATCCACTGCGCCTGTGGGTATATAATGCTGACAGCTTCCTCTCTTTGTATATTATAGATACAGACTGTGTAAAAAATTACTTCTGCAAGAAAAGTGTTGAATTAAAAAGTGACCTTTTCCATTAATCAAATTTCCTGCCCGAGGGACGCCGTCCTGTTGCTACCCAGTTCCTCTAAAGCAGCTCTATTAGCATCCTGCTATAATGGAACCCAGAGGACACCTCAGGCCTGTTGAGCAGCTCTCTGCAGTTAGCCAAATGAGAGGCAGAGGCAGGTATGGAAGGCTCTGTGTGCTCTGTGCTGTGCTATTGTTATAAGAAACACAATACAGCTATTTCTTATAATGATGTCAGACTTCAGGGCCAATTAACCCAATAGGGGCATTGGGGCAAAAGCAACCCACTTTATCCTGAATATAATTAAGTTCCTGAGTGACTGAAGATTGGTGAAATAAATATAGCAGAGCTCTAGAGTGCAACCAATCGCAAATCGCAAATGCGACCAAAATTTGTAAGGGTGCGACTAAGATTTTTCCTAGGTCGCACCGGTGCACCTAACGTCCTCGCATCCGCTGCCTCTCCACAAACGAAGCGATGTCGTTTATAGCGATATGGTTTAATGTTGCGTTACATGACCCATTCCTTCTGTAAAGGCGTGCCTGTGTTTAGATCTCTCCTCTGCGCAGCCCCTCCCCCATTCACTCACACATGGGCCGGCTCACCTGCAACATGGAGAGACACAGCGCCGCCGGTCCACATGCTGACATTCGTCTACAGTTTTAATTGTTATTAACACAGCTGTATATTGTTAAGTATGAGAGGGAAACCTGTATTGGTACCAGTGTTTCCGCTGGTAACTATCTGTTATTGTGGCCGCCACGGCGAAAAACCCATAACAAGTTATTGAATGGAACTAACTTTAGTTCGTTGAGTAATAGCGTGTGAGACGAAGCCTGTTGGACCTGGGCGAGAGATGTGACCCATGGCCACATTATCATAGTTCATAAAAATGCAGCGCAGTGACTATACAGACAATTCATAGCCTACACAAGATGTGTGTAACGCCGCTGACCCGCATTCGACCCGTGCTGGACCCATTCATAATGATTCAGCCGTCCGTCACTCTGTGAGTAGAATACGCTTCAGTCCATCGTACTCCCCCTCTCACCCTATATGAGCTACTGGGCTATCAGGGTCTGTTATTGAAAACAAGTGAAGGAGCTTTCTCAGAGATATATATTTTTTAAATATATCCCATGCTATTTATTTCAGATAATTTACATGTGTTGCAGCTGTATATTTTCCAATTAGGAAGGAAACCCTGTCTTTGCATTTTATTTTAATCACATCTGTTTTAATAAAAGAGCTTGTGAAAAGTGGCTTTGACTTAAAACTGAACATTTAGCCCACTTTGTAAAAAAATATAAATTAAAGATAGAGATACAGTACAGTGCAGGCCAAAAGTTTGGACACACTTTCTCATTCAATGCGTTTCCTTTTTATTTTCATGAATATTTACACTGTAGATTCTCACTGAAGGCATCAAAACTATGAATGAACACATATGGAATTATGTACTTAACAAAAAAGTGTGAAATAACTGAAAACATGTCTTATATTTTAGATTCTTCAAAGTAGCCACCCTTTGCTTTTTTATTAATAAGGGACAAAATTCCACTAATTAACCCTGACAAAGCACACCTGTGAAGTGAAAACCATTTCAGGTGACTACCTCATGAAGCTCATTGAGAGAACACCAAGGGTTTGCAGAGTTGTCAAAAAAAGCAAAGGGTGGCTACTTTAAAGAATCTAAAATATAAGACATGTTTTCAGTTATTTCACACTTTTTTGTTAAGTACATAATTCCATATGTGTTCATTCATAGTTTTGTTGCCTTCAGTAAGAATCTACAATGTAAATAGTCATGAAAATAAAGAAACACATTGAATGAGAAGGTGTGTCCAAACTTTTGGCCTGTACTGTTTATATTGTGTATCGCCCTTCAGCCGAAAAATACAGAGATATGATTTTTAGTCCTGGACTAGTGGAAGATCTCATAAGAATCAGTGTGGAGGGGCCCAGCTTGGAGAATGTTGATGCTAGGGAGTGTGGAAAGCTGGTTTAGCCAAGGCCAAAGGGGAAGAAGGCCAAATTACAGGTGTTGGCCATCTGAGGGGCATTTGACAGCAAGGGGGTAAAAGACTTATAAGACGCTATAAGACTTTGATTACAGTATAATTGTGCTTCAAATAAAAAAAAAATATTTACCAACTCCTTATCCTTTTTTTAAAATAATTGACATTGATATATGAATGTATATGGAGTGTGATAAAAAGGTGACCTTGAAATTGTGGCGTTAATGGCGACACAAGGAAAAATTTGTGTGCACTTAAATTTTGTGCTGGTGCACCTAAATAAAAAAGGTTAGGTGCGACCAAGGCAAAAAGTTAGTCTGGAGCCCTGTATAGTATATATTTGTAGACTAGTTTGAACGTAAATTCTATCTTAGGTCGGAGTTTACGCACTACTAACATTTTAAGGGTTGCACCAGCTGAAATAAATCTTACACCTAGCCCTTAGTAGGTGTAAAGTCGGTTGTCATGGCGTATCATTGGCCATATCGTTGGTGGGATAACTTGGATGATCAACCTGCTGTTTTGCGTCGGCAACACGCTCTTGGGGATAGATTACACCCCTTGGATAACTATGATGATTTTGATTATTACTTTCCACGAGTGGAGATACAGTGGATTACACCTGCCGGCAGCAGACTTGGGTTAGATAATCTTAATTAACAGCTACTTAACACCCTAACTTAAAGGCAAAACTTCAAACAGAAAGATGTCAGCTGTGATCGGATTGAAATCAGCTTTTTGCCACTTAAAGGGCCATCCCGTCTATCAAAACAAAAGATACTCAAAACTGGAATGGGAACAGAAAATAAAGTCCACTTTTTGGGAGGTTTAATAAAAGACTAGTCTATATCCATGACATTCCACCGGGATTGCTCCGGTGCCGCCGGAAATTCTGCCAGAAATCACTCTTTTCGGACGGATGTCCGTTACCTTCATCTTTCTTTGTGTTGGTGTTCTAAACTCCGGTGGATTTCTGAGGACTATGGTTAACTGCTCCTCAGATCTCTGCAGGGTAAATCCAGACAGCTAGCTAGACTATCTGTCCAATCTGAGTTTTCTGTTGCACGATAAAAAAAACTTTTGAACGTACACGTTCCACCAAAACAAGTTCCTTCCTGAGGATATTTTGCAGAGGCACTGTGGCTTCATCTGGCGCTTAGTGCCGCCCATGATGATTGTGATTGATTTAAAGAAATTGCCAATAAACCAGAGCATGTTTTTCTCCCATCCCGGAATGCTGTGTGGACTAGCCAGACCTTCCTCTGCAACGCTGTGGAGGAAGGTCTGGCCAAGTGAGACTAATAGACTGATATTTTCCCTTAATGGCAGATTTATCATTTTTCATTTAATTATTAATTGGTTTGTTAGTGGTACTACATTTTTTGTTTTGTGGTGTGCACACAGATCATGTAATGATATTCTTTAAAAGTCAGTTTCTTCCAGTCAATTGTTCAGGTCTGCCTTCCAAATAATGGACGGAGATTGTTAGATCCCTGCAGAGCAGTGGATATTATATTAGGATGGAAGGCCTATTTTAGGCTGTAGAGCCTGGTCTTCTGTCTGTTCTAAAGGTTTGGGCCTGAGAGAGAGTGAGGAGGTGGAGGTGTATGAGAAACATGCAGCAAGTAGTGAAGAGTTGAAGGTCAATCTTTGATCAGCAGCCTTACATATGCCTACCATACACTAGAAGACTTTGAACAGACTTTGAAAAGACTAAAGTCTGACACCATCTCACATCTAACGTTAAAGACTGTCATAATATGTAAAGACTGGGGATCTTGCACGGTCAGGGTTTGAAAAATGTAACCGAGCTAGCTAGCTACCGCTAGCGTTAGCTGGTAACTTGAGGAAAAGTTTGCAGATTTTCTGTTCTGCCATACATGCAGATGAATGGGGGCAGTACCCGGAGGTCTGCGTTTATCCGCCGGTAAAACTCCTGTTAGATGACGCGCTTCAGAAGCATTGAAAATCAGCAATTTTTCCCCGACTCTAGCCGTTTGCTGCCTTCTGTTTATTGGCTGGAGGGAGCGTACCCATTGGTTGTTGACAATGTTCACATGATTTGTAACTTCACTGCCAACACTTAAAACTTACGATAATATCAAACACATTTTGTCGGAACATCAAGACGGGAAAAAGACTGACTGGGAATGAGTTTTATGACCACCTTACACCAAACCATTGAGACCACGGGAGCACCCCGACTCCAGCAAGACTCAGGATTTCGTTCCGATATTGGAAATTAGTCTGCGACAGCGGAATCGCTTGAAAAGTTGTTTGGTGTAAGGTCGGCATTAGTCTACAGCTGTGTGCAAAACACTGGGCAGGAAGGAGAATCATTGGATGTCAAACAACCATGAGCTTAATGCTGAAAGGGAAATCAACAATTGAGTGGTGCACAGAGAACAACCTACTGCTCAGCGTCATCAACATCAAGGAGCTGATCATTGATTTTAGAAAAACAAGGAGGGGAAGACACACACCCCTGTCTACATTGGTGGAGCTGGTGAACAGTTTTAGGGTTAGGTTTCTAGGAATAAGCATCACAGAGAATCTGACGTCATCTCAAATTTCCATCTTGTCTTGAGTCTTGAATTAATTCTGATGAATGTGCCCCTCTAATTGAGTCACCCCCATCCAGACAAGACTGACAGGTTGAGGTTGAATTTTCAGACCTTTTATTAGTCATTATGCTACAATATGACAGAGTTCTTATTCTTGGTGGTTTATTATCCATTATTGTTGCCCCTCTTCATCCTTTTTTTTTTTTTAACCTCTGATTTTACCAAACTTTTAGATTATTTTATATTCAGTGTGGCAAGCATACCAGCCATTACAAATGACATCGACTTGACCTAGTGCTCTTTTAGTTTCTGTGTGAAAGATTTGACTTTGGTTGATTTTTTTGTTTCTGATTATAAAGTAGTGCTTTTCCAGGTTCCATTCCTCTCTCCTGACCCCAAACCCCCGACAGCAAATTACTCCACCCGCATTAATACACTCTCTGTTCCTCGTTTCTGTCCAGATTATACTGTCTAAAACAATTTTTTACTACTCACGAACACCATAGAAAAGCTTGTCAGTATTTTTAACAGCTGTTGCACGAATATTTTTAGATTCTGTAGCTCCTGTCAAACACAAAAAGTCTAAATCTTCTCTCAAAGATCAGTGGTATTTATAAACGTGGCGTACGCACAAAACGGGGCTGATAATGTGCGTACGCCACTTCACACGCAAAGGTTGTGATTTATAAAAAAACAAACTTGACGGGAGAATGTGCGGAACTCATGTCAGACTGCATAAAGTAAATGTGGGAAGAACGATTACTCGTAATATTATTAAGTATTGATGCCTCACGCACGTTTTAGCTCCATATCATCCACGTTATCATGAAGATTAAATCCAACAGTGCTCTTTGCACTTGTACTGAGTGATAGTTGTTCCATAAACACTTTTAAAATCCAACGCAAATCTTGCACAGGAGGAGGAGATGGCCCGACTGCATGGAATACAGGATGGCATCAAATACCCTAGCATTAGATAACAGCATAACACAGTGTAAATAACTAAGTATCTTTAATACTGTGCATTTATCGTAAAATGTCAAAGTCTGGAAATGCTGCCGTTAAACTCATGCACAATCATTGCACTTAATGTATGTATATCTATATATATAATGGATATAATCTAATTCTGTTAAATCTCATCCTATAGGTCTGGTATATCGCTGAGTGCTATAATGCCTGCCGTTTTGGAAGGTATTATTAATATAGGTAGTAGATACATCAGGTTTCCCTACACTGCGCGGAACAGGCCAAAATTAAAATGCAATTTGCAGCAATGCCCGGTTTGCCGAATGTAATTGCCGTAATTGACTGCACTCATATTGGTATAAGGGCTCCATATGAAAACAAATTTGTTTACGTTAAAAGAAAGCATGTCCATTCTATTAATGTGCAAGTCATATGTGACGTTAACATGACCCTCACAAACATTGTGGCACGCTGGCCAGGCTCAACACATGATTCCTTTATCCTGACAAATAGCAGTGTAGGGAATAGACTACAGACAGGCGCAGGACGTGGTGGCTAGTTAACATTTAGAAATTGTAACAATTTCTCCTGATGTTGACTATAATTATGTTTTAATTATAACCTGTATGTGACAGTGACTACCCCCCCAGACACTGGCTCCTTACCCCATTTTTGAACCCGCAGAACGCAGAGGAAATGCACTACAACAAGCTCCACTCTTGTGCGCGCTCGGTCGTGGAGCGTGCCATCGGCCTGCTGATATGCAGATGGCGTGCTCTGGACGCATTAGGCAGTCTTCTTTACCACCCGGCAAAGGTGTGCGCAATTATCAGGGCGTGTGGTGTTCTGTACAATGTGGCCCTCCTGACCTCCTCCCCAACATTGTGACCCCGAACCACAGCCCCCTGCCCGACAAGAGGCCTATGTGTGTGGATGTGGGGATGTCATGCGGCGTTTGTAAGAAAGATAAGAAAGGTTCAAGGTTCATTTTTTAACAACATCTTTTAATAATTGTGCAATTTCTTGTATTGCTTGTTTCATCTACTGTAGCCCATTTTAAATGAGGTTGATGGCGTTTATTGTGTCTCGCTGTAGCTGCAGGACGACGTCAGTGAGCACCCAGACCACTTCCATGCACACGAGTGACGAGGTGCACCGCTGATAGGAGCCAGACGCTGTGCAGCTGCAGAGGACACCTCAAAGTTTCTCTCCTCGTAGAGAACCTAGTACCCTATTGTCCCTCTAGAGCACTGCGCTCCCAGAATGCAGAGTTACTTGTGGTTCCTGGAGTCTCTAAAAGTAGAATGGGAGCCAGAGCCTTCAGCTATCAGACTTCTCTCCTGTGGAACCAGCTCCCAATCTGGGTTCGGGGGGCAGACACCGTCACCACATTTAAGACTAAACTGAAAACTCTCCTCTTTTGATAAAGCTTATAGTTAAGGAGTGAGTAGTTGCAGTGTACGCCTAGCCCGGCGGGGCAGGGTGTATAGTTACAGACACAGAACCCCTGCTTTTCTCTGCTTCTCTTTATAGTCATCAGATTTACCTTTCCTATAATCAATAATATAGTGAGATTAGAGGCAGGCAGGCCAGTACAGCCCGATCCGGTTGGGGAGAGTTCTAGCCTGATCAGGCACCTCTTAACCTGCCTCTATTATTATTTTATACTGCCGGGGAAGTTCCTTCCTTCTTATGACACAATGAGCTGCGCTCTCTTTTCTTTATTTCCTTTTATGTGTATCCTGTCCCAGAAAAGCTTGTTACTAACCTAGCTCTGGGGAGTTAACTCCCCGGAGTCCTTATGTTTCTTCTTGGCAGAGCTACGCTTTGCAATTCCCTGCAATGTCCGGCTACATCCTGCTGCGTCCTGCCGCGTCCACTGCGTCCACCCATGCTGCTCTGCTGTGCCACGTTACATCCTGTAACGCCCTGCTGTGCCCAGCTATGACATGAACTACTACGACTACCATTGTAGTCACTGTTCCATTATCTTTATTGTGACTATTACGCCACTGTTCATCATAACCCCAACTGGTCTGCCGAGCTTTCTTCCTAAAAGGGAGTTTCTCCTCGCCACTGTTGCAGTAGCCACTGCTAATGCTTGCTCTTGGGGGAATTATTGGAATTGCTGGGGCTTTGTAAATTATAGTGTGGTCTAGACCTACTCTATCTGTAAAGTGTCTCGAGATAACTCTAGTTATGATTTGATACTATAAATAAAATTGAATTGAATTGATTGCCCCCCCCCCCTCTCTTAGCCGGCCAGTTGAATCCTCCCCAGAGTGATATGAAGAATTCCTTCATTACTTTAATAGCAAAATAGTGCAGATTCTGCAGCACATTAACACAGAATTCAAAGAGGTTAATGTTCATTGAAAATCTCTTTGTGAACCCTGGAACACGCTGTTGCACATTAAAAATCATTCACCTGCCCTTCAGGCCACATTTACCTTGCTACGTTTTGGTTTAAAAAGTATTATCTTTTGTTACGTTTCCCCCTCTCATTCCTCCTGCTCTAGCGTTTCCGAGCCTCTAAACCGGAGACATTTGGAAACAAAACTCCACTTAAAAACCAAAACGTAGCAATGTAAATGTAGCCTCACTCTGCATTGCCACTTGATTTTTAAAAGCAGTATTTCAGATGGTTGGTCTGGATATTTTAGCTGTCATTAACCGCTGTCTGTCTACAAGCAGTTAGACCTCTCTCTTCTCTAAACTGCCATTTCTATACAAGATCTTGGAAAAATGCCTCCACTCAATTAAATTCTTTTATGAACAACAATCTAATTATTTTACTATGCACAGCACTAGGACTACTCTAGTCAAGGTCTCCAATGACTTACGGCTTGTTGCTGACACAGACCTGTAGCCTACTCCATTTTAACTCTTCTTGACCTCAGCACAGCCTTTGACACAGTGGACCATAATGTCTCAATAAGCCATCTGAGAAACTTTGTTGGCATCATTGATGAAGCTCTGGGGTCCATTCTTCGTACATTGCTTAAAACATCCGAGATCAAATGACACATCCTAGATTATATCATTGTGTTAATCATGATCTGGCAAATTAGGTTCTTCGAACACACTGCCGTATATGATTAGTATAGCTGGATTGAGTTAGTGAGATAATTGCGCGTTCATGCGCTTGTTTAAAAGGGGAGATGTATCGATAGCAGAAACATTGATCAGCAACGCAGCTATTGGCTGCTCACCATGGCCAAAGAGCGCGCTCAGTTTTTCAACGCAGGAGAGCAAGAACTATTACTGGAAGGGTATGCTGAGTTTGAAACAATAATTAAAACGCCAGGGAACACCTCAAAGTCTGGAAAAGCCAGGAGAGAAGGCTGGCAAAAAGAAGCAGACAAATTAAATGCGTAAGTGTTTCAAGTTATGGTTATATCACCTATTACCATATATATTCTTGTATTTTAATAATTTCCTAATTGCTTAATGTCAGAGCCAGCTCAGGACCCACTAGAACATGGGAACAAGTAAAAGTGAAGTACAAGAATATTCTTCTAACTGGTAATCTTTTCTACTTCTACTGTTTAGTCTCTTTTACCCAAAAACATGTTAAATGATGTGTTTGTCTGTTTATAACAGCAACCAAGAAAAAGGCGGAGCATAAAAAAAACAGGTGGTGGTCCTGCACCCCCACATTATACCCCGGCAGAGGAGCTGGCCCTTGGGCTAAATAAGAACCGACCCATTGTGGAGGGCATCCCTGGGGGCAGCTCTTCCTTAGACCTAAAGCCAGGGACCAGTAACTGCAACACCTTAATTACAGGTAAATGAGTTTTAAATCATCTTGCTACAGTGTAAATAATGTGTTGCTGCTTTAAATTAAGTATGTCTATAATCCAAATGGCTGGTAAAGTCATTTCAACAGATAAATATTGAGTCAATTGCTTTGATTTGTGAACGTGAAAACTGCATAACTTAATGTACAAATGTTTTGCAATATGTTATTGATCATATTTTTTCCTAGTGTAGTTCATTGTAATGCCATTGTGTTCTCCTCTTTTGTGTAGTTTTACATAATACACCAACACTTTTACCTGTTCCCAAGAAAGTGGTGGCTGAAATATGTGCAGTAAGTGGACTTTTTCTAACTTTACATCAAAAGGAAAGAAAGTGCAACACTTTGTAATACCCATTTTATTACAGGACAGTGAAGAAACCCTCTCAGATGATAAAGTACTTATGTGCATAAATAACTTTATTTTATTTCTAGTTGTGTGCATATTATTTCTGACTGCAATATGAGTTGCAGGAGGAAACGCCTACAGACAGGCCTACAGCACAAAGTGATACAGAGGTGGGCAGTCTACTTTTCCTTTTTATTTCTGTTGCATGAGGCTTGTGTTCATTTTTCTTCTTTTTTTTTAATGGCACAGGGTGATATCCGTACCCTATATAAACGGAATCTTCAACAGAAAATTGAGTATTTTGACCTTAAAAAACAAAAATTAAGGGGAAAAATAGAACTTGACACCTTAAAGAAGACAAAACTGGCACTAGAGATTGACTTGCTTCAAAAGGAACTTCAGAGTAAGTGCTAAAACACTCTTTTTCACAAAGAGTACTATTGCTAACCTTGGATAACAGTATATACAATACAGGCCAAAAGTTTGGACACACCTTCTCATTCAATGCATTTCCTTTATTTTCATGACTATTTACATTGTAGATTCTCACTGAAGGCATCAAAACTATGAATGAACACATGTGGAATTATGTACTTAACAAAAAAGTGTGAAATAACTGAAAACATGTCTTATATTTTAGATTCCTCAAAGTAGCCACCCTTTGCTTTTTTTGGTAACTCTGCAAACCCTTGGTGTTCTCTCAATGAGCTTCATGAGGTAGTCACCTGAAATGGTTTTCACTTCACAGGTGTGCTTTTGTCAGGGTTAATTAGTGGAATTTTTTCCCTTATTAATAAAAAAGCAAAGGGTGGCTACTTTGAGGAATCTAAAATATAAGACATGTTTTCAGTTATTTCACACTTTTTTGTTAAGTACATAATTCCACGTGTTCATTCATAGTTTTGATGCCTTCAGTGAGAATCTACAATATAAATAGTCATGAAAATAAATAAAAAAACGCATTGAATGAGAAGGTGTGTCCAAACTTTTGGCCTGTACTGTATTATTGCAGGCAAAAGATGACCATCACTGGCTTTTCAAGACAAACAATAATTGAAATAAAACTCAATGAACTAAGCATGTTGTCTTGTCTTCTATTATTCATTTAATGAAGGTTTTTGTGTGTAAAAAAAAATCAAAAATGGTGTTCCACAATTCTGTCCCGTGCAGCTCTGCCACTAGGTTGGTCCAAGTGCACTGGCTGGAGGTCATCATCAGGCTGCACCTCCACCACAGGGGTCCTCTCCTTTCTGATGGCGGCAATATTGTGGAGGATGGAACATGCAACAATAATGTCACAGGCCCTGTCAGGTGCAAACCTCAGACCCTTCAGACACTGAAAAAATGCAGCAGGTCTTGAGCGGGGTCTGAACAGAGAAACAGGTTAACTACAGGAGCTCTAGCGACAACAGGAAACTTGACACGAACAAAGTAAACTGAGCCAAGCTTCCACACTGGTGGATGTAACGATCTGGCGCCAATGGTGAGATCAGCCTGGGTATATGTACTGCAGAGGTGAATCATGGAATAGGCCGCAGCTGTGCAGGTAGAATGGATCGAACGACCACGCCTCTTGACCTACTTCCGTGAAGCCACGCCCCTTGACATACTTCCAGGTAGAGTCATCACAGAACAGACAGAAACGCCCTTGTGGGCGTTTCTCAATACCAAGAATGCAAACTACGGACTTGTGTTCTTGGGGAGAACGTTCTTGCTGGTTGTTCTTGGAAGAATTAACTCACAAGTTCACAAGCACAGAAAACGCTGTTAACAGTTTGAGACGATGCCTTCTTCCTGTTATTGGTCAACACCCCCAGCACAGAGGCTACCTGCAAGGCTCCAAAATAACAGCTAGATATAAAAAACACTTTGTATTAAAACAATCTCCGGACAAGAAAACCTCATAATGCTACAACTATTGCAATAATATTGAAAAATAAAACTAATTGAGCTTTAATTTTATTGTTTATGGTTTAGCTCAAACACCCCTTACTTATTCAAAAGAGTGGAACGCGATCCCTACTATTATTAGTGTATCAGTTTAAGTCAGTTTAAATAAAATAAAAATAGGCATATGCTATGTGTTCCTATTAGTATTATGTGGAATTATCATTTCTATATTATTGTAGTGCACTGTATATGCCCAGGGAGATGGAAATTAGAAGGTTGGTGTCTCCCCTTTAGTCTACATAACATGTCATAGCATGTTACCACTTTATGTACAACTGTACATTTATCATACAGACTGAAACTCAATTTCTAATAAATCAGAAAACAAATAGACCAAAAATATGAACTAAATACAAAATATAATGTAGGCTATAGCCTATGGCATAATTTAAACAAGTCTCCCGAAGAGAAACGGGTATATCTCATATAATATACAGTCTATGGCAGTGTCCGAATTACGTGGGAGCCAGAGGGAGCCGAGCTCCCATAGAGTGAGGACTGGCTCCCATGAAAGCACCAAAGTCAAAAATCTGAGGGGGTCTCTCATATCTGAAGGCGTCTGCCATATGTGGCATTGTAATTTAATCTTAATCAACGCTCATCCATCCCTGTGCGATCTCTTACCATTAAAGATGTTAAATTAAAATATTGGCTACTCGGACGTAGACCTGAGCCTACCCTACGCTCATGAACGCAGCATGACTGCACTTCACCACCACACTACGTGAGCAAACCGCATACAATCGATTTCACAGCACTTGCAAGTCCGAAGAAGTGATCTTGCTTTTGTCATTAGTTTTGTTTTCAATAACTTTGTAAACAGTGGCAGTAAGCCAACAGCTACGTGCAAGGTGTAACGTCGGACTTCATCAGGCATCTCAAAACGCACCCAGGCAGGTCAGTCACTCACACGCTAATGTGAAAGAGACGTTATTTAGCATATATCGTCACATGTAACGAGCTAAGCATCTCTAAGTGTTGTGCTAATGCTGGGAACAGGTAAATTATATATTTATAGTTAGTAGTTGCTGAGGCTCAGACATCCATGGCGCACAGGAGGCAGGACGCACTGATCCATCTCCCCAGGAACAAACGCTGTGTCGGGGGGGGGGGGCAAACTCATGTGATGCGTCATTGATCCCGTGGATAATTTGTAGGCTATTAAGTGAACAAGGTGTACCCCCCTCCACCAAACACTGGGTCTTAATTCTGCACATATTTGTGTTACTGTAGTCCTATTTACTATTTCATTATTTCATCCATGCGTGGCACAGCGGATCCGTGCGCACCGTCACCTGCCGTGGAGACGCTGGCCTCACTAACCTCTCCTCCTCTGAGTCGGGTCTCTCTTGCGCTGGACTCAGTTTCACTGAGCGTACTAACACTTAGAAAATAAATGGCATTACATCAGTGAGTTCAAACTGTTTATTGGGCCTCATTCACCAACCGTTCTTACGAAGAAATGTGTTCGTAAACCCTTCTTACGAACGTTTTACGAAGATTCTGGCATTCACTAATGTTTTCTTAACTTGGATTTGTTCTTAGCTAAGAACAAAATCTATGAACACTGAAAAGCACTCTTACGCACATTTGAGTGATGACAATTTGCTCCAAATTGCTTACTGCATTTTATTTAATTCTACAGTCGTTTACAATGATAGTATTGTAGGCTACTGTAATGTATTTCTGATCATATGTTGAAAAAAAATCATATTATGCAAAAACAACACTAACACTACAATTTACATCAGCAATTAAACGGATTAAATCTTGCGTTATTTGGTGATTGATCGCTATTTATAGGGCCAAAATGCAGTGGTAGAATGTAACAAAGTACAAATTCTTCGTAACTGTACTTAAGTACATTTTTCACGTATCTGTACTTTACTTAAGTAGACTCAATAGTGCATAGCCTACTTTTGACTTTTACTTTGTTACATTTTGCAGCAATTATCTATACTTTTTACTCCAGTACATTTCTACAATGTTCCGTTACATTTTCTGATCAGTTTCCCCCCTGCCAAATGGTCTTCTTGACCGTCACACATTTGTCTCACCAGTGAAGTTTGGTTGCCATAGATATTGTATATATGGGTTGCCATAGATACTGTATATATGGGTTGCCATAGATACTGTATATATGGGGCACCGCTGATCCAAACCGGCTCCGCTGCTGCAGAGCCCGGGCGCAGCGCCGCTGACCCTCGGTAATACAGCCTCCGGTAAAAGTGAAAATGAAAAAGTTTGTTTTTTTATTCCCGTTTTTAAATCAAAGTTGCTATATCTATTTCTCACCACAGCGTCGTTTACTCCTCCGCCAGGCTGTGTAAGACGCGTTTATATCTTATTTATTTGGCTGGACCTCTTCACATCTCCCTATTTGCGCTGCTTCACACACTTTATTTGCTTACTTGCATGGTTAAAGAAAATAAAATACATCCATGAATAAAACCAACCGCATTCCGATTCTAACAACATATTTCCGTTTTATGCTGGTTAGGATAGGAACTTTTTTTAAAAGCCAGGCCTTGTTTGTGGTTGTGGACACCTTCTACTTTTACTAAAGTAAATGTCTCTGGTTATTTGTACTTTTATTTAAGTACTGAGATTCAGTACTTCCTCGACCGCGGCTCCGACAATCTCCGAAAACCTGTCTCCCAGGAGGTGCACAGGAAGTGTCTTGTCCTTATATGGGAATTTTTGGGGCGTTTTCTTATGCAAATTAGGAACAACTGGCACGCGCTTGCAGTTTGAAGACGTGGGATTCATCAATCCTAAGAACACAGATGCGAACAAATCTGCTGTTTAAGAACACGTCATGAATCCGACGTAGACTTTTCTTAGGAACCTTCTTAAGAACATATTTAAGAGAAAACTGGTGAATGAGGCCCATTGTGCGTAATTTGGACTGACGTTGAGATGCATGTTGTTCTGTAACTGGTGTGGCGCTGCCACTATTCTCTTGATTTCCACTTCGACATTAGACATTTTTTTGAATGAAAGAGACGTTACATTTAGAATATATGATATCATCACAGGTAACAAGCTAACCATGGCAAAGTGTTGTGCTAATGCTGGGAACAGGCACATTGTATCTTTATAGTTGTATCCATATAATGTGACAGACTTAGGTTAATATTTCACCAGGTCTGAGGGCTAGAGGGATGTGTTAAGTAGACCCAATAAAGTTATTCCACAACTGATTTTAATACTGTACTGTCTGGACATGCTTTGAATTCATAAGATTTATGGGAAAGATCAGATGGCCAGAGACTTGACTTGGACTCGTGGCAAAAGACTCTGCTGTGTGCATACTGCGCAAAAGCGCCACTCACGCCTAGGTTATTTAATTTTATAGCCGTGTTAGGCTATGCGCGGGGTGTGCCAACTTTTATTATGAGATAGAGAGACCCCCTTGAAGACAAAAAGATAATTCGAACACTGGTCTATGGTATATCTCTCCTCTGCCTGCTGCCTCCTGCTGCGGTGTGTGTGTGTGTATGCTTGTTGAGTTTAACTCCAAAAAGACAGTTAACACAGGTTCCCGTTAATCTTATGATACACATGTGTTGTGATATTTAAAAAAACGATCCGTCAACGGCGAAATAAAAGCCTCTTATTTACGGAACCGGTCTAAAAGACCTACGGGGTCCTACAGCGGGGTCTCCGAGTGAGACTGTCCGAGCGCCGAGCAAGCGGCCCCAGCAGGCGCAAGCTGGCGGCCGCGTCAATTTATGGAGCTCCAAAAACTCCGAAAACTTTGGAGCAAATTGTCAATTCGGCAAAGATTTTCGCAAGACTGCCTATATTCGAAATCTAAACCTTTCATTTCTCGCCTAAAATGTTCTCAGAAGTGAATTTAGTGAGGAATAAGATGGCGAATATTGTTAAAATTGTCCCGTTTTTGGGCTGTCTCTGTACTGGAAATCCAACCATCATTGAATGCCGAAATGCATGTTGGGATACAGGTGCTGCGAAGTTCATACAAGTTACCAACCGATGTATCCCAAGCCCCCAGGAGGAGCGCTATGTCTATATGCCAACATGGGCTTAGCGGATAACGGTGGTACTGCACCCCATGGCCCAAAAAGACTTTTCACATAGACATTACATGGCGAAAGAAACGTCTATATTTCAGCGGATCATTTGTTTCGGGGTATATAACTTACCAGCTTGAACAATGAAAAGGTCCTTGTTTAAAATGTTACGTTTTTAACATTTTTAACATTCACTAGAAGCGAATACAGAATTATTAAATTTGAAATGATGAACGCGCATAATGGACGCGACCAGACCCACGGGACTGCGCACGCCCGCTCACATGACTGTTCTGACGAGCCCACGTAGCTAGCTGTAATAATGGATATAGCTAGTGGTTATAATTCATCATGCGTTCTATTAATACGTCCATGATATTATCTTATAAAGTTATGATATATCCAAGTCATGTATGTATGTTGTAAAGCCTGTTATGTGGATGTAACGTCATTAGCGTTTCCCAAATTGCCGGGCTAGCAGCTAGCTAGTTGCTAACATCAGGTTTAGCTAGCATGGCTGTATTAAGATCATGCTTACATAACGTTACTACAGACATAGTGATTACATGGCCCTGATACATCCGAGGGCTGTATGCTGTAAAGCTTGTAACGTGGATGAGAGATGAAGCCATGGATGAGCTCTGTTCACGAAACTGCAGGCTAACTGCTAGCTAGCTAGTAGCACGACATAAGTTTTAAATGTCCTTGGTTGTCTAAATACATCTATCGTTTATTTAGCTAAGCATGTAAACGATCAGGAACAATGAACACACAGTGTTTAACGTTATTGAATATTTTATACAATCAAAACGGCGAGTTCCTGAGTTCGCCACTTGTAAGAGAGACGAGGGAGACGCTCATGAACGAGCATGTTGCTACCGGTTGCTAAGACAACACAAACAAATTGTTGCTAGTGCGCGTGTCCATCGTGACGTCATGGGCCAAGAATGCGGAAGAGCCGAGCTCCATGTTGTCTTAATGCGCTTTTGAGCACTCTTATTGGAACGTACGGGGCTTCCCGCCGATCACTGTATCCAGTTCTCTTAATACATCCATGATGTATCCTCGGTAAATGGGCGTGTCAAGAATAGATCCGGGAATTTTAACTGTTCTTGGCGAAATGGGAACTTGTGTATTGGGACAGTACTTTGGCAACACGAGATGACGTTTCACAGGGACACAAGAACACAAGTCAATAGAAGAACACATATTGGGAAACGCCCAAGGGAAAGGGGAGAGATTCTAAATGGCCCCCAAGTTGATTTCCTGTTGCAGTCAATCAACTGACAGGAAGGGGCAAGAATGGGCCAGACTGTTGCCTAGCAAGTGAATTCAATTGAAAAGGTATTTATCATAGATACAAAACAGCTTTATATCTATGGTCTGTATACATTCAACGCCTGGGACAAATCATGCATAGACATGATATTGATTTTCATTGTTATGTAGATGATACACAGCTGTGTGTCCCGATAATGCCGTTTACCATCCATATGTCCTTTAATATGTCCTGAAATGTTGAAATTAAGAATTAATTAAGAGTTAAATGACTTGAAATTAAGAATTAATTAAGAGTTGAATGACTCCAAATCAAATATTTATAATCACCCATTTTGGCCCTACCAGCATTAACAATCTCTTGTCTAGTCTGATAATGTAAAAAAAAATCAAAAATCAAATAAAAAGGTCCATAACCTAGGTGTACTTTTTGACTCAGAATTGTCTTTTGATGCTCAGGGGACTAAAGTGGTGTAGTCATTCCTTTCATCTGCAGATCTAGAAAAAGCCATCAATGCTTTTATCTCTCCCAGACTAGACTATTGCGACGCACTTTATTTTGGTATCAGCAGGCGAAACATATATTATATTATACTATATTATATTATTATACAAAATGCTGCTGCCAGCAACCACTATACACCAGCCCTTGATGCCCTTCACTGGTTACCTGTGAGTTTTAGAATTGATTTTAAGATTGTACTGCTCCTTTTTAAAGCCTTGCATTGTCAGGCTTCTGCTTATATCTGTGATCTGCTAAACTACTAATGGTTCCTATATCTCGACTTGTCACTAAAGGTGACTGGGCCTTTGTTGTTTAGCCCCTCAGCTGTGGAACTGTATCCTCTTTAATATCTCTTCTTAAAACCTACTTTGACCTTATGGCTTTATAAAGGTAATGGTAAAATGTTAATTATCTCAACAAGGAAACCTTCCTGTTAGCCCTTTATAAGAACTTTATACGATTCAATGTACTGACAGGTGGTAAATAATTGCACAAAGCTGTTTAATTAATTGTGCATGCATTTATGTTATTCATTTTTACAGCTGATAGGTGTAGACTGATGGTTTGGATGGGAAAATAATGTTTTTTTTTGAGAGACAGTGTGCAGAGTACTCTTTATGATCATGTGTGGCTGATAAATAATTCATTCACATTTACCTTTAAACTATATGTTGATTGGTTGGATTGGCAAGTTGCTTCATTTGTAAATGTTGAAAATGTCAATAATGAATCTATCATGACATTGTGGCAGCATGTTTTCTACCCCCCTGCTGCGTACATCTTGGATTGTTTGTATCCTGGAAACCTGCCCATTTAATCATTAAAAGTATTTCCACATTCCTGAACGTTATAAAATCCACAATAGTAAATTAATACCATGCATACTTGGATATTTGGAATCCAGTCAGAATTTCTCATTAGAATCAGTTCAGTTTAAGCTTCTACCAGAGAATAGCAGTGAGCTGAACTGTGGGTCTGAGTCCAGCAGCAGCACCCTAGGGTGGTCTGAGGGCACAGCAGTGATCTACTGCCACCCTGAGTCTGGGCAACGCTGACATTATGCCACCCAGCTTTCCCATCAGGCTTCATCTGACACTTCAGTGTGTGTGTGTGTGTGTGTGTGTGTGTGTGTGTGTGTGTGTGTGTGTGTGTGTGTGTGTGTGTGTGGTGTGTGTGTGTGTACATTCACTCCCAGTGCCAGCAATTTCCTTCTGTCAGTCCATCTGATGGAGAAATACAATTAAGTTTCATTTTTAAAATGTAGCTTCTGCTTTTCTACTGGGTTAAATTGTCAGCTGCCTTCTTCAAGAATCCAACTGTTCTTTATTGATGTTTTTTGTATTTTTTTTTTCTTACCTTAACAGGCGTGTATTGTCATCACTCCTTTTTTTCCAACAACCCAACAGCTCCATAATTTTCCACAACTATGATGGCTATTGTGTCCAATTAACAGATGCACAAATATCCTTTTTCATTGCTGTCTGGGAAGAAAAAAGGTTACTTTCTTCTTTTTCATTTCTACAAAGACATAAACACATTTCTTATGAAAGTTTGAATCCTCTGACTTTGATCTACAGTTCCCACTTTGAGAATTTTGACATAATGAAAGGACTATGGTTGCTGCCTACGCTTCCTGTGTATGTGTGTGTGTGTGTGTGTGTGTGTGTGTGTGTGTGTGTGTGTGTGTGTGTGTGTGTGTGTGTGTGTGTGTGTGTGTGTGTGTGTGTGTGTGTGTGTGTGTGTGTGTGTGAGTGAGAAGCTGTTTGTCTGATCGTAGCTCTGTTATTAGGTGGAACAACAGTGCCCCCTGCAGAACAAATGTACAGTATCATACTGTCAACAGTAACAGTATAGTGTGTGTATTTTTCCAGGCATGTATTTTGCGTTTGTATCAGTGTGTATGCATGTGTTTAGCCCCTGTATTCAGTTTCACCTCTCACTGTACTGTTGCAACCTTTTTTGAAGCCAGAGAGAGTCATCAAAAATAAAGTGTTACTTCACACTCTTGAAAAAAAGAACCTGTGTGCTTTGATGCTGAGGGAAGAGACAGAGGTGTAGCGGCTGTATGGCTCGTAGTTGATGCTGACAGCAGAGGAGGCCGTCTGAAAACAAGGCGTCAGTAAAGACATAATCAGCCCATAAATGATGCAGTGGATGAAAGCACATGGCAGTTTGAGGTTATTCCAGTGTAGCCAACTTAGCGACTTTGTCGCTATATTTAGCGACTTTTCAGACCCCCTTAGCGACTTTTTTTCAAAAAAGCGACTAGCGACAAATCTAGCGACTTTTTGCAAGAAATCTAGCGACTTTTTGTGGTGTTATTGGAGACTTGTTCTTACTCTTCTCAACGAGCACCGAGTGCCGCCGTGGGCCCCTCCCCCATCTGAAAGCACTCACAGGCGGGTGCCGGTGTAGGTAGGAGAGACAGCGGGACGTGACGGGAGAAAGTCACCGCTGAGTTGGCCTGGCCCTGGGCAACCCAGCCTTTTTTGAGAATTATTTATCAATCTTTCTCCATCCCATTGTAGAATTTCTTCTTTTCTTTTTCTTTTTTCACTTAAAAGATAGGCTACCTAAGTAATAATTATAAGGTAAAATAAATTCCTGTATTGAATTTGTGATTATTTGGCTAAAGATTTCTACTTTTTTTTCTATCTACCTTGCTGACACAACCACTAAGCTGTATGCAAATGAGCGTATGACGTCATCTAGCGACTTCTAGCGACTTTTAGGACAGCCAATAGCGACTTTCCTTACTGAGGAGTTGGCAACACTGGGTTATTCTGCTCACCATCGGGTCCAACATCTCCATACAGCTCTGAGTCTGTAGAACATTTATAATGAACTGCAATGCCTAAGATGCTGGAAGTAGAAGCCTTTAGAGATCAGGTAACGATCACAGTGATAATAGTTCTCACTGCAGTTGGATTGGATTTCCCCACTCCATTCTATAACAGTGGTCTTCAATGTTTTTTTAAGCCAAGGACCCCTTAACTGAAAGAGAGATGGAGCATATATTGTACTACATATATTGTATAAAATTAAGTTGCATGTTAAACTGGGCCTACAATAACATGTAGGGCGTCTTAAGCCTTTATACATACAATTTTTTGCATATAATATTAAAGCTATTCAAACAGTAATTGTTGGCATGATTTTATAAATCATGTTTTAATGTTAAACATATATGTGGCACAGTGAATCCTTAGGAGTAACTGTATCTATGGATGGCATTAGAGACTACCTTACCTATAGGCCAGAGAGCAGTGGGGATTTATATTTGCTAATATGTTGGATTCATGTTAAGGCTTTTAATTTTTTTTAAAAAAGAATCAACAATAATTTCGAGGTAAAAAATTAATAACAAAAAAAACAATAATTTAGGGGCCCTCCTGCATTGACTCTAAGGACCCCCTAGGGGTCCTGGACTCCCTGTTGAAGATCTGTGTTCTAAACAATTCTTTATGTTTGTGGAAGCATATTTGGTTAGTAATTGTTAGTTTAATTTCAAGTTCCCTGGTTATCTGATAAAGTAGTACAAAAGCTTGAATTAAGCTCTACTACTCAGTGTTTCCTTTAGTAATGAATGGAATGACCACTTGTGAGGTGAAAGATGATGTCGCTTGGAATGACAAGAATTATCAAGTCTGCAGGTCTGCTGAGCTTTTTAGCCCTTTTTAAGATCACTGTGTTGAGTTTTGCAGTAAATTTTATGGTGGAACGTTTAGATATTTTATTCCCAGGAGTTGCTGGAAACAGAGCAAAAAGAATGTTGCATTACCACACAGACAGAATTCAAACTACATTAGCCAGGATATGTCAATCTGGGGAGTACTGCCGTTGTGGGGTCTGTTCATTCAACAAGACTCCAAGGGCATTTTTACACCTACAGTTTGTTTGCTTTGGTCCGAATTAGTGATGGGACAAGTGACTCTTTTACGTGAGTCGGTTCAACCGGACAGTCGTTGGTTGGCCTACCGAGTTAATAGATTCGGTCACCGGTTCGCGTGCCCTCGGCGGCGGAGGCGGGGGGGTGATCGCATTCCCCCGCCAGGAACCAAGACTCGAGTGGTTGCGGTTACATTCGGTCTCGACATATTATTTACACACTCATACTGACCGACACTAGACTTCTAGACTAGACTGGCCACGGTTACATTCGGTAGCCTGGTGGGCGGTCTCCTCATGACAGTCTAACTACCATGTAGCAACATTCACTTCTAACATTTAACTTAACATAACTACCAAGATAACATTACGTGTATTTGTATGTGATATAATACTTTCCCTTGGTAATGTAGCCTATGAATTTCCATGAACACAATTCTAAAATGCACGAAACATAAAGGCTTCTGCTATCGGTAACTCAAACTTGCCCGAGAACCTAGACACCCGTGATTACATAGACTCACGCATTAGGCACGGTTACGGTCTCGTTCAGTAGCCTGGTGCACAGTCTCCTCGTGACAGCCTACCTACCACGTAGCAACATTCACTTCTCTAACATTTAACTTAACATAACTACCAAGATAACATGACGTGTATTTGTATGTGATGTACTGTACTTCCCCATCGATAATGTGTGAATTGCCATGAACACAATCCTCTAAGATGCACCAGAAACAAGGCTTGGTTAATAACTCAAACTTGCCGAGAACCAAGACAACGCTTGATTACATTAGACTCGAGCGGGCCGGCCGGTTGCACAGTTACATTTGGTCTCGATCAGTAGCCTGGTGCTCGGTCTAGGTAGCTCATTTCCTGATTGATTCTACCACCACCACTCCAGTGGAGGCGCTAATGAGCTAGATCCTCCTTGGCTACTAGCAACTGTGTGGGGGAGGGGTGGGCCTGTGCGCGATCACGGAAGGCTTGTAACATGTGGACACGCCGACAGTTTTGTTGTCAAGTACTTAGAATTCCTCATGGGGGCGGCAGAAAATACGCACTATAGCTTTAAATAATCAAATATTGTTTCTCAAGCGACTACGTCTGCTCTGCTCACCAAGACTTCGCTCTGCTCTGCCGGCCAACTTTAGCAGTGACTGGTTTGACCACAGAGATGCGAGTGACTGATGGCGAGCCTGGCCTCTGTTTATTTCTGTTTGCATGTCCTGCCGCATCACAGATTGAATATGCAAAACAAGCACTTTTGTGATGGTAAATATAAGCTGCTCAATTGCCCTGTTAACTTACATTGTAGCTTGTTTCGCAGCTGCCAACTGCAGCAATCTCCCTTAATACTGGACCAATGTCAAAGATTGTTGTTCCCATCAGTCACAAAAACATAGGAAAATAGGGTCCAGGTCGAAAAAAACGGTAGTTACCCTTTAATGAATGCTAAGCCTGCTATGTATCTGTTATTTCTAAATACGCCAATGTTTGCTACCACTGTTAGTTATGGAGAAATGAAGTCCCTCCTCTTCCGATGGACCACCATGGGAACTTATTTTGGAAAAATTATGTTCGGTAGTGAACAGGGAGAGACAAATACATTTTTGATCCCGTTTTAATTGAGCCATGAATTACACATGATGTTCGCTAATTTAAAAGACAATTTTGCAAGTCCAGAAAGGCTCAGTTTGTCATAGAAAATAAGTAATTAGAAAGACTCCTCACCCCAAAGTTGCATAAGTGACATCTCGCTAGGGTTGGGCATCGAGAACCAATTCCTAATCGGAATCGTTTAAAAAATTACGATTCCATCGGAATCGTTTCTTTATTGGAATCGTTTTGGAATCGTTTGGAGGATTTGGTTTCAAATCTGATCATCACTTCCCAATTTAACATGCGCAAGTTTTGGTTTCTGTAGCAGCCAGGTGCTTGTTGCGTTTGAGCCATGGAGCACAGTAAGCAGTGCTCTAGTCTGGCTTTATTTTACGTTGAAAAAGCTGTAAAACTGCCAACCACCATTGAATTAAAATAAAACTTTCCTCTTCTTTGTGAAATAAGCATGTGACCCATTTCAACTCCACCACTCAAAGAATCGGAATCGAGAATCGATAAGAACCGGAATCGAAAGGAAGAATCGGAATTGGAATCAGAATCAGAATCGTTAAAATCCAAACGATGCCCAACCCTACATATCGCAGAACCAGATATCATCTTTTTCATTCCATGAATTCTTCTGCCTCATCAAAACCTGGCGCCTACATTATGATGAACTGATTGGACAAAACAATACAATCCTACAATCGGCTCATTATTTTTTTTTTTTATCTAAGCTGCTGTAACATTAAAGTTATATCATATATATTAAGATAATTATTTAAAGAAAGCATTTTTATTGAAATGGAAAAAATAAACTATATTTTTCACACTTAACATCAGCAACATCAGACATACTGAGTATCATCATTTAAACTAGCATTTAAAATACAGTTCTTTGAACAGAGCTCAGCTGTGCAACATGCAAACTTTCCTCTGTTCCTTCGTTGGTCTGTAAAGTAAGTCACAGTCATGTATTTGCATCTATTACTGTCGCTACAGTAGCCTAAGTGCAGCTCATGTGAGGTGAAGGATGATATTGAGTACGATCAGTTATATCAGAGCCACCATGATTCATTACAGTTTAAAATTCAACAGCTTTGGACTTAGTCGGCCTATCAAACGCTTCAGTGATGGGAGTGTGAAGGAACGCATCCCCCACAGTCTATCATCACTCACACACCGCTGGCACTGATTAATTCATCACTGCTACAGTTTAGTTTTTAAATCTATGATAAATAAAAAAGAAGTCATTTAAGGGCATTTGTGATAGTTTTTACAGCTGCTCCTTTTACAATGACTGTGTATGGTGTCACAAACTGGCTCAGGGAATGTGACAGAAAGGGAGTTCACACAAGGTTATACTTAAAAGCAACACAGTTTATTAAAATTAATGTTAAGACAAAACTTACAATGGATGGACAATCGACAATGAAAGCAGGGCATGGATGCCTGGCGTGTGTGCTGTGGAGATGTTGAAAGTGCAAACACAAAAGAAGATGACGCAGGGTGGATGTCAGAATGAACACATGCCCCAGCTGAGCCAATCAGCTGACGACCCTTCCATGTCAGCCAATTGACTGCTGAGGTTGGCCGAACAGATTGCAGCAAAGTGGGAGGGGTGTCACAGTGGGAAAAGTACATTTTTGACCAGTGATTCGAAAACGACGGGGTGCCTCGGTACCGCACAGTGTCTGACAAACACTAGTCTAGATCAACGGTAGTACATTTTCAGGATCAAGCTTCCTCTCTCTGTGTGTCGCCGTTCTCAAAATCCCTTCGCTACAGGAAACAACAACAGACTTGGAGCAAGCTACACGGTAAAAATGGCAAGTTTTGAAAAAAAATGTGGATCATTCAACAAGGCAGGCCTGCTTGGTTCTTTCGGGGAATGATTGTAAAGATTTACAAAGAACATGTTTATGGCATTTCTTCTCTAACTGGGACGTTTTGGGACTCAGACATCTTACCTGGACATATTGGTATAATGCTCTTTAACCTGTTCACTGTTTCTCTCAAACGGTACAGTGTATGTTGTACTGTTTCATTCTTACTTGGAGTTTTAGAGTCATATATATATATACTAGCAAAAAAAAAGAAATGTCCTCTCACTTTCAACTGATTTTATTTTCAGCCAACTTTGTATGAACATAACAAGATTCAACTACTAAGAACAAAGTTACACAGACATGTGACTAACATAAATGAAAAAATGTGTCCTTGAACAAAGGATGGTCAAAATCAAAAGTTACAATCAGTATCTGGTGTGGCCACCAGTTGCATTAAGTACAGCAGTGCATCTCCTCCTCATGGACTGCACCAGGTTTGCCAGTTCTTGCTGTAAGATGTTACCCCACTCTTCCACCAACACACCTGCAAGTTCCCAGACATTTCTGGGGGGCATGGTTCTCGCCCTCACCCTCTGAACCGACAGGTCCCAGACGTGCTCAATGGGATTGAGATGACATGAGGTAGGAGGATGTCTTCCCTGTAACGTACAGCATTGAGATTGCCTACAATGACAACAAGCTCAGTGTGATGATCCTGTGACACACTGCCCCAGACCATTACAGACCCTCCACCTCCAAATCGATCCCGCTCCAGAGTACAGGCCTCGGTGTAACGCTCATTCCTTCGACGATAGACGCGAATCCGACCATCGCCCCTGGTGAGACAAAACCGTGACTCGTCAGTGAAGAGCACTTTTTGCCAGTCCTGTCTGGTCCAGCGAAGGTGGGTTTGTGCCTATAGGCGACATTGTTGCCGGTGATGTCTACTAAGGACCTGCCTTACAACTGGCCTACAAGCCCTCAGTCCAGCCTCTCTCAGCCTATCGCAGACAGCCTGGGCACTGATGGAGGGGTTGTGCACTCCTTTTTTTTTTTTTAAAACATGTATTTATTGAAATTTTTGTACATTTTACAGGCAAAAACAGTATAAGGCACATAACATAAAACAGAAAAAAGACCTAGGATCAAATGTAGTAGCTGTAGTATCCACAGTCATAAGTCCATACATCCATAGGTGTATGTTTACATGAAAATCATACCGCCATTGTTTATCTCAACACCGTACAGTACAGATGGCACACTACAGGCATTAAGAGAATGTTATATTATTTATAAAAAATAAACAAATAATAAAAAAATGGGTTGTGCACTCCTGCTGTGACTCGGGCAGTTGTTGTTGCCATCCTGTACCTGTCCCGCAGGTGTGATATTCGGATGTACCGATCCTGTGCAGGTGTTGTTACACGTGGTCTGCCTGTGCGAGGACGATCAGCTGTCCTTCCTGTCTCCCTGTAGCGCTGTCTTAGGCGTCTCACAGTAGGGGACATTGCAATTTATTCCCCTTGCCACATCTGCAGTCCTCATGCCTCCTTGCAAGCATGCCTAAGGCACATTCATGCAGATGAGCAGGGACCCTGGGCATCTTTCTGTGGCGTTTTTCAGGATCAGTAGAAAGGTCTCTTTAGTGTTCTGAGTTTTTTTAAACTGTGACCCTTGTTAGTGTGTTGGTGACCGTTCCACAGGTGCATGTTCAGTGATTGTTTATGATTCATTGGACAAGTATGGAAAACATTGTCTACATCTTTTACAATAAAGATCTGTAAAGTTATTTGGATTTTTACAGAATTATCTTTACAATATAGTGTCCTGAAAAAGGGACGTTTCTTTTTTTGCTGAGTTTATATTATATATATATATAATATGCGTTCACGGAAAGGTCTAAAACAAGACACCTGCTTAGTCTTTCAGCTGAAATTGCAATCAGCAGTGTTTAAAATTCATCAGGCTGAAATCCATTCTGTTGTGTGTGGTTAACAGTTTTGACAGCAGTGTGTTAGCATTTGAACAAAGTGCTGTAAATCCACAGTGTTGTGCAGGTTGTGGTTAAAGCCATGGGATAAGTGTGTTGAGTTTGAGTTTTGAAAACTGTGTTTAGGCAATGAAAAACGAACTAGAGTTTGGTTCACATGAACTGCTCCTGTGCAGACTGTAGTTAGAGTTTTGCACACGTGTCTACAGTTGTGCCCACTGTCGTTTAGCAATCGAAAAAAACAACTAAGTAAAAGTATGTAACTATCATCAGGAAAATGTAATTAAAGTATTAAAAGTAAAAAAAATCCTCACATTTTAGAAACTGTAAAGGATCCAAACAGTTGTGTGTTAATGGTCTAATCATTTCAGCTGGACTTGTAGGACCATATATTGTTTGGTAGTTTCATTTATAATAAAACATCATATTTTATAAACTGCATGTGTTTTGTGTGCAAAAATCGTAATTTGTAAAGTAACTGTAAACAGTAATGAGTTCATTTATCTGGTCTCTGCGGCGCATACACACCACGTACACGCTGCTCTCTTGTCCGGTGTCACCAGTTTCATTGATTATAAGGTTACTAAAGGTTTGTTAGTGGTTTTGTTCTCATTAGATCAACATCCTTTTTAATTTTTAATGATTCAACTTATTCTAAACTTAAGTGAAAATCTATATACCTTTGCAGTTTTAACCTATAAAAAAAAAATACCAAAGAACTTTGCCACTTTCATCGCAACTTTTTAGAAAAGCGGCTGCAAAATCAGGCATTTTAGGCCGCAAAAAAATCACAAAAAAGGCACGCAAAATCCTGGAGGGACTAATAGTGGAGGTATAGTGTTGGAGCATCCGCTCTGCATACGTATGCAATGTAGCCAGCCCATTATATACGATTGGAAGATTGCTATCTTTCAAATCCATAACTTATTAAGACCATCCATTGATCTTCGTCTGTGTGACAACACATCATAAATCCTCCCCCCCCCCGGGTACAAAACTCTAAACACACACAAATGTCATATTTCCTTTTTGGAGGTTCTGGAAACACAGAGGCCATGGTTGGCAGTGAAAGGGCATGGATGGAGTGTAGAGAGCAAAGGATGGCATTTGAACTGAACCGATCTGCCATTTCACCGATGCCTGAGCAAATAGATGGCCACACACATGAAAGTATGACTGGGTGAAAAACATCGAGGTTTTTGAGGTTGAAAGGCAGAAGAGCTCTGACGGTGGAAGGGCACAGGACAGCTGGAGGGAGGTCAACATGAGAAACATCACTGGGTGGGGTCCTGGGTCGGGCGCGGTAACTCTAAATACAACACAGGACAGTAAGAACACTTCAGGGTGTCTGCTGTGCATTGTAAGACATTTAGCAGTTTGTGGGATAAGAGAGACAGATTTTTCTTTTTTTTTGATGTCCTTAAAAATCAAATAATTTAAATAAATTGTTTGTTTTTTTACATTTACCCTCCCCCTTTGACATAAATATTCTGAAAATAATCAGAGCCAATGTAGATTAGAGGATGGTGGTGCGCACAGTCGCAGTGGCCCACAGCTCTCCAATACCTTGCCTTTTCTGTGTGTTTTTGACTGTGAAGTTCTGTCAAGCTAATTATGTCTACAGCCACCAAGACTTGCCAACCTGTGTTGTCGGCCTGTGTTGTGTGCTGAAGCCGTTTTGTTTCTGTGATGTCTTTTTATTGCACTGATCACGACTGCCTTCTAATTTTTATTTTATTCTGTACAATGACAATTTCCAATTCTTTCTAATTTCTAAATGAATGTTTTAGTTGTAACTCATTACTTGACTGGCTACGTACACTAATATCCATACACTCATCAAGTAGTTCAGTATCAGAAAATACATAAACTTTATTACATGTATTTGAGTTTTAATCCTATGAAGAATTATTTTTAAATTGTATTCTACATTTATATTTACCTATTTTTTTTATTTTCTACTATGGGTATTCACATGTTGCTGTTTTACTATATGACATTATTATGGCCTGTTTGCATTGAAGGAGTATGCATTTTAATTAGAACTACAATTTTCCTGTGGATTACATCTAGTTTTGTCCCTAATACATTTTTCTATGGTCTCGCGGTGTGTTTTGAAACATGCTTTGACTAGAGGCTGTTGTAGCTGTTTTAGCATCTTTACCACAGTCATTTTAAAATCATTCATGACAGCGTCATTGTCAGATATCTAGAATTATTATTATTGTTTGTCTAATAAGGACAATTCACAACACTGATTTGATCTTCTGTCTGGCTAATTCTCAAATAATGTGAATAGCAGTCATCCAGATGAAAAGAAAGGATGAAAGGAAATTGAAAAAGATGAAAAAGGCATTTGTGACACTCTTCAGGTCATTAAATGAGAAGAACGGTTTGAGTTTTTAATCTTTTATGATTTGTTTTGTCATTTTTAGAGATTAGCAGCATCCATTTTCTCCCTTCCTCCTTTGTGTATATGTATGATTTTAAACTTCAGGTTTTGGTGTTTTTTGTTTTTTGCTGCTGTAAAGCACTTTGTGCTGCGTTGTGTGCGTGAAATGTGCTATTTAAATAAAGTTTATTCTTTCATTCACATATCGGCCGGGCTATAACTAATCTTACCAGCCTAAACGGCTGTATCTAGTAAAGTAAGCCATTACATTATTAGGTCTAGTAAGTCTATAAAAAAAAAGCAGTGTGTTAAATGATGTTGAATTGGCATGAAAAGGGACATGTTAAAGAGCATGAAAGTTTCTCCCTGACTTTGGAAACAACAGTTTGACAAAGAAAATAGCTTTTTTCAGGTCTACCAAGAGCATTGCATGGTCTTTAACAGTGCTTTAGCAGAAACAATTATTTCCCACAATTTGCCACCGTAGCTAACTGAAAAAGGAATAGGCTGAAGCCAAGGCTTATTTTTGCCTATATCCTATAATACCCATAGAATCCCCCAGAAATCCAACAAAACTAAATGAAACTAGATGAGCTAGGTGAGCTGTGTGCATTCCTAACTCATCCGTAAACTCCAACCCGGGCTGGGTGAATATGCACATATCGCTCTCAGTCTCTCTAATGTTTTATGAGCATCATGAATCTTATCAGGATCTCATTGAGTCACACGCGCTCCGTCTCCAGTTGAGTGTCACAAATCAATCCTGTCTTCTTTATCATCATGACTCATTCTTAGCCTCCCTCCCTCCCTCTCTCTCCATTGACACAGACATTTAGATGCTCCACTCTTTCACTCGTCCATCCATCACCTCCCTTTCTGTAGATGGGGGGGTATATGAGTGCCATTCTTCAACTCTGTGTGGAAATGATTATTCATCATTACTATTGACGTTCTCATCATGGCAGCTGTCATCAGGAGTGGAGTGGCAGCTTTTGGACTTCCCTCAGTCAAACTCCCTTGAGCAGCTGCTGTCCATGTTGATATTTCACTGACACACACTCCTGCTACTTTTCTGCCATATGACTCTAACAAAATTAAAATGCAAAAACACAAAAATCTACAGTCAAAAAAAAAACTAGTGACACTAATACTGTTTGTGAATAACATTTAAGTTTTCTAAAAAAAATTACAACAGAATAGCACTATTTGATTAGTTGATGGGAGTCCATCTATTCAGGACCATTTGTGTTCACAAGAGATACATAATATTGTATACATAGAACATTAATAACAACTTATAACCAAACTGTGTTTCATTCCAACAAAAATCAAATGGAAAACAAGCATGTTGTCTTGTAATAAACTTAACAAATTATTGAAAGAGTAAACACCACTAAATTCTTCGGGGTCTATATCGATGAATGTTTAAATTGCAAATGCCATATTGATCACCTAACAAAAAAGTTATCTAAATATGTTGGACTATTTTTATAAATTAAGACATTTTCTCTCACACTCAGCACTTCTCATCTAAAAATCAAAACTTTGTTTGAGCCCCATTTAAACTATTGTAATGTCATATGGTGTAATACTTTTCCCAGCCACTTGAAAACACTACAGACTTTACAGAAACAAATCATACAGGCATTAACTTTGTCTGAGCCCAATACCCCCACTCGTCCTCTGTGTTGTCACATTGGTTTACCTAGACTTAGACAAGAATATGTCTTTTATAATGCCTGCATGATATTCCAGGTCATTCACAGGTTAAACTACCGATTGTGGGAGCTTGTTCCAATCTGTCGTCCCCCAGCACACTTATGACAAACACTGGCAAAAAAACAAAGGCTAAAGTGTACAATCCTGAGTGTAGTTTGTAGGGGACCGCAGATCTGGAATGAGCTTGAGTTTGAGCTTGAGTTTATGACTATAAAATTAAATAAATATGGCTATGAAATAAATCATGAAATAAGTAAATGAGGCAATAAATATATAATTGAGTCAACATATTTCAATAAATAAATACAGTACATTTTCATACATCTTTATATTTCCGTTTCTTATATTTAAATGAATGAGGCATGGTTATCTCACAGATTCAGACCAGACCAAAACAACTAGCTGGTACACAGTGAGAAAAAAAATCCATAGAAAAAAATGACAATTTCCTGGCAGAAAATAACCAGTACCTTTTCCGTTAAGGTTACGGACATTTCTGTTAATCCAAAAAATCAAAATACGGAAGAACACCTGTGAAAAGTCATTGCAGAAAATTCTAGCATTTTAAAGCTTTAGTGCTTAACTTTTTTTATATTAATAAGCGTCTGTTACATTCAAGCCATTGCCAAATGAGTTGCTACAAACCTAATTAAGACTATCAGCTCCACAACAACTCTCTCTGTATTTCTCAGTATGGCTATGGTCAGAAGATTGTGTCTTTCGACTTTGGCCCGCAGAAACTCAAGTGAAGATAATGACCTCTTCTGAAGAGTCCATCATGTTTTTTTAATCCTCCGTGTCCTCCTTGGCTACCAGTAACTGCTTGGAGGAGGGGTGGGGAGCGATCACGTAAGGCTTGTATCATGTGGACACGCTGACAGTGGTGTTATTACTTAGAATTCCTCATGGGGACGACATAAACTAAGCACTATAGCTTTAACACAGTATATTATTCCGTATATCCACAGACTTTTCTAAAAGTGTAGTGTGTCATCGCCAGAACAAATAAAAAACATGAGCTTGGCAGATTTGTCTGGTTCCCAGGCTAACCAGCTAGCAGTGTTGGGGAGTAACTAGTTACATGTAACAGCGTTACGTAATTTAATTACAAAATAAAGGTAACTGTAATCCCTTTCAGTTACTGGGAAAAACATGTGTAATTAAATACAGTTAGGTATGAAATTGTTCATAAAAATGTTCATGATTACATTGTGGGTTACATCTGAATATTTTCTGTAAAAAGCTAGGCTATATGTTGAATAATATTATAATAATATAATATAATAATATTTTGTTTTTTATGTGCACAATGTCTTCATTTGCCATTTTCAGTCACAGCCGTTTAGTACAGTTTGATGATATTCTGATGCTTGGGTCTCCTGTTTGAATTTGCAGCGCCGCCCAGTTAAATTGCCTCTCAAGATGTCTGAAGGTGCTGACACGCCAAGCCGATAATCAGCCGTTGGACAGTCTAGCGAGGTCAGTGACTCAAGTCTGTTCGGTGTGTTCCGTGCCGTCGTCCGTCCAAGGGGCCGTCGGCCTTCATTTTGGCCCATTTGACATGTATAATATCTCTGTGCCCGAGTAGCAGTGCTTCGGCTGTAGCCTACTTCTACCCAATATAGTCCCAAATCAATATCTGCCTAGGAAATCATCTAGTCTTAATCTGCATTGCTATTTTTACTCAGTGTGCATACGCAGGCCACAAGAAGTAATTAGGTTTTGTTTTTGTTGTTGTTGGGTCACTTTTACTCACGACATGCTAACGGCAACAAAGGATTCCATTCATTATGCTAAGCTAAGCTAGCGGCGCCACCGCCGGACTAAGACAATGCATGCACTGATACAAAAATGCGTTTGCCCATCTATATAAATATAGAGGAGATGGTGAATAAACCTATTTCAACAAATGGTGGCGTATTCCTTTAAAATGTTTTCAGAAACATGTTTCGGTGAACTATTTTAGTACAATATGAGATTGTATTCTGAACAAACCGCCGTCTTTGAATTTCCGGAGAAACCAGACCCACATGATGCATTTGTCCAATCAGCTGCCGGTTTTCATTTTTGGGTGACAATACACATTAGCCCCGCCTGCTGTTATGGAAACGTATTACGTCTCGTCGCTTCGGTGTGTTCCGAGGCACTTTTTTGACCAACTCGGGGAGACTGACCAGTCCAACTGCCTTTTCTGCCGAGGGTCGGTTCCAGTGCAACTAGTTATCGATTTTGCTAGCGCTTCTGCTGCAAGTCCACTGTGACCCGGGCAATGGGGTCTGCGCTGGCTGAATTTGAGTTGCTACAGCAGTGAACTAAAGGTCCGTCTCCGGAGCTGGCATCCACTCTATTCCCAACGAAGTAAGTTGTCTCAGCAGCAGAATGTGCACGGCTGTGCCTAGCCATTTGCCTTGGCCTGAATCAAAACCGATAAAGTGAATATAAAAAATAGAAATAGAAAGAGCTGTGAAATAAATGCAGCATTATAAAAATAAAAGTCCCCTGAAATAAATAAATGTGGAATTGTAAAATAAAAGTCCACTGAAATAAATAAAAGTAGTCCTTTGAAAAACATAATTTTACCTTTTTATTTACTGAACTATGCTGACTTATTTATATTTACATGTATTTATGTATTTATTGGCTCATTTATTTATTTCATAGCCATTTTCATTTATTTATTTAATATGGATCTAAATGGCTTTCCTCTCTTTCTCTCAGCTCCAACTTTTCTCTTTCTCTCCCTCTGTCTTTGTGCTGCGCCGTCCATGTTTTTCAGAGTTTACAGTAGCTAGACTTTCTCTCCACTACACTGCTGTCTCTTATTTCTAAAGCTATTTATTCATCCAACTTGCGCGGAGTGCGAGGGCCCATTCATCGCTGCTTGTAGCTTTAATTTATATATTGTGACTCATTTGCCTGAGCCAAGTTTGCCCAGTTTTCATCTTACTCATTAAGGGACTTTTGCAAGTCAAGCTGCCTCACAGCTTCCAAATGTAAACGGTGTGCCCCCAGGATGACATCGTCATGTCCCGCAGCAGCTTTATAATTGGAGGTTCTCTGCTCTGATCTCAGACTGTATACCAGTGAAGCCTCTTCAGTGCTTTTCTGACTTGCTGCCAAAGATGCCCAAGTCTTTCAGCGATGACAGCAGGCATTCCGAAAGCCCCAAGAGATTGTATTTCAGTCACAGTATAATGTTGGAATATACTGTAACAACAGTCCTTTTAACTGTAAGGCAGCCAGAGGGCTGCTAGCCAGACGCAATTTTCAGTATTTCAGTTGGAGCTGGAAAATCAAAGTGTCTGGTGAATGACTGTCTGTTAAATACACCACTAACATGTGTCTAATCAGGTGTTTCCAATCATTTGACTCTTGAGACTTGACACGTACATCTCACCTGTGTCTGGTTTATAAATCATGATTTGTTTTTCTGTGTCTGGCTGAGAACAAAAACTCTTTCTTCTGTGAAAAAATGAAAATGAGTGCACTTACATAATATAATAGAAATAGAAATAATGTACTTGTCATAAAAGCCTATGCCAAGTAAAAGCCTGCTTCTCTCTGCCACAAAACTTATATAAATATATATATGCACTCACCAGTTCGCTGTGGGAAACCCTTAATCTAAGTGTTGCTTCAGGCACAACAGGGAGAACTAGAGTTAATGGCAAAACTGCAAAAAACATGGGAGCTTTATGACAAAATATCTGCAGGTTTCCGAAATTTAAACAATTAAAAATGATTATTGTTACAGAAATTATTAATGGGAAAATTTATAGTATTGAACATTAAAGCATGTAAACATGTTCTAATAGAAACCCAAAATACAAGCATGACCCTGAAAATTAGAAATCAGAAATTGAATTCCTTTGATTTTAGTTTAATTTAAAACAATTAAGACAATTGTGTCCAGTTTTTGTCAGTTGCCGCCATCTTTGTTGTGTACAGTTACCATGGTTACAGGTGTTGTTCTAGTGGAAAAGTAGTCCCGCATTGCCAGACCTTCTTTCACAGCGCTGCACAGGAGGGTCTGGCGAGTCCACACAGCATTCCGGGATGGGAGAAAAGCGTGCTCTGGTTTATTGGCATTTCTTTAAACCAATCGCAATCGTCTTGAGCGGCGCTAAGCGCCGAGCGGAGCCACTTTGCCTCAGCTAAATACGGGAAGGAACTTGTTTTGGTGGAACATGTGTACGTTAAAAAAAACTCAGATTGGACAGATAGTCTAGCTAGCTGTCTGGATTTACCCTGCAGAGATCTGAGGAGCAGTTAACCATAGTCCTCATAAATCTACTGGAGTTTTAAAGGTCCCATGGCATGGTTTTTTAACATTTATATGAGTTCCCCCAGCCTCCACTTCCGGGATTGCTCGGGTGCGGCAGGAAATTCCGCCCGGCTGCATGTATTTTCCGTTTCCTTCCCCTTTCTTCTCTCTCACGACTATTTTGCAACGGCTCTGTGCAGAGCTTAGCGCCGCCCATGACGATTCTGATTGGTTCAAAGGTCCCATGGCATGAAAATTTCACTTTATGAGGTTTTTTAACATTAATATGAGTTCCCCCAGCCTGTCTATGGTCCCCCAGTGGCTAGAAATGGGGATAGGTGTAAACCGAGCCCTGGGTATCCTGCTCTGCCTTTGAGAAAATGAAAGCTCAGATGAGCCGTTTTGGAATCTGCTTGTTATGAGGTCATAACAAGCAAGGTTACCTCCCCTTTCTCTGCTTTGCCCGCCCAGAGAATTTGGCCAACCCATGAGAGAGAGACATCATGGCTTTCAAACGAGAAAAGTGGCAGTTGGTCAAGGCCACACCCCCACCCTCCACCTTGCCCCTCCCCCTCTCTTCCTCAATAGCTTCAGACACAGAAATGGCACATCCTAAGGAAAGCTCATTGTGGGACTGGCTCTAGTGGCTGTAGTTCTGCACCAAAGCTGAATTTCGGGAAAGAGACTTCAGATACAGTATTAGGGGACCACTAAGGTCTATATAAAAGCATCCAAAGAGCACCATGCCATGGGACCTTTAAATGCCAACACAAAGAAAGCCCAAGGCAATGGATATCCGGCCTAAATAAGTGAATTCCAGAAGAATTTCTGTTGGCAACGGAACAGTCCTGGAAGTGGAACGTCAGGGATATAGCGTAGTAGAAAAGGCACTTTTAAGTTGTTTACACACAGTGTCCATGTCACTGTGCTCTGACTGTTGACAGTCATATAGGGAGACCCTCTACAAACTGAAACTGTGACTAGAAGGGACCAAATGCCTCAAATGTAACCAGTTGTGAGTACCATTTATTTTTTGTAGTAGCTCTTAACGGAAAGGTCAGTAATGAGTCTGAATCAACAGAGGTAGATTTTCAGGATAAAGCCCGACATACTGCGCATGGCTCACAAAATTTGGATTGTGCAACAAGGCAGGCCTGCTGAGTTCTTTTCGGGTGGGGTGACCAGATTTCCCGGAAGTAAAACCGGGTCACTTTGCGTGTGACCGTAGTGCTCGTGCATGGACACGTTTTTTTATATGTGCCAACCCAGGTCAGACATAGTCACAGACAGATTAGACACAACTTTGCCAACAGCACACAAAGGCCTACTGCTCACAACATAATGGGGTATCTCAGTTAATATTAATGAATTTTCTTGGTATGAAGCCTACATTTTTCAGAATTAAAGCATTCTTTTGGAAAATGCACCCACTGAACTTGTGAAAAACTTTGTGAAAAGGTATTTTTCATTGCATGGCACTAAACAAATTATTGCCACAAGCTTGAACTAAAGTTATGGTAACACTTTATGGTAAGGGTACATGAATTATGAATTCATGCATGAATTAATTCATGAATATTTATGAATCATCAGGAATTGACATGAGTTCATAGCCTCTCATTCATGACCTCTCATTCATGCATGAACAACACATCAACTAAAGCATTAGGTAAGGTGGGTAGACTACATCATTATGCACAAGTTGTGTTCAAATCAGAATTTGCACAGTGATGACCACATTTCTTTGCAGAAAAATAAATAATCATGATCATGCTTAATAAATCATAATTCATAATGATGTGCCCACGTACCTAATTCTTTAGTTGTGTTATTCATGTATGAGGTCACGAATGACAGACTATGAACACGTCAATTCCTGATGATTCATGGGATATTAAGGAATGCAGTAATACATACATCAATTAATTCATGCATTAATTCATGATAATTCACGTACCCTTACCGTAAAGTGTTACCACTGTTATTCTAACCAACAACACAAAAAACGTAATCTTATTAGATAGAGCAGATAGCTTTCCTATTGGAAACATTAATTACGTATATTTGTTAGAGGAGTGAATTTGCTCAATAATCAATTTGTTGGCTGAAAGCCTACTGTGCACAGGTGTCAGCAAAACTGGCCTGTGTGACGAGTAGTGCCTTTAAGGTGGGAATGGTCATGCGGTTCCTCTCGTCAGTCATGTGTTGTTCATGAGCGAAAAGATCCGCTCAACGGGAGCATTTGTGCCCGGTAGACACATAGCGAACAGACAAAGGAGACCTACATTTTTGAACAGAATCTCCCTGCTTTTGAAATGCGCGAACATTTCCACCCAGCACTCGTAACGCTGGCTGCACATATTATGCAGATGCAGACCGCTACGTTTGACTGACACACACACAAACACATTGTTAAAATCACACGCTGGGTGCTTTATTAGTCTTTCTACATGGGTTCAGTTAATGTTCGGGCTATAATAAGACCACGTCAGCTATGTAATCGCTGACAAACCGGGACAATTTCATAGTGGTTGGTGTAAACCGGGACATTTTAGCATCCCGACAGGCTTTTGTCAGGACTCGGGACACGCAACTCAAAATCGGGAATGTCCCAGTCAAACCGGGATGTCTGGTCACCCTATTTTCCGGAATGATTGTAAAGATTTACAAAGATATGTTTACGGCATTTACTCTCTCACTTGGAAGTTTTGGGACCGAATGGTGGGATTGCTGTAGGCGAAATACACACATTGATACAGTAGTAAGAGCAAATGAGGTTTAACCATGTATCCAGCTAATTTCAGTAGCTCACTTTACTATATTGTGTGAACAGTTAACTTCATTTAATATTGTATGTGGTGTTTTCTTTTGCAGGGTGCAAATGTTCCACCAAAACAATTTCTGTCCCGAGACAATTTTGCAGACTATTTTCCATCGCTGCGTCCGGAGCTTAGCGCCGCCCACGACGATTGTGATTGGTTTAAAGAAATTTAAACAACCCAGAGCATTTTTTTCTCCTATCATAGAATGTATGTGTGGTGTAGCCAGACCACACAGCTCTGTGGAGATAGGTCTGGCAATGTGAGACTAGTAATGAGCTGAAACTCCTATAAATCCACAGCAGTGCCAGTGACTCCCTCTCCACTTGAGCATATCATTGCTCAGTTCCCAGCAGGCTGTGGGCAGCACAGTGTTATTTCGTTATGGAATTGTGTGAGGGCTGCTCAAGTGTCAGCTGGTTTTGGCTTGTGGTCTGCATTGGCAAGTGCCCACTTTTCACTTAGCATCTGGCCACCTTCCTGGAGTCACACCAACACTGCTGTGAGTGGTTATTCATGCTGTGTCCTCTCCCTCCACATGCACAGTAATATCATCTTCATGATTATTTACACCACCCAAGTGCATCTAGCAGCTGAGACAGGCATCTGTGGAGGTACTCTGGTCGTGAGTCCAAGCCAAAATGGCAATTTGTTGAGGCAGCAGTGCCTGCAGGGGAGAGTGACGTACTGAGCTTCTTGTTTTCTTCCTCTACTTCCTTCACTTTGCCAACAACTGGTCCTCTGATGCCAACAATCTCTTTATCTGTAGTACCTCATTAGCTCTGAGAGGTCAGGCACAATCCTAACTGTTCCTCATGGATATGTGGTGCCATTTTCAGTGAGCACATCTATATGACAGTGGAGTTTGTTTTTCCACAACTCTAAATCTACTAGTTAAGAGTTAAGTTGGTTATTTAACAAATTTCCATTCACCGTGACAAGAAGACTGTGATCCAACACAGTCACTGTGCCAGGTTATTGTTCACAATCTTGTGTTGTTGTTGTGACGAGAGGTTGGTGCTGGGGAGAATGACGTGGCCAAGCCAGTGTTGTTTATGGTTGTAATGGCGCTAAAGCTAAAGCTAAAGCTAAAGCTAAAGAGGGAAAGTTACTGCCGCCATTCATCTGCATGTACAGGAGAGCAAACATGCCCTTAAGTTACCAGCTGACGCTAGCGGTAGATAGCTAGCTTGGTTAGTCGAACACTAAATAAGGCATTTCTAGGCAACCAAAATGTCCCAATTAACTTTGATGAAGTGAAAACACACAGTGAGAGGGTCAAAAGTTCAAGATTAAAACACCCCCTGATGGAAGTTTGATAGAATGCAAGTTTGCACTTCCGGATTCGCATCACTTTTCAGGCTGGAAGCTTTGTCCATTATTATTATACAGGCTATGGTTGTTCACCAAGAAAGAGTTTCAGTAATGTATGCAACTCCCCCCAACAATACAATGAATTTCTGTTTGTGTACATAATAAACAAATTACATGTTTATTAGTGAGCTTTAAGCTTGGAACAAAGCTGAAGATTAGCTCAAACATACAAGACTGGAACCATATAAAGAGTGTTTCCACCAATTTGCACCAATTTTTTAGTCCACCACACAATCAGGAAGGAGCATTAATCTTACAGTAACTAAATACAACACACTGAACCACTGGTCAGTAACTACAGGAGGTCTGGAGGTACACGACCCCAGAAATCCCGCAAAGAGGCGAGAACGGTCACGTGTTGTCATACCAATACAAACATGGGCTGCAACCAGCAGATTGCACTGTTATATTATATATGCAGTGACATTTGTGCTGAAAAGGCCCCCAAACTAGGGCTAAAACAATTCTTCGAGTAACTAACGTATACCGCAGGATTCTGGACCCAGATGATCATTACTGTCGCCCTACGGACTGACGCTGCTGTTGACACATGCCGTGAAGGGGGCGGATTACAAAGTGAAGGAAGAGAGCGAAAATAGTGAGGGGCTAAGAGAAGAGAGGTGGAGAAAACGACGGAAGGTTTGGGATCATTTAATGCTGCAAAAAAAAAATGGATAGTGTGCCACGGAGTGGACAAGTTACACAAGGTAACATTAACGTCTGCATGCAGTCTCTCATCCAGCGTTTTCCACAACTACAGCTGTCGGTAAACTTAGCTGCTGACGGAGACAAACCAGCCCCTCTCTCTTAACCAGCGCCTCCTGCACATGGCTACTTAATATGCATGTGAATGACATCATCGGACCACATTTAGGCCACCAAAAATGTACTTGCGACCAGTGCTAAAAAATATTAGCGTCTATTCCTGTTATTGTATGCAATTTAAGCAATACAATTTTAGCTTTTTCTAAAAATGAAACCTTTCTTTTCTATATTTATTATTTATTTACTATAAAGCGAAAGCATTTCTTATCCGATTCCTCGATTAATTGATGGAATAATCTGTAGAATACTCGATTACTAAACTAATCGATAGCTGCAGCCGTACCGAGACCCATAATGCACCAAGAAAGTGGATGCCAACTGCAGTAAAACAAAAAGAAGAAGATTTGAGAGCCTTGTGCAGACAATCCAGACTCTGAACGTAGCACCTTTAGACTGGCAGCAACAGTTCAGAATCTGTACATACTGTATCTCTCACGATATGATTTTGTCTGCCGACTGTCCACACCAACCGACCCAGTATGGAACAGACCCGGTCCAACTCGGTCCCATCAGTAATCATGGCCAAATCATATTCATAATCCGCTCGACCATCCTGATGTGTGCCGCTGCCTCTAGAGGTGTTGCTAGCTGCATTTTTTGCTGCATGTCGTTCTCCCTCTATCTCCCCTTTCATGACTTCAGCTCTCCTATAAAATAAAGGCCTAAAATGCCCCCCCAAAAAAATCATCTTTAAAAAAAAAAAAAACGGCTGAAACATCATGATTGACAGCTGTGATTGACTCGCGATTGGTCAAGTGGGTGTATGGGTGGGATTTTGATACCGTGGCTCCACCGCCCAATTACTAGGCTAAAACAAGAGTCTAGCCTGCCTAGCATCAGCGTCCCAACAACGTGAGACAACAAGGAGAAGGACAGCAGCCTGGTTTTAACCAGGACGTGGAGAATCTTTATTAATAATTAGAACGATTATGATTCAGGATCCAGTTCATCATTGTCATCTTACTTACTGGTTTTACATACAGTTTGATAACATATGTAACGTAGCATCTTTGGGTGCTGCAGTAGCTCAGTCTGTAGGGACTTGGCTTGGGAACCGAAGGGTCGCCAGTTCATTCACCGTATGGACCCCCCGCCCTTCATCTGGGATGGTTTTGTATTGCGTAACTTTTTGATATTAATAAACGTCTGTTACATTCAAACCATTACCAAATGAGTTGCTACAGAGATAATTAAGACTATCAGCTCCACACAACTCTCTCTGTATTTCTCAGTATGGCTATGTTCAGAAGATTGTGGCGTTTCACACGCAGAAACTCGAGAGAAGATAATTACCTCTTCTGAAGAGTCCATCATGTTTTTTTAATCCTGCGTGTCCTCCTTGAGCTACTAGCAACTGTGTTGACGAGGGGTGGGGGTGCGTGCGTGATCACGGAAGGCTTGTATCATGTGGACGCGCCAACAGTTTTGTTGTCATTACTTAGAATTCCTCATGGGGGCGGCAGAAACTACGCACTATAGCTTTAATGATTATTTTAAGAGGATGGAGGGGGGGTGTTCATATTGTGAGTTGTATGTTTTGTATGCCGTTTAAAAAAAAGAAATGTTAATCACAAAAAAGGAAATAAATTAATTTCCCTGAATGTTGAACCATTCCTCTAAACATTCATTTCACCAGAGAACTTTCCTCGAGAATAACATTTTAAACACTGATGATGAATACAACCTTCCCAACAACTCTTAGCGGTTGACTGTATTTTGTTGTGGCCGGTCTCTCCGTGGTGGATAAAGGCTTTAGAGCCAAGCAGCTCTCTGTGTTCAAGGACGGACACTGGCCCGACATCAGTGAAAAGCAGCAGCAGCACAGACGGAGGCAGATGAAGGTGCTCAGAGTTAAAAGCAAGGCAGCATTTGAAGAGAGATACAAAAACATGAGAGTCACACGGAAAAGAGGAGAGCAGAGGAATAAGAGAAATAAAAGGTAGTCAAAGAAAGAGAAAGTGTGGAAGAAAGAGGGAAGACATGGTGGAGAAGCTGATGAAGGCCAAGGAGAGAAGTAGAAGTGTCATGATATACCGGAATTGACGATAACCGTGATATTTAAAAATGAAACATTGATATCATGTTAATAACACACTATATAATTTAATAGCATGTAAATAATCCAGCAGCTCTTAAATCATTTCCCTTTCTTTTCGTTCTCGCTTTGTCTTTCTCTATCTCAACGCCACACACATCAGATTTTTTTGTTCATCAGTTCATCTGGTTGCCTTTTCACTATTTTTAGAACAGCTCCGGAACACTGCGGTCTAGAGAATTACTCTAAATTGCCTCAGATTTGTTACCTTTGTAGTTTTCCAACAAAGGCTCTGCTGTATCCCTTTTAGAAGCATCAAAATCCAGCATGCAACAGTAGTGTATTTTTAAGAGACTTTATAAAACGTATAGACCACCATCACCAAAGAAAAAAATCCTAAAGCCTGGTCTGTATACACAGGGACCAGAACACAAAATTGCAAAGAAAATAATCTGTAGGTTTGATCACACCCTAAAGAAAAAGAGTGGGCAGATGCATCACACTCCATTCCCTACTTGAAAGCTTGATTGAACAGGCCGGACTCATGGTGGAAAACCTCTAAAATAGAGCCAGGACCCTCTCATCCCCGTGAGATAAGGATGAAGATGAGTAGGAGGAAAAGGAAGAAGAACAACCTTTAATCCTTAAAGCCTTTTGTTTGAAGAAGAAAGACCCATCTCTGGGGGAGTGGCGTCCTGAGTGGTGGGCCAAGTCGCTTGTGCATTGGAGAAAATAGTAATACTCCCCACGAAAAAGCACAGTAGCGATTCACCGCAGGGTCTGGAGCTTCCTCAGAAACATGCAAGAATGAAGTGGGCGAGGAAACTGGGGGATGTGGAATTCCATCGCTTATGTGTAGAAGGATCCTGATGGATGAAGTTAACAGAGGCAGGCTGTGTAGGCTACAGACATCATCAGAGGACCGTGGGGGGGGTGTTCAACTCCACAGCTGCTCCGTTCTGGGCCCAGTTCCCTCGAAGCACCGCCAACCATCACACCGGTTTTCACTCAATAACCACCATTCAAAACTAAATATTTTCTCAAGGATCACATCCAGTTTGGATTGTTGCAGGACATTTCAGTCCTAGTGGACTGAATGAAGCATTGGATCCACTACAACTCAAATCAAGTTACTGTAGGATCCTGCTGCAGAGCATTCCAGCCTCTTTTTTTTGTCATTTCATCCTCAGCAGTCACACAGTATGTCCTTCAACACACAGCTATCATTTCTAAAGTCAGGTAATAACTACCAAGTGATACAAAAATGTGATCGAAGGCTCCTCTAATGAGTCAAAATATCAAAGAAGCGTTTTTTTTTTTATGTCTGTCCGGCATTTAACAAAGCCATTTCAAGTAAGTATTTTGCTATTAATGTATTTATTCTAATGTATTGAACGACATGACATAAATGACAAAAAATGTCACCCAATCAACATCCAAACAATTTTTTTTTATTAGACTTTAATATTTGAACCCACAGAAGACAATCCACACATCGTGTACCAAATGATCCACAGATATTTCACGATCCGCGAACATGGATCTTTTTTTTGTGTTTGTGTAAAGTCATTTACAAATGTAAATAGTTTCACCACAACAAAAAGTCATGTACATGTAAAGTCATATTTACGTATTTGTGGTAAACTTGCCAAAACAGAACAGCTGACATTCGTTCTGAATAGCGTTACCTGATGCTTAAATTTGTCATGCAAGTTTACAGTTGTTGTGGTGCATTGCTCAAAGGTCACCTCAGCAGTGCCAAGGACGTGAACTCCACCTCTCCAGCGTACACTCCTTACTTGGTCCGTACGGTGAATGAACTGGCGACCCTCCGGTTCCCAAGCCAAGTCCCTACAGACTGAGCTACTGCAGCACCCAAAGCCCTCAGCCTGTTTTTATAGCAAGAAATATCTATAAAAAAATAAAACCTATCAGAAAATGTAACACTTAGACAAACATCAGCTTGATATTATTAAATTATATAAATATTATTATATATTTGACATGTTCTTACATTTTTTAGTTTGGCCCATGTCCCATCCGCTAACATGGAGGGTGCGGGGTTTATGACCTATACTGCAGCCAGCCACCTGCGGTACGGACGGGACAAATATCTGCAAACAAATAAGAGGCAAGTCACAAATGTCACATGGCCCACAAACTGACAGGAAGGGATCCACAAATGTGCTAAACCACTTGTACAAATAGATCCACAAATGTGTAAATATGACTTACCATGTACTGGTTGTGATTAAACTATTTACATTTGTAAAGCCTATAACATTTTTATGTGAAATAAAAAAAAACGTGTTTACAGTGTAAGTTTATTAATGCGTATTTGCATTTGGCTCTGTCCTTTTGTGGATATGACTTTAAAAAACACAAATGACAATACATCTTTGTAAAAACTTCCATAAACAACAGCTAAATAATATAAGGTCTTCATTCGGTTGTCTTGTAACCTTTCACTTTCACCCAGATTTTGGCAGACTTTTTAATATCTCCACATTTTGACGTTACAAAGACGACTTTGTGCTGAGTGAGCCCCCTCAGCATACACCACACACCAACTGTGACTCTCCATTTCAGTAGAGTGTGCAGTTGTGTTTAACTCCCGGTCCTGACTTTCCATTCCATTTAACCTGATCAGTTCATTAAGAAAATGAAGCATGGGCCCCTAATGAGGCCTTATTAATGAGGGAGATCAAATTGCCTCCATGATCTCAGTGTTTAATTAGGAAGAGAGAGGGGGCAAGCTGAGAAATACAGAGCGAGAGAGAGCAGTAAGATAAACCTTCAAGAAGTGTTTGGTTCGCAGCGGAACCCAGCGTGATGCTCAAACACGTTTGGCTGAATCTCTTCGATGTTTCTAGCAATCTTGATGCACACTGCTCCTTTCCCGGTCAACCTAGTAGGCGTTACGCATTTGAAAAGCTCTGCGAACAAGATGTACTGTGATTCTGTGGAGCGTGATTCTGTGATTAGAGTCTGCTAAATTGTGGGAGGTCATAATTCCCTCCGTTTCACAGCAGCATATGTGATATCGACATTCAGAGGTCATCAGCAATAGCTTTAAAGTTTCATGGTTGTGGTTTTCAGTTGTGGATGCCTGGTAGCTCACCTGATTGAGCGTGCGCCCCATGTACAAAGGCTCAGTTCCTACGGCAGCGGCCGCAGGTTTGATTTGCTGCATTTGATTTGCTGCATGTCATTCCCCCCATCTCTCTCCCCTTCCCTTGACCTCGAGCCAAACAACCCCCCATAAGCTTTTATCCCTTGTTTTAACGTTGGTCTAGTTAGCGTTATCAGCTGGTTAGCTTAGTGCAGGCGCTAATGGATCGACATTTGTATCTCGTAAATTAGCCCACTAATAATGCCCGGAATGATACCAACCATCTACAGTAGTACAAATAGTTTCTGTACTTATAAAACAAGGTATTAGAAAGTTTGTAACTACACCAGAAGTATATTTAAATAACACTTGCCTGATGGATACTCCTCTTGGCTGCTACCGCGCGAGATCACACACAGGGCACAACACCTATTGCCGGAAAAGACTAATGGAGAAGAAGATCCAAAAGCGAGTGAACAGCAGAAGCAGCTACTGCAGCGTGAGGCGATAGGACAAGATGAATTTAATATACAAATATGGATCCATTAGCGCCTGCACTAAGCTAACCAGCTGATAAGGCTAACTCAAACAACGTTATAACAAGGGAAAATAAGCTTATGTGGGGTTGTTTGGCTCGAGGTCAAGGTGCAAAGCAGCCTAAGGGTGAAATTACTCCGATCCATCACTTTAAACTGTCCGGTCGAATGCCCAAAATAATAACAGTTTCTGATTAAGGGGCCTTTATCTGTGATAATATCTGCGCGCTTTTCTCAGCTCGAGAGAAGTTTTTCAAATATAAAAAGTCTATGATTGGAAATTCAGTCGTAACCAACCTTTTACTGCAGTTCGAGGTGTCCTGGCAACAGTTTTACTAGTCTGGATCAACGACAGTTTATTTATCAGATAGTTATGGCGCCGCCGGAAGTCCCTCACCTGCTTTCTTGGTGTTTACGCTAAACTCCCGAATGTATTATAACTTAAATTCCGGTTGCATGATGGAACAGCAAAAAGAACCTCTTAGCAACTGTTACATGCTAAAAACGGAAAGTTTTAAAGAAATGTTGGATGGTGCAACAAGGCAGACTTGCTTGGTTCATTCGGGGAATGATTGTAAAGATTAACAAAGAATATGTTTACGGCATTTACTCTCTAACTTGGATGATTGTGATTGGTTAACAGAAATGCAAACAACCCCTGACTGTTTCTTCTCCTATCCAGGAGTGTATGCTCCCGTTGTCAGTGCTTCCTTCGCACCACTGTGAAGATAGGTCTTTCAATGCGAGACTACAGTTTTTACAGACGCCTCTTTAACGGGTTCCGCCATTCATTCCGACATACCCCCACTCCGACATTGACGTCTAATTGTCGGAGTGGCAGCACTTCCATTGTTTTCAAACGTCCCACCACTCCGACAATTTTTGTTTCCATTGTCGGAGTGGTGGTACTTTACTTTTTCTTAAACGTCCTGCCATTCCGACATGGGTTAGGGTTAGACAGGTAGATGGCGGGTGGATTATTGATATTTAGCCGCGGGTGCAGATGACATTACAGCTCATCCGCGCTTCTCAGGATGTTGGAATTTGATACAGGAACCGCAGAGATAAATTGACTTGAAAAAAAAAAATTTCGTTGCAATATTGACTACTTCCGATTTAGCACTCCACTAGTCTTGCTTTGCCAGACCCTTCCTCCAAAGCGCGCTGAAGGAGGGTCTGGCTACTCCACATAGCATTCAGGGATGGGAGGAAAACGTGCTCTGGTTTTATGGAAATTTCTTTAAACCAATCAGAATTGTCATGGGCGGCGCTAAGCTCTGCACAGAGCCGTTGCAAAATAGTCGTGAGAGAGAAGAAAGGGGAAGGAAACGGAAAATACATGCATTCGGGCGGAATTTCCTGCCGCACCAGAGCAATCCCGGAAGTGGAATGTCAAGGATATAGACTAGCGCTCTACTACTACTTGGGTGGGTGATTAAATGATGGTGTACTTGCAGAGCACAGATGATGAGACTCCAGAGATCCAGAAACAGTGACCAAGCAGAGCAGACGGTGCTTTTTTGGGAGAGGGGGATAAAAGAGACAGACGCTCCAACAGAGTGTCTCAGACAGAGGGTGAATACAGGTGTAGCAGCCATGGGCAGTATGAGAAAAGACAATAAAGGATGTAAACATGTTCTGCTAGAAACAAAAATGCAAGTATATAAACAGTATATAATACTGTAGGTCACTTTTATTACATTTCCAGCAGTTTAAGCACATGGCCAAACTAAAGCAGAGAACATTTAAGAGTTCTGGTGAAGTGCTTAGTGAGTGTGCCCCAAGAATACAAACCATCCATCTGCATTATTACTACAGCTGTTTAGAGGATTCAGCTTGTTCCATTAGAGAAATCCACAAGAATAATGAACTCATGGGAGTGAGGCTTTTTCTGCTTGTACAGCGTAATCCATCTTTCTTTCTTTCTTTTTCGCTTCATGTTTTTTTCCAGCCAGTCGGTTTGATAAACAGCCTCTTATGCAAAAACTGAGGAGAGGGAGGGAAAGAATGAAAAGGCAGGGCGAAACCACACACACTTGCATAGACAGAATGAGAGTTCTTATCTTTTCAACAAGAATAAGTCTGAAGGCTCATATTTCATTAAGTCCCTATTATGAGGCTCTGTTGTCGGCCCTGCAACCAGCTTTAATCTGTAAACCATTACCAGCGCCTAAAAATAACCGAGTTAACATGCACAGCTGCCGAGCCAACCGGCAAAATTTTAATAAATGTCATGTAAACACCGCAACAATCAAATTTAATGGCCCTGAACCACAGCAACGACACTTTGCCCCACAGCATAGTTTGCATAAAGAAAATGACAAGCAAACCCAATAACAGAATATTTGTTTCTTTTACATATTTAATTCATAAGGTGGTGTTGTGTTTACAACACTTTACATTTGGCTTAATATCCCTTCAGTGAGTGAGCCAAAGAGGGAAAGAGGTAAGAATTAGGTGACAATAGGACAAAAAAGGTACAGAAAAGAGGCCAGACCAAGCCCCCAGGAACACCATTGGACTGCGTGGCGATATGGCCATAGTCATAGTGGCAGTACCTTTGTCCCGCGTGTTGCAGTTCCTTTGTCAGCGTGTCCTGCGTGTGACGGTTTCTTTCCCCGTTCTTTTTTTTTCCTAACCCCAACCGTCTCGTTATTGTGGCGTTTCATTTCCCGTGTCCTACGAGTGGCGGCCCGCGAGTGGCGGCCCGTTCCGTAGTTTTGGCCGGTGTGTGGCACCTCATTTCCCCGATCGCGAGTTGCGGCCCGTGCCATTGTTTTGGCCGGCGTGTGGCGCCTCATTTCCCCGATCGCGAGTGGCGGCCCGTTCCGTTGTTTTGGCCGGCGTGTGGCGCCTCATTTCCCCAATCGCGAGTGGCGGCCCGTGCCGTTGTTTTGGCCGGCGTGTGGCGCCTCATTTCCCTGTAGTCGCGTCCCCCAGAGCAGGTTCGAAAAGCGTGACCTGTATACGTTCAAAAGTCATTGCATATACACGAAAAAAACGTCAAAATCGTAACCTGTACACAAATTTATGAATCAAAATAACGTGACTATTACACGACCTGGCGTGAGACCGGGTTGAGTTACTCTGAAAAGAGAGCTAAATCAGGAAATGATCCTCATGCCATTCATGTGTGCAGGGAGTCAGCAAAGGATTCTTAACGCGTGGTTTCCACTGGCAGCAGGAATAACAGCAGAGCGAAGACATTCCATTAATTCCCTATAAGAACAGCGTTAGAAACGAAGTCCGCTGACGGCGGCAAAAGTGCCCGGATGTTCACCGCTCTCCCCGCTCTCCCAAAGTTGACTCCGGGTCAACTTTTGCAGAGCGGTAGCCAATGAGAGGGCAGACTCACGAACGCGCATCCAATATATTCTCCCGTGTATACACATATGCGTTTGTGTGTCCCCCCCCCAACTTTCAAATTAGTTTGATACTTTATTTAGCCACTAAGTGTCAGTGATTGGCCCCCCAACCACTCAGGACCAAGTACCGTATATGGGGTGACAGAGTGTTAGAAAAGTTATGCTTACTTTTCTTTTAGTGTTAAACTATTTGCATGACGTCTGTGTGCAAATTATTTCTGTCCCTCATGAGATAATCATGAGACCGCTGACCTTGCCCCTGAGGGGCAGAGCGGGTGAGGAGGAGACGCCGCGCCTGACCAGAGATAATTAGACAGTATCTCCTTTGTAATATTCCTCCCTGATTGTTATAAAAAAAAAGACCCTCCTGTGAACAGACAGGCAGTCATTTGTTCTGTGCTTGCTCTGATGTGCTGTAAATCTGACTCTACTTGCTGCAAGTAAACGAACTTGGAGAGAACTCCAGTGATTTCTGTCCATTCTTTGATAAATAATTATCCTGACACAGAGCTTTCACCATTGCAGCCCCCTCCCTGTGGAACTCCCTACCCATACACATCCGGGACTGTACTGACCTGGACACATTCAAAACACTAATCAAAACACACCTCTTCACATTAGCTTTCCGCATACAATAGTCTTACATTTCTCACCTGATCGCTACTGGTTTTATTGTTTTTAATTGCTTCTAATATGCTTGTTTTATGTGTTGGTTATATTGCTAATCTGTTTTTAATGTGCTGTATGTGCTGGTTTTACTGTAAAGTGTCTTTGAGTACCATGTAAAGCGCTATATAAATAAAATGGATTATTATTATTATTATTATTATTATTATTATTATTATATGCTCATCTCATTCGCTTTCACTTATTACTGTGCATTCAGTAATAATGCTTTACAAGGAACAGCGAGTGATTTATGGAATTTTTTCAGCACTCAGGCTACATAGATGCTGCTGCTCTACCCTCTGATTGGTGGAGATTATACAATATCTGCAGCCTGAGACTAAGACCTGCACACACAACCCAGGGATGGAAAAATACTGCCAAATCCTCTGCATGTTTCTTTTGGTAAAAAAGAAAAGGGAAGAGGCAGTGAAAGACAGAAGCAAACACAATATGTATCCGTCATAAAGTATCAGGTAAGGGGTGTTAGTGAATTAATAATACTGCAATTGACATGGATTTTGTAATGCGATGACTATTGATTTGGAAAGCCCATTACTAATTCCATAATATGTCATTTGTGAGATTTTACATTGAAACAGGAAAGAGGAAGAGATGAGGTTAAAAGAAGAGGACTGTTTTTCTTCAGCATGAAAATTGAAAATAGAAAAGAAACAGGCTTGTTATTTCTTTAGCTCGCCTTTCATTGACCTGTACGCTCTGGAACCACTGCTGTTTTTTTGTGTGTGTGTGTGTGTGTGTGTGTGTGTGTGTGTGTGTGTGTGTGTGTGTGTGTGTGTGTGTGTGTGTGTGAATGTAAATAATCAACAACTGCTTGTGAAGGCCAAACAGCAAGCAATGTTATTCTCAAGGGGAATCTAAGTGTTAAGTAGCAACACAATCCTGGATGATTGCATTCACCTTCCTCAGCATAACCCCACTCACACACACACACACACAGGCTATTGCTAACCTCCCCTGACACTTACTGACACTGCGTCGCCCCCACTTCATCTCCAGCACAAAGGTATCTACACAACACCTTAAAATGCATCTTCAAAACTAATCCACTCCACACAAAGACATGACCTGTTTTTGTTCCAGCCGGCCCTGGTGGCTGTCTGTGGCAGAGGCCACGGTTGGAAGGAGAGGAAGCAAACAGAAGCAGAAAGTAACAGAAAGAGAGAGAAATCAAAAGATAAATCTAATACATTATGTGTGGAGAGGTGATGGGTTGAGTCCTTCAGCAACAGAGCCACCAGAGTGAAAGCCAATCGAGCATGGAGAAAAACGTGAATTTTCTCAGAGGGGAAGAAATGACAAAAAGAGGGCAAAAAAAAAATAAAAAAATCGAAAAACACAGAGCTAGAGAGCAACAACACTCAGGTTCATCCCCCTCTTGGCTTCCATCCGATGCTTTTAGAGAGCTCAACCTTTGCCTGGAGATGTCAAGCGGAAAATAACCCGCCGATTATAAAACCCTGTCAGGGCTGGGAGAAGGGATCCACCACTGGCTTCGTTAAGGGAAGACATGGAATCACACCAGGGGTCTCATTTATAAATGTGGCGTATGCAGAAAACGGAGCTGATAATGTGCATACGCCACTTCCCACGCAAAGGTTGTGATTTCAAAAAAAATGATGGCAGAATGCGCGGTCCTCCACGCAAACTCTGACCCATGCGTACGCACATTTTGGAGACAATGGGAATTGGCGACGCAGATGCTGAGGTGGTGAACTGAAGTCAGACTGCCATGAAGTGCTATTTGCGCTTGTACTGATACTTGTTCCATAAACACCTTGTAAAATCCAGCTGAAATCTTTAATAAAAATTTGTTATTAATGTTTAATCGGCGCTGTCTCGCCGTCACATTGTCTGCTATGGAGCGCAGGAGGAGGAGATGGCCCGACTGCATGGAATACAGGAAAGCATCAAATACCCTAGCATTAGATAACCGCAGAACACAGTGTAGATAACCAAATATCTGTCTTTCAAACTGTGCATATATTATCAAATGTCAAAGTCTGGAAATACAGCCGTTAAGCACTCGCGCAATCGTTACACTTAATGTCCTCGTTATCAGTCCGAACTTTAATACTGCTCGTGACGAAACCTGCATGAAGAAAAGTGTGTTTGCCTATTATACTTTCGTCTTCAAATTGTATCTCGAGGTCGGGGATACCACTATTTGATGCTGTGATTTTAGCAAAGTGTTAACAATCACAATATGTTGTAAACATATAAATACTGCGATGACCCCGTGCGTTATGCTGTATAATGGCACTGCTGGCCCTGCAGGAGGACTACGGCAATGGCAGAATCAGAAAAAGAGGCTTCAGGGACCATGACGATGACTAATATGCCGATTTAAAGGTCCCATGGCATGAACATATCACTTTATGAGGTTTTTTAACATTAATATGAGTTCCCCCAGCCTGCCTATGTTCCCCCAGTGGCTAGAAATGGTGATAGGTGTAAACCAAGCTCTGGATATCCTGCTCTGCCTTTGAGAAAATGAAAGCTCAGATGGGCCAATCTGACCTGGAATCTTAGGTTACCTCCCCTTTCTCTGCTTTGCCCGCCCATGAGAAAGAGAGAGACATCATGGTTTGCAAACAAGCAAAGTGGCAGTTGGTCAAGGCCACACCCCCACCCTCCACCTTGCGCCCCCCCCTCTCCTCCTCAATAGCTACAGACACAGAAATGGCACATCCTAAGGAAAGCTCATTGTGGGACTGGCTCTAGTGGCTGTAATTCTGCACCAAGGCTGAATTTCGGGAAAGAGACTTCAGATACAGTATTAGGGGACCACTAAGGTCTATATAAAAGCATCCAATAAGCAGCATGTCATGGGACCTTTAAATTCCCTAAAGCTGTACTCTTGGATCTCTGTACTGAATTGGGTCCAGTAGAGAGGGCATCGCGCCGGAACCGTGCCATCACGGTCCAAATACAGGTCCTCGCCACTCTGGGGGCAAATGGTTGTTTCCAGAGGGAAATGTCAGACAGCTAAGTGTTTTGTATAAATATCATATATAATCTTCAACTTTATCACTAACACTTGTTTGGATAACCTATAATATATAGTTCTGTTAAATCTTATCATATAGGTCTGGTATATTGAAGATGTCCCCGAGTGCCGTAATGTCTGCTGTTTTGGAAGGTATTATTAATAGAGATAGTCTATAGATCAGGCTTCCCTACGTGAATGAGGGTGTTTTGTTATGAATTAAACTACCCGACAATATAACAGCCTACAAGTTCAGCTGAAATTATTTGACTTTCAACTCTTTTTCGTTTGTTTCCAGTTTATAAAATGTGAGGCGTTTTCTACATTGAGTACTTTTACTTTTAATACTTTAAGTACATTTTACTGATGATACTTACATACTTTTACTTAAGTAACATTTTCAATGCATGACTTTTACTTGTAACAGAGTATTATTACAGTGTGGTATTAGTACTTTTACTTAAGTAAAGGATCTGAATACTTCTTCCACCACTGTCAACATGTATCTGTATCTGCATACACAAAAACACATTTAATGCTAGGTGTGCATGCAGAACATATTGGGATTGGAGTTTGGTCGGATCAGCCAGACCACATTTGGAGGTGGTCAGCATCAGTTCTCTATCGTATCGAGACTATCTCTCCACCGTTACATATTCCATTTGTACGGCCTGTACATATGGAATATGTAATGGTGGTCTCTTCACTCAGAGAACCAAGGTTACAACGTAACCGAGCGATCTCAGCCTGGTGTAAATACAATCTGTACACTCCGTTCTCTATTCTTTAAAAAAAAAAAAAAATCCACCCAGCTAGTTAAAAAGGTCACCTTATTGACAAAAACTGCAAGTAGTTAGCTAGCAGGTCTTCCATCCTGTTTGTTAAAGGTCTGCCAGCAACACCTAACTAATCTGCACATTGATCACAATGTAAATATAATGAGAGCCCATTTTAATACCAGGTGTAAATGCAAAGACCCATGGATTGGATGTCATTACCGGATAACGTATCCAGATACAGATCACACGTTGACCATACCAGGTGTAAATGGACCTAGGCAGTTTGACAAAACAACTCTACTTCTACTTCTAAGGTCTACTTATAAACTTTTTCTGGTGCTTTCAACTTAGTCTCGTGACTTCATCGGCGATTGAAGTAAATGCACACCTTTTAGAAATGGAAATTTGGTCATGTGATGCAACTGAGCTAAAATAATAAGTGAGCAAAGTCCATCCACTGATGAAGACCATGAGATGCTGTCAAAAGCTCCAGAAACCTAGTAAGTGGATGTTAAGTTAAGGAAATTAAAAGTCAGAGGTACCCTAGTTTTCTTTACATTGAGTGAGAGAATCTTTTGGCTAACCTACAACCTGGGTTTACTGTCTGAACTGAGTCTAAACCCTAATTTCCACCGGGCGACTCCCTTGAGCAATAACGGCCATTCAAGTCAATGCCTGATATTCTACCACCCGCATCACAGTGAGTCCCAGAAGCATGTGTGAAGCAGCTCTCCGCTCTGCTAAAGATACGCGCCAGCTAAAAAGTGGAGCCAAACATTTGCAAGACAAAACTGTGTAAATAAATACAACATACAAATACAAGCAATAGATGCAAAACATAGATAATGACAAGACAAAATAAGAGTATAAAGATCAGCAATAAAATAGAATTAAGCTCAGTAGCAATAAATGATATGAATAATGCTATAACACTGAAAGGGTGTTTATGAGTGCTTTTGATGTTTTAAGTTCATTTTACTGATGATACTTTTAAGTCATTTGAATGCTGGGCTTTGACGTAATGGAGTATTTCTACACTGTGGCATTGCTACTTGTATTTAAGTATTAAGGATCTGAGTACTTCTTCCATCACTGTGTGTTGTTGAGTTTTGGGAGGAAAGCTCCTCTGCAAGCCTGTGTGGCCTAGAATTACCCATATCACCCTTTTCCTTTGTTGGAACTGCAGATGATTTAATTATTTATACTGTTTATTGATCCCCAGTGAGGAAATTACAATTTACACTCTGTTTGTTAGAACACACTACACACAGACCTGAAATACACACACACATGCTCCGGTCCTATACATGCACTAATGGAAGGATGTCAGAGTGAGGGGCTGTGAGTGCTAAACAGGCACCCTGAGCGGTAGGGGGGGCTCAAGAGCACCTTGGCAGAGCCCAGTAGGTGAACTGGCATCTCTCCAGCTACCAGTCCACGCGTCGTACTTCAGTTCATACGGGGTCTTGAACCAGCGACCTTCCGGTTCCCAACCAGACTGAGCTACTGCAAAACCAAAGAGAAGTGAAGTTCACATGCATCTGCAAAAAAACTCCCCACACACGAAGCACACGCAAATGATATACTAATACAAGCTTTTTTAACCTCCTCAATCACTTTGCATTTTAATTGGCCCAAGTGATTTTAAGTGTGGTGACACAAAGACTAATCATTTCAATTGTGCATGCAGGCAACAATGTTGTTTTTTCCATGGACATTCTTTGGTTGATTTTATTTACAGTGATTCTTTCCTATGCTATAATATTTTCAATTACTAATTATGTTTGCTCCAGTTTATGATCACTCCTCCATTGTAAGCTGAAGTGCTTTTTCCCCATAGCAGAATAATGCATCCACAATAACAACAAGAAGAAGACATTTTTTATAAAGGTAAAGGGTTTTCATTTCAGACACAGGATCAGGTTGTAGAAACCAAAAAAGGCAAGTCCAAGGCACTCTCTTTTAGAAAAATACAAAGCCTTTATTTATGGCTAAGTCATCATGAATCTTAAAATACTCCGACGCGTTTCGGCATACAAGCCTTCGTCGTGAGTCAATCAATTTCCAAAACAGGAAGAGACCTTCTTATAAGCTTTCAAACAGACCAATCAAGAAACACAACCAATGAAAAGCCTTCATTTTGGTAGAGGAAGGTTCAGAGTTGTTGGATTATAGAATGACCACTAGATATCCTAATTGGTCATAAATAGACCAGTGTATTTGACTACAAACCAAGGTTAAATTCAAAATTCAAAACATGTACAGCACAAATAGAAATAGAAATGGACCCAATAGAAAAATAAAAAAATACAAAATAAACAATATGGTTTTAAAGAAAAACACTGAGATCAAGTTCTTCATTTAGGCCTGGATAACTAGTAGCCTGCAGTTTATCAATCCAGAAACTTTCTCTCTGGTTTAGTTGTTTTTGTCTGTCCCCTTTCCTCAGTGACAATGGAATATGATCAATTCCACAGATCTGTACGGTCGATGGATCACTATTATGGTGTTCTCTGTAGTGCCTCGCCATAGGATAGTTCATGTTGTCCGTGCGAATTGCATATTTATGTTCTGCCAAACGGTCCTGTAAACGCCTCTTAGTCCTTCCTATATAGAACACTTTGCATTCAGGGCATTCCAGTCTGTATATAACAAAAACTGTTTTACAGCTTATGAAGTGGTTGATAGTAAACTGTTTTAGGGATACAGTATCAACAAAGGTTTTAGACTGTAATACATTTGTACAATGATTACAGTGTTGACATTTATATGACCCTTTGGGTTTAGATCCCAACCAAGTTTGTTGGCCTTCTGGTTTCAAATGGCTGCGGACCAGTTTGTCTCGAATTGTAGGACATCTCCTGAAAGTGACCAAAGGTGGCTCAGGAAACAACTGGCCAAGCACCTCATCACTTTCAATAATACCCCAATTTTTTCTGATAATTCTCTTAATCTGGTCTGCCTCTGTACTATATGTGGTAACAAAAATGGGTCTATCTTTTGTTGGCTTAGGTGGATTTCTTTGTAAAAGTGATATCCTATTTGCAGACTTAGCCCGACTGTATGCTTCCTGGAGGGTTGTGTTTTTTATAACCCCCGTTCCTTAAAGCGTGACGTCATCTCTTTTGCTTTGCACTCAAATGAATTGTCTAGGTCACAAATTCTCCTGACTCGCTGGAATTGTCCGTATGGAACATTTTCCTTCAACCACTTAGGGTGGAAGCTTCTAGCATGAAGAATAGTGTTCCTGTCAGTAGGTTTTCTAAACACTGAAGTATGTAGTGCACCATGATCGTCTTTGAATATGGTAAGGTCAAGAAAATTTATGTAATCTTTACTATATTCCAAAGATAGTTTAATGTTGGGGTTAATGTTATTCAGATAAACATGGAACTCTTTCAAGTCTGACTCTGAACCAGACCAAAACAGACAAACATCATCAATGTAACGTCGCCACCAGATAATGTTTTTTAAAGAAGGCATTCTTTTCCTGATTTAAGACAAAATCTTCCTCCCATTTTCCCAGAAATAGACCTGCATATGATGGGCTGTAACAGGCCCCCCATAGCACAGCCTTTTATCTGTTTAAAGGTCTTATCCTGGAAGATGAAGATATTATTATTCAATGTCCATTTAGTTAATGACAATAAAAAAATCAGTGGGTGGCATTTCCGACTCAGGTCTCCTACTTAAAAAGTGTGTCAGAGCTGCAAGACCCTGTGTGTGTTCAATGTTTGTATACAATGCTTCTACATCCATAATAACTAGATATGTATCAGAGCCTATGTTTTGTAGTTGTGTGATCTTATTCAGAACATCTGTGGTGTCTTGGACAAATGCTGGGAGTGAAGATAGACAGGGTTTAATAAAATAGTCAATAAACTTAGAGACTGGTTCAGTCAGACTATCATTACCAGAGATAACAGGTCTCCCTGGAGGGTTATCCACACACTTATGGATTTTTGGGTAACATGTAGAATGATGCCACTCTTGGGTTTTCATTCCACAGAGAATCAAGTTCAGATTTAGAGATCCAGTCATTGTCTTTTGCCACATGTAGTAGTTGTTTCAATTTCTCTTTAAGAGACTCAATAGGATTGAATGTCAGTGGTTGGTAAAACTCTGTGTTGTTTAACTGACGAAAAGCCTCTTTTATGTACATATCCTTTCCCCAAATTACTATGGCACCACCTTTATCTGCATTTTTAATTACTAGATCACTGTCTCTGGATAATGCTTCCAATGCCTTCTTCTCGGTGTGAGACAGATTACTCTGCTTAGGTGATCTTTTCTGGTTAAACAAATTTTCAATATCATAATTCACCTTTTTAGCAAATATATGTAATGCTGTATTCTGAACCAGTGGGCAAAAAGTTGATTTAGGCTTAAAAAGTCGCCTCTGGGAAGAAACAACTGTCTGACCTGTGTCCATGGAACTTGCAGGTGTGGCCTGTGACTTGTACCAGGTCTTACGGTGAAGATTCCTGTAGAATCGGAAGAGGTCGATCTTTGTATCAAATTCCTTTGCAGAGTAGGTAGGTGCAAAAGATAACCCTTTTGAAAGGACTCGGATGCTCTCTTCTGACACGGCTTTGCCAGAGATGTTAATCACGACTCGTGTCTGGTTCTGCTCCGTGTCCATCTGGGTTCCCAGTTTCTTTCTGGCTCTCCGCGTTCTCCTCTTCCTTTGCTTTTGTTCCTGTTTCTGCCACGTCCTCGGCCGAATCCTCGTCCCCGACCCGATCCATTCCCTCTGTCGCTGGGGTGGGGTGGGTGCTCTAAAAAATCCTCCCGAGGTGCCTGGGCTGTATTAGGTATGGAACTTTCATCATCTTCACTGCTGGAAAAGTTAAACGAGACTGTTCTAGGTCTTGCTGATGAGCCTTCAAATGCAGGCCTACCCCTCTGGATTCGCTTTTTCCAGGTGTAGAATTTGCCCTCCTTGTAGTCTGTAGCATCCCTCTGAAACTTACGTATTTTATCTTCTTTTAGGCTATGGGTAAATTTCATAAGATCTGACTTGAGTTTATCTTCATATTCTTGTATAGAGGTGTTGTCTGAATGTTGTGCTATAGATTTTTTTTTCACCTCAGCGATTTCTTCCTTCATTTCTTCTCTGTCTTTATTTGACTCTTCGATGAGAAGTAACATCAAATCAGATGAACACTTGTTGAGAATGGCTTCCCACCGGTCTCTGAAATCCTTTTTGTCATCTCCTCCGTGGGCTGGGAATTTGTTAATCCTTAGGCCCCTGGGGATATATCCTTTTCTCCAATAGTCTGACAAAGTAACTGAATTAAGATGGAGCCGTGTGTCTTTTTCCAATAGGTGCCTGAGTTCTTTGTAGCTTCTGTGGAGATCAGCTTTGGGTAGCTCTCCATCTGGAAAATCATCCAAAAGTGAAGTAGTTGTGATGATCCGTTGTCCCTCTTCAAGGGAATAAGAAAATGTTTTATCCATATTCATGTATCAAGTCAAAAAACGGTCCAAAACAGAAAACTGTGGAGCAGCTCCTTAAAGCACGTCCCAAGTGCATATAAGATTTATCAAATGTCTGTAGCGGAGCGCTTCCAGGACTCAAAAAAATTTTTTAGCTAGAGGTGCTCTTTGGATGGGATAATCATAATGTAGAAACCAAAAGGCAAGTCCAAGGCACTCTCTTTTAGAAAAATACAAAGCCTTTATTTATGGCTAAGTCATCATGAATCTTAAAATACTCCGACGCGTTTCGGCATACAAGCCTTCGTCAGGGAGTCAATCAATTTCCAAAACAGGAAGAGACCTTCTTATAAGCTTTCAAACAGACCAATCAAGAAACACAACCAATGAAAAGCCTTCATTTTGGTAGAGGAAGGTTCAGAGTTGTTGGATTATAGAATGACCACTAGATGTCCTAATTGGTCATAAATAGACCAGTGTATTTGACTACAAACCAAGGTTAAATTCAAAATTCAAAACATATACAGCACAAATAGAAATAGAAATGGACCCAATAGAAAAATAAAAAAATACAAAATAAACAATATGGTTTTTAAAGAAAAACACTGAGATCAAGTTCTTCATTTAGGCCTGGATAACTAGTAGCCTGCAGTTTATCAATCCAGAAACTTTCTCTCTGGTTTAGTTGTTTTTGTCTGTCCCCTTTCCTCAGTGACAATGGAATATGATCAATTCCACAGATCTGTACGGTCGATGGATCACTATTATGGTGTTCTCTGTAGTGCCTCGCCATAGGATAGTTCATGTTGTCCGTGCGAATTGCATATTTATGTTCTGCCAAACGGTCCTGTAAACGCCTCTTAGTCCTTCCTATATAGAACACTTTGCATTCAGGGCATTCCAGTCTGTATATAACAAAAACTGTTTTACAGCTTATGAAGTGGTTGATAGTAAACTGTTTTAGGGATACAGTATCAACAAAGGTTTTAGACTGTAATACATTTGTACAATGATTACAGTGTTGACATTTATATGACCCTTTGGGTTTAGATCCCAACCAAGTTTGTTGGCCTTCTGGTTTCAAATGGCTGCGGACCAGTTTGTCTCGAATTGTAGGACATCTCCTGAAAGTGACCAAAGGTGGCTCAGGAAACAACTGGCCAAGCACCTCATCACTTTCAATAATACCCCAATTTTTTCTGATAATTCTCTTAATCTGGTCTGCCTCTGTACTATATGTGGTAACAAAAATGGGTCTATCTTTTTGTTGGCTTAGGTGGATTTCTTTGTAAAAGTGATATCCTATTTGCAGACTTAGCCCGACTGTATGCTTCCTGGAGGGTTGTGTTTTTTATAACCCCGTTCCTTAAAGCGTGACGTCACCTCTTTTGCTTTGCACTCAAATGAATTGTCTAGGTCACAAATTCTCCTGACTCGCTGGAATTGTCCGTATGGAACATTTTCCTTCAACCACTTAGGGTGGAAGCTTCTAGCATGAAGAATAGTGTTCCTGTCAGTAGGTTTTCTAAACACTGAAGTATGTAGTGCACCATGATCGATCTTTGAATATGGTAAGGTCAAGAAAAAATTTATGTAATCTTTACTATATTCCAAAAAGATAGTTTAATGTTGGGGTTAATGTTATTCAGATAAACATGGAACTCTTTCAAGTCTGACTCTGAACCAGACCAAAACAGACAAACATCATCAATGTAACGTCGCCACCAGATAATGTTTTTAAAGAAGGCATTCTTTTCCTGATTTAAGACAAAATCTTCCTCCCATTTTCCCAGAAATAGACCTGCATATGATGGGCTGTAACAGGCCCCCATAGCACAGCCTTTTATCTGTTTAAAGGTCTTATCCTGGAAGATGAAGATATTATTATTCAATGTCCATTTAGTTAATGACAATAAAAAATCAGTGGGTGGCATTTCCGACTCAGGTCTCCTACTTAAAAAGTGTGTCAGAGCTGCAAGACCCTGTGTGTGTTCAATGTTTGTATACAATGCTTCTACATCCATAATAACTAGATATGTATCAGAGCCTATGTTTTGTAGTTGTGTGATCTTATTCAGAACATCTGTGGTGTCTTGGACAAATGCTGGGAGTGAAGATAGACAGGGTTTAATAAAATAGTCAATAAACTTAGAGACTGGTTCAGTCAGACTATCATTACCAGAGATAACAGGTCTCCCTGGAGGGTTATCCACACACTTATGGATTTTTGGGTAACATGTAGAATGATGCCACTCTTGGGTTTTCATTCCACAGAGAATCAAGTTCAGATTTAGAGATCCAGTCATTGTCTTTTTGCCACATGTAGTAGTTGTTTCAATTCCTCTTTAAGAGACTCAATAGGATTGAATGTCAGTGGTTGGTAAAACTCTGTGTTGTTTAACTGACGAAAAGCCTCTTTTATGTACATATCCTTTCCCCAAATTACTATGGCACCACCTTTATCTGCATTTTTTAATTACTAGATCACTGTCTCTGGATAATGCTTCCAATGCCTTCTTCTCGGTGTGAGACAGATTACTCTGCTTAGGTGATCTTTTTCTGGTTAAACAAATTTTCAATATCATAATTCACCTTTTTAGCAAATATATGTAATGCTGTATTCTGAACCAGTGGGCAAAAAGTTGATTTAGGCTTAAAAAGTCGCCTCTGGGAAGAAACAACTGTCTGACCTGTGTCCATGGAACTTGCAGGTGTGGCCTGTGACTTGTACCAGGTCTTACGGTGAAGATTCCTGTAGAATCGGAAGAGGTCGATCTTTGTATCAAATTCCTTTGCAGAGTAGGTAGGTGCAAAAGATAACCCTTTTGAAAGGACTCGGATGCTCTCTTCTGACACGGCTTTGCCAGAGATGTTAATCACGACTCGTGTCTGGTTCTGCTCCGTGTCCATCTGGGTTCCCAGTTTCTTTCTGGCTCTCCGCGTTCTCCTCTTCCTTTGCTTTTGTTCCTGTTTCTGCCACGTCCTCGGCCGAATCCTCGTCCCCCGACCCGATCCATTCCCTCTGTCGCTGGGGTGGGGTGGGTGCTCTAAAAAAATCCTCCCGAGGTGCCTGGGCTGTATTAGGTATGGAACTTTCATCATCTTCACTGCTGGAAAAGTTAAACGAGACTGTTCTAGGTCTTGCTGATGAGCCTTCAAATGCAGGCCTACCCCTCTGGATTCGCTTTTTCCAGGTGTAGAATTTGCCCTCCTTGTAGTCTGTAGCATCCCTCTGAAACTTACGTATTTTATCTTCTTTTAGGCTATGGGTAAATTTCATAAGATCTGACTTGAGTTTATCTTCATATTCTTGTATAGAGGTGTTGTCTGAATGTTGTGCTATAGATTTTTTCACCTCAGCGATTTCTTCCTTCATTTCTTCTCTGTCTTTATTTGACTCTTCGATGAGAAGTAACATCAAATCAGATGAACACTTGTTGAGAATGGCTTCCCACCGGTCTCTGAAATCCTTTTTGTCATCTCCTCCGTGGGCTGGGAATTTGTTAATCCTTAGGCCCCTGGGGATATATCCTTTTCTCCAATAGTCTGACAAAGTAACTGAATTAAGATGGAGCCGTGTGTCTTTTTCCAATAGGTGCCTGAGTTCTTTGTAGCTTCTGTGGAGATCAGCTTTGGGTAGCTCTCCATCTGGAAAATCATCCAAAAGTGAAGTAGTTGTGATGATCCGTTGTCCCTCTTCAAGGGAATAAGAAAATGTTTTATCCATATTCATGTATCAAGTCAAAAAACGGTCCAAAACAGAAAACTGTGGAGCAGCTCCTTAAAGCACGTCCCAAGTGCATATAAGATTTATCAAATGTCTGTAGCGGAGCGCTTCCAGGACTCAAAAAAATTTTTTAGCTAGAGGTGCTCTTTGGATGGGATAATCATAATGTAGAAACCAAAAAGGCAAGTCCAAGGCACTCTCTTTTAGAAAAATACAAAGCCTTTATTTATGGCTAAGTCATCATGAATCTTAAAATACTCCGACGCGTTTCGGCATACAAGCCTTCGTCAGGGAGTCAATCAATTTCCAAAACAGGAAGAGACCTTCTTATAAGCTTTCAAACAGACCAATCAAGAAACACAACCAATGAAAAGCCTTCATTTTGGTAGAGGAAGGTTCAGAGTTGTTGGATTATAGAATGACCACTAGATGTCCTAATTGGTCATAAATACAGGATCAGGTTTATTGCTAAGTAAGTCTTCACATACAAGGAATATGCCTTGATGTTTTGGTGCATAACAACAACAACATCCTGAGAATCCTAAATATAAAATACAATAAATACTGTAGAAAATGTATTTAAAAAAATATGTATCTGTTTTTAAAATGACAAGAGGGGTACAGCATTAAAACAAAGAGGATGGGGTATGCAAAATATTGGCCAAGGAAGCTGCAAAGTATAAAGAATATGTTTAAAATAACCCAAAATGTGCGATTATGTAAGACATTGAGTCAGATGTGGAAACTTTATGTCAATGTCAATGTATAATATGTACTTACATACTTTTACTTAAAGCTTTAGTGCGTTACTTTTTGATATTAATGAATGTCCGTTACATTCAAGCCATTGCCAAATGAGTTAATACAAAGCTAATTAAGACTATCAGCTCCACACAACTCTCTCTGTATTTCTCAGTATGGCTATGTTCAGAAGATTGTGGCATCTGACGACTTTCCCGCTCAGAAAATTGGCTACTAGCATCTGTGGGGGGGGAGCTGCGTGATAACGGAAGGCTGTATCATGTGTTGTCATTACTTAGAATTCCTCATCCTCCATAGCATTTTCAATGCAGGACTTTTAGTTAACTCAGTATTTTTACAGCATGGTTTTAGTTCTTTTACTTAAAATGGCTATATGTAACTTTCATTTTGTGTTGATTCTAGCAACCGTTTTGGACAAAAGAGGACAAAGAAAAAGAAAATAATAGGCCAACACAAACACGGAGTAAAAGCTGCCCAGCTAAATGGAAGGGGGACATAATTTAATGTTGGCTACTGACATACAACCACATCGCGCAATCTAAAGTTTTTTAATGAATGAAATAGACATATAACATATCCAAGGGCCAATTTGGGGTCGGTTTTGAATCATTTACATTCCCGTAATTGTCTCCATCTGTTGATAACCTGACTGAGTGTGACTCGCATTGTCGACCAATGTCTTTCACTTTCCCTTTTAGCTTTTAGTTGTTCTTCATTTAATTTCCTTCTTCCCTGTGATGGTCCTGCCCCAGTATTAGCCATAACTACAGCAGATAACTTCTAAAATTAGCATTTAAAATACAATTAGGCCTATATAAAGAAATCTCCTGCTACCTTTTACCTGGCTCAGCTGGCTGAATAAGCTAAAAGACTTTTCCGGTGTTCCAAAGAAATCTGTGACCTGTCAGAATGTGTTACTGTAGCGCCATCCACCTGCCGCATATCATTCTGTGACTTTGCTGGAAAAATCGGACCCGGGCAGAGGCCTTACTAAAAACGATATAAAAATAGCGTTCTTTTCACTGTTAGTCTTGTTTGCTGTTACAGGTCTTAAGACCATTGAAATGACAGAGCTTTAGAAACATTAAAAAGTTAAATATAGTCCCTTTAAAGCAACACCAAAGATTCTTTTGTACCTTAAAATAATGTTTCCAAAATCGTTTCAGTGGTTCATCAACTCGTAACAGGGTGAATGGCCCTGCTGCATTCGCTTTGCGGCCCTCTATCGGCTAACCGTGCTATGCAAGTTTGCCAGATCCAGTAGCGGATCTGTAGTTCGAATGAGACATAATGGACACAATTTCCACTTTTAACCTGAAGGGGACCGAAGAGAAAAAGTGCTTTGGTGTTGCTTTAAGTAAAGGATCTGAATACTTCTTCCACCACTGTTTAATAGTATATTGAGCGCTGTACTGGAAATTTTCATTTCAGAAATCTGGTCACCTTAAGCTGTCCGCCTGCGAGGCTCCGAAAGATGGATCTGGATCTAGATCCAGAATTACTCAGTTCAATCAAGCCTCTAGTCCCTTTTGATTGTTTTTTTTTGTTTTACTTTGCATGTGGGAAAACTATGTTAAATTAAATATTAATCATACTTTAAAATGTGTCTGAAGTGGGACTTTAAATAAAAATCAATCAACCGCAGAAATTTGTTGATTTAAACTTTGTGTGATACAGAGTTTACAATAATTTCCCACATACAGATTTATCAGTATGCCAGGCTACAAAAGTTATTCTATAAAGGCCCTGGACACCCACACAGGTGTTTTCAGTTAATGTGTCTGAGTGGACCTCTTCCTAGGACTGTGTGGGTCAGAACTGATTGACATCTTCTGTTAGCTTTGTTGCACCTGTTAGGGCAGGACAAATGACACTTTTATCATTCTTATTGTTCGATAAAAAATCTAAGCTCCGGCCCACCTTTAACCTGAGCAGAAGTCTAATCAGCCAGAATGTCTGAAAAAAAAACTGTGTGTGTGTGTGTGTTCAGAGGCTTTAAAGAGCCCCTGTAATGCTTTGGGGGATTTTTCCATCTCTTAGTGTGTTATATAGTTTTTTGTGTATGTAATAAAGTACAAAAAAATCACATTTCACTCCAAACTGAGCTTTTTTCTCACACAGATTGCACTTTTTCTCAAATGGCTCGCCCCACATTCCTAGTTCCTAGTTCCTAATAGACATTCCTATTAGTGATGTCACTGATTGAGAAAGCCAGCACAATTTTTCCTATGTGCTGCCCATAGGGGATGCCTAAAGGAACACGCCGACTTATTGGGAAATTAGCTTATTCACCGTAACCCCCAGAGTAAGACAAGTCGATACATACCCTTCTCATCTCCGTGCGTGCTGTAACGCTGTCTGATGGTTCCAGCATTAGCTTAGCCTAGCACAGATCCTGCAGGTAACTGGTTCCAACTAGCCTACTGCTCCCAATTGTGACAAAAGTGACAAAATAACGCCAACATGTTCCTATTTACATGTTGTGATTTGTAGAGTCACAGCGTGTACAAAAAACAACGTAACATGAGACACAGCCGTCTTCTAACAGTAAACAAACCGGGAACTATATTCTCAGATAGGCTTGCTGCGAGCATATCACTCCGCCCAAGTACTATATTCTTCCGCCTGAGAATATAGTTCCCGGTTTGTTTAAAGTTAGAAGACGTCTGTGTCTCATGTTACGTTGTTTTTTGTACACGCTGTGACTCTATAAATCACAACATGTAAATAGGAACATGTTGGCGTTATTTTGTCACTTATTCGGAGCAGTAGGATTACTGGAACCATTCACCTGCATGTTCTGTGCTGGCCTGATGCCGCTGGAGCCGTCAGACAGCCTTACAGCACGCACGGAGATGAGAAGGGTATGTATTGACTTGTCTAACTCTAGGGGTTAGGGTGAATAAGCTAAATTCCCAATAAGTCGGCGTGTTCCTTTAAAAAGCACAGCCCACCCAGTGGCTTATTTGAATTTGGTTGACCACTCACATCAGAGTGGGCCAGCTGACTAATCAGAGCAGACTTGGCTTTTTAGGAAGGTGGGCCAAGAGCTCTGACAGGTGAATGCACTGCGGCAAAGGGCAGTATGAGACCCTGTTTACACATGTATGGTTATTTTTACAAACAGAGACATTTCCCTTCGTTTGTACCCTTCGTTTACACGAAAACGGAGAATTCGCCTCTGAAACCGAGTCTTTCTAAAAAGACGAGATATTTGAAATCTTCATTTGCACGTTTGCATGTAAACTGAGACAAACGGAGGTTTAGACAGCCAAGAGAGAGAAAGAGGAAGTGATTCGTTGCTGTTGTTGCTATTTTCGGGATTCTGATTGGCTAACATGGGCTTGATCTTCTCGTTTACACTGCCACCTACAGGTTTGGCATGCTCTTGACTGCATTGACGGCATATATATACACTGTAAACGAACACTTTTCTGAAAACTGACAGCTGTGCACGATGTTATTTTTGAAAACGGAGAGGTTGAAATGTCCTTTTATGAAAATAGCCGGCCACGTGTAAACGTAGCATGAGAAACATAATATGTTTTTTGAACATCAAAGCATGTAAACCTATTCTAGTAGACCCCACAAGTACAAATATGATGCTGAAAAGGAGCATCATAGGGCCTCTTTAAGTAAAAACAGGTTACACATCACTGGTCTTACCTCGTTCTAGAGAAGAGAGGGCTCTATCCATCCCTACCACCCATCTCTGAGGCTTTTTCAGTTCAACTCCATTTCCATCTGAGCAGTAAAAGGTTAGGAACAGACCCCAGACACCGGAACAGACGGGTAGAGAATCTGTTTGAATCCTTCTGCACGTTAGGGTCACTTTGTAATTCCAGGCAGATCTGGGAGAGCAGGCAGGTGGTCACCTCCACTGCTACTTTCTGCTTTCCTCTACCTCTTTCACCCTCCTTTTGACCTCTCCTTTTACCCTTTTTTCTCTTTCTTTCCACTTTTCTTCCACTCCCTTAGGCAGCACCTTCAGTCCATCAACACCTTCTCTTCACCGAGAGAGGGAATCGATAGCACTCAGGTCTGGGCGGTGGAGGAGGCATCGATTGCTCGGCCTCGCAGACTGCCCTTTCGCGGTCTGTTCAGTAAGCTGAATGGCAGGACGTTTCGGAGCTGTTTTCATGTCCAGGCGGACATTTATCAAATTTTGTTCCTCCAGAGATGCAGCTAGGAAACGTTACACACACTTTTTTCAATATTGAGTTTATCAGCAGGACCACCAGAGACACTGGCCTCACAGAAGCAGCAGTAATTCACACTGATAGAACTTATTTAAATAAATAAAACACTGGAAATGACAATTCACCAGAATACCATGCTGCCACTAATCACTGGATTGTTGTTGTAATTACTGAGATGTAGCTTCAGAATGAGAAAAAATCACCAGGGATCATGAAAATCTGCAGAGCAGCCGGTTAATTTGGCTGTGATTTAAATGCCCTGGGCAAATGACTTCTCTGGTGGGTTGGGTGAAGGCGATTTCGGGGCTGTTTCATTTTAAACAAAAAGGATCTTACTCTTTAACAAAAAGGTCTATCTCTGCAGGGATCCTTTCCATAAGGTCGCCAGACACGTAGAATAATAATCTGAGCCTGAACATTTGTCTTATATGTTACATTGCAGCCCGGGTACAGCGTTCTCGCTCAATACTGGACCAAAGATTTCAAAGGATTTCAAGATTTCAAAGATTTTGGTTCACATTAGTCACTTAGACATCAATGCATGGGAAAATAGGGTACAAGTTGAAAGATACGGAAACACCTTTATTTATGTAAATGAGCACATTTAATAAGATCATGCTTAATTTCCATAATTACACAGAAAAGTTCAGAAAATTTGTCAACGTCCGTTGTCCATCAGTGCCCCTGTTGGCTCAGCTGTCAATCAAATGGGTCCATTGGCCTGCCCACTCAGAGGCTTACATTTTTAAGGAACATTTATCATACATCCACAAAGACAAGAACAAATTCTTGCTATCAACATTTAAAAATCTTTGCAATGACTGCAAAAAATGAATCACTGTTCCGTAACTAAAGTATAATCTAAATAAGGTTTCCACCGCTTGAACACTCGCTATTTGTTAAACACTTTCACCCTGTGTGTCTGTATCAGGAAGCAGTATCTTCTGTTACTAACACAATTGCAATATTTTTTTTTATATTACAATTATAATACGAAAGCCATGCTTCTAAATAAGGTTGGGGGTAGGGCAGAAATCTGATTACTGACCTGCTGCATGTACACACAGATTTACAATAAGCTGTTTACAACAATGCATATAAATGCGTTCGATTACCTACCTAACACGAATTAGACATTTTGGGGAGCCTTGTTTAGGTTTTCCTTTAAATAAAGTTTAAAACTTGCCTGAACGTCTGACTGTTTGTGTTTGTTGGCCTGTCGTGCATCGTCGTGTTCCCAGAAGTTACTTTTATGAGTTTAATTTAATTATAATTGTTGAAATAAAAAGAAGAAATGGTTTGATGACCAAAACCACATAAAGTCATTTCGAAGTTGTAACAAACATTATCCTATAAAGTGATACTCCACCCATTGTCTTTGTAGGATCAAACACTCTCCCCCTGCAGACTTAAAAGACTGTTAAAAGTTGGTTAATTTATCCTTCACAGAGAACAGCTGTTCTCTTGGATTCCACAACATCCACGGAAATTTCTCAAACCTCCTGTAGAATCATCCACTCATCTGCTGTCTTTCAGCACACTCGGTATGTGGTATACTCAAACAGAGTTTTTGCCAAAATAAGACCAAAATAAAACTTCCACGACAAGACTAAACACAATGCTTCTGCTTGTAACTCACACTATGTGTCTGTATGAGCTGTTGGTCACCTTGTATCACATCAACATCTGGTATTTCACACACTTACAGCACTCAGCATCTGGGTTATACCAGAGCTACATAACCACGGGTGGCTAAAGAAGGCTCTCTCCTATAGTGTCGCATTGCCAGACCTTCCTCCACAGCGCTTCAGAGAAGGGTCTTGTCTACACAGCATTCCTGGATAGGGGAAAAATGTGCTCTTGTTTATTGGCATTTCTTTAAACCAATCACAATTGTGTTGGGGCGGTGCTAATGCAATTACTGTGTGCCTGCAAAATAGCCTCGGGAAGGACCTTGTTTTGGTGGAACATGTGTATGTTCAAAAGTAGTTTGAACAGAAAACTCAGAATGGACAGATAGCATAGCTAGCTGTCTGGATTAACCTAGTCTATATCGACGACGTTCCACTTTAGGTTGCCGCCAGATATTCCGCCGGATGTCCATCACCATTTGCATTTATGAGGACCATGGTTAACTGCTCCTCAGATCTCTGCAGCATAAATCCAGACAGCTAGCTAGACTATCTGTCCAATCTGAGTTTTCTGTTGCACGACTAAAACAACTTTTGAACGTACACGTTCCACCAAAACAAGTTCCTTCCTGAGGCTATTTTGCAGAGGCACCATAGATCCGTACGACGCTTAGCGTCACCCAAGACGATTGTGATTGGTTTAATAAAATGCCAATAAACCAGAGCACGTTTTCCTCCCATCCCGGAATGCTGTGTGGACAAGCCAGACCTTCCTCCGCAGTGCTGTGGAGGAAGGTCTGACAAAGCAAGACTAGGATTTGCCCTGCAGAGATCTGAGGTGCAGTTAACCACAGTCCTCATAAATCCACCGGAGTTTAGAACGCCAACACAAAGAAAGAGGAAGGTAACAGACACCCGGCCAAAATTTGGGACATCAATTTGGGACAGCATTCCCGGAAATAAATTGTCATCGATATAGACTAGCTCTCTCCTAACAGAAATATGAAGCCTCTTGAAGTTCTGCTTCTTGTACTGTTATTTGCATAATGCTGGGTGCATGGCATGACCCTAGATTACCACAGTCCCCAGGAAAATATTAAACCGTCTGGATGGCCGGATATCTGAAATTACTGATTTGCATAGGCAAATAAAATTACAATTCATTATTAATATCATCTGGAGAGGGTTTAAGTATTGGATTTGTTTCCCCTTCTGGTCCAAATTAACATGGGATTTTCATTTGCACCTCAAACTCTTCCAACCTCTTGCAGCTTTAAATCTGAAGTTCAGCATTCATGTCGTGTCAAATGTCATGAGTGTATGATTCATGAAATAAAGGGAAGAATGTTAGGATATATAAAAAACATCTAAAAGATATACCGATGTGAATCTAGTGATAGTCCGTATCCCTAGACTTTGGTCGTTGGAATACAGCTCGGTATAGGTTTGTTTGAACACAAACCACGGGTCCAGCATGGAGCTTTGGTGACACCTAGTGTCTAGACAGGCGTAGGACACTTTATACCTACACTAACCCAAATACCCAAGGCCGGAATATACTCCCATCATCTTTAATCCTTACATAATAATCAGCACTGTGGAACATCATTAATTCATCAAAGTGATTTCCATTGCAATTGCCTTTCAAAATAAAATTGAGTTTTCATTAATTTGGGATTTTGTTTTGCTCTTATTCAAATGAGGTGCTATATGATCCTGTCTAATCCGTTTTTTGCTAATACTAGCACACAAGTCCAAGTTCTAAAGGTGTATGCATGAAGAGACACAGCTTAGATTCCTACTTAAACTAAATTGAGGAGGATAAAAAGCCCTGCTCTGGGTAATAACCCAGAAATATTACTGAGTCTGGACAAATTAGACAGCCTCTCACTAAAAATACACACACACACACACACACACCCCTACATACATATAGAGAGGAACACACGTGCACAAACATTGAACACACTTGCTTCTGCTTTCTCAGCAGGACTTTGTCAAATGAGGTACAAAACTGCTGAGGAAATGGTGTGCTGTGTTTCAGGTCTTATCATGGCTCATACATTATATGTCGATGGAAGTCATAACCTTTCCTTCTCACATCTCCATAAAGTGTGATATCAGCACTGAGCAGCAACTTCTATTTCTGTTCTGAATCACTGAGGCACTTTGGTGCAGCTCTCTTTAAAACCTCTGCATTTACACTTTATTGACTGACTGTGAATATTAATTTCACACCCCTTTGAATGCTACTCTCCTTCCTCTTCTCAGCGGGCGACTCCGAGTTTATTCTGGAGACGGGAGGGGTTTTCTCAGTTACTGAAGAACCTTGTGTTATTCTCAATACACAGCTTGAACTATGTGCCACGTTTTTATTCACCATGAGACTTGACAATGTGGGGGGGTAATCACAGAGGCCCAACAATACGATATTATCACGATACTTATGTCACGATATGATATTATTGCGACACAAATATAACATATTGCGATATTCTGCGATAAATTGCAGTTTATTACCTTTTTTTGAACTTCAAATTATGTCCCCCTTTGTCATCATCTGATTTATCTTAAAGGATATATTTTGTTCATGTCACTTCAATGACTCCATCTAGTGGACTGAAAAAGCAATAGATTATATTATTCTAGTACCAAAAAGTTAGATTCTCAAGTGCAATTTATCTATCTTTAAATTGCAGGAACGTCTGTCTGTCTGTCTGTCTGTGTGTGTGTGTTATGCGCATATCTCTCGAACCGTTAGTCTGATGGATTTCAAATTTGACAGGTGTTTAGATTAGAAATGCAAAAGATTTTGTTAAATATATATTGGTAAAAGAAGCACACATTGGCTTTTGCCCTAGCCGCTGGCCACTCCCCCTCTCACACTGCTCACTGACTGAGCAAAGTGCAGGACCAGAGACAGAGAGGGTCGAAGAAAGCAGCAGAGCTTTGGTAGCTAAAATGTGAAATACACCTCATCGCGACTGTCTGTGTGGAATAAGGTTGGCGAAAAAAAGGAGTTTCAGATTATTCCTTCACAGCGCTGTGCAATGCGAGAAAATCTCAGAAGTGAACTGGGCAGACACAGCACTCATTCAAACAGTTTGTGTCCGGGGGCTGTCGTATTTTTAGTTATATGACTGGGTGCTATAGCGTTAATTTTGTCACTTAATTTTAATTTAGTCTTAGTCTTAGTCTTATGCCAAATGTCCTTGTTAGTTTTAATCACATTCATTCATTCACATATCTTTTTTGTTAGTTTTAGTTGAATAAAAGTGTTGTCATTTTAGTCTAGTTTTAGTCAAAAGAAAACTCACTATATCTTAGTCAAGTTTTAGTCAAAACATTTGAGTCTTTTTTTAAATAAAAAAAAATATTTCTGAGATTATTTCTGATAACCATTTCAGTAGTTCAATAGTTATAATAACACATTCTGATTCTTTGTCAATATCATTGTACATAAAATGCGACCAAATATCGAGCCTCTTCCTTATTTCACCAGTAAATTCATGTTTAACAACAAAAACAAACACTGGATGGGAAAAGGGTATTTTGCAATAACTTTGAATGCAGCACGAGGCTGGTGAGGTGAGTTTCTAGTGAACGCAAGCAACGTCTGTGTTGTTTTTCCGACAACGGCTCTACAGACTGTCGTACATCCCGGTGTTGGAATCCTACACAAATACAGACACACTTTACACTTTTAGCTGTCAGCATTTTAACCATGTTTAATCCAGCTGCTAGCTAACGGTAGGCTAATGTTACATGCTGCCAAGTGTAGTGTCAACTAGCGTGACATGCGGCGATGTTTCGGTAGCCTCTAATGTCCGTTTAGGAGCATCAGAGAGAAGCGCAGAAATGGCACCGAAATGAGGCACCGAAATCCGCGTAGATAATGGTCGTTAAGGCACCCATGCCGTATTAGCACCAAGAAAACGGAGATCCCAGAGATTCGGCAGCAAGACATTCCCAATCATCCTTGGCCTTATCTGACATTTGTGTGGTCCAGGTAGCATTGCCTAAAAAATGTCATTCACAAGGCTACTTTTACTTTTATACTTTAAGTAAATTTCCAAGCCTGTACTTTGTTACTTTTACTTGAGTAAAGAAGTTAAATCAGTACTTCTACCAGATTCTTTTTTAACACAAGTATCTGTACTTCTACTTGAGTACGGGAAATGAGTACTTTTGCCATCTCTGACTACGACCTGCGGCCCTTTGCTGCATGTCATTCCCTTCTCTCTCCCCTTTCATGTCTATGCTGTCCTGTCATAATAAATAATATAATAAATAATAATAATAAATAAATACAAATTAAACCTCATTTGCTCGTACCAGTGTAGCTCCGTGTGTACTTTGTCCACAGCAATCCCCCCAATCGGTCCCAAAATGTCCCAGTTAGAGAGGAAATGCCATGAACATATCTTTGGAAATCTTTACAATCATTCCCCAAAAGAGACCGAGCAAGCCTGCCTTGTTGCACCATCCAAATTTTGTTTAAAACTTGCCATTTTTAGCATGCAGCTTGCTAGCTCGTAGTTGTTGTTGTTGGTTTTTTTTAACCCTTGTGTTGACTTCGGGTCAAATTGACCCGTTTTCAATTTTTGTTTTATATCAGAAAATATGGGACGTAGAAATAAGCGCTGAAAATGTGCAGAAGAAAAATGTAACAATTTAAAACTTTGGAAAAAGCAAAAACAAACAAAAAAAGGCGTCAAAAACTTCGGAAAAAAAAGACAGGAAAGTGGGAGAGAGAGGGGAAATGACATGTAGCAAAGGGCCACAGGTCAGAACCGAACCCGCAGCCACTGCGATAAGGACTGAACCTCTGTACATTGGGCGCACGCTCTACCAGGTGAGCTTACCATGCACCCCACTAGCTCAAAGTTTGATGTTGTTTCCCGAAGCGAAGGGATGGCGAGAACGGCAACACACAGAGAGCGGACATCCGGCACAATGTCTGGCTTTATCCTGGAAACGTTCTTCCGCTGATCCAGGCTGGATACCACGTGTTGTGAAATAATCCAATCCTAATTGTTTTGTGGTTTGTATCCTATCATCTTGACCTCTGTGAGTTGGTTATGAAAGCAGTGACACTAAGCAGGGGTCGGTTCACAAAGTTCTAAAGGTTTAATGAGACACCCAAAGATATAGACATTTTCTATGTATCGCTCCATTCAATTAGATGACTTGATAGTATATAGAGAAGAAAGAGGTCCTGGGAGAGGAGGATTGGTTCAAGGTTGGTTCACACAGATACATCTTCAAGGAGGAAAAAAGTGTGAGAATGTATGATACATATTAAAACAGATGAGAGAGGCTTTGTTCAGAGTTCTCAGAGAACGGAATGTAACATATTCACATCACCATATAATCGCTGAAAAGGCTGTCAACTCTGTGGATATCTCAGAGGTTGTGACTCTGGAAAAACTTGGACACTACATCAAGAAAAGGGACTCATATTTTTCTGCATAAGTGGAAGAGGCCACTGGAACTTTTGGGAGTGGATTATAATCTGGACTTGATAGATAATATGATGGGCAATAGCCACAGGTCTGAACTGGAACTAGTGGCCTGGGGGTTGACTCGTCTATTCTACTTATGGCTGTCTCCATTACTATGGACTACTGTGCAAGTAAAGTGCCCTATTTTGTTTTGCTAATAATATCAACATTTTTCTTTACTATAAGGACCAGTCCTGTTTGTTTATATGTTGTTTGTACATTTGTCTTTAAAAAATCAGTAAACAGTATTAAAAAAACCTCTCGTTGCATTAGATGACCACTAGATGGTAGTACAAAGCAACAGTAAGAAAATCTGAATCTGAAATCTGAAATCAGAAAAGGTTTTATTGCCACAATAAGTACACTTGTGGAATTTGCCTTGGTGAAAGGTGCATACATAAACAAACAAACAAACATATTAAACGTTAATATAAAATAAACAATAAAAACAGAAAAAACAAATATACATACAAAGTAACTGTTATTATATATATTATATTATATTGCATACGAAAAAAGGCTGAATGGGTTGAGTGCAAAATTGCAAAGAATAAAAAGTACATGGGCAGATATAAAGTCCAGAATGAAGGTTAGTGCAGGTAAGTGTGACTAGGGATCAGGGTGGGGGAGGTCCGCAGCCTTGTTGGTGAGGCTTACTGCTGAGGGGAAGAAACTGTTTTTGTGGCGTGAGGTTTTGGTTCTGATGGACCGCAGCCTCCTGCCAGAGGGGAGGGGTTCAAACAGTTTGTGTGTGGGGGGTGAGAGGGATTGGCTACAAGCTTCCCTGCCGGCCTCAGCGTCCTGAAGGCGTACAGGTCCCAGAGAGACGGCAGATTGCGGCCAATCACCTTCTCAGTAGAGCGGATGGTGCACTGCAGTCTGCTCTTTTCCTTAGCAGTGGCAGCAGCGTACCAGATGGTGACGCAGCAGCTGAGGATGGACTCGATGATAGCAGCGTAGAAGTGCAAAATCATAGTCTTTGACAGGTTAAACTTCTTCAGCTGCAGCAGAAAGTACATCCTCTGTTGGGCTGATGTCCATCATTTTACCAGAGTTATAATAATTGGCTACTTTTATTCTGAATGTCTGGTGTATTTTCAAAGCCTTAACCTGCATGTGCACAGTTTAGTCTGTTGGCTTAGTTGAGCAAATTGCTCGCACAGATATTGATGCCATTTTTTTTTTCTAGCAAATAACCAAATGGTAATATTACTTTTTTGGGTTTAACATCTTCAGCCTGCTGCTAGAGGTTTGCAATAAGAGACCCATTGAATTATTTAAATTGGCCCAAAAAAGTGTGAATCTGATAAAAGAACAACAAACTGCCAAAACTTGTGTTGTGTTAAATAGAAAGGAAAGGAACACACAAATAGAGATACATAGCTCTAAAGTTGTATTTTGCTGCCATATGGAGCTTCTGTGTTTGCTGTTTTCACTGCTTGTCTTTATTTTCTTTGCTTCTGTTTTTTCATATGACGCACATTATGTACAGTTTACATACATGTACTTTGAAAACTGGAACAACTTATGCAACTTTGAAAGCGAGTTGATCGAGTTGATGAATAATTTACAGACAAACAGTCACTACTGACCCTTCACCTGGTTATCTAATGGCATTATCACATTAGTTTGGCCTCAACTAACTCCAGATCAGATTTGAAAAAAGAACACTAAGAGTGGGTGACACATTCATAGAAAAGACCATTTACATGAAGTAGTGTTTTAGGCTGTTCTGACCTGGTTTAACAGCTGTCCTGAGTGATCGGATCACAAGTGGACAGCTCTATGTGCATGTGTGTTTTTTTTACCTGTCTGTAGAATGTGTCTCCAAATGTGAGCTAATGCAAGTTGTGACCACTTTCTTGCAACTAAACAAAAATGCAAATGACAACTTGAATAGGCTATATTTACAATGGTGAAATGTGGCTTTGTTATTCAAACAGTACTTCCCAAACTCATTCGCTGCTCTTACTGACTTAAGTTTTTGGTTAAAACAGAAAAGACAAGTTAAGCACAGCCGACAGATGACTTTGGGGATTATATTTGTATTAGTGTGATACGTTGTCATTTCTGATTATTTTATCATGTATGATATCAGTAAACTCAAGGCCTCACTGGCAGTCACTTTAATCTTAAATACACAGCTGTATTCAACTCAGCTTTTCTTTAGGTTGACATGCTGGCAGTGTTGGCAGATCTAGGCCAGGCTGTTCTTATTTATTTACAGGACTAGTTTTCAGGGGAAGGTGATATAACTTGAGAAGAACACTGCATAGAAAGCATTGGGAACACGTAGGAGCAGGTGTGGAGGGGCGTGTTGTTGACGTCAGAACCGTCATTGTATATATCCATCCGTCATTCCAGTCTAACAAGCACTCTGGACTCTGATTGGCGTGTTTATGGAAAGTTACGCCCTCTTCTCGCAGGTTCCCGCCTCTTTGGTACACATGTACGTGCGGCTTGACCCACTGGTGACTTGAGGGGGATCACTATGTGTAGCCCTTTTTAAATGTGTACTTAAATCCGTTTGCGAAGAAAAATAAAACATTCAGGTACACTTTCAACGAAGTGTATTCACTTTGTATAGTCTATAGTCAGCTCTAACGAATGTTGGTGGCCTCGGTAAAAGCATTATGGACTAGCCCATCATTGGTCAACCCCTCAATAGCCGGTGTTCCGTGACTCGCACACGATGTGACGTTTGCCGGCTTCTGTTACCTTAAAGCACAAAGACAAAAGAAAGTTTATCCTGTCATACCGCGGGTAAGGGGAACATTCTCACGCTTTTTGTTGGACAAATGGCTCGGTTTCTTTAGGTGAAAAGACAGCGACACACTCCCGGTAACTTGCGGTTCTTTCTCCGTTAGACTCAGTAACGTTACAGTAAAAAAAATGAATTCAGCTCGTCGCTGTTCGGCTTTATTAAGCCAGCTGTGTGTAACCTCGCGGGGTGGGTCGACAGCCAGGAGACCGTTGTCCCCGGGACCAGTCTCAGCGCTGGGGGGAACACGGTGCTGTCGCTCCGGGGTCGGAGGAGGAGGAGCGGGAGTCAAAGAGACCTGTCCCCAGCCGAGGCCGAGTGGAGCCTCCACAACTGGGACAGCACCAGGTAATGTCCACCTCAACATTTCCATTCAGTATTCTCCAAAACTGGTAACATAACTCAGTTGGCCTTTTTACCCAAGGTGGCCTAGGTTAAAAAACGTAAACGTTAAAAGCTCGCTTAACGTTCGGCCTATTCAGCGATCAGTATCTGTCAGACTGTCATCCACATGGACTGTATTAAATATAGACGTAGTCTCCGTGACGTCACCCATAGCTTTATGAAGAGTCATCCTCCATCACTCGAAATGTGGTTGTTGAAACTATCTACACTATTTGACAAACGTAGGCTACACCTTCGTTTCATCTGTCCTCGTGGTAAATCTATTGTGAAATATTGAAACAAGTGGATATTTTATCAACAAATATAACATAACTTTTTCCATAGTGATTCTAAATATTTGAAGTTGTTTGTTTATTGGGTGCACCTTTTTTATGAGTGTAACTTTTCACCTCAAACTGTCTCCAAACTGGTCATGGTCATTCGCTGCTGATGTAACCGATGCCCCGCTGACCTCTGCCCCATAGTTATGGACCTGTCTCATACAACTACCTGTGCAAACAAATCAGTTCAAATGCCTTTTTTTTAAAGGAGCATTACAACAAAATACCTCTGAAGCAGCCAGGAAATGTTGCCAAATGGGAACAGGTTAGTTGTACTGTGTTTCTGCACTGGGCAGAATGTTCCTTTTTAAAATTGTAATTTCTTGGTGGATTAGTCATTCGCTCTACTGAACAATATTATAAACTGAAAGCTACATTTAGTTTTTCTAAACCTCAAGCTTCCAGCCAAACGTTTTAGTTAAAGATCCTTTTTTTGGGGGGCTTTTCCGCCTTTAATGGACAGGACAGCTAGGTGAGAAAGGGAAGAGAGAGGGGTAAGACGTGCAGGAAATCGTAACAGGTCGGACTCGAAACCTGGACCTCTGTGTCGAGGCATAAACCTCCTATGTATATCTACGCCTGCTCTGCCAACTGAGCCAACCCGGCCACCAGCCAAATGTTTTTGGATTTCTAAATCATGATATAGAAGTATTTTTTCCTTTGAAGCACCTTTTAATCTGGCATCTTCGAGACGAAATACACTGGCACAATGGGGCCGCAACTAGTCTCGCATTGCCAGACAAGCTTCCACAAGGCTGACTCCTTAGCAGCGGCTCAGGTTCAAGCCTGAACCATGGCCCTGCTTTTGTTGCATGTCACCTGGGAGTCAGACGAATCTGCAAGGTCATGTTTCATTTGCTCTGGCAGATATGTCTGCCCCCCCCTCATTCAGATAGATTTCCAGCCAATTTTTTTCTTTTCAGTTTTCAGTGGTGATCCAGAATGGATAGCAGACAGTTTTTCTGCTTGGGGTGGAGATGTGTTTACATTCAGTGTTTTTTGTTGTTCAGAATTCAGAATTACGCGTTTTCAGATTCCTTGTAACCCTGAAAATATGGGGTGGGTTTTTAAGATGAAGAGTGATGGTCTGTGGAAAGAAACCCTTCTTGTGTCTGGTTGTTGTGGCGTTCAGTGTTCTGTAGCGCCTACCGGAGAGAGGAGAAGTTTGAATAGGTTGTGTCCGGGGTGTAGAGGCTCTCCGGTTATGTTTCCTGGGCGTTTCCGGACTCTGGACGTGTATGAGTCCTGAATGAAGGGCAGGCAGTCCTGACTGTCTGTTGTAGTCTGTTCCTGTCCCTATTTGGTGGCAGATCCAAACCAGACTGTGATAGATGTGCAGAGAACAGACCGAATGATTGCAGAGTAGAACTTATCAATTATCAAAGTGTTATTCGTTGATTTTCTGTCAAATCATTTGGATGACTAATTTAGCATCAAGTTTGGTATGAACTTTCTGCCAGTATGTGACCAAAATGAGCCAGTGTTTCCCCCAGTATTGCAAGCCTGGTGGCCAAGTTGCCCCCCCACCAGACCTAAGCCACTGGAAATAATTTTTTTTATGTATTTACTAGGCTATGTTCACACTTGGCATCTTTTTTTGGAGCTACCAGTGTCTGTTTTACATTATAATCATATAGTAAACAGTGTTTTCAAAAAAGTCCTGAGTGCTTTTTTTAAAAGCCACCACTGACTTCTTTTCTGCAGCTCAGGGCGTCTTTTTGAAGTTGAAAAAATGTCTACTTTTCTGAAAAAATAAAATAAAAAGACAAGCAGAGTAGCCAGACCGGTCGTTTCCATGACAACAAGGAAAAAATGGAGTTGGAGCCCAGCGAGTTAGATTATATGACCGGGTGCTCCCTGTACAGGGATCTCACTTTGTTTTATGTAACGTTAGCAGCACCGCTCCCTCTCTCTGTTCTTTCTCTAGCTCGCTCCGCCGCTTTGTTTTATGTAACGTTAGCATTAGCACCGCTCCACATAGCGCTCTGGGATACTGTAGCAGTAGCTGTTGTTATAGCAACAAAAGACGCTCTCAGCTGATTTTTGGAACCAAAATGCTGCCAAGTATGAACATTAGGGCTTCAACTAATGATTATTTTGGTAGTCGACTAATTTTAGATTTTTTTTTTTTTTTCTTTCTCGATTAGTCATATTTTCAAATAGCTTTTAGCACTGATTTAATGTCTGGACCTATGGGATTTGGGTTTAACTTTTTTTTTATTCTCAATTTTTGTGATTCCATCCATGGTTCTTTCCATGGCTCTAAATTAATGTTGCCATCAGTCTGGGAATGGCCCTCCCTTGGGGGGGGAGGGGGTGTAACCCTGTATTCCTTAACTTGACAAAGTAATCTTTACTTACAACAAGGTGTTCCTGGGCAGATAAAGTTTTGCTCTCCGTTGTCACAGAAGTGCAGATATTGAAACTCCTGTTCCTGTCTAGTCCGAGTCTGTCTGTCGGCCTGTGTCGGCCATGTTGGCTGTAAATGAGCTAGTGTGAGGATCACACTTTATGCGTGCTTGTATGTGGAGAGTCTCGCATACTAAATAAAACCGAACATCTGATGAATTCTGCAACATTAGCTCTCGGACTTGTCAACCCTTCAAGTCTGTTAGTTGGGAGTTTCTATTGGCGGCGCTCTTTTCTTCAGCCATGGTGTCTTAACCCTGCTCCTGTAACTAGTTCTATTTATTCACTCTCTAGAACCGTGACACAGGATGTTCTTGATGTGGCTCTTAAGCCGGTACATCTGTCTGGTAATCTGTTCAAGCAGCCGTGGTTTCCTTCCGGCCACCGCAGACTCTGACACTCCGCTTCTTATCTCACTGCATTTAGCACTTCTTGCTGACTAATGGACCTTTTTCACAGCAGACATTTTTGACTTGTCATAGTAGGACAAGCACAGCTGAAATTGATGACCTTAATTCCATCAAGTAAGCAATTTCCTAAGTGGAATGAAGCCATCATTAATGGTTTGGAATACACCTGTGCTTTTCCTACTATGACATGTCAACATGTCTGCCGTGAAAAAGGTCTATGGGCTGAAAGGACTGTGTGGAGCACCAGAGATCAACCTGGTGCTGAGATGTTAATACATGGGATTTTCCTGCTTGCTCAAGGTTTAAGAAAAGGCTGCTTCATGTCAGTGCAGCTTGATTTGTAAACCACCATCTTGCATTACAAAGGCATTGTGTCCCTCAAAGAAGAGAACATTTGATATAAAGCAGCAGCAGAAACGGACAGCTGATTTAGGTCAGACAATGGCCAGGGTTAAATTCACATAATGGTAGATTAAGTACTTTTTTAGCTGCACAAAATGTACGTTTCGTAGTCATTACGGTTAGGATTTTACAGCACTTTCAAAATAAGAGGAGAATAAGCAAGAGCATGTCAAAAGTCCTGGTGGGCTCCAAAAAGAGGAGAACGTTTGGCCCGTGGGTCGCAAATTGGGCGACCCTGGTCCATAGGAAGCCTGATTTTAATGAAATATCGGCCTAAATGTGATGCGGGCTAGTCAGGGACCAGCGTTTGGGTCAAAGTCCAGGTTGGAGGTTTATTTTAGGTATTGTCAAGAAACGGGTCAGGTTTCTAGGTTCCTGCCTATGGTCAGGTCAAGTCAAGCCCGCACAAACGCACGCACATGCATACTTATGCACATTCCCACGTGACCTGGGTCAGCAGCAAAATGGTGCCCTAAATTAGCCACTTTATTAGCTCCTGTGTTTCTCTGGAGGCTTCAACTCTTAATCTAACTCCTTGCAGATCTTCACTGGCCTCCATATGTAATGGGATTGGTCAGACCGAGTTACATAACCATCAAGGCATGGTCAAGTGAGAGTGCACACTATGGTTACATCAATCAGTCAGGACTGTTTTTAATCTTCCATTCCAAAGTGAAACCTCTTGAGGTAGCTCGGCCCTTGTCGACACAATCAGCACTAAAACTAAAACTGATCTGATGACTGGGATGAAGTCGGGTCTGCTTGTAAAGCTATACAATTATAGGAGTCGTTGCATTTGCTACATGCAGATACTTGCTCATACAGACGTGGAGAACAACAGTTAATCTTTGTGGTCGAAAAACTGTACCGTACGTGTCCCACATTGGCGTCAGAGCCATTATATGAGAGTGGGACTTTTTATTCACATTGTTAGTTTCGGGTCTAAGTTTCAAATGACCGACTGTAGAAATGTAAGCAAGGTACTTGTCATTCCCAGACAGAACGGTGTGTGTGTGTGGGATTGAGTCAAAAGTAAACCACGCAGTGAGTGCCGTGTTCATGGTAATAAAAGAACATGTCACCCAGTGCAACAGTGTGGCTCATTGATGTGTATTTAACAGTATTTTTATTAAAACAATGGAGCTTTATGGCACAGAGGAAGAAGATTTATCAGGCTGTGACTGACACACACACACACACACACACACACACACACACACACACACACACACACACACAATACTTCTTATTAGGATACTTTTATTGTTGGTTCTGAGGTTTCTTGTTGTTTACAGTAAGATAAATAATCTTTTAAGAGTACTGGCTGTTGGCATTTTTTGAAGCAGGGCACACTTGCCTTCTTTCCTGGTGGCGTATGACGCATATTCAAATTAAAATGTAGAATGAACACACAACATGAAGGTTCCTTCCTTGTTAACTGACATTCCAGTTGACTGTGTTTCCTTCCTGGATTGCTTACACTGCATAGCTCTCATTCTGTTACTTGAGCGAGAGGGAGAGCATTCTTGAATGGGCTCAGTTAATGACCGAGTCACCTCCTTGATCTGGCTGCCACAGCGGCAGTCCCTGGGACTGTCTCATGAGAGTCACACTGTCCTTCAATACCCACATTACCCACATTACCCACTTACCCAGCAGACTGCCTGGAGGAAGAAGGGCAAGCGATGACTGAGAGGACGACAGGCAGGAAGAAAGGAAGAGCGTGAGGTGGATAACTAGTGGACAGACTAAAAACTGTATGTATGTTTACTTTATCCATCTTGGGGGACTGAGTACCCAGGGCCCTCATGTGAAGAGGGCCCAAAAAGATGCTAGAATGAATAGCTGTGGATGCGGGCAGGGGCCCATAGAGAATGCCTTTCTACAGCACCCAGAATGTTGTGCTGCGCCCCTGGATAGCATTAAATATTGACTGATGACATTGTCATTGTAGAATTGATCAGCATTCAGACTTGTGGAAACCCCGTAACTGTATGTATGTACATATATGTAAATGATGACGTTATTAAGCAAGATGAAGTAATCCCATTGTTTGCAACAGTAGACAGTAGCCTGACGTATAACAAAGAAACATTGCTTGTTGTTTGAATTGACACAGTCTGTCTGGTCATTGTGAGGCCACAGTTAGGGGTGTTTTGCACCGTGTTGTATCGAGAGGTTTTTTTAAGCCAAGCTAGTGGTGTGTCTCTGGGGAGGACGGGAGTCAGGCGATCAGTTGGTAGGTTAAAGGTTGACAGTTTTTGGTTTTGACTGTAATATGTTGACACATTTTAAATGTAATGCCATGAGATTGTGTGCAGGCTTCCCTGATGCAGTCGCTGCGAAACGAGCACTTTTGTGAAGGTAAATACAAGCTGGACAATTGCCCTGTTAACTTACATTGTAGCTTGTTTCACCGCTGCCGACTGTAGCGATCTTGCGTAGTATAGATTGTTGTTACCATTAGTCATTGAGACATAAAAACATAGGAAAATAGGTTCCAGGTTGAAAAAAAAAATCAGTAGTTACCCTTTGAAAGCACATGAAATGGTGCCACTGACCCAAAGTCAGGAACCATGTAAATGTGCCCCTGACAAAGAGAACAAGCCACTCTCTTGTCTCTTTCTCTTCCCTCGGCTCTATTCACAGTTATCCAGAGAGCACATGACTTCGTTAGACAACGTGTGGTTTCTAATCAAAACCTCACCTACTTATAAAATTAGTTAGGCCAGAGGTTCTCAATTATTTTTTCAGCAAAGGACCAGATAGAAAATATGTATGTCATGCATGTCCCTTGGAATAATTTGACCTATTCTTTACACTTCTATAGTCTTAGTTATGTAAAAGAACAACACAAGAGACATGTATTAGAAAGATATTAGACATGGATTAAAAAGAATTGCACTCAACACAGAATACTCATTGCAAAACATTGCAATTAACATAAATATAATTAGCTGCAAGTAACACTGTACCTAAACACAATATCAAAAGCCAATCAAGAAAAAAGGGAAGTGTGTGTTTGACTGTTAGTGCAGTCATCAGCTAAATAAAATGTGAATTCTGATTCATATACATCGTGATAATGGAGAAACCTTATTGGTCTCTCTCCCCTCCCCCCCCTCTCTCCCTCTTTCTCTCTCCATGTATGAGCCAGGCCTCCTGCTCTCTAGAGGTCATTCTGTCACACACCGAGCGAGAGGGGGAGGGAGGCGGTAGGAACTGATGATTCAGGGAGAGGGAGACAGACTTACTGGAGGACAAGATAAAGGATGAGTCACAGCGTGGTTAGACAGGGAGGGATCCAGCTATGTAGTGGCAGAGGATAAAAGGGCAGAAGGGAATGACGGGTGGATTGTGCTGGTCCTCAGACGTAGGAAGAAGAGGGAGAGAAGCATTAGACCAGACATGGAGGCCATGGGTAAGATATTTATACTACACACACTTACTTACAATTATGACTGGAGCAGTAGATAAGAGACCAGCTGGCAACGGTAAAGAAATGAAAAGTTGAGGACCTTAAGCCACCTACACACGATAGGCAACAAGACCGCTTTGCTCCGGTCGTTCCATTGATTTCCTATGGGGAGGGCGGTGCCGTCCAACTGTGCACTGTTAACGTGTAACATGTAATAACATGTATTACGTAAAGCATGAAGGCTCTGCCGCGTATGAGATAAATGGTTGTGATTGGCCTGACCAGGATCTGGTCGGCTGGAAATCTGTCTGAATGGGAGGGGAAACGGACGTATATGTCAGAGCAAATAAAAAAAGCTCGCAGATTTGTCTGTTTCCAAGGCTAGGGTTTTGTAGAAAATCCTTTTGTATTCCTAACAACGGTAAGATATAAAAAACTCATTGTTTGGTTATCAGTGCCAACATTCAGATCCAGGTATAATATTGGTTCCTATATCTAAAAATGGAAGACGTCTGTCTGATACTCATTCTTATCTTAGGTATTGGGTTGGACATGGTTTGGTTCAGTTGGATCTGGTCAGGACTTCATCTATAGCTGTAGTCTCTGCTCCTGCATCTCTAGCTATGTTTCCTTCCACATGTTTTCATGCAAATTAAGTGATATGGAATAAAAAATGCCTTATGGGAACCGTAAAATTAGATTGAATTTCATGGATAGCGACTCAAAATGTATACGTTCGGTGTCATCGGATTTTCTCTTGATTGATATACGGTTTATGCGATAAACGGTGATGGAAACGTTATTTGCCGAATAAATAATGAATTGCGATTTAAGTTTGAGGTCATTTTATGGTTAAACAGACGCACCTGTATGGGTCAGAAGAGGTGAAGACCGCGCGCCCAAAGTGCACTACCGGGAATTCGACACGAATGTCCCTTATCATGCAACAATCGTCTACTAGAGCCTGTAGTAGTATGACTGATGGCCAACCAACACAAAGCACCTTCTTAATATTTCCCCTTGTCTCCTCTCCATCAGCTTGTCCAATGGGTGGCAGCAGCAGCAGCAGGTTGTTTGGTACGTTTGCCCAGTCACTGAACCGCGCCCCGTTGGCCCAACCAGCCCTGTACCCAGAGGAGAACCCAGACCAGGACCTGGCCCAGACCGACCCGGACCAGCTGCTGCGAGAGTGTGAGGAGGCGCTGCAGAGGCGTCCAGCCCGGCCACATCGCCATCTGGTCTATCCCAGCGGCACGGCGTCCCGCCGCCACAAGCACAACCCAGCCATACGGATCATGCAGTGGAATATACTCGCACAAGGTACAAATCTGGGGATAAACCATATAGTACTATTATTACAGTAGTATTATAGAGAATTTGGGAGGACTCCAGTGACATACAGAAATGTAGACGTTGTATCCAAATTCAAGGGGTTATTTTTTAACCACTGCTAGCGTGGTTAAAAATAAGGATAAGTAGGAATCGGTTCTCGATGCCCAATCTTACTGAACAGCGTCGGAGAAACACTGCTTTTTAACGTGAACTTGCTTTAATCAGTGTTTTCTTACCGGTTTTAATCACCTGGTGCGCTCGTTTTGGAGAGGAGACCTAAAAATGGATGACTTTGGTAAAAAAAAAAACTAATTCTTTCTCTCTTTGTTTCCAGCTCTCGGCGAGGGGAAGGACGGGTTTATCCGCTGTCCAATGGACGCTCTCAACTGGCAGGAAAGGAAGTACCTGATCATGGAGGAGATCCTGACCTACCGCCCCGACATCCTGTGCCTCCAGGAAGTGGACCACTACTACGACACGTTCCAGCCCGTCCTGGCCAGCCTCGGTTACCATGGCAGCTTCCTGGCCAAGCCCTGGTCGCCCTGTCTGGACGTGGAGCGGAACAACGGCCCCGACGGCTGCGCTCTGTTTTACCGCCGCTCGCGCTTCTCCCTCCAGGCCACTGCTCACCTGCGGCTGTCGGCCATGATGCTGCCCACCAACCAAGTCGCCATCGTCCAGACGCTGATCTGCCAGGTGACGGGCCAGCAGCTGTGCGTGGCCGTCACCCACCTGAAAGCTCGCAGCGGCTGGGAGAGGATGCGGAGCGCGCAGGGCGCCGACCTGCTGCAGAGTTTGCGCAGCATAACGTCCCAGAGGAGCAGCGGCCAGACGGAGGCGGTGCCCGGCGCCGTCCCTCTGGTGGTGTGCGGGGACTTCAACGCGGAGCCCTCCGAGGACGTTTACCGGCGCTTCAGCTCCTCCGCCCTCGGCCTGAACTCGGCATACAAGCTGCTGAGCGCTGACGGACAGACGGAGCCGGCCTATACCACGTGGAAGATCCGCCCCTCTGGAGAGAGCTGCAGCACTCTGGACTATATCTGGTACACCCACGGCGCTCTGAGTGTGGACTGCCTTTTAGACATTCCCACGGAGGAGCAGATCGGCCCCGACCGCCTGCCCTCCTACCACTACCCCTCTGACCATTTATCGCTGCTCTGTGACATCAGCTTCAGGGACGAGCCCCATAGGTTGATGTAGGCTGCCAATCACAGCACCACGGGACAAATAGGAGGACTGAGAGTGGACTGCTTGAAACAATACTCAGCCTTTTTACTGTAAATCGGGAGTGAGGAAAGAGAACGTGATACCATCTGTCAGATTGAGTCATGGAAGTGAAATCTGATTAGAGTGTGAATAATTCGCATTGAGACACAAATCACATTCTGTAATGTTGCTATTATTTAAAACATAGTCATAATGGGGAACATTAGAAGAAGTGAAATGAGACATCGTAACATCACTTAGCATCACTGATGGAAAAGCTACTTCTAGCTTTAGCAATAATTTGGGATTTGCTCCGTTGACTTGTGTAGAGATGGGTGAGCCTGTCGGCCCCATGTTTCTTTGAGCTTTTTAAAGTGCTCATATTATCCTTTTTGGCTTTTTCCCTTATTATAGTGTTATATATATCTTTCTTTTTTTTTGTGCACGTTATAGGTTTACAAAATGAAAAAGCCCAAAGACTACCCCAAAGGTACTTACCACCTCCCAAGAGAAAACACTGTTCACCAACTGCTCCAAACAGCTCTATTGTAGTCCAGCCTTTACTTCCGTGACGAACACTCGTCACTTTGTAACACACGTTATAATGCTCGCCTAGCTGCTAGCGTGGCACGCCCTCAAAATTAAACCATGTAAACCTATTCTGATATCACCTCTAAATACAATTGTGAACCTGAAAATGAGAATAATATGAGCACTTTAACTAAATGAATTTCTTTAACTGAACTTCAGCTGAAAAGGCAGCTAAGGGGCTCATCTCCTGAAGTTTGAACACTGGAAACCAAGTGCAGTTAAAAGTATTATCACTTAATTTTATGACTTTTTTTCTTTTTACTTTTTGTCAGTTGGTTATAGCATAATCAACATTTAGTGTTTTTAAATGCATTATTTTGAATTGAGGTTTCTCAGTTTGACATGGGTAACCATGACAGTGTTGTTGCTGTGACTTCACTGTACATGAGAACTGTTTAATTTATAAAAATAAAGTAATTATTTTGACTCTTATTCTTCTTTTTGACTCTTATTGATTTCCTGCCTGGTTCAGTTTACTCATGAAGAAGTACATTGTTAACATAAAATGGATAGAAAGCCCATTGAGCTGTTCGCCATAGTCATTTGACTGGTACCAAAAAACAAATATGGCGATTGTTGTTACTTGTCATGGTCACAACACGTCAGTGAGTCTTATGTTGTGTATGTACAAATGAGGAAATGTACATACACCAAAAGATATTATAATTCATAAAACCTTGCGTACGCCTTACAGTGCGTAATATTCTTCTACAATTCCCAAATCAACTTGGAAATGTGTGCACGCGTCTCATATCGCGCCCTGTACACGCCCACATTCAACCATAAATAGTCAATGTAACGCACCTCAGGAATATTGATACATAGAAATGAGTCTGCTGATCAACAGTTCTTCCATTCATGTGGTTAGGGGTGGGGAATCACACGATACGATATTATCACGATACTTATGTCACAATACAATATTATTGCGACACTAGTCTCGCATAGTCAGACCTTCCTCCACAGTGATGCGGAGGAGGGTCTGGCTAGTCCACACATCACTCCGGGATGGGAGAAAAACCTGCTCTGGTTTTTGGCATTTCTTTAAACCAATCACGATCGTCATGGGCGACGCTATGGTCCGGACAGACCCACGGTGCCGCTGCAAAATAGTTTCGGGAAGGAGCTTGTTTTGGTGGAACGTGTACGTTCAAAGGTTGTTTTAGTCGTGCAACAGAAAACTCCGATTGGACAGATAGTCTAGCTAGCTGTATGGATTTACCCTGCAGAGATCTGAGGAGCAGTTAACCATAGTCCTTAGAAATCCACTGGAGTTTAGAACACCAACACAAAGATCCTTGAGAAGGTAGTCGCTAATCCGTTATGTGACTTTCTACATAGCAATAGTTTATTTGAGGACTTTCCGTCAAGATTTAGAACGCATCATAGCACAGAGACAGTACTGGTTAAAATTACTAACAACCTTCTAACTGCTTCAGACAAAGGACTTGTCTCAGTACTTGTCTTTCTAGATCTTAGTGCTGCATTCAACACTATTGACCATACCATCCTGTTACAGAGACTGGAACATTTTTAGTTGGCATTAAAGGAATTGCTCTAAGCTGGTTTAAGTGCTATTTATCTGATCAGCGTTCCACAAGGCTCAGTGCTTGGACCAATTCTATTCACCTTATACATGCTTCATCTAGGCAATATTATTAGGAAACACTCAATTAACTTTCACTGTTATGCGGATGACACCCAATTATACCTATCAATCAAGCCAGATGAAACCAGTCAGTTAGCTAAACTTCAAGCACGCATTAACGATATAAAATCATGGATGACCTACAATTTTCTGATGTTAAACTCAGACAAAACCAAGGTTATTGTGCTGGGCCCTAAACAACTCCGAACCTCATTATCTAAAGATATAGTTACTCTGGATGGCATTGCTGGCATTACTATCAGGTTGCTCAAATAAGTCCCATAAGACTCTCCAGCTGATCCATAATGCTGCAGCGCGTGTTCTGACAAGAACTAAGAGATCATACTGTATTTCTCCTGTATTAGCTTCTCTGCTTTGGCTTCCTGTAAAATCTAGGATTGAATTTAAAATCCTTCTCCTGACCTACAAAGCCCTAAATGGTCAAGCACCATCCTATCTAGAACAGCTCTTAGTACCATATTGTCCCACTAGAGCACTGCGCTCCCAGAATGCAGAGTTACTTGTGGTTCCTAAAAGTAGAATGGCAGCCAGAACCTTTAGCTATCAGGCTCCTATCCTATGGAACCAGCTCCCAGTCTGGGTTCGGGAGGCAGACACCGTCAGAGTTAAGAGTGAACTTAAAACTCTCCTCTTTGATAAAGCTTATAGTTAGGGAGTGAGGAGTTGCGGCGTAAACCCGGCAACGTCCTGCTACGTCCTGCAGTGCCCTGCTACACCCTGTAATGCCCTGCTACGCCATGAACTACTAAACTACTATCTTTATTGTGACTATAGCCTCTTTCCGACCAAGTAGTTACAGAAACATAGTTAGGAATATAGGAATATCCATCCACCTTTGTCCGATTATCCGGTGATGGGTCGCGGGGGGAGCAGCTTATAGGAATAGTCCACTTCTAATCAGTTCTACTAACTACTCTCCCCAAAACCGGTTTTGCCATTTGCATTCGCACTGGCCAAGTGGCCATAGGAACTGGTAGGAGGGGTAAGGGAGGGATGCAAGCACGGCAACGGTCTTTAGAGCGTCGTCACTTGACTTAAGCGCCACAATAAAGAATAAACGGAGTTCGAACGGCGGCATTTAAAGATAGGCTGGAGTACTTAACAGAGAAACACAGAAGACGAATGCTCCAGCGTAATATGATCCTAATTACAGTTTTTCTTGATTGCTTTGACCTGCTTAAAGAAACTGGGATCCACTCGGTTTTCATCATCACTGTCTCAGCAGAGCAGAAGACACCTGTTGCAAATGTGTTAACCCTTTCTCATTGGATTGACACACTTTTGCAGAACAGTTAACACGGATGTCATTCAAGCAGTCCAAACTCCATTGTTTTAGCTATGGTAACCAAGCAGAAACCATCTGTTCCTAACTATTAGAAACTACCTACATCAGTATGAAATCACTGACGCACCTGTTTGACACTCCTTCACACAAATCTTCAATTAGCAATCAGTCTGCAGGCCTTAAAGGTGCAGCGTCTGTGTTGTTCTTTGCCAACATGGATGGAAGAGGTCAAAGCAGATGAAAGTGAGAGGTAGAGGGGTTTGAGGAAGAGGAGTCAGAGTGCGAGGTGGAGGTATAGTTGGAAGGGCTTAGGTTTCTGATGAAATTCGGGCAACTGTTATTGATCACGTTATCAATCATGGCCTTTCACTTAGAGAGGCTGGACAAAGAGTTCAACCTGATCTGAACAGAAACGCTGTCGCATCCATTGTCAGAATTCTTCAACAGGAAAACAGGTAATGTTGCTGTACAGTATATGCAGAAATATCTTCAGTGATATACTTTATGTAATTGTTCCCTCATTCCCATTACATGTATTCTTTATAGAATCCAAAGGGTACCATTCTCTGGTGGCAGAGGGAGATTTTTTAGTGCTGAGCAGGAGGCAGCCGTTGTGAACATGGTTGTGGCAAACAATGCCATAAGGCTGCGTGAAATCAGGGCAGCAGTGATTGCAGACCAGGGCATGTTATGAAAGAAATGCCAATAAACCAGAGCACGTTTTTCTCCCATCCCAGAATGCTGTGTGGACTAGCCAGACCCTCTTCCGCAGCACTGTGAAGGAAGGTCTGCTGATTAATCTGAAACGCAGCTCAGCAGTGTGTGAAGGGTTTCTACGTCTGTAATAAACATTGCGTTTTGATTAGGTCCCTATTCAAATTATTAAAAGTTTAGTGTATAAGGACTCAGGCATTGTGATGGAAGTATATGGTTATGATATATATTATGTCTTAAGTTGTTGCAGCAATGTTTGGGTTGATAGCATTTGTTACAGACTTGGTGCAAAATGTAACTAATGTAAAAGAAATTATAATTTTTGACCACTCAAAAATGTATAAAAATGGTTAAAAATCCCTCCAAAATACCACATTAAGACACTAAGACCTTGAGGAACATCATAGAAAAATCCACGCTGGGATTCGGTTTCAAAACTTTTGACGTTTGGAGATTCTGATTGGATGGAGGACACTTCTGTTCTAGAACCCCCCCTTAATTTCACTATACCTAGGAAAGTCACACACCCTCTGAGAGCCCCCAGTCTGTAGTTTGTGCCTGTAAAGTTTCATGAAGCTGTGATTACCCTAGAGGTCCCTACAGCTCATTTTATACTGCAAGGTCAAGTTTTTTACATTTTTTTTTCTAACCGCTTACACACAAAATCATAAAATGTCACACGGATTTTGAAACCGCTCACTCAAAGAGCAAAACTACACACAAAATCTCCAAAAACCATAAGCTATGTCTCAGCCTTTCACTCAGTTTTCAATTGCATTAAAATAAAAAAAAAAAAGTCAAAACACTACTACATAATTCTCTACCTAAGATACAAAAATCTAACTTGCTTTCCTTTTCCAAACACAACCAATCAAATTGCTACACTTATTCACACACCCACTCCTCTCCTCACATGTGCAAGCTAACCAATACATTTACTATTATGAAAGAAAGTGTTTGCCATTTGATACAAATGCTTCATTTTGAGATGTGTTTATGGCATTTTGAATGCAGGGTTTCATTTTGAAGGAGATGGGAGGCATTTTGCATTTTGTGTGTGCAGTTTTGGAATTGTGTGTAGGCCACAACATCATGGCCTCCAACACAACTCAGCAAAGATTGTTCTTTTTCGAATGGCTTCGCTTGCATCTTTCTAGCGCACGTCCTCAACGTCTTCGTTCTCAGCCACTCCCTCTGTTCGCTGATTGGACCGTCAAATATTTGGCAGGAGAAAACCCAAGAATATACCGCAAACACAGACAGAGTACTGAAGGGAAATGAAAACTGAGCGGAAGTACGTAGGAGGGCGGAGCCACTAGAGATACCAAATGAAGCTTCATGAACATTGACATATATATAATGGACCAACAGACCCCGTTGCTCTGGACGGAGACCAGTGAAGGCTATTAGAAGCACTTTTCCGGTGATCTCTTGCTTTACTGCGCAGCCTCCAACTGACAGAGACAACGTACATGTGACGTGAGCAACTTGTCTGAAAGTTGTAAGTCTTCTGGTAGCTGTGCCAAGAGAAATCTCAATCATTCCCAATCTTATATAGACGGAGAGTGTAGGTATATGTAAGGAGATAACATAGGCACAGGCTAATTATTGCTAACTAACATGCTAGTTAACATTAGTAATTAAACCTAAACAGCTAATGTAAGTTAAAACTGCCTGCGAGCTTCTCCTGTACTATACGGTAATTCCTCTACTGTGCGACAGTAAGTCCCTTGGTTATGACACAATCGTTAGCCTATTTTCACAAAAACGTCTGCTACGGAGCCATAACGTGAGGTACAAGGTAATGGAGCCTTTTATACATTTTTTATACACGTTGTGTTTCTTTAGAAATAAACGGACAAATAAGAGTCTTTAAACGCTTCAGATGTAAAGTTATTCACAGTCAAGTGACGTAAAAAAAAATGGCGGTCAGTGGAATGCTAACAAGAGGTGATACCTTTGTAGCAACAAAATGGCGCCATCGGAGGTTCGAGTTCTGAAGCGAAGCTTACCCCCTTGTTCATGAAACTTTGCGAGCCATCTTTATTTTCTGAGCCCACCAGATGGCGCTCTTGGTTTAAAGAAAAAGAACAAACATCTTTGTTGAACAGAGAGAGCGCCGTCAGAAACGCTTCACAAAGCTTCATTTGGCCATAACTACACCGTATGCAGCGCATTCAGTTCATTTTAGTCCAGAAAGTATTTCCTCTTTGCTTCTTTCCACATGGTGTTGTAAGTGGTTTTCCCTTTTACATTTTCAGTGTTTTTTTGTGCAAACCATTTCCAACATGCCATCATGACTTCGCGTAAATATACACGCCAACTTTCTTAGGCCAAGTGGTGTGTTATCTGTACGCTTTTTCAGCTATCCGCGTGTATGTCTACGCTGTCAGACTGATCTCATAAAGTGGCGTACGAATGACACGCCAATTCGTATGTCGTTGTGGCGTGTTATCAAGACGCATAATCGCTTTATGGCGTGTTTATCAACGCCGTTTGGCCGCCATTGACCTACATTATGTGTGAATGTTCGCCATAGCGAGTAGTATGAAGGGATATAAGTCAGCGTAGCGAGGTTGGTTGGGGTGGCGAATGGGTAAAACGCAGGACTTTCACCCAGGATCGTGTCCTGCGTGTGGCGTTTTTCAACCGTTTTTTTTTTTAAGCCTTCCCCAATGTTTCGACGTGTTATCGCGAGAAGAACGCTACGGCTGAGTTTAGGAAAAGAACAGGGTTGGCTTTAGTAAAAGAAGAAAGCGAAAGTTGAGTTTAGGAAACGTCACACGCGGGACGCAATCCTCGGTCTCCTGGGTTAAAGTCCCAACCAACCTCCCTACGCGGATTCTTGCCCTTTCATACTACTCGCTACGGCATAAAGTCATACGCAATCACAAGGTAATGTAAGTCAATGGAGGCCAAACGGCGTTGATAAACACGCTAAATAGTGAGTATGCGTCTTTATAACACGCCAATAATGGCATACGAATTGGCGTGTCATACATACGCCACTTCATGAGATCGGTCGGCTATTTCAATATCTGAGATTGAATTAGGCGTGACTGAGCAATTTACTTTGTATTCATGCAACTTCAGCATTTCTTTTCAAACAAGGCCCTAGAAAACGCCCTAGCATTTTTCAGATGGCTGAATAAGACCACTTTAGTCAGATGAAGTCACATTTGTCATTTTTTTATAATACATATTTCAGTAAAATCTACTTCAATACACAGATACAAGAAAAAAATAGTATATTATACTTGTTTGGAGCACGCTATTTAGTTGTTTAGTCTCGACACAGACATCCTTTCACTCCCTTTTTATGAACAGTAAAAAAACAACAGTGCTGTGGAGTAACAGAATTCGGAGACAAACCATTAGACTGAAACAGAAGAGGAAACAAAGACATGAAATCAAACTGATATATACCCGCCGAGTATCAAAAAATGCTTTTTACATTTCTGTTTACAACAAAGTCTTGTCAGGCTTTTTATATTACCTTTTGATTACAAAAAGGAGTTTTTTTTCTCATTTACAATCTAAGGCTGCCCAGGACTCCTGAGCTCCGAAGGATTCATTTTTGTGTGTGTGTGTGTGTGTGTGTGTGTGTGTGTGTGTGCGTGTGTGTGTGTGTGTGTGTGTGTGTGTGTGTGTGTGTGTGTGTGACAACAGTCCCTTAAATCCTTTGTGGGGCTTCAGCAGCTCCACAGTAAGCGCAGGCGTCACGCTGACTGTCTGAGCCAATCAGAGAGCATCTCTGCTCTGTGACGGTAGGGGTGGGGGGGGGGTGTGTGTCCTGCACTTCCTCAGCAGTGTCCACAGTCACTTCCTGTACACCTCCCCCCCCATCCCCCTCAGGGCAGAGCACTCAGGACGAGGTGGTTTCTGCTGATGCAGCTGGTGGGCTGGTGTGGGGCGGAGCCTCGGCCGCTGCCTCTGACTGCGCGGCTTTGAGCTGACCCCTGGGCTGGGTGGTGGGGGCTTTGGGCGGGGAAGGGTGAGGCTGGCCCACGTGGACAGAGAGCTGTGGCAGCGGCTGGGCCACAGCCGCCGGTTTAGCCAGGATGAGGTGCGGCGTCGGCCGGCCTGCCGTGAGCTGCACCGTCGGGGCCGTGGCGGCGGGCTTAGCGGCGGAATGCGCCAACTGCGTCGCAACGGGTTTAGCCTGGAAGAGCTGCGCCAGCTGGGCCGACGGGTTGCCCTGCATGAGCGCGGCCAGCTGGTTGGCCGGGATGGTGATGATGGTGATCTTCTCTCCCGCTTTGGAGCCGGCGGGCAGCATGGCGGGCAGAGCCTGGATGACCAGTTTGGGCGGAGCGCTGGCGGAGGCGTTGCCTACCGTCACCGGGACTCCCGCGGTGGTGGTGAGGATGGAGGAGGAGTTCAACGTCACCTGACCCAGCGAGTTGGTCATGACCAATGGCATGGCTCGGATGGACCTGCGGGAGAAAGCACACGGAGGAAAATGGCGTTTACATCACCTGCTCTGCGCCACAGCTGCAACATGGCAGTTCCTCTCCGATTTACACGATAGGCCTCTGTCACAGAAGACATTTGGCCACGCGCAGGTGTAAAGGAAATGAACGATGGCGGAGTTCCATTTAGGCGCTTCAGTTTCAGGGGCCCGGTATTGTTCATGCTGGCTCGCCGTCACACCTTCACGACTTAACTCGGCCACTTGACTAAAACGGAGCCATCGGTGATGTTATAAGTAACACCTGGGCTTTTTCTGCTATGACAGCTATCACTTTACTTGAAGGTATCTACATAAGAGTAACATGACACTGGCATGAACACATGAACCCTAACTCGAACCCCTTCACTTGTCATGACAAAAACTGAATGACACTTAGGCCGGTTGAACACTGGCTACGTGGCGTGAGCGTGGCGTTTCTGTTGCGTGGCGGCTGCCTGGCGCTCCTGCTGCTGCTAGCCTTGTCTGGACACATGTATGTTTCCCATTGATAAAATGAAATACTGTGTTGAACATAAATATATACTGATCCGATTACAGCAAAGACAACGTCGGCAGTATTGACGGCAAAATAGACTACAGAATATTTCGTTCTGTATTGACCAGTGCAATATTAGAAAATCTATTTTTATTTTTTTATTTACAATACATTATTCATTCACAAAAAAAATTGGTGTCCTTAAAGGTTGGATTTTTCGTCATTTCTTTTTATTAAGGCATTAAGATCAATTTCCAAAAGATGATTTTTTTTTATATTCCTCATTTTAGTCAACTTTAGCATGGGTTGAGCAGCACTGTATGTAGGTTTACTGTATGTTAATTGTGCGTTTCTGTGCGATGCGGCATCAAAACAATTAGTGGCGTTAAAACGAATCTGCGACGAGGCGTTAAAACATGGGGAGATATTGAAACGGTGAAAACAGAGACCTGGTGGCAGCGTTGCCGGGGATGACGGTGACGTAGGTCTGCTGAGGCTGGGTGGTGGTGGGGGAGCTGGTGCCCAGGCTGGCCGGGCCGTGCTGGTGAGCCGGATGCTGGCCAACCATCACGCCCTCGCCGTCCTCCGCCTCCTCGCCGTCCTCCTCGTCGTCAATCACCCGGATGTTCTTGGGCATGTCTTTAAACTGGTAGGCCAGCCGCTGGCCCTCCACTTTGGCCAGGATGCCGCGCTGGTAGTAATACCTACACACAAAGACACACACAGTTATTATATATGACAGGCAGACTGTTCAGGACTGTTAAGGATAGGGTTACACGATATGAGGAAAATTGCGATTAATTTGACTGATATGATTCACGTTATTGGAGGGAATGATCATTTTTGTATCATTATTCTCATTGCAAAATATTAAAATAAAAAAAAATGTAAAAGATTTATAGTGTGATTTTTGGTAGGATCTGTACCAAACAGAGGTTTTCTTTAGTCTGTAGGATAGGATTGGTAGGCCTGGACCCGGGACGTCTCTGCAGCACCACAATACTTCCATTCGCAGGGTTTTTCCTGCATAGCGAAAGCTTTGGCGCCCCCTGAAGAGGTTTTAGCCAGCGCCAAAGGAAAATCACGAGCGTCAAAACGTCTGATTTTCTGCAGCCGGCCTCCTTCCTCTCATCCACAGCGACTACTGTATCGACAAATTCGGCTGGCGCTGATTTGACTGGACCGGAACGCTACGCTGTATAGTGCTAACGGTATCTCCGTTTGGCAGGGTCAGACTTTACCGGAGTCTCCCGATGAGCACGCTGCTCTGGGGACCGCCGGCACCGCGAGTTGGCACTGCTGACGGATGCAGAGCTCTCCGTCCGCCGGAGCTCCGACTGCTGTCCGTCTGCGCTTCCGTCTATCAGTATTACATTGAGACAGTTTCATTACCTGTAAAAAATGTCTCGCAGTAGCGTTAAAGGTGCTGTGTAATTTTAACATCGATAACTTCTCAAAGCCTCCCCCCTCCTTTCTGCTAAATCCCAAACTTTTCTCTTAAGCCCCTCCCCCCACAAGGGAGAATGAATGCATGTGCATGAGCAGTGATTGACACACAGTTAGACTGGCCCTGATTGGTGCATCTGAACAGGCAGCACTATAGGCTGTATGTAGTGCCAGAGGTGCCAAATGACCTGCTTCATGTAGTTCTACTGGAACATAGGGTCAGTTTCAGCAAATATGACATAAGGTCAGTTTTATAAGACTTACCTACTGCACCTTTAAGCTTTTTCCCGTGTTGTTGATGCGAGCCGTACGTCAGCAGCCCACGCATGAAACTCAAAAAGTTTGGAGTGCTTTAGCGACTCCCTGAATAAGCTGCAGACGTCGTCTCACACCGCCTCTCTGCTGAGCCCCGTTCACGTAGCCCAGCAGCAGCAGTTTAACAGCATTTCACACTATGATGGTCACATTTGCAATGAATCCGCGGTTCACATGCCTGCCAAACTGTAGGGGCGGCCCGTTACACTACTGTAGGCCTATAGGCTGTTCAACATCACTGACAATTATTTTGACCAATATTTCAAAATAGAAAACATAACATTTCACGATGCTTTGTAATCAACACTATTGTATTATTGTACAAATTAGCCACAACAGTAATAGCAGTGCACACCCCCCTCCCCCCCGCCATTAAGATATTGCGATTTCAATAAAATCAGCCCTAGTAAAGGATTAGGTGTTTGCGGAGAGGACAGGCAGACCTCAGGGCTCGGCCCATGGTCTCGTAGTTCATGTCGGGCTTGTTCTTGTGCTTCCCCCACAGTTTGGACACGGCCTTGGAGTCGACCAGTTTGAAGATGCCCTTCTCCCGCTGCATCCACTTGATGTACTTGGGACAGGTGTTTTTATCCTGCAGCAGCTCCAGCAGGAACTCCCACAGATAGGTGGTGTTGCCTTCAGGACAAAGAGCACAATGTCGTGTAAACCCAAGAAGCTCGGAATCATTATTTCACAATGATGCGTTGATGCGGTGACAGTCAGGGGGGACAACGGGTCTAGCTCACAGGATCGATACATCGGACATCTCCCACAAGCACCTCAGTTAGCTAGAGTCACTTTGATTATAAAAAGTTTTAAGTAACTGATTTTCATTGACACCAAAGCAGTATTGAGCATTGCCAAAACCATCAAGTGAATGAAGATAAGTGTAACTGTGGTAACATTTTTACTACATAAACAAACCGATGTTGCATAATGTACTGCCACTGTTACGTACAAAAGAAGATAGAGATATCCAAGAAAACATTTGGGCCATGTTCTGAGAGTTCAAATTCTGAAGTTCTGAGATGAATTTTATAATATATATATATACACACACACACACATACACACACACACAAGTATCTCACAAAATTGCCCAGCCCTAGCCCAAATGATTAAAAAGAGTGAATTTTTATTTCCAAACCAAATGTATCTAGGTTAGGGTTAGATTTTACTCCTATAGTCCTTTCACAGAGCAGGGTCATCTAGACAGAATTTAAACGAAAAAGTCAATAAAACAAACCTTTGCCCTCTCTCGGTCTCTTCTTGATGCCCAGGTCAAAGGAGCCGTTTGAAGCAGGCTGGTTCGTCTTGGACTTGCGTCCACCTGCACACGCACACGCACACACACACACACACACACACACACACACACACACACACACACACACACACACACCAAATTGTGTTTGTTTAGTCTCCAGCACTGACAACTGTTTGACTGTGAATGAAGCACACGTCGTTTAACATTAAGCCTTGGAGAGTCCCATGTAACATCGGGTGTACTGTAGCGACACTGACCTCCTCTCTTCTTCTTGGCAGCAGGTTCGCATTCAGGAGGGATGGGGAAGGAATCCTCTTCCATGGGTCCACACTCGGTAGACACCTCCACCACCGTCTCCATCATCACATCCTCTGCCGGGGGTCAAACAGATCACATATATTCCAAACCCTCCACACTATTCTCTTTCTGCTGGATCATGGAGTGAGAAAACTACATGGAACACTGTATTTGGCAGCTCTTTATCAAGATGTCTGTAAACTGCCAGGAGGCATTATTAAATGCTGATACCGGGATGTGCTGGTGTGTGTGTCTGTGTGGGTGTGTGTCTGTCTGTCTGTCTGTCCCATGAGCATGCAGATAGCAGATCCTCCCATTAAATATCCCCACTAGCCTCATGGCTACAAACCGGTTCCTCACAGGAAGAGCACTGCTACCCGCTGAAGAGACAAAGGCCAGACATACTTGGGACACACACTTCTGTTTATACCTGTGTTGCGTTCACTGTGCATTACTCCGGGAGACTCCATGTGCAGGAGAGCTTCAGCTGCTTCAAAGGTTTTGTCGAAACACACCATGTCGTGACCCGACATCTCCACTGAGGAGAGGAGCAGAGAGGAGGCCGTCAGTACACAGAGCTCTGCGACGCGCGCTCGCTGACTGAGAGTCGACCTTACTTCGACATCAAATAGCAACACAAGGAGCCTGGTTCTGGCGGGAAAAGGTTAGAACGTTCACAACAGCACGGCACCGCAACAACAACCGTTTTGAAATGCTGACTTCCTTGTTTGAAGAGGCAGATTGTTCTTCCCTCCCTTGTTTCCAGTAACACGGTCTAAATAGTAACATGTTGTTCCTGCCAGCAGAGGGCAGTCTACTGCAGTCATAGCAAGCGGCAACCTCCGGTGCCGAAGAAGGTGCCAAAAACTGCAGTTCACGTTGGGATGGCGATAACCGCACATAACAGTTCTTGCGACACACAAGAACTAGGGAAGGAAGGAAAATGAAAACGTGTGCACAGGAGTGGAATTACCGCAACAGCCTTTATGATGTTAAAAGCACATTATTCTATGCAGAAAAGTTAGGGTGAATCTAGTCTCACGTTGCCAGATCTTCCTCCACAGCGCTGCGGAGGAAGGTCTGGCGAGTCCACACAGCTCTGGCTTATTGGCAGTTCTTTAATCACAATCATCTTAGGCCTCCCCTGACCTCAACCCTATTGGGAACCTTTGGAGCATCCTCAAGCAAAAGATCTATGAAGGTGGGAGGCAGTTTGCATCAAAACAGCAGCTCTGGGAGGCTATTCTGACATCCTGAAAAGACATTCAAGCAGAAACTCTCCATAAACTCACAAGTTCAATGGATGCAAGAATTGTGAAGGTGATATCAATGAAGGGCTCCTATGTTAACATGTAACTAGCCCTGTTAAGATGTGTTTGATTGAAATAGCTTTTGATTTCAGTAAATATGACCTCCTAATGCTACAAATTCAGCAAATGACCATTTTCAGTTCTTTACAACCTATAAAAATGTTTTGAAACTCTGTTGTGCATAATAATTTGGAACAGTGCAATTTGAGTTTTTTATTTTGAAAAAAATACTGTTTTCATTGGGTGGTTTGTTCAATGAAATTCGACTTATACCTTAACGGTTGGTGACTTGAAAATTATGCTGACTGTCATTTGCATCGACTATTTAAGTAAATCAGTGTAAAATATAATTTGCATAATAATTTGGAACACAGTGTACTTGTGTGTTGGTGTGTGCGTCGATCTCTTTAAGAGAATAGCAGGACCAGTGTGCGTGTGTGCGAGGGGAGTGTGTGGTAGAGCGAGTGAGAGAGTGATAGTGATTCCCTTTGGAGAGAGTAGTGACTCTAGAGTCATAGTGAGAGAAACAAAGTGTCTCCCCTGTGCTTTCTGATCACGGTGGGAAATCTGTAGCAGGAAAAGTTAACCCTCTCGCAGCACCTGAGAAGCCCCATGGTGAGGAGCAGAGAGTAACAATGGTGCTTTTCAGGTGTTGCACTAATCGCTCTGCCCAAGTAGCAGTGCTTTGCCTTCTGAGAATATAGTTCCCAGTTTGTATACGGTTAGAAGACGGCTGTGTCTCATGTGACCTTGTTATTTGTACACCCTGTGACTATACAAATCACTACATGTAAATAGGAACATGTTGGCGTTATTTTGTTTGTCACGCACGGAGATGAGAAGGGTATGTATGGACTTATCTAACTCTGGGGGATACGGTGAATAAGCTAAAGTCCCAATAAGTAGGCATGTTCCTTTAAGTTAGATCAAACATTGGAAGAACTTAACCTTACCAGTCTCAGCCACCTCTGTAACCACCTCCTGCTCCTCCGCCACGTCCTGCATCAGATACGTCTCATCGTCGTAGACCAGGACTTGTGCCGAGTAGCACTCCTCCACCTGGGTGCTGGGCACCTCCTCCACGATCACCGCCGGACAGCCCTCTTCCTGCAGCACCACACCCTCCTCCTCCTCTTCCACATCTTCCTCCACCTCGTCTCCGGCCCCCACGATTATCGCCTCGATTTCCTGCTGAACCACTTCTTCTTCTTCTTCTTCTTCTTCTTCTTCTTCCTCCTCCTCCTCGTCCTCCTCCTCCTCAGTGGGCTGCTGCTCACACTGGACAGTAAGAAGAAGTGTGTGGAAAAAGTGAGATTTAAAGTGAGGTTACTAGGCCTGTAACAAAATTACATAATTGTTTAATCGCAATATTTTTACATAATCACAGTTTCTTTGCTTAACCACAATCATTGCTAACAGTCCTAAGGGGTGTGACTGTGTGAATTTATGCAATGATGAAAAAATGTATAAATAAATGAAAAAAAAAAATCTTCGGCCAAGTTCTTAATTTTGGCGTTTCCCTAATTTTCTCCCTATATTCTGTGAGTTTTGAGACGTGTTATGTGCCGTATGAAAAGAGACGCCAATAGCAGCAGCGGGTTCAGTCGACCAATCAGCAGCCAGACAGAAACGTGAAAGCGGTGAGGTTGCAGAATGCAACTGACTGAACGCCCCTTCCCTCAGCCCTCCCTTTCCAATCGTGTAGTCGAACCTACAGTGGCCTTCAGGTACTGTAAAAACGCTAGAAGACCCTCTCGAGAGCAAGTGTTTGGTTTGTCCGTCCTGGGCTACTGTAGCAACATGGCGGGCTACGCGGAAGAAGACCCGCTCCCTATGTAGATACGAAGGGCTCGTTCTAAGCTAACGAAAACACAACAGCTATTAGTTTCAGGCGACTATACAGTAATGAAAATAGAGATGGTCCAATACCGATACCAGTATCGTTATCGGCTCCGATACTGCCTTAAACGCTGGTATCGGGAAGTACTGGAGTTTATGCACCGATCCGATACCATGTAATAAAGCCCTAAAGAAAATCTACATTAAAGTAGTTTATTTCTGATCTTTTTCCGTTATAACTGACTGTCAAACTGGAGAATAAAAGAAAGTTCTGTGTTTGTTCATGTTTCACAAAGAGTTTAACCTGAGCCAGACCGACAACAAAGATAGAAATCATATCACATCCATAGAGGGATAGTAGTATACAGTTGTTAAAACATAATAAAATATATGACACACTGGTATCGGATCAGTACTCGGTATCGGCCGATACGCAAGTTCAGGTATCGGAATCGGTATCGGGAAGCAAAAAATGGTATCGGACCATCTCTAAATGAAAAGATAGTTTATAGTATTTCATTCCATTTCTTCCAATAGGTCCCCCTCAATCCTACACACTGCTCCTTTAACTTGACTCGTAAGATTACATTTTTCGTCAATATCCACAGAGCTTACAAGACTAAGTTTATTCCAGTGTCTGGATCCTTTCATTCATGATAATTAAGTTGAATTTAGAAGCATATTGATATTATGACAGCAGCTTAAAAAACAAAACAATACCTAATACCTAGCAATAAAGCAATAAAGTTTAGCTACACTTCATTATATTTTTAAATCTTGAAAATGGATACATAATGATGTCAGGAACATGGAAATGACATCATTTCGCGACAACTAGCAAATTTTCGAGCAGGCTTTAGCTATTTTCTATTCCCCGAGTCTTGAAGAAAGCTCTCATTGACCTTTTTCATCTCCCTCCTTTCGGTTTCCTAGCATGCTGGTTGGTTGTATTTTCTGTGAACACTGTAGGCTTGTGTGGGATCAGTATTTCCTTCCACTCTTGGCTGCTTTGTGTCAACATTTTCTATTGCCTCACACTGCATACTTGGACATGTCACCTCTCCAAAGACGACCTTAAATCACCTACTGTGAAAAATGCTGAATGAACTTGCCCTCTCACTTTTTATTTCTATTTCTCACACATAATATGAACTTTAGAGGCTGTGTCTAACATTAACATCTCTGTCACTCTCTGTGTCTACTAGTAATTATTCTCGGATCAATGATAGATTCAAGTAGGGCTGTGCAATGAATTGAAATTGTAATCGCGATTACAGCTCCTAATGATCACAAAAACAGAATAATCTTGCACGTGTCTTGTTTTGCAAGTAAACTCCTATTTGGTCTTGTGTTTTGAATGAAATAAAAAAAAAAACTCAAACTGTACCCTTCTGCCATCTAGTACACACGTGTCAAACTCAAGGCCCGCGGGCCAAATCCGGCCCCTCGCAAATTTAGCCCGGCCCACATATCAGTACAGGTTCACAATACATTCTGGCCTACCTAGAAGTGAGCCAAACCAAAAAGACGGGAAGCTGTTTTTCAAACTGCAATTATTCAACATTCACGGCAGAATTTAACAGAACCAGTGAGTTTGCATATTCAGACCTCGAGACAGGTTGTTGTGAGTCAGGTGTGATGTAGCCTACTTTAAAAAATGTAATCCTACTGCTAAATTCTACGATGGCTAAGGAACTTTTTTTGCTGACTTCATGTTGATCAAACTGTAAGTTAGAAGGCTATATGAGACACGCAATAATAGAGTCAAAAATATGTTACTTTTTCGATCAAATAAAAGCCTGTCAATAAACTATGCATGTCTGGCCCTTGATGTGACTATCATTTTCCAGTGTGGCCCTTAGTGAACTTGAGTTTAACACCCCTGATCTAGTAGCTCTTATTGTGGCATTGCCGTCACCAAATGTTTAAATTGAAAACTGAATCGAGTCGTGACCTTAAAATCAAAAGTCAAATTAAATCGTGGATTTGGAGAACCATGAAACCCTCTAGCCAAGTACATCATAGAGAAAGTTGAATTAACCCGACGCTGGTCTTCTAATTGCAACCATTGGCACAACCTCTAGTGTCTTTTTCTGAAACTTGTTTCAACAGAACAGTCTTTGTTGGCTTCCCTGAAACCAGTTGTGGGGATACACAGCTTACCTGTTGGGGCCCCTCCACCACGGTGACATACTCCACTATGTTCCCTCCACCGTCTGACACTACCACAGAGGTCATCACTCATTCCTACCAAAACAAAAAGCACATGGGGTCAGGAAGGACACATTTGGAGTGTGTCTGTGAATGTGTGTGTAGGGGGGTGGGGTCATGTGAATGCCCCATGGCTCTCCTCATGACTAAAGCCTGTTTTACAATTCTGCAGAGGCTCCACGCAGAGCTTTCGCCGTAGCCTATGTAAGTGGCCTGATGTTTATACTTGTGCGCTGGTGTGTGCGTCGAGCCAGGCGTGTGTGTGTGTGTGTGTGTGGAGTGGGTGATAGAGCAAGGAGAAGTGAGAGAGTGTTGATTAGCTTCGGAGCAAGTACCGACTCTAGAGTCATAGTGAGAGAAACAAAGTGTCTCCCCTGTGCTTTCTGACCACGGGGGGAAATCTGTAGCAGGAAGAGTTAACCCTCTCCTTGATTTCATGTTGTTTATGGAGAAGGAGAACCAGGAAATCAGTCGGGGGAAATGCAACGCTACCAAGCAACGGCCGAGTGACATGCTTCGCTGCGACGTGTAGTTACATTTTTCAAGAGGCGCATGTCAGGCTACGGTGTAGGGTCCGGCGTAGACGCAGAGGGGTCTACGGGGGTACGCAGTCGATTCTACGCACAACCATAAAACGGCCTTTAGTCTCAGTATTGTTGTGATCTTTGTTGTGAGAAAAGAACACCAGGCCACAGTCCAGTTTAAAATATTCTGGTAACTCTACCCTTATGCTAGCTTATATAACAGGTTTTTTTTTCATTTCAATAACGTATTGAAAATGGAACTTATCAGTCATAGACTTTCGTCACGCATCAAACTCACAATAAGAGACAAGAACATCTTTATGCAAAAGGCCCAGGCTTCAACAACAACCTACAAAGAACAAGTCAAACACCTGGGACAATAAAAACAACAATGTGCTCTTGTTGTATGAAGATGTTGGTGTTTCATATTGTGAATTTGATGCTTGAATCTCTTTTTTTTGTTTGTTTGTTTTTTACTATTTTGTGTTTTTTTTCTGTGTCATATCGAAAGAAGCATCGATCATCGTTTTTATACTAATGTTGTATCGAAGTTTAAAATTCTAGTATGGTGACAACCTTAGCTTAAAGTATGTATGTATGTACAACTGATCAATGGCTCAGAGGTTTGGTATAACGTTACTGTTTTATATTATACTTGTACAAAAAATAAATGCCATTACATTGATATTTTGGATATACATCCTTTCCTGCAAACTGTCATGCAGCCTGGACAACGTTTAATGTAATTCAGATTGCCAGCACGACTAATATATAATGGGAAGAGCGACTGAAAACACTAGCAGTGTGCATCATATCAGACGGGCACTGACCGATCTCACCACACAGTAACGTTGGCTAATGTTTACTTCCTGAGCGGCGGGTTGGCACGTCTGTGTGCTCGCTCAGTCTGTGACGTTAGCTGCAGCTACAAACTCTACAGCTAACTCGTTATTGCTTCTGCTAAATACTTAAACGTAGCTAACGTTACTCCTGCCAGAGTATGCACTTTGTTATCTAACGTCACATATTCCATGCCATAAAAAATAAATTAACACTGCATTCTCCTTAAAAATGGAGATCACCAACCAATAACATAGCAATGGATGGCTAGCATTAACGTTAGTTAATGAGCTCGAAACAGTTAGCAGATAGCTAGCAAACATTCGTATTTAACGTAACGTATAGCTAGTTGAAGGAGCAACGTTACACTGTCTCTGGCAGGCCAATAGGGCAAATTAAGACAACTGCAATAGTAGTTGTGGTCTACGAGAGTCTGCTAATATGTTGTGTCAATGAGTTTCCTCCCCTTACCTTGTTTTGCTTTTGCTAGCGTAAAGTAAGCTCCACAGCTAGCGCTACCTGGGCCTAACGTTAGCCTAGCTGTCAAGGCCAAAATGCTTACTTCGCTCGCATAAACAAGTGTTTGCCCGTCCTCTGTCCCTCACAATCACTTTGCAGACACCTATCGTCTTCCTGCGTCTGGAGTCTAAAAGGTGGACGTGAATGCAGGCCCTGAAGTTGTGTTTTGATCACAGCTCGTTTCTTGCTATCCTGTAGCTTTCCGGCGCGTCGACTCTTCGTTCGCTGCAGCGGGTCAAAGCACAGACCGCCGTGACGTCACGAGGACAAACCCCACTAACAATGGGCGCAACCTCGTATGTAGGCTACTTTCTGGCAACATGTAACCTTGTAACTCCTCCCGTGGCTCAAAAATCACAAATTTACTGAAAAATCTATTGCGTAATTACACAAATATCATGCCAATAATAAATTAGTAAAATAACCAAGGTTTTTTTAGGCACATGCAGGAGGGTTTTGAAGACATTGGGGGCCCGGACTCGAGGGGGTCCTAATCATTGAAAAAGTTATAATAATAATAATAATAATAATAATAATAATAATAATAATAATAATAATAATAATAATAATAATAATAATAATAATTATACATTTTATTTATATAGCGCTTTACATGTCACTCAAAGACACTTTACAGTAAAACCAGCGCATATATCACATTAACAATAGATAAGCAATAAAACCAACACATAAAACAAGCATATACAAGCAATAATTAATAATAATTATAGCCTGATGTAGAGTCTTTTAACCAGACCTACATTAGGCCAATGCGGTGAGACAAAGGGAGAACTTGCTTTGACGTGTGGTTTAGGCTGCCAATAAATCAATGTGGTAGCACAGGTATATTTCAGTTTGTCCATTATTTCAGGTAGGTTTCATTCTGCTTTCCAACTAAACCCTAATAAAACAATACCACTGAGAAGCCATTATCACGGTGAAAAGCTGTATGCCTTCCTTTTTGCCACACACCTGTGTACCTCTGGCTGATTACCTTTATCCTTTCCGGTGACAATGCTCCACCCAGTGATCAAATACAAAAACTGCATATGCATTAATGTCACCAATGTGGTATATAAACAAACCAAAAAGCAAAGCTACATAATGACTCCAACATATAATCATTGGAAAATGTAAATGTATAGGCCTACCTCAAAACTTTACTTTTGCATTTTAAATAGCGTATACCAAGCTAACAAAGGCTTGATAGACTTTTGGTCTATCTAATCCAATCTAATCTACTTCACAAATAGGAAGTTTGAACAGTTTTGGCATAGGAAAAAAAAAGGCATTGAAAAAAAGATGGGTTTATTATATGCATTCTGGTGTGTTTTCCAATGGCAAGCTTTAGATTTTTTTCATGTCACTCTTTTTTCAGTGGTAGTTTTCTGCTGACCTTAAGGCATAGAGGGGTTTGAGGGGAGGGGGCAAGGAGAGAGTGATTTATAATTTGCGTACTAAGGAGAGGACTTCACTCCTCTGGACCCCATAGCCCGCTCCGAAGCATGGCATAAAAAAGAAAAAAATTCCCCACACAGCTATACTGTAGCATGTCTTCCATGAAATCACCTGGATCTCCCAAACAGCTATGGTAAATTCCAGAGTCTTTTGTGGTCCTGTCTTGATTATGTTTCCTGTGTCAAAAACTAGTTTTAAGACCATTATTTAAACTGATACTTTATTTATGCATATTTCTAAATGAATGTGTTGAATCAAATCAGCACACAGCAAACCTATCAGGTAGCATTTCAGCACAGTAATAGGCCTACTGTACACAATGCACAGACAACTGGCAAGTTTATCACTTTCAGATCATAACAAATCAGTCTGTTGTCATATTAGTTATGGTTACAGCTTTTTAAAATCATAGATGTCATTTTTGCAAACAAGTATTGTTTGATGTTAGTTTGACTTATCACTCAGAAATAATTGATTTTCCTCTTTAGAAAATGTCATCATGGGTATCTGAAAGAAGGGTTTTAAAGAAATGCTGGAATACTCAAAATCATGTTGTGATGTCTTAATGAAGACAGACATGTAACTACATAAACATCAGTGCAGCAGCTAAAATAAAGTTAAAGTAATGTGGGACGGCCTCTCATCACACTACAGTAATTAAAGGGATGGTTCGGAGTAATTTCACCCTAGGGTCCTTTGCACAATGACCTCGAACCAAACACCCCCCCAAAAGCTTTTTTCCCTTGGTCTAACATTGGTTGAGTTAGCGCTGAACGGCTTAGTGCCATAAAATAAACTCCTGGTGTACTTACAAACTTTCCAATGCCTCATTTTATGAGTACAGAACCTATTTGTACTACTGTAGAAGTTTGGTACCATTCCAGGCATTATTAGTGGGGTCATTTATGAGTTACACCTTTGGTTCCATTAGCGCCTGCACTAAGCCATTTGGCTGATAGCGCTAACTTGACCAATGTTCGACCGATGGAAAAAAGCTTCTTTCTTGCTTTTTCTAGCATTGCAGATGGTTATGGTTTAATTTGCCCAGTCTCCAAGATGTCTGTAATCACACCACAACAGAGTGGAAGAGATGTTGTTTGTGGTGCTCAGAACACTGACAGACACTCACTGAATCATTTTCATTGGGAATACTTTCTGCTAAAGAAGTAGTCCGTAACAATATGGCTGACAGAGAGGCCTGTGATTCAATAGAGCGTAACAAGGATATTGTTTCAGTCATGGAAAGTAACTTAGTACATTTACTTATAAGTACTTAACCCTCCTGTTGTCCTTGGGTTCAAATCAGAAATATGGGTTTCCTTCAACCAAACTGCACAAAAATAACATGGATGGTTCCATACAACGTTTAGCAAGTAAAATTAATGATCAGTTGAATTTTTATAGCATGAGATACTTTTTTTTTTTTTTAAGTTTCAAAACAGTGACTTAACTTTGACAGTCTGTGATTATCCATCAACATATGTTTCACTGGGTGCCTGGGTGGCTTCCCTGGTGGTGCGTGCGCCCATGTGCAGAGGTTTAGTCCTCGACGCAGTGGCTGTGGGTTTGATTCCAACCTGCGGCCCTTTGCTGCATGTCATTCCGCCTCTCTCTCCCCTTTCGGCTCAGTGGTAGAGCGGTTGCCTGCCGATCAGAAGGTTGGTGGTTCGAGTCCCATGTTGAAGTGTCCTTGGGCAAGACAGAGTTGCCCCCGATGCTGCGCCATCGGAGTGTAAATGTGTGTGAATGTTTATCTGATGAGCAGGTGGCACCTTGTACGGCAGCCTCGCCCACAGTGTGTGAATGGTGACTGTACTATGCATTTAGAGTAGTCGTTAAGACTAGAAAATAGCTATATAAAAACAGTCCATTTACATTTACTTTTCATGTCTAAGGCTGTCCTATTTAATAAAGGCCTAAAATGACAGTAATAAAATCTTTCAAAAAAACAAAAACAAAACATGTTTCACTGAGTTTAACTAGTCAAAGTAATTCGGTTAAATTTGTGTTTTTTTTACTCTAAAATTTGGCAGAATTTCATATTAATGAGGTTTATTGACCATTAATTCAAACATCGGTGTAAAACTAGTGGCAATAAGTTGGTGTTAGTGGTGTACAGTATACACTAGTGGTAGTAAAAAAAAATTAAATAAAAAATAAAAGTCTAAAAATGTTGAAAAAAGTGACTAAAACGTTGAAAAAAAACTGTTAATTTCTTAGATAAGACAACAAAAGGGATAAGTAAACATATTGGGTACTTGTACTTAACTTGAGCATTTCCATTGTATGCTACTTTAAACTTCTACTCTAGACTAACTCAAATATTGTATTTTACTCTGATCTGACAGATTAAGTTAGGTTTTTTTACAGATTAAGATTTTATACAAAACATGAGTTTCTTAACTTGAAACTACCCAAAAGTACATAACATTACTAAACACATATAGCATTATACTCACAGGAGCCACTTTTATGATTCTTTAAAGTACTAGTACATAGTATTTTTACTTGTATTGAGTATCTTTGATTCAATTCAATTGTATTTATACTGTCAAATCACATGTCAGGATACTTTACAGAGTAGTTCTAGACCACACTATAATTTAAAAGGCCCAACAATGGATCAACTGGAGTCTTTATATTGCAGTATTTCTTAAGTGTTAAGTATATTATTTAAGTAAATTATCTGAACCTCTCCAGTAGAGACACACAGCTGTTTGAGAGTTTATCATATTTACATTTTCAGAGTTTTGAACAGCACAAACTTCCAATTACCTCCACTGTTTTAGGGTGGGCAACAGAAGTTTCAGTGGCAGATACCTTAAAGCGAGCCCATGTGACTGGGTGAACTGTGTTCACAAGTGACAACTATGGGATAATGGGAAATGCTAAAACGTAGCATAATAGCACACTAGTAACTAACTCTAGTTAAAGTTTTACATAAGAAGATAATATTGGCCACCGTAAGTTACTGTTTCAGCTACTGGTAGCAGCAAAAAGTTTATTGAACTGAGCAAGTTCTATTGGTTATACATTACATTACTAAACTGAGCAAGTTCTATTGGTTATACATTACATTTTTATTTATGAGGGGCGAACTGATATTGCTTCTTTAATAATAAAAGTAATACTTACTTAATACCTGCTGAAGTCACCTTTTAAGCTTTTGTGATGACGAAGAAATGGAGACCGTGGGAACAAAAAAAAACTCAAAGTAGTATTTTTTTTATTATTCCAGTTATGGGGAATCAAAAAGGTCCACAATTTATTTTAACCTAACTGGGCTCACATTGCCCAAACTTCCATCTTAAAACAGTGTCTATAACAAACTATACGTATATTTATTTAGTTGTGTTTTTACATTATCCTAAATGTTTCCAACAATGTTCCCAGAAAAATCTGTAATTTTAATCAATGACACAGGACCTTTGTTTGGGCGCCAATGTCACAGAATTAGAATAATACAGCATTTTCTTTTACATTACTTGCCACTTTCCAACACAGTAACCCAGTAGAGACCATATTTATTGATATATTTCAATATCCAGCTCACTACGATGTGATAGGTAGATGTGGCTCATGCTAATGCTTGGTGGCATGGTAACGTTGTGACAACATTCAACACGCTCATGGTTAGTTTTGGTTGTTTTGACCACGGTTAACAGCACTGGGCTGACCCACAATTACATTTCGTTTTGTGTTCTTGGGTAAAATTAGTTTAAAAAAAAAAGAAAGAAAACTCAAATGTAAAATCAAGTTTAATCCCTCTTTATTTTGCAAAAACAAGAAAAACAGTCTGTCCTTTGCTAAGTCAAAGGCATCCAACCCGCATCCTATCATAGAAACCTCAGAATAAAATCATTCCCATTTTTAAATCCATACTAACAGGCAAGTTCAATTCTCCCCTCAGTGATCCATTTTAAATAGCGTACACCAAGCTAACAAAGGCGGAAACTCAGACAGCGGAGGCGAGAAAATCTGAAAAGAAGAAATCAAAGAAGAGAGAACTACAAGCCACTTGTCAAAGCATTTCACACTGGAGACTTTACTTCAGACATACTGCAACACTTCCAAAAACACAAACACACATTTCATGTCACACCAGCACATCAGCATCATTACGGTTCATACTTGCTGCAAGCCTTCATATCATACATCCACGCAGACCGGACGGCTAGAACAAGACAAGAAAAGCTCTGAGAAAGGACAGAAAAGCAAAGAGTGAAAGAACATATACATTCCCTTATCCAACCCTCGCATCTATATCAATGGCTAAGGAGGAGATGTGGATACAAATGATACAAGGACTGTTGCTCTATCCATATAACATAAGCCAAAGTTTAAAAGATTGCAACATAATATCAGAGGATGTCCCAAATGTTATACATTCACTATATAATCATTAGACGGTCTACAAAATTAAGAAGGAACAAACTAAAAAGGTAACTCAACACTGAATATAAAGAGGAAAACACCGGTGGCGTCTCAAGTTTGTTTCATGCCTGGCCATACCTCAAATCAATGTCACAAGTGGTGTTTTACAACAGCTGTCAAAATCCTGTTGTGACATCACCAACTGGGGGTGTGGCTAGAAGGGTACATGGGGCAGATTCAATTTCAAAACTGTGTGCACCGTTTTGCCATGGTTTCCGGGTTGATCCTCATGTATCCTTAGAACGGTGTGAATCATTGTGCAACAATCTTTGAGGTATGTTTTTTCTCGTTTGGTGGGTGCGTCAGAGGTGTTAGCCAATCAGCAGCGACGGCAGTGTGAACTCTTATTAAAAAAAGGAGCGCGCGCGTGGCACATAGCACGGTGTTCAACGCACCGCCGTTTCAGTTTGAATAAACATTTCGCTACGTCTTGTTGGGGCTGAACTCCCATGCTTTTAAGATTTTTAACCCAAAGACAGCAAAGCAGCAGTTTTCCTCTGTTCCAGTGTTAAATTATCCTTTAAAAAAGGAAGACAATTAAAGGGTAATCAACAAATGCCTGACTTATTTAGTTTGGCATGATAAGTTTAGGTGATCAAATTACAGCTTCTGAAAAGTAAGAATGCAATGTTTGAAGTCAGCGGCTTAGGAACTGTAACACTGTGACTGCATCAAGAAGAGGTCTATGGTGTCATTTTAAAGACTGAGAACACGGTGAGGTAGGATGGTCTTTCTTCTAAAACAAAAACTAGAGCAAGTTTTTTTTCAGAGAAAAACCTGAGCCCGGGTATTGAAAAGAATGCTGGTGAATAAAAACAGGCTTCACTTCTTTACAATATAACACTAGTTTCACATTACAAGTGGCTGGGCAGAGCCTGGGTCAAAAGGATGCGGTGATGAGTATCAAGGTATTGCACTGGAGTGATTTCTGAGGCAGTGAACACTGTAACAGTACAAAAAGAAAAAAATAGGGTGTCTGAATGGCTCAGTTTTGTCAGGTTACAATTCACAGAAGTTACAAGAACTCTTATTGAGGCTACTACATGATAAACCAGAGATCTGTTCAACTACTGACTGGGTGCACCTGGGACTATACAGTCAAGTCAGTGTGGAGTGTCACAGTAATGGGCCATATGGGCACCGCTAATATGTGAGAGAGGATGGTTCCATAGAGCAGGCATTGATTTAAACACTGCGGTATGTGTATCTTTTCACTGAAACTACATTTTAGTCCCTTGCATTTTTATGGGTGAAGGGAGAAAGGCACATCCTCTTCTTCTGCAGGATAGAAAGTCATCATTCGGGAGCCGTTTACTGCGATAGGAGGACAGAAACACAAAAGTCAATAGAACTGTACATTGTGTCTATATGAACACATTCCAATAGGAATACATTTTTTTACAAAACAATTCCACATCCCTAGCGTGTATTTGAACCTAAATTATAGGAATTTGGACCTAAAGGGTGGGAATGTTCAGTCTGAATGACACGTCCACAGGCTACTCTACCATGGTAGAAATAATCAAAGGCTCAGTACCTTATTTGGAACTACTGCATTTGCATCCTAAGAAGACGTCGCCTACCCTGAGTAGCAGAGTTTAAAAATCCATGTTAAAGCCCACACTGATTGAGATCATTTCCATTACATATCGAGTTATACTGAAACATCCGGACATAAAAAATTGGTCTCTTCAGCCCTCTCTCAAAACACGGTTACACTTTTAACAACCAAGGCTGAGACATATGCGAAATATGCTCCGGTCACTTAGATACTAATCAATTTCCATACATGGAGTCTTTAATCAATCTGAGATCAGTCTAAGAACAAAGTTATCTGGTACCTCAGAAGCAGGGGCATCATCCTCTTCTGGAGCTTGGATGATTCTTCCAGTCAAGGGCCCTACTCCCAGCACCTTTGGCCTTTTTTCAGATTTCGGTGTTCCTTCCAGAACCACAACAATGTACTCTCTCTTGGGACCTTCTGCCAGGGTCTCTGCAGCTGCTTCTTCCACCACCACCGCGGTGGCTACTTCCACAGCAGGGGTTGCTGCAACTTCTTCCACAACTGGTACCACAGCCAGTTCTACTGGCGTTGAGGCCTCTTCTACCACTGCTGCAGCCTCTACTGGTGCTGGAGCCTCAACAATTGGTGCAGAGGTCTCTTCTTTAGGCGCAGCCTCTACTGGTGCTGGGACGTCTTCAACAACTGGTGCAGCCTCTACTGGTGCTGGGACGTCTTCAACAACTGGTGCAGCCTCTACTGGTGCTGGGACGTCTTCAACAACTGGCGCAGCCTCTACTGGTGCTGGGACGTCTTCAACAACTGGCGCAGCCTCTACTGGTGCTGGGACGTCTTCAACAACTGGCGCAGCCTCTACTGGTGCCTCTTCAACAACTGGTGCAGCCTCTACTGGTGCCTCTTCAACAACTGGCGCAGCCTCTACTGGTGCCTCTTCAACAACTGGTGCAGCCTCTACTGGTGCTGGGGCCTCTTCAACAACTGCCGCAGCCTCTACTGGTGCTGGGGCCTCTTCAACAACTGGCGCAGCCTCTACTGGTGCCTCTTCAACAACTGGTGCAGCCTCTACTGGTGCTGGGGCCTCTTCAACAACTGGTGCAGCCTCTACTGGTGCTGGGGCCTCTTCAACAACTGGTGCAGCCTCTACTGGTGCTGGGGCCTCTTCAACAACTGGCGCAGCCTCTACTGGTGCCTCTTCAACAACTGGTGCAGCCTCTACTGGTGCCTCTTCAACAACTGGTGCAGCCTCTACTGGTGCTGGGGCCTCTTCAACAACTGGTGCAGCCTCTACTGGTGCTGGGGCCTCTTCAACAACTGGCGCAGCCTCTACTGGTGCCTCTTCAACAACTGGTGCAGCCTCTACTGGTGCCTCTTCAACAACTGGTGCAGCCTCTACTGGTGCTGGGACGTCTTCAACAACTGGCGCAGCCTCTACTGGTGCTGGGACGTCTTCTACTGGTGCAGGGGCCTCTTCTGCTGGCTTAGTAGCCTCCTCAACTGGTGCAATTTCTTCAACAGGCTGTGCCTCTACTGGTGCCATTGACTCTTTGATGTCTTCAACAGCGATTGCCAACTCTTGAGTTATCTTTGGTACCTCTAGAGCAGAGGCAGCTGCCAGCAGCACTGTAACACAAAATCCAGCCATCCAAACATCACTGATGCTCAAGTTATATTTTCCTACATTAAGTTCACACAACTTGTGGTGGTTAGCCAAAGGTAACATTTGTGACAACCTTTTTTTAGGGTTAGGGGATCTAGTGCCAGGAAATCTATCTGGTGAACTATCTGTGACTACATGCAGGTGCAATGTCAACCCCCAGCAGTGGACGAAGTTCAGGAGAAACAAAATGGCACAGCAGGAAACCAATGTTAGTCAGAAGAGGCATCGATGCAGTGCTAAAAGCCAATGAAGAACTTCCATAAGAATGGGAAAAATACACAGCTTGCTTGCCACAGACAAAAGCAAAGCAGCACACCAGTAATAATGGGCAATTTTGGTGGCATTTGGAAACCCCATTATTTTACTAAAATGCAAACCGTGCAAAAAGTAAGGGTTGTCTTTTTAAATACAGAAGTCCCGGTGCATTTCTGACAGTGCAGCAAAGTAGAGTTTGGTGCAGAGAGCAGTGAGAAGGAATTGAAAGGACAGAATGTATTTTAAAATGCTTACTCAATGAAAAAAAGCAAGCTTGCATCTATATGTTCATTGAAGACTTACATTTAATATGAAATTTTTGTAAATGATAGAAATTGAAATTTCTATCATTTACAGAATCATGTACCCCTTATGAGTTTCTCCTAATGTCAGCAATTGATTTTCATTTACAGAAAACTATTAGTACATTTGTGGAGAAACAAGGCAGTGAAAATGTAATTTTTAAACTGGAATGAATGGCTAGAAATATCCTTACTTAAAAATTACAGTAAAGACTAATTCAGACAAATAAAAGACGGCAGTAAACCTTTCCGGTTTGATAAAAGTTTTATTGTTTCCTTATGTAGTTATAAGCAAAATAAAAATATGATCACATATGGGTTGCATAACTTGGAAACCTAATGGAGTTCTTATGAGTTTCACATTACAGTTAAGGAAAAGAACCCACTGCAGCAGTTACAGAGTTTGTACAGAGCCATCTCATCTTGCTGTAGGATATACACAGCTGTATGACAGTTTAAGGGTGTTGCTTGTTTGGAGAGGGAGCGTTTCCCTCCCCAAAAATCGGTCTTGTTTCGTCGCTGTTCAACATTGCTGTGTGAGCACAAACGAACCAAGAGACAAATGCAAATATTGTATCATTTTTAGCCCCTGAATCAGAACAAAGCAAACGAGCTACATGTGTGAAAACGCCCTTTCAACTGCCTGCTCTGTGATACCCGATGAAGAAGTACAACATTACAGAGGTTTCAAAGAAATACAGTGTTGGTCAAATCTTGGAAAAACAGCAGTCGGGGCTTCATAACAAAAAGACACCAATGATATCACAACATTTGGAGGTTGTTCCTGCTTGTTGTCTATGTCCATTTACTTGTGTGTGAACCTGAAAGTACAGTCTAGACCTGCTCTCTATGAAAAGGGTCATGAGAGTTGCGATTTAGCGCTAGAAAAAGGCAAGTGGTATTCTCACAGGCGAATTAGCTGGTTGTCGAGTCATATTAACTGTGCGAAATAAGTGGCAATCTGTATGGATGTTTGTATTCACAGTGATCACATTTATTTCACCCATAACTGCAAATGAGTCACAATAAAATACCTCACTGCCACTTTGGAAATGTCTCACTGTGGTGTGCAGCTGTAAATCAAGAAGAACCTGCTGAGAAGATGGCCTTGCTGGTTTATAACATCTCTAGGCCCCATAATAATAATCTGAACAAATATATACATCACACAGTGATGTACGCTGCACACCAGAAAAAAAACCAAAAGTCATCCTTACGTTGCCCTACCTACACCAATAAATACAAGAGCAAAATATACATTTTTTTACCACCTGAGGCACCTGAGGAGAAGCAGCTAACCTCTAGTGGTTCTAGACAGTGACTGTAAGGTATTGGTTTTGTTGTTCCTAATGCTGTGAGGGTAGAAAAAGACCTGCTGTCAGCGGCTCTTTAATTACAGAGGTTTAGCGATTGTGTGTCTGGTGAGAGTCAAGTGTGCGTCTGGTAGTGTGTGCGTCTCCCTGCAGTGAGTGTGTGGAACCTCAAGCCTCAGAGGCAGCTGCCTCCTCCTCAGCTGAAGAAGTCGTACCGTTGCTTTCGGGCTCCTCGGCAGCGACGGCGGCCGGTTCTGCGATAGCCTTGGCCGTCTCCTCGACCGCTTCGGCCACGTGAGCCACTTCTTCTGCGACCGTCTCCACTTCGTGCGCAACCTCGGCGACGGCCTCGGCAGCCTCGGCGACGGCCTCGGAAGCCTCGACGACCGCTTCGGCAACGGCCTCTACGACAGCCTCTGCCTCCTCGGCGACCGCCTCGACGACGGACTCGGCCTCGCCATCGGCGGCAGCAACGGCAACCTCCTCTTCGGCAACCTCAGCCTCTCCAGCGGCCTCCTCGGCTGCCTCCTCCTCCTCCTCTCCAGCTGGAACACAAGAACCAGAAGGAGCGCATTAGCCAGAGCTTTGGTTTGACTCACAGGGCTAACACTTTGCAGTAGGGGTGTAAATCACGAGTTTTATCACAATACGGATATCCTAAAGTCTACCACGATAGGATTTTGATTCAATATAATTCAGGGGTCTGCGATAGATAGGATACCATATGCCCAGTTAACACAGCTACAGTTATAGCAATTTAAAAACAAAAGCAACTAAAATATGATTTGACAATTTTACTAAAGGAGCTTCTCCAGACATTTAAATTCAAACAAACTATTCTCTGTAATAAAAACAACACATAAAGTGGGAATCTAAAATAAAAGGGGAATCTTACAGACTATATGTATCGCTATTTTTACATTGCATCGATAATATTGGATCGTGGATCATTGAATCGATACATCGATCGTTACACCCCTACTTTGTAGCAGACGCTTTATCTTCTACAGTAAGCAGCCAGTAGTCAGCCACTGTGCGTTTTCTAGACGCATGCAGTTTGAAATGCTACATGTAAGAAAATAAAGCAAGCAAAAATCCCTCTTTTCAAATATATTTTGAAGAACATTTAAAAAGCAGCACAATACATTGGAGAGAGAACATTTGATTAAATGTTTCTTTTTTAATGCACACTCAAATGTAGTAGGGCTGTCACTTTTTATACGAAATTCAAACAACCTAATTCAAACTGCCATTTCTAGTTTTGCTCCTCATTGCTGCACAAAAAGTTGGAAACTAGGTAGTGGTGCTAAACAAATAAACCATCTGAGAAGTAATTTTTGGAAGCATCTTGGATTCAATACCATCAGGTGGAAAAATCTTGGGATAAAAAAGGTAAGGTTGTTTGCTGCCCTTTAAAAATACAGCAGAGCCTAATGGCGTTAACAGGCAACAAATCGGAAGTAACTTACTGTACGAGGGTTTCATTGGAGTTCATTTGGACAGTTGCACTTTAGCTCTCAATTATTTTAACTGAAAAAGTGACAGCTCTACAATGTAGATGACCGAAATGCATGTGCTGAACATCTTACATTTATCAAATGTCAGGTGCTTTTAGAAGGAGCACTTGTTTTCAATGTAAACACTCGTCGCACTGCTCTTTGCCGCTGCAGTCACAGTTTATGGTTCAACTTTTTCCAACTTGCTGCCTTTCATTGGAAAGTCAGACTCAAGTGTATACCAAATTATATCAGGGGTTGATGCACTGACTGTATACGTGAAGCCAAAACATCTGGATCGCCCCCTGGTGGCTGGCTGCAGTATAGGTCATAAACCGCGCCCCCTCTTTGTTAGCAGATGGGACATGGGCCAAACAAAAAAAAAAATTAAAAGTACACGTCAAATACATTTTTCCTAAAGATAGTTTCTGCCATTTAAAGTCGTTCTGAACACACTTTTTGTTCAAGTGTTCATTTTCCTGATAAGTTTGATGCCATAAAAACACGGTGAAACGTCATGATTGACAACTGTGATCAACTCGAAATTGGTCGTGCGGGTGTATGGGCGGGACTTCCAATCACTACGCAGACTCCAGCTCCAAAATTACAAGATGCCAGCGCACATATCCAGGATATTTTGGCTTCACTTTTGTACAGTGGGAGGAAGTGGAAACAAATCTTTTTTTCTTTTAAAGTCTATGGAGTATATCAACTGTGTAAAAATTAGACTGATGGGCATTTGGATGGAAACCGAGCTACTTAACAGCTGATGGTGTTTCCCAGCAGGCTGATCCAGAAATACTACTTCTAGTCATGCCATTCCAAAAATGACCACTGCCTCAAAACTTCATCTGAAAAACCCCAGGAGGCGGCACATTCACTACATTGAGTGCATGCAAACTCAAAGACAGGGAGGAGCACGACATACTGTAGACAAGAGAGAGGGGGAAAAGGGAAGGGGAGGGAGAGGAGGACTGGTTAAGGTGCAGGGTAGAAGGGGTGAAGTTGAATCGTGGTTCTTACCATCCAATCAACAAACTATGCGTTATCTGAAAGTCTGAAAAGTGAGCGTGACAGTGAGACCGACACCAAACAGGCCAGGTAGGTTGTGCGTCTTTATTCTTTAACAGAGAGATTCCCTCCACCATTTGTTCTACATTTACCATCAACAAAAATACACCAAGGTTGTGGGAGACTGGCCCAGGAATCAACATTGACTCTGATGCTCAACACTTGGGCGTTGGACCATTGGGAGTGATATTAGCCTGTTGGCATTTCATAAGGATTTAACCCTCGTGTTGTCTTCCCCTCGACCATGAATTTGTTGGCCTTCCAGGGCAAAACCAAAAATGAATTTGTCACGGGGCTCTTTCCGCCCCCCGTCATTTGTCGATTATTTGAATATATGGTTAATAAACCCTAATTCATATGACATTAAACCTAGAAAATATGAATTATTTTGACTAATAGTTACGATCAAGAGTTTGTTGAGTGGATCCCAGACTGGTATATGTCAAAGTTTTGTCAGGATACTGTTTTGAAACTATTTAAAAAGTGTTTTCAAATGCTATAAAATCTAATAAAAATACCCAAAT